>JAPDPK010000005.1:3160000-4360000 GCA_031772115.1 Heritiera littoralis
AAACAAAACCAATCTGACCGAAACCCTAACCCTGACCGAAACCCCAAACAGAGACTCCACCCCAAACCCTAATCTGAAACCTAACCCCAAACCAAACCCTAAATCAAACAAAACCCCTAACCCCAAACCAAACCCTAATCCAAACCCCCAAACCACACCAAACCCTAACCAAGCCTGACCCCAAAAATGAAATCCCAACCCTAATGGCCGCCAGACACGAAAAAGGAAATGCCTTGTCTTCAGAATCTGCAAGGAAATCAAAGAAAATTAAAATCGGACATTAAAGGCAGAATCACAATCAGATCTGAGAGACGATTTCTAAACTCCCAAAAATATACAGATCGAACATTTATAAAAAGCACACAAACAGAGACAAAAAAAAAGAAAAAGGAGGAGGGGGAAAACAATCACAATTGGGGAAACCAACAGAAACCAACAAAAACCACAGCGACAGAGACAGAGAACAACCAAACAACCGTAACCAAAAGCCACAGAAAACCAAACAGCAAGCACAACCAAAAATAGAACCAGAGCCAAAAAAAAGATGGGTTTGTTTAGGGTTTGGTAGTTTAGTTTTCGGGGTCAGATCTGGAGTTTTTTCTAAGGATTTAAGGGTTGTAGTTTCAGATCTGATTCAGGGAGAAAGGGAGGAAGGTTTCTGGAGATTTTTAGGCCTAGATCAGGTTATTTACGGTGGAGAGAGACGTCGGAATCTGGAAATTTTGAAGTTTCCGGCAACCGGTTGAAGTTTCCGATCACCGAAAATCGTATGGGTAGAAGAGCATCGAAGGTTTTTTTTTCTTTTTTTTCTCTGGAAAGCAAATTTTTGTCCGAAAAACTCGGGGATCGGGTTTAAGTACCACCTTGAAACGGCGTCGTGTTGGAGTAGCTAGGATCCGCGCTTCGACCCGCTGGACCCGCGTGCCGACCCATAATTGACCCGACCCGATCGCAGGTTTCTTTTTTTTTTTCCTTTTTTTGATAATTTTTCTTTTTTTATTTATTTTTATTTTTTATTTTTTTATTTATTTTGTTTATTTTGTTTATTTATTTTGATGATTTTTATATTTGTAATTAATGCAATAATTTAACTAAAAATATAAAATGATGTAAATAATAAATTTGATTAACCTCAATAATGAATTAATAGATTTAATTTGATGTATGGATAGTGTAATTTAATAAGTATGGATAAGATTTAATTAATGTAATGTAGCTTATGTATTTAAATTGATATAAGTTGTTTTTTATTGGTTTGGTGGTATAAGTTTCAATTTAATTAACATGATTTAATTTAGTTATCATGATTTTGATATAATTGGCATGATTTGTTTTTTTATATTTATCTATTATTTATTATTTTTCTTTTCTTTTCTTTTTCTTCCTTTTTTTTATTTTTATTATTTTTAGTTATTTATTTTATTTTCACTTTTATTTTATTTAAAGGTTTCAAATAAAATTTATACGACATGCTTAGTTTGATGTATGGTTAAATTATTGTTAAGATTCGTCTAGGTAGTTTAGAATTACAATACTTTAAGAGAATATAATAATGAACATTTTAAGATAAGATAATATAACAACAAATATTCCGACGACGGAACTCCGAGGGATTGCGATCGAGTAATATTCTCGGAAATCTTGAGGTGAGGAGGTCCTTTTTAAGTCTTACCAGCTTGATGAAAGATTTAAAAAGTTATTTCCGATATTTAAAACTCAAATTTATTAAAAAATTGAAATAAGAATTAATTAAAGTTAATTACGAACAAAAGAATTAGTAATCAAATTAGGAATTAAAAGTCATAAAAATTTTAATGTAGAATAAAATAATACAACTACAAATATTCCGACGATGGAATTTTAAAAGGACTGCGCTGGAGTAGTACTTTTAGATATCTTGAGGTGAGGATGTTTCTTCTAGGTCTTACCAGCTTGATGGAAGATCTAAGGGGATATTTCCAATATTTAATAAATCAATCTAATTATAAAATATAAAAATTAAACTAAAAAAAGTAAATTAAAATTAAGTTCATTATAATAAAGAATAAAGATCAAATTAATAAATTAGAATTAAAATTAGAATAAATAGAAATTAAATTAAATTAAATATTTTAATAAATGTGAATTATTCCAAGGATGGAATTTAAAAGGAATTGCGCTCAAGTAATTTCTTTAAAAATTCCTAAGGTGAGAAGGTTTCTTTAAGGTCTTACCAGCTCGATGGAAGGTCTTTAAGAAAATCTTCAATATCAAATAATTCATGTTTATTTAAAGATAATAAAATATATGAAATAATAATTTATATAGGAAAAAAATAACAATAGAATAAAATAAGATAAAATAATAAGTAGAAATGGGATAGGAGTCAAAATAGGGTTTGCATAAAATATCTAAACAATCCGACGACGGAGCCTCTTCAAGAAAGGCGATTGGTCCTACTTGAATACTCTTGAGGTGAGAAAAACTTTTAGGTTATCCAACCAGCTTGATGGAGGAGACTTAAAAGATTTTTCAATATTTAATTATATCGAGATTAAAGTAAAAAGGCAAAATTAGGATAACTTTAGATTATTTGGTACCATTTTAGGATGGGCGTTGTGAGGGTGCTAATCCTTCCTCACACGTAACCGTACTCCCGAACTTAGAACTCTTAACGTAGACCAGGCCTTATCCTTAGTTTGAATAGGTGACCAATCACACCTAGGTTAGAATGGTTGGTGGCGACTCCATAGTTTTGTGTCTAGCTATTAGGTTTTACCCAAAACTTGATACGTTATGACAATTATAAATAGGTATCAACACACTCTTTCTCCATTCCTAAGGCTTTTTGTTATAGCAACAAATCTTGTTAAAAAGATTTGTCAACCACCTAACTCCTACATCTCCAAGATATTTCCAAACTTCAATTGGAATGTCATTAGGTCTAACAGCTTTTCCGATCTTCATGCTTTTTAGTGCCTTTCTTACCTCTATTTCTCTGATTTTGTGTATAAAACACAGATTCAAATCCTCAAACGGCATTGAAATACTATCGGAATTCTAATTTTGTCCGTCATTAATTACTTTGTCAAAATAATCATGCAATCTTTCCTTAATGCTATTATCCTTAGCGAGAGTTCTTTGATGCTCATTTTTAATACATTTCATGACTTCTAGATCGTGATTCCTCCTTTCTCTTGCTTGCGCCGGTCTGTATATATTTTTCTCCCTTATTTGTGCCTAATTTGTCATAAATCTCTTTCACAACTTTCACCTTGGCTTTTGCCACCACCTTCTTTTCCACCTTTTAACTTATATTTTGTAAAACTCTCTTCTATGTTGTTCTTTTTCAAAGCCTTGTAACATTCTTGTTTTGTCTTTATAGTATTCTTTTACTTTTGCAGTCCACCATGTTGCATCCTTTTCAATCGAGACTCTTCTGTTTGATACTCCTAACGTCTCCTTGCCTACCTCTCGAATGCATTTTGCCATCTTAATCCATAATACATTTGGGTTCTTTTCTGTTGTCCAGTCTTTTTTCTGGATCCTACTATCTCTACATATTGCATGACAATCTTCTTTTAGCTTTTACCTTCGAATCCTTTCAATTTCTTTTTGTTGGTTCCTTCGATATCATCTATGTATCCTCATATCTAAGACTAGGAGTCTATGTTGCTGGTAACACTCTCATTTGAGATAAATTTACAGTCTAGACATCTATACCAATCCCTTCTTCTAATCAAAAAGAAATTTATTTAACTTGCTCTCGGTCCACTTCTAAAGGTTATAAGGTGATAATCTCTCTTCCTAAACACTGTGTTCACTAAGGTTACGTCATAGGATAAAGTAAAATCTAGAATAACATCCCCACCCTCATTTCTTACACCATAACTAAAACCCTCATGTACGCTCTCAAAACCCTATGTACTAGTACTTACATGTCCATTAAGATTGCCCCCAATAAAAAGGTTTTCTCCTAAAGGCACTTCTTTTACTACCTTATTTAACTCCTCCCAAAACTGTTGTTTACTATCCTCATCAAGTCCTATCTAGGGTGCATATGCACTAATGACATCCAACACCTCTTCTCCTAGAACTAACTTAACTAAAATAATTGTACCCCCTTGTCTCCTAACCTGTGCAACATCCCTGTGTTACTCTTTATTTATGGTGATATCTACACCATTTCGATCTCCATGTTTCCTTGTGTACCAAAGCTTATATTGCCAAGGTACTATCTCTTTAGCCTTTTTGCCAACTCATTTGATTCCTAAATACACAAGATGTTAACCCTCCTCTTACTCACAACTTCACAAATCTCAGCTAATTTCCCACTTGTAGAAACCTTATTTTGTCCAGGGTTTGTAAATAACTGACTTCGTAGTCTTGTGTTAACTAGGAGTAATTTATTTGATAATTAGAATTAACATGGGAATTAGGATTATTAGATAATTAAATAGAATTGTATTTTAATAGGATTCATTAGGATTTATTAATTTATTAAGATTTTTTTAGATTTTTAAAATTAGAGTTATTATTAGATTATTTTTAAAATTACTATTAGAGTTAGTATTAGACTAAAGTTATGAGAAAAAACTAAAAATAAAAAGAGATAAAGATTAATGTGATTTAATAAAATACTATAACCTTATATATATATATATATATATATATATATATATGCATATATGTATGTATATATATATATGCATATATGTATGTGTATATATATATATATATATATACACACACATATGTATATATACATATATATATATACACACACATATGTATATATACATATATATATATATATACACACATATGAATATATACATATGTATATATACATATGTATACATATATATATATATATATATATATATATATATATATATATATATATATAAGCCAAAGCAATTGACTCAAAGTAAAACATCCAATGTGGATATTTTATATATATATATATATATATATATATATATATATATATATATATATATATATATATATATAAAAGCCAAAGCAATTGATTCAAAGTAAAACATCCAATGTGGATATTTTAAAAATTAGACATGTGTAATATCTAAAATAAAAAATAATAATTTTATTTAATTTTCTAAAAAATAGGAATCTATAAACATTAAAATTACAAAATAAATTAATTATCTTTTTAAATCAGTTATCTATTTCAATTTCTAAAAGATAAACATCTATATTTAAATATATTAAAATTAAAGAAAATTTCATATTATTTATCAATTTCTCTACTCATCTTTTGTTGTTATATACAGTAAAAATATATTTATAAAAATAATTAGTTGTGGTATAAATTTTTTATTTGGATGAACTTTTTTAAAGAAAAAGACATGTATTTTATATAAACGTGTGATATGTGTAGTGAGATGAATTCTTTCTTATCGTTAAAATATAAAATGTTAATTAAAAAACTTAATCGTTGATCCAAAGTTACACTTTTAATTTCAATAAGATTTAGTTTTGGATAATAATCTTATATCTTGTACAAATATATAAAAGCCAAAGCTTTTAGAATAATAAAATATTTTTAATTTTTTTATAAATAATCTTGTTCCATTAATTGTTTTATTTTAACATATATGAAATTTAAAAAAATTTATATTTTAATCGTATTACTTCATTTAAATTAAATAAAATCTATCCCATAATTTAAATTTTTTTATCAATTATTATGGTATTTTTAAATTAAAAAAATATCTATATATTTTGATTGAAACTACCTTAAAGTTTTAAATCTTTTATCAAAAAATTAAAATGGGGTATTTAAGCTATATATTTTAACATTGAATTAAACTTTCATGTTTTTTTTTTCAATTTTCATTTATTTATTTTTCAGTTTTATTTTTCAATCATTTATTTATTTATTTGTTCAATAATTTTTTGGTAAAAAATCGTATGAATTATCAATTAATTTAAAACATGTATTATCTTAAATATTGTATTTAAATATTTTAAATTAATTTAAATTTTAAAAATTTAAATAACAATTTATTTTTATTTTTATTTACATTTTTACTTACTTTTAATATTTGAGATTATTATAAATAATTTTTTAAAAACCTTAAAAGATACAGTTTTCAACACTAATTTTTTTATAAGATTAATTTAGAATCAATAAATTCAAATTTTAAAAATAAATCTATTTAAAATATGCAACATTAGCAAAAAATTTAGTAATGATTAATGAAGTAAAAACTATTTTCAGTTAAAATTTTAGCTATTTAAACATATTAAGATATGTGATATTTAATTTTTTTATAATTTTTTAATTAGTATTTAATTTTGAATTACTTTTTAATTTGTGTATTCGCACATGCATTAGGTTTTTTAATACATTATTCAATATATATTTCAAAATAATTTTTAAAATTCTATTTTATTTTTTCAAAATTATTATAAATTAAAATCGTCCCCGTGCAAGGTTTAAATCTAGTTGTGATTATAAAAGGAGAGGAACTACTAACACTGGGGGGCTTTCATCATCAACCACATCCATCATTGCCAGCACTAGTGCCCTGTCCTCTATTCACCATCTTCTTCATCTAAGACCATCCTTCAACACCAACAAACCAGCCACCTTACTCCCAAGCCTTCCCTTGCACTAGGCTTTACTAAGATAGTCACCATCATCTTCCTCACTTCCTTACTGCTTCACCCTACTGTCTCCACACCTCCTCTACTCTGCCATCTTTGACCATCTTCACCTTAAGCCACCTTTGCTGCTGTTGCCCAACACCGTCGCTACTACAGCCCTTGTTTTCTTGCACACATGATGTTAGATCTCATCTTTAAATTGTTGGAGTTGGTCTCAAGATTGTTGGTGTTAGAACCTGAAACAAGAGAAAATATTAGTAACAAAAATAATATAAGAAATTGTATATTAAAATTATTATACTGATCACGAAGAGTTTGATTGAGGCACAGATATTTCGCTCTCTTTAAGAAAACTCATGTCTCTGCGGGAATTATATCAATGGTGCAGCAGGAACTCTAAGCATGTCACCTCTAAGATATAATAGCCCAACCTATCTTCATTGTACACTCGATAGTTCTGCACTAACTTGTAGAATAAAGAGCTTTAAGATCAAACACCCTTCTCTTGTCCAAGAATAAGATTATGTTTGAATTGATGTTTGAATATATTTGATGTTGTACTTTGTTTGAGATTTAGAACCTCAATTTATAACCTCAAACATTTGTAACTTATATTAAATATAAAAAATTTCTTATTTTCATTAATACACAAGGAGGTAAACGGCTAACACCAAATTGATATAATGTTATTATAACATTAGAAGCAATCAACGTTAACATATTAATATTAAAACTAAAACAATAAATTCTTTATGGTAACGGCAGCTAACTTTCAATTATATATATATAAATTCAACATTAAATGTTATATATTTTATTATTAAAATATTAAGATCCAACAATTCCCTCTCCATTTTAATAATAAAATAATATTTTAATTTTTTTTATTAATTTGGACAGAGATGAATTATTGTGCATAATAAAGGTGTGCAATCACACTGAACCTTTACTTAGTGTAGTAGCAAATGTTTTTTCGAAGCCAATAGTGTGCCATACGCTTTGAACTTTGACTGTATAAGGGAGACAAGAGTTTGTAGCATACACATAACAATTCAAGTGTTTACGAGCTTCTTTTTAAGCCAGCACATTACGGCTTTGTGCTTGATCCCAGTTTTAATGAGTACTCTAAAAACTTGCCCAACCAAGCTTCATAGAAGCGGCCTTACTCTAATGCTCACATAGGTAAAATCTATAAAGAGTGTTCCTATAATTGATACACTCCATTCATAATGAGCTATAGATTTTATTAAGATTCTTGAAGAATCAACCTTCCAACATTACAAGATAGATACACTACACCATAAGGATGGCCAAATGAGCGTAAAGCTCCATAGTGTGTATCTTTTAACGGCCATTCTATGACTCGTTTTTCCTATCAAACCTAACTCTTAGGATCTCTAATCATTAGGTTGGGTATCCTCATAAGAGATTCCAGACTATTTGGGCAAACATTCTCATCCCCCTCTATGTATACCAGATCTTTTCTCTAGAAAGAGATTTAAAAAATCACTAAGTTTATCATTCGATATAATCTCATTACTCAAATGAGATCTCACTATAAAGTGTTTCCTTTCGATAGATCTGGATTTACCATTGTAATAATGGTTATGCATTCCATCAATTTTATCACACGATCTAGATTTAAGACTGTCAAGTATCCAACTTTGTTGCCACCACTATATTTTTATAGTAGGGCGTACAACATTTTCATGCTCCAACATATCATAATAAATCATACTAATAAGAATCATGAATTTTTGTGACCAGTGGTCTAATTTTATCGAATGTCAAAAGTGACACTACTGGGAATCATATATTTTATATGACCAGCCGCCTAAGTTTATCCAACATAAATGTTATCTACTAGGAATCACAAAATATTGTGACCAACAACCTATTTTCATTCAGATGATCAACGTCATGTAAATTCTCTTATCAATTCTCCATCTCAATTAGCTTGTTTTACAAACAATCCTCAATTTAAAACACAACTTAACATGTATTATTATATTCCAATCAGTGCCATTAAAGCATTCAAGAATAATAATTTTTTTATGTCATAATACACAATTTAAAATGCAAAAGTCAAGAGCCCATACTTTTAGCAAGGAATATCACAATAAGATCATAGCTCTTGCACTGAAAATGCTCAACGAAAGTCTCAATTTTCTTGATAACAAGTTCATTCTATGAGTAACCGAAACTCAAATTAAAGATATAACTGATTTTACACATACACAGCTAAGGAATATGCTAAAGTATATTGTATACATTAAAATAATGAAAGCAAAACACAAAGTTCTTATTAATTGTTAATGGCAACTTTCATTTTTTTTTATATATATTTATAAAAAGAGTTTATATATAATACACTAACAATATATAGCTCTATGCATTGTCAATAAATCATAAGTTGACACCTTATATGCATGTATTTAAAAATAAATATTGATAAAATTTTTAAATTTATTTTTGAGGACATATTCATTTTTAGGCTTTGCACATTAATGAAATGTCATCTTGTGGTAGACTGACAGAGTATAAAAGGTATAAACTGTCAGTGTATCATATATAAACTCTTGTAAAAATATGGCATTTTTATTCATGAATTGTATATGTTCAAAACACATATTCAGACCATAAAATCTATATAATAGATGACAAAATGAAAAATAACAATAGTATCAACCATAATTCACATTGAGCCAGATCATTATGGATCAACAATTAGAGATAAATCATATAGCAGTAATCATATATGCAACACACGTGCATGAATACACGAAACTTTCGTCTCCAAAACATCCCACATGCATATTAAGCCATTTGTTTTTTCTTTTTTATTTTTTGTGTAAATCATAGGTATCCTCATCCGTTTTAACAGTCTGAGACTAATCTTGCCTGAGGTTTCATCACAGTTAAGGCTCCTCACCTTTTCCCAAAGGTGTGTTTAGTGGGAGTCGAATTTGAGAGCTCTTCCCACAAACTCAACCTACATTGCCAGCTGAGCCACAATGCATGAGTTTCTTTTTTTAATTACATATTATTTTGTATTTTACTCTTTTCTTATCAATTGTAGCAAAATGAGAGATGCAAAAAAAAAAGTATTCTACTGTTTACTAATTTATTATTAATTTAATTCTAAGAAAGCTCATGCTTTAAAGAATTAACATGTAGATGATCTAGGATTTTAATTGGTCCCTTTTCATCAAGCAACAATAAGACAGTAGAGTTAAAGCACACTCTAGAGTAGTTATTTGGTTCTAAAGGTCTCAGCCTGATTAAATGGTGAATGAATATAGACTGCAAATATCAAAAGTCATTTGGCTATTATTATAAGTTTAATACCAGCCAATTATTCTCAAATAAAATTATCATAAAATAAATAATGAAAATACCTTACCGTATCTTGATCTTTCTCCTTAGATTACCTTTTTTTTAGATGAAAAGATTTTCAATAACTTATGAATCGCCTTAAAATTGTTGGAGTTCGTCTCAAGATTGTTGGTGTTAAAACCTAAAACAAAAGAAAATATTAGTAACAAAAATAATATAAAAATTATAAATTAGAATTATTATACTGATCATAGAGTGTTGGACTGAGGCACGGATATTTCGCTCTCTTTAAGACGACTAACGCCTCTATGGGAATTATATCACTGGTGTAGCAGGAAGTCTAAGCGTGTCACATCTAGGATACAATAGCCCAACCTATCTTTGTTGTACACTTTACAGTTCTGCACTAACTTGTATAGTAAAGAGCTTTAAGATCAAACACCCTTCTCTTGTCCAATAATAAGATTATGTTTGAATTGATGTTCGAATATATTTGATGTTGTACTTTCTTTGAGATTTAGAACCTCAATTTATAGCCTCACACATTTGTAACATATACAAATATTAAATATAAGAACTTTACTACTTCCATTAATACAAAAGGAGGTAAACGGCTAACACCAAGTTGATATAATGTTAATTTAACGTTAGAAGTAATCAATGTTAACATATTAATATTAAAACTGAAACAATAAATTCTTTATAGTAACGGCAGTTAACTTTCAATTATATATATAAATTCAACATTAAATGTTATATATTTTATTATTAAAATAAAATATAATTGGTCAGTTATCGAAGACTGTGTCTGTCGAGCTATTAAGCAAGCTTTTCTAAATGGTTGTTTTGATGCTGAGTGGAGTAAGGTATTAGTAGTTCTAATCCCAAAGGTGGAGCACGTAGAATATGTATCTCAAGTCAGACCTATAAGTCTATGTAACGTATCTGTGAAGTTAATTTCTAAGATCGTTGTTGGCAAACTTCAACCGTTTTTAGACAGTATTATAGCACCTACATGGTGCAGATTTATACCTAGTTGGAGTAGTTCCGATAACATAGTAGTGGTTTAAGAGGTCGTTCATATCCTGTCCAGGAAAAAAGGTAGAGACAAAGATCTGATTATGAAGATTGACCTCGAAAAAGCCTATGATCAAGTGAATTGAGACTTTCTTAGATGGGTTTTGTTAGATGTTGATCTTCCTCAATCTCTTATAAAGCTCATCATGTTCTGCATTACCTCAACAGAGATGAATTTCTTATGAAATGGAGAACTGATTGAGAATTTCAAGCCATCTAGAGGATTAAGATAGGGAGACCCCTTTCTCCCTATCTTTTTGTACTTTGCTTGCAAAAACTAATGGATACTATTGAGTTCAATGTGAATCAAGGGTTATGGAAGCCTACTTACTTAACAAGAGGTGGTCCTACGATATCTCACATATTCTTCACCGATGATCTTATTCTTTTTGGTAAGGCATCGATGAAGTAAAGTTAGGTGATGATGAACTGCTTGAACTTTTCTTGTAAGTTTTCGGGTCAAAAGGTAAGCTTTTGAAAAATCCAAAATTTTCCTTCCTGAAATAACCACTGTAACGCTATTACTAACATTCAAATGTGCATTGGAATGTCTCATAGTTCTAATTTTGAAAACTATTTAGGGGGTACGAATTTTGAGTGAAAGAGTGAAGAAATCTAATTTTCATCCTTTATTAGATAAAGTGAAGGCTCGATTATCTAATCGGAAAGCCCAACAACTATCCTTAGTAGGCAAAGCAACGTTGATCCAATCAGTCTCCAGTACAATTACTACTTACACAATGCAAAAAACTCGTTTACCTACCTCTGTATCTACAGAAATTATAGAATGAACAGAAATTTTTGTGGGGATCAGCTAAAAAGAATAGAAGAGTTCCATTAGTGAAATAGGGTACAGTTTGTCAACCAAAAGATGTAGGTGGCCTGGGATTTCATAAACGTAAAGACATGAACTCTACTCTTCATGCTAAATTGGGTTAGAAGTTGGAAACAAGTGACATGGGACTTTGGGCACGACTACTTAAGGCTAGGTATTTCCAGAATGAGTCTTTCCTCAAGTCTAAGTGTCGATCTTCAGGATCACATACCTGGTGTAGCATCTTTTCCAGTAGAAATGTTGTTTTCGGTGGTGTTGCCAAGATTGTTGTAAATGGTCGCAGTATATCCTTTTGGAATGACCGATGGATAAGTGCTCTTCCACTTGCTGAGGTATGTAATGGTACAGTCCCTACTACAGACTTAAACAGAATGGTGAGTGATTATGTGCTTCCAAATAGAGGATGGGATTGGGACCGTTTAAATATGCTACCAAGTGACGTATCTCATTTGATCTTAATCTTACCACCGCTTTCTTTAGAGTCAGATCATTCCTACTGGGCAGCTTTTTTTTTCAGGGGAATTTATAGTTAGTTCAGCACATAACTTAATATCGGGGCTGTGAGAACCGTGTATTCAGATACTGTTTCACATGTAAGGACACTCACACCGTTCATTTCCTATGAATTTCGTAGATACAAGCCAGTACAGTGTGTGGGCCCTACAGGTTATACAGTGCTGGCCCTACAGGTTATACAGTGCTCGGATGGACGTGAGACCTGCCAGATAATACACACGGGGTCTAATAAATATATGATATGAATTTTAAGTCTAAATTTCCTTGTTTAGATTATTTTTGAAGAGTATGAAAACAAATTAGGAAATGACGTTTAAGTACATATCCCGATGGCATTTTCGTAAATTGAGGTCAAAATAAATGGGAATTTAATCTAGTGATTAAAGAATGATATTCTACATGAAAATAAGTCCTCGGTTATGTAAATAGATAGACCGAATAAGTAGTCAAATTAGAATTCTACGCGATTTACCCGATAAGGGTATTTTTGTAATTTCACCTTCTCAAAAATGTTAAGCCCGAACCAAACCACCACCATTTATCAAAATACACTTAATATGAATTTTGGTGATGGAAAATAAATTTTTGGAGTTCACTGCCTAGTTATAAAAATTTTGGAAGAAAAAGACTGAAAAATCTATCATTAATGGCATTTTTGTTATTTTTAACATTTATAAAACATCTCCAAATATTTTTTTTATATTTCCAGCTGCAGCCGGCACTGTTCAGCTTCTTCTTCCCTTCATCTCATTACTCCATGGAAGAACAAAAGAAAAGAAACTAAAAGCTTCCAAAAACACCAAATTTCCACCTTAATTTCATTAAACTATCTTTACAAAAATTGCTCTACTCATCTTCCTCTCTCTAAACATACCAATAGCCCTTTGATTAAGTGGCTAAATCAAGAGAAAATCAGCCCCTTAATTTCGGTCAAGGTAACCCATTTTCAAGCTTTTATATTCCTTGAATGTTAATGGTTGATTTTGGGATAACTAAGCTTCCTAAGCATGAATTAAGAGTTTATTTTATTTGATTTCAATTAAATCATGTTCAAGCTATATTTGGGGTTTCGGCCATGCTTAGGATTAAGAGGAATTATAGTGTTTGATGCATAAAAATGGGATTAGAATAATGATTAAGCATGAGTAATTAAGGTATAATGGCTAAATGAAAGAAAAACAGTGAAAATGGCAAGAAGCCATTTTTGGCCAAGCTAGATGGGAGGGGTTTTAATGCTTTGAATTATGATGTTAGGGTATTAATAGATAGTAGAAATTATAAGAAGATCGATGGTTAAGTCGGAATTTGATTCGAAGTTGAATTGACGAAGTTAGGTTTAGCATCGGTGTGAATTATATCGGTAAAATAATTTCTACTGAAAATATGGTAAAATTTAATGCAAGAAAAATTATTAGAATTTTAATTATGGTGAATAATGGTCTTGGGTGAATTTTATTGCAGCCCGTGAGAGATGATTCATATGTGGTGCTATCAGACAATTAGATTTCATCCTATAGGTAAGGGATGCGTGTGTGAACCGTAGGGATATTGTACATGCATAGTATAGTTCACACTATTTTTATAAAATAATTTGGATATAAATTACCTTTGAAAGTGGTGAAATTTGGTGAATTGTGGTTGCTGTTGAAATTTTAAACTGTAATTTTCGTGCAGGAAGGCTAGGTTAGAAATAGTCGTCATTCTGCCGAAAATTATAGGAATATTTAGAAATATTTCTAGCATATTTTTAAAGTGGAAATAAATGGAATTTTAGGAAATTTCCATGAAATTCATTAAATTGCATAATTTTATAGTTTACCGAAAAACTATATTTAAATATTCCTGTTAAGGAATTTTATTTATGTGAAAGTACCAGGATGTGATTTATATTGTTCTATAAATATTTAGAACATTTTCTGGAACGATTACCATAATATGAATATTTTATAAATTGTTATTCATAAGATGAAAATATTTTCCTTATGAATATTTATGGATTGATTGAACTTATATTCAGTGAAATTGATTTCATAAATGGTGTTTATATCACGTGTTTACTGTTTTGAGACTATTAGGCCCCATATCATGCTCACGTGTCATGTGGTAGTACTGATAGATAATGATCCTATTATCAGCATCCCGGTGGACACCTAATCAGTGCACACTGTGGACACTATAGACTATGGCCATAGATCTCATGTGTTATTATTTTCCCTATTCGGGATATTATTATAGCATGATATATTTAGGGTGTTGCCTGGTCTCCATGATAATGTACTGATGATTGTACCTTTCACTGAACCTTTAGCTGGTACTAAATTAATTGTAGCCACTGAGCTTTTGATATACTACATGTTGAACTAAATATTATACGGTGTTTTACAAGTGTAGAAATGAATATTTGTTGAAAGGAATATTAATTCCTTATTTATTTACTTAAATGTTTTATCATGTGAATATTTAATGTTTTACTTGGATTTGAATATCAAGAGAAAACGATTACTCCCTATAGTTGCTTCTAGGAGCTGGGACACAAACGGTATTCTAAAATACCTTCCATACTCTATCCGGTATTCCTAGCCGACTATAGTATCCATCCTGTTTTGAGTTTAGTGAGCTATTAGGATGCAAATGTTTTTGGCATATAGATTTTATAGTATCAGTTTTACATACAATTCTCTTACTGAGCGCGTTAGCTCACCCCTTTATTTTCTCACTCCACAGACTATCTTTAGTGATTCTGTTCTACGGATTTGGCTGCATTGTAGTTTGACCCCGAGGTAGCACTTAGTGGATCCTAAAGGTAGCATTTCTTTTACATGTTTTCAGACATAGTTATACACTACTACCTTTGTATAATTCATGTACCGGGGATGTAGAACACGTGTACATACTGTATATATATTGCAGTAAATATTCTTATCGACTACTGATTTAATTTAAGTATAATAATAGTTACTGTTTTTCATAAATGAGTGATAAAGGCATCGCAGACAGTCCAACCGTCACGTGTGGTGTTATTATGTGGTAAAAATTATACACTTTGGGATGTGACAAGGACAAGTGCAATCCAGTTTTCCATGAAAGAAATTATGAGGGCTTGATGTATTGCCCCATATCAGACATTTTCTTTGTCTAGTGACAAACAATAGACTTCTTACTAAAGAAAATTGCCATAAGAGAAAGTTGGTGCAAGATTCCAAATGCGCACCTTATGGAGAAGCATCAGAGAATATGCTGCATGTCTTAAGGGGTTGCCCTAACTCTCAAAAGGTTTGGAGGAATTGGTTACAGGATTCGGAACTCCAACATTTCAATAATATGAGTTTGGAACATTGGTTAGACTACAATATAGTGAAAAAAGGTACGGGGCAAGACATCAATATTAAATGGGGTTCCATCTTGCAGTCACTTGTTAGTATCTATGGCAGTGGAGAAATAGATTTATGTTTGAAAAGGGTTTTATGTGGCCTAAGGAGGGCAATAGAATTATCATGAAATTCTTAATGGAAATTATGAATGTGATGCCCACACATCAACAAAACCAGATGAAACATGGGAGAAGCGATTAGAAGAAATAGTCAAAGTGAATGTGGATGCATTAGTTAAAGAAAATCCAAGATTTTCAATAGTTGGGTGGTCTTATTCAGGATTCATATGGTAAATGGTTATGTGGTTTCAGCAGAAAATTGGGTTAGGGTTCGATATCAAGGGCAAAGCTATATGCTTTATATTATGGATTAAACATGGCATGGAAATTTGGCTCCAAAAAGATCATCATTGAATCAAACTTAGCTTTTGCAGTGAATAATATCCTTCAACCCCTCAGGAAGCATGATCTTTTATATCAGATTATTCAGGCATGTAAAACATTATTGTCAAGGAACTGGGATTATACAGGAAGACATGTTTATCGAGAAGCCAATAGGTGTGCCGACTACCTAGCTAATCAAGCACACTGTGGCTCAAGAGATTTTTCTTACCTACCTCAACCTCCAATCAATTTGGAGAACCTGCTACAGGAGGATTGTTTGAGTTTTGGCCTTTTCAAGCAATGTTTAAACTAAGCAAATAGCTGCTTCTGCTGTACCAAAAAAAAAGATTTAAGGATTTTGTTTGATTTAGATGATTAATAAGATTGGATTTTAGGAGTTGAACTTTAGTAAATACAACCTTTTAGTAAAATATAAATGATTTCTTTTAAGTTATAAAAAAATATATAAATATATATTAATTAATTAAGATAAATGGAAAACAAATTAGATAAAAATACAAATAAAGATAAAATAGATTAAAAATTAGATAGAATATAATAAATTAAATTAAAAAGATGAATGCAAATTATCTAATGATGAAATTTCAAGGAAGTCAAATGGTACTTCTTGGAAATTTCTAGGTAAAGAGCTTGCTCTAGACTGAACCAGATTGATGGAAGGTTTAGAGTAAATATTCAATAAACAATAATATGTATTCATTTTGAAAATTAAAAATATAAGATAATTAAAAAAATATTTTCAAAAAATAAAAATTAGAATGTAAAGTAATTAAATATAAACAAAATATGGTAATAAGATAATTAGAATAAAAAATAGGGATAAGATATGAAAATAATTGAAATAAAAATAAAAATAAATATGATAGAAAAATAAAGATAAATTAAAAATATAAAATAATAAGTAGAATTGGGCATAGAGTTAATATTAGGGTTTTCATAATATATATAAATGATCCGACGACGGAACTTCTTCAAGCAAATCAAACGGTATTACTTAAACACTCTTAAGGTGAGGAAATTACTTATTGTCTAAACCAGATTGATGGAAGGATTTTAAGTAAATTTTCAATAAATTAAACATATCGAAATTAATTCAAATTAAAGTAAATTTAGAATGACCTAAAATAGTTTGTACTATTTTAGGATGGGCGTTGTGGTGGTGCTAATCCTTTCGTATACGTAACCATACTCTTGAACCTAAGATTCTTTGAATGTAAATCAAACTTTATCTTTTGACAAGAATAGGTGATTAATCATGTCTTAAGTTGGAATGGTTGATGGTGACTTGTTGAATTTAAGTCTAGCGGGTTAGGTTCTAGAACTTAGCACGTTACGATGACACTAAGTGTACTTATATTCGAAAATCCTATAAGCTTATGGTTATGGACTAACTTCTTTACCTACCCCTGCTTATTGTGGTGTAGGAACCTTTGCCTATTTAACACCACATCCAGGAGTCGATGTGGAGCGTCGCTTTAGGGCGACAATCTAGCAACCCTTGCTTATTTTTATTACACTCGGGTTCTGTTGTAGCGCATCACTGAGCAGGGGACGCCTCAATGATGTTTTGATATTGGTTCATTTCATAAAATTAGATTAGTTTTATGGCTGGTTGCCCAAACCTACCGCCACCGTCCTCCTTTAAATGGACTTGCGATTGGCTATATTAACACTTAAGACATGCGGAGTTATGATTAATATATGTATGATTAATTAATTTATTTGCATGATGAAAATAATTAGGGTGGCATGAATTTTATATATTTTTTTTAATTGATGAAGTAATTGAAGTTAGAATTGATTAATATTTTGATTATTATTTATGTAGAGTTATGATCCTTTCTACCTTCAGAAAAACTCTATTAGGAATCTCTTGTGTTTAATAATAATAATAATAATAATAATAATAATAATAATAATAATAATAATAATAATAATAATAATAATAATAATAATAATAATAATCTTATAAACAAAAGGACCAAATAAATAAATAAATATATTAAATAATTAAATAAATTAATCAACATCTTAAATGAATAAGCTTAGGTTCATTTAAATATATCTTCTATGAACATTGTTATATGGTAGTAAATGTTAGGCGACTAAGAGACTGCATAGACAAAATATGAATGCAGCAAAAATGCAAATGTTGCATTAAATGTGTGAATATACAAAAAAGGATAGAGTGAGCAATGAAGACATACGTAAAAAGGTTGGAGTGATACCTATCAAAGACAAGATAAGTGAAAGTCATTTACATTGGTTTGAAAACATACAATGTAGACTTGTATATACTCCAATTAGGAGAGTAGAGGCTATGAAAGATGACAAAGGGTCAACACTAAAGGAAGTCCAAAAAAAATATGGAAGGAACTCATTCGAAAATATGGTTGCATTAAAGTTGGAATAACACATTGCTTTGGATAAGAATGAGTGAAAGAGGAGAATTCTTGTTGATGACTTAACGTTAGTTCCTATATTGGTTCACATAACCTACTTCAATATATTAAGATAAAGGCTTTTATGATGATTATTTTTCGTATGAGAAAAACATGATCACTATTGGAATGTAAAGAAAGAAAAGGTAATCTAAATTTGGATGGTACAAAATCAAACTTTTGTTACTACTTAACATAATTTATCTTCTTTACTTAGGCATCTAATAGATTGGTTAAAATAAAACAAATTCTATAGAACAAAGAAACTAAGATCTAGGGTAAGTAAAACATATCATATAACAACCTCATTAAATTCTATCCCAATGGCCAATACTTTGTTTCTTTAGGTTCAAGGTTTCACATGTATAATGTCTGCATTTAAAAATGTAAAAGATTAAAAAATATAGTGACTTGTGAAAATTTTTTTTAAGGATATTTAAAAACTTGAACAATACAAAATCAAGATTGAGTAGTTATGAGTAACTTCAAGCGTATATAAAAAGTGAAGCCAAAACTTAAATGAAAGAAAAAAAATATTATATCATCAAGCGGAACAACTTGCACGGAAAAGCCTATCTCATCAATATCTCTTTTCTCATAAAAAAAAAGTCAATATATATAAGCTTAACAGAAAGAAGGAAAAATTCAGACAAACAACTACATCTTGTTCAAATGATACAAACAAAGGGATGTTTATCGGACACCAAATCTGTTTTATGAAAAAACGACCTTACCTCTTTTTTATTTCCTTCTTCTCTTCTTTTTGAGCTTGTATTGTCAATAATATGGCTCTGATAAAGTCATGGCATTAACAAAAAACCAATAAAGAAAAAAGAAAAATTCATTAAAAAAAATCAAAAGAAAACCAAAAAAATAAGCTTCCAAATAAAAGCATACATTTTGTTGTTTTAAATTGTTGCATATGATTATAGTTTCAGCAGATCTTGCTTCCTCTAGTCCTCAATAATCTTGTACACTCAAACCTAGCAATCACCAAATTCAACCGAAAAATCAACTAACCTTGATAGCATCACCCAAAAAAAAGTAGGAAAAGGGACATTAAATAATAGTAGCTATGACTTTAAGATGATTCTAGAAAAAATAACATAAAGAAATGATAGCATCCCTTGTCAGTAGAAATTTGCTTAGATGCAAAAAATGTCTGTATCTAGCAATCCAATAAGTAAATGATAGTAGTACATTAAATTTTAGCCTAATATGTTTTCCAGATTATAAAAAACACATGATAAAAATACGAGTCCACAAAAAAATAAAAAAAATAAAAAACCTACAGCTTTGTTGTACAGAACAGATAATGCTACTTCTACGTGGATGAATAGTCATTCTATAAAACAAATCATAACCAATTCCAACCATATGCACCATGATAAAAAAACATTTAAGAAAATAAAAATTTATCACAAAATATTTTGTGTGTTATGTGTTATATACATATATATATATATATATATATATATATATATAAATGTATCATAACCAATTCCAACCATATGCACCATGAGTCAAATAGTCAATGGTTGAAGTATTAAATGAAAGAAGAAAAATTAAAGGTCAATTAGGGTAAGAAAATAAACATCAGAATTTTTATTGAGTGTAAAATACATGTGGCAAATAAATGAAAGAATACCAAATAAGTGAATGGTCAAAGGGTCAAGGGAAGCATGGCTGATAAAGGGAAGGGATTAACATGCAATTAATGAAGCAATGAGTCATCATCTTCAACTCCCCAAAGTCGGCAGCCACATTCCCAGCCCCTCTCGTTCCCTCAATTTCCCCAAGTTTCCTTCCATACTTACCTTGACAAACCACCAATTCTTGTCATCAAATCGTTAAGTTCACTTAACGAAAAATGATCCTTGTCAGTAGCTCAAGCTAAGCCTGTAATATGAAAGGCTGATTCAAAGGAATAGAGGAGATCTAATTTCTGTCCATTTTGGTTATTGGCAAAGGTAAGAGAAGAAATTGATTCATTCAATTCTATCCATGGTTTGGAATCAAGTGATGGTGGTATGGTTTACTTATGGTGCTAAAATGAAAGAAAGCTAAAGGTGTGAATTTTGATGATGTCAACAGCTTAGAAGAAGTGAAAGGAAAAGTGTTGATTTGCTACCAAGCTTGTGGAATATTGGCTATTGAGGTAAGGAATTTACGTAACGGATGTAGGGTGACTATGTCTGCATGTCTTAAATTATTTTGGAAAGAAGTACCAGCTGTTTTAAGAGTAGGAAAGTGAAATTTCGGATTTTACTCCTAGTTACCAAAATGCTAGGAGCAGCTGACTGCTTAGAGACAACCAAAGCATAGATTTTTGAAAACCGAGACAAACCAGTCGACTGCTATATAAGCCAGTCGACTGCTAATTCCCAAAAAACATTCTGTTTCAAAACCAGTCGACTGCTAAGGATGTCAGTCGACTGCTTTTCTCCCAAAAGCATTCTGTTTCAAAACCAGCCGACTGCCTATGGGACCAGTCGACTGCCCTATTTTCGGAAGCATTCTGTTTCAAAACCAATCGACTGCTATTTGGGACCAGTCGACTGCCTTATATGTTTTTGAAAAATAAATTATTTGAATTTCAAAAAGGAAAAGAAATTCAATAAAGCAAAATATGATGTAGCATCCGACTGCCCTAGAGACCAGTCGACTGGCCCCTTTGAAAAAGAGGTTTGGAACACCTATTTCAAGAAAGTATACTTGTATTTGTTAAAGCTATATAACAAAGGTTTTGGAGATCGTGGATTCCTGTAACGATCATGCATATTACTTGTATTTGTACTTGGCTAAGGAACCTTAGTCCGGTCCTCAGTGCCACAGATGTCACATGACTAGTGTTCACTATGGTTATAAACAATGGCCATATGTCTCTTATTTGTATTCGGCTTTGGGGAGGATCCCTGTCCCATGTGTGGGTACACTATTTATTTGACATCTCTCGGGATTATCCTTTACGGATATATTGTGGTATCCTGTAAGACATGAATTTTATTATACTATATACCATAATTGTACATGATTGATAGTGGAAATAAATATTAAAGGTGAAATTCCACTTTCTATTATGAAAGTTATTAGAACTATAAATTATAATATGGTGTACATGAATTGAAAAGAGAATTGATTAGTGTACATGTGTTATTTTGTTGGCTGGAAGTTATAATAAGACAAAGGTGCAATAAGTCAAGAAAAGAGGCTATGGACTTCACGCCACTTTGCTTCTCCTGTACAAATTGGTTTAGACAATTAATGGCAAAGTGAAGTAAGTCAAAACGTGCAGAAAATAGCTTCCCATAGCCGTTCCTTTTAACTACAGTTTTTCTTTGGTTTTTAATGCATGAAAGACGTGAAATGATGAAAAAAAACGGGATAAGGTACAGGTGGTAGGTCCTAATTGGATTAGAATGGTTATATAAGAAGGAATACATGAGGAAAAACCGACTTAGCAAACTTCATCTTCTTCGAAATCCTTCTCACCCATTTTGTTTTCACTGCAAGCTCATATTTCGTTCTTCCGATCCTCTCACATATCAGCTATGAAACTTCATCCTCTAGTTAGTTAAACCTTTCCTCCATCGTTGAAGAGCTAAAGAATAAGCAAAGTAAAGCTAAGTGAGGCAGAAAGCACTTTGTTTTTGGAAGAGCAACTCAGTTAAGGTGAGTTCCATATTTCTATGGTTCTCTTGATATTCAATGGTAGATTTCTATGTTTTACAACGTAATAAACATAGATATAGCCTTGTTTTAGTTAAATCTTGGGAGAATATATATAAGAAATTAGAACAAGAGGTGGTCTGGAGATTAATCAAGAATGAATAAGGAAAGTATTGGAAATGGTGTAAAAATGATGATAAACGGGCGAGTTAAATAATATGGAGCATGGTATGGTGGGTGAGGTTGCCACATGCAAGTTAACTTCATATAGGCGAGCCCACCTTTGAATAAAAAGCAGTGTAGGGCAAACTCACATGCATAAGCATCGCGAGTTGAAGTGTGGGCGAACTCTCACACATAAGCCACTATGAATGGCGAGTTGAATTGTGGGCGAGCTCCCACGAATAAGCTAGTATATGGCGAGTAATGCTGGGCGAGCTCCCACGAATAAGCTAATATGGGAATGGTGAGCTCTGTTGGGCGAATGGCAAGCTCAGTTGGGCGAGCTATAGATTAGTCTCAAATCTCACCAAAGTGATTGGAAATATTCGAAAAGAAATATTAATAGTTTTAGGAAATATTCGAAAAGAAAATATTAATAGTTTTGATAAATTATTTTGCAGCCGGGAATTAAGGACTTGGTAAAAGCGATCAGAAAGGCGAGCAGGAAGCTAGGCTTCGTAATACCAGGTAAGGGAGTAGTATGTGAAGTAAAATGCGTGTCCCGTGGAGTAAAATATTATGAAAATATTGAGAAATTATTTTGGTTTATGATATGCATTATTTTGATAAATCGTTTTGATTTGGGCGAACTGATAAAGGGTGGGTGAGCCGAAGTGGGCGAACCCTTTTATGATATTTTGGGCGAGCGACCCTTGTTTTAATAGAAATCCGGTCAAGCCAAAATGGCCAAACCCTTTTATGATGTTTTGGGGCGGGCGACCCCTTTGTTAAGAAAATTTCGGGTGAGCCAAAGTGGGCGAACCCTTTTATTGGGCGGGCGACCCTGTTTTAATAAAAATGGGCGAGTTGACCATGGAAGTGCCGCATTGGGCGAGTTGACCATGGGCAATGCTGCATTGGGCGAGTTGACCATGGACAATGCCACAATGGGCGAACTGGCCATGGACAAGCCATAATGGGCGAACTGGTCATAGGCGAGCCGCTATGGGCGAGCCAGTTTAACTTGTTTTTAAATTCTAAAGTTGGCGGGCGAACACTAGTTCACCGTAATCGGCGAACGGACCATGGGCGAGCCGCTATGGGTGAGCCAATTTAACTCATATTTTCTCAGGCGTAAACTTTTATGAAAATTTGGGCTGTTTTTATTATATTTGTAAACAAAAAATATAAAACCTTTTTGGAAAGCAAATCATTTGAGAAAATGATGAAATTATGAAACATTCCTTAAAGGTTAGTTATGAGATATAAAGTGATTTTTGAGACTTTAGGCCCCGAGTTCATGCATTAATATTCACGTAACTGAGTGACCCGCCTGGGACGATGGCTTGGGTCGATAGACCAACGGGTGCACCTCAGGGCGTCACAAGGCTGATTGACTCGCCAAGTCATCAGAGGTCTCGAGGTCACCTGGCAAGTGGACCCGAGGACCACCTATAGATTATGGCCATAAATCTAGCCGAGATAGCCGTGAGGGGCGATGGCCTACGGGTGCACCCAAAAGCGGACGACTTGTGTTCCTGGGGGAACGATGATAGCATGATTTAGTTGTAGGGTGATGCCTAGTCTCAACTTACTGATTTCTGTATATTGAAAGGATCTATTGATTCCTGTTTACTGTTTACTATATCCATTGTTTTCCTACTGGGTTTATTGTTAAGAAAAATAAACGTATTTGGGGGATATAGTTTTATTTGTATAAGACAGCATTCACCTTCCTTACCGAGTACATTGTCGCTCACTCCTTATTTTCCACTCCACAGATTATTGATTTTGGACTAAGGGAATTACCTTCCAGAGATTTGATATCAAAGGTACATTATTTTCTTTTATATATTCAGTAAAGTTGTACAGTACTACTTTAAATAGAAGGGAATGTATATACATATTAAGGAAAGAATTTAATAATTCATATTTCCATATTAGTACGAGAAATAAGAGTATTAATTCTTATTAAAGTGTTAAGAGTTGTTAAGCATCACAGACAGCCCAACCGGTAAATAAGTGTGATTTATAAGTTAATATTATGTTATACTGTGGATTTGCGATGTTACAGATTTAATGGTATCAGAACATGGTTGGTCGGATGTCTAGTGATGCTTAAAACGAAAAGTGAAAAGTAAACATTCCATATAGTACTGTATAATCTGAATATATAATTGATATATTAATGATAAGTGATAAAGGATCTCTGTGGTACAGATATGAGTGAAAGAAGAAGGGTGACACGCTCAGTTAGAGATATAGGTTGAGGAAGGGTAACACAGATTTCGGAGCCGCAGACACCGAAAACTACCCCAAGACCTCCACGTCCTATACAGCCGGAGAGCTTTGATACTCGTGTGAGCCGAGTAGAGAGGTTAGTAGCCGATTTTATGGCTATGTATCAGGCGGATAGAGCCGCGGATAAGGCAGAGATAGAGAGCAACAGCTCCCGCAGCCCCAGTAAAGGCGCCAGCACCGCCACAGCCGGCACCTCAGCCACAGGTAGCTCCACCACAGCCAGTGATTCAGTTGCCTAGAGATGCGGAGTCGTATTGTGATGTGGCGTTAGTGAAATCATTTAAGAAGTTGGATCCACCTAAGTTTAAAGGTACTAGGGATCCATTGGCGGCAGAGCAGTGGGTTATTGAGGTCGAGAGATTACTTAAGATTATGAGATGTTCAGAGACAGAGAAGGTAGGCCTAGCAGTATTCTAGTTGGCAGATGATGCGAGACATTGGTGGAAGGCCACTCAGACCGTATTATTTGCTCAGCATCAGGATCTGTCATGGGATATTTTTGTGGATGCTTTTCGGAGGCAATATATTCCTGACATTGCTCAATAAAAATTACAGTAGGAATTCATGGATTTAGTTCAGAGCAGTATGTCAGTGGACGAGTATGAGGCCAAATTTACTACATTGAGCCGTTTTGATCCACAGACTAGTACGAATGCCAGATATAAGATTGAGAGGTTTAGGGCTGGTTTGAGGCCATCTATCAGAATAAAGCTAGCCCCATTTGATATACAGACTTATGATGAGATAGTTCGACGGGCTCAGCTTTGTGAGAGGGATTATGAGCAGTTCCAGCTCGATTTCAGTAGTAAGAGTAAAGGTAAAGTAAAGGGAAAGGGTAAGAGGTTTATGGAGGACATATCAGGTAGAGAGTAGCCTAAGAGGAGTAGACCTACGGGCATACAGATTACAGAGGGCAGATTTAATAGACCAGCAGTCTCTACTCCTGCTAGTGGCCCCACCACTACTCAGAGAAGTGTTGCACCTTTATGTAGACATTGTAGAAGGTCACATGGGTCACGCCTTTGTCTTTTAATGTCTAGGGTATATTTTAAATGTGGACAGACGGGGCACTTTATCAAGAATTGCTCGATGCTCAGAGAGTCAGTTGCTTCTACTATTCCTCCTGCATTACCTCAGATAGCGGCACCGGTAGCTCAGAGTGAACCAGAGAAAGCGACACCCTCACAGCCTAGGCGGGCGACAGCCGCAGAGAAGGGTAAGAAGGTTGTGACTTAGGGTCGGGTGTACGCGATGGATCAGGAGACTGCCGACGTCTCTGTCGATGTGATTAAAGGTAAGGTTTATCTCTTTGATATCCTTGTAGTTGCCTTATTTGATCCAGGTTTTACCCATTCATTCTTATCGCCTACATGTGCTAACAGGACCCCAGTAGAGCTGGAGTTGTTAGGGTATACTTTGCAAGTGAATACCCCTTTTAAAGATTTCCAGAGGACGGATATTGTATATAGGAATTGTAAATTGACTATATGAGAGAAAGTTTTTACAGCTAACCTAATTTTGTTGAACATATATGATTTTGATATCATTTTGGGCATGGATTGGTTAGCTGCGAACCATGTTAGTTTGGATTGTAATACTAAGTTTATTGCCTTCTCTCATTCCGAAAAGTATATTGTAAAATTATTGTAAATTAATAAAAAGTATGTGAATATATGTTTGTGAAATGACTTGTGTACTAAAATTGTGGTTGTGTATGAATGTTTATGAAGGATATATTGGTAGTGTGGAGGATGTAGAGAGGGAACGTCCAGAGATTCAAGAGATTCCTGTGGTTAAGGACTTCTCGGATGTATTTCCAGAGGATTTACCAGGGTTACCACCGGATCAAAAGACGGAGTTTATGATCGAGTTTGTACCCGGTACCGAACCGATTTCTAGACCCCCATATCGGATGGCACTGACTGAGTTGGATGAGCTTAAGAAGCAGCTCCAAGAGTTATTATATAAGGGATTTATACGTCCCAATGTGTCACCGTGGGGAGCTCCAGTATTATTTGTTTGGAAGAAGGATGGTAGCCTCCGGTTGTGTATAGATTATCAGATGTTGAATTGGGCTACTGTTAAGAATAAGTATCCACTACCTAGGATCGATAACTTATTTGATCAACTCAGGGGTGCACAGGTATTTTCTAAGATAGATCTCCAATCGGGCTATCACTAGTTGAAAATTAAGGAGTCGGATGTGCATAAGACAACATTTCGAACTCGCTATGGTCACTATGAGTTCTTGGTGATGCCTTTTGGGTTGACAAATGCCCCTGCAACTTTTATGAGTTTGATGAATGAGGTGTTTCATCCCTTTTTGGATAAGTTTGTCATAGTATTTATAGATGACATCTTGATTTATTCTAAGACTCTTGAGGAACACGAGCAGCATTTGCAAATTGTTTTACAAACCCTCAGGGACCAAAAATTGTATGCTAAGCTTAGTAAATGCGAGTTCTGGCTTGACCATATTATATTTCTCGGACATGTAGTGTCAAAGGACGAGGTGTCAGTTGATCCGTCCAAGATAGAGGCCATTGTTTAGTGGGAAAGGCCTAACACGGTTACCAAGATACGGAGTTTCTTAGGTCTTGTCGGATATTATCGCAGGTTTGTGGAGGGATTTTCTAGACTTGCTACTCCATTGACACGACTCACACGTAAGGATGTAAAGTTTGAGTGGAATGATGCGTGTGAGCGTACTTTTCTTGAGCTTAAAAGGAAATTGACTACTGCCCCCGTATTATCACTTCCTAGTGGATCAGGAGGATTTATGGTGTATACCGATGTATCCGCTCAAGGTTTAAGGTGTGTGCTCATGCAGCATGGTCGGTTATAGCCTATGGTTCTCGACAGTTGAAGGATCATGAGAAGAATTACTCGACACATGATTTAGAGCTAGCCGTAGTAGTGTTTGCATTGAAGATATGGTGGCATTACTTGTATGGGGAGAAATTTCAGATATATACAGACCAAAAGAGTCTGAAGTATATATTCTCGCAGCGAGAGTTGAACTTGAGGCAGCGACGATGGATGGAACAGTTAAAGGATTATGATTGTGAGATTTTGTATCACCCAGGTAAAGCTAATGTAGTAGCAGATGCACTGAGCCGTAAGCATGTTGGCATGGTATCTTACATGATGATCAGGGAGTATGATTTGATAGAGCAGTTCTCTAGCCTCAGCTTGATAGTTATTTCCTCTGACCAGTATGGATTTACGACTAGTTTTCGTATAGAGCCGGATTTGATAGATTGAATTAAGGAAGCTCAGAGGAATGATGATTATTGCATTGGGATTGCCAGTCATATTCAGATAGGAGTTATGTCAGATTTTGAGATTGACACCGATGGAATACTGAGGTTTAGAGGTCGGATATGTGTTCCCAGTGATCAGCAGATTAGAAATTTAATTTTATCAGAGGCCCATACTTCTAGATATACATTACATCCGGGTAGTACTAAGATGTACCAAAATCTCCGGAGAGTGTATTGGTGGCCTAAAATGAAGAAGGACATCGCAGATTTTGTTGCTAGATGTCTAACATGCCAACAGATTAAGATTGAGCATCAGAAGCTGGCAGGTAAGCTTCGACCACTATCGATTCCTATGTGGAAATGGAAGCATGTTACTATGGATTTTATTATGGGATTACCACGGACCCGGGAGGGGTATGATGCTATTTGGGTGATAGTAGATAGATTGACTAAGTCTGCTCATTTCTTGGCCATGAGATCTACATATTTAGTTAGTGCCTTAGCCAATTTGTATGTCAGGGAGATAGTGAGGTTACATGGTGTTCCAGTGAGTATCACCTCTGATAGGGACTCTCGCTTCACCTCTCATTTCTGGGAGAGATTTCAGGAAGCTATGGGATCCCAGCTGACTTTTAGCACCGCTTTTCATCCATAGACCGATGGACAGTCCGAGCGTACGATACAGACGCTAGAGGATATGTTGAGAGCGTGTGCATTGGATTTTAGAGGCTCATGAGACGATCACTTACCCCTAGCAAAGTTTGCTTATAATAATAGCTTTCATTTGAGTATTGGCATGACACCTTATGAGGCCTTGTATAGCAGACGATGTAAATCCCCGATAGCATGGGAAAAAGTGGGGGACCGTAAACTATTAGCTCCCGATTTGGTCGAGCAGGCTTCTCGTGATGTACGGATGATCTGTGAGAGGCTCAGAATGGCTCAGAGTCGACAGAAGAGTTATGCAGATACTAGATGCCGACCATTAGAGTTTGTAGCGGGTGATTATGTATTTCTAAAAGTCTCACCGTCCAAAGGTATAATGAGATTCGAGAAGAGAGGAAAGTTGAGTCCCCGATACATTGAGCCTTATGAGATCTTAGATCGCGTAGGAGATGTGACATATCGGTTAGCACTACCACTAGAATTGTCAGGAGTGCATAACGTATTCCATGTCTCGATGTTGAGAAAGTATCATCCAGATCCTTCTCACGTGATTCGACATGAGCCATTGGAGATCAGAGAGGACATGAGTTACGTTGAGAAACCAGTACGGATCCTGGATAGGAAGGATAAAGTATTGCGATCTAAGACGATTCCTTTGGTTAAAGTGCTCTGGCAGTATCATAACGAGGAGGAGGCTACTTGGGAGTTAGAGAGCCTTATGCATGAGAGGTATCCAGAGCTCTTCTAGTGACAGGTCAGAGTTAAATTTGGAGGACCAAATTTCTTAAGGTGGGGAGAAATGTAAGACCCGAATTTTATTATACTATATACCATAATTGTACATGATTGATAGTGGAAATAAATATTAAAGGTGAAATTCCACTTTCTATTATGAAAGTTATTAGAACTATAAATTATAATATGGTGTACATGAATTGAAAAGAGAATTGATTAGTGTACATGTGTTATTTTGTTGGCTTGAAGTTATAATAAGACAAAGGTGCAATAAGTTAAGAAAAGAGGCTATGGACTTCATGCCACTTTGCTTCTCCTATACAAATTGGTTTAGACAATTAATGGCAAAGTAAAGTAAGTCAAAACGTGCAGAAAATAGCTTCCCATAGCCGTTCCTTTTTGCTGCAGTTTTTCTTCGGTTTTTAATGCATGAAAGACGTGAAATGATGAAAGAAAACGGGATAAGGTATAGGTGGTAGGTCCTAATTGGATTAGAATGGTTATATAAGAAGGAATACATGAGGAAAAACCGACTTAGCAAACTTCATCTTCTTCGAAATCCTTCTCGCCTATTCTGTTTTCATTGCAAGCTCATATTTCGTTCTTCCGATCCTCTCACATATGAGCTATGAAACTTCATCCTCTAGTTAGTTAAACTTTTCCTCCATCGTTGAAGAGCTAAAGAATAAGCAAAGTAAAGCTAAGTGAGGCAGAAAGCACTCTGTTTTTGGAAGAGCAACTCAATTAAGGTGAGTTCCATATTTCTATGATTCTCTTGATATTCAATGGTAGATTTCTATGTTTTACAACGTAATAAACATAGATATAGCCTTGTTTTAGTTAAATCTCAGTAGAATATATATAAGAAATTAGAACAAGAGGTGGTCTGGAAATTAATCAAGAATGAATAAGGAAAGTACTGGAAATGGTGTAAAAATGATGATAAACGGGCGAGTTAAATAATATGGAGCATGGTATGGTAGGCGAGGTCGCCACATGCAAGTTAACTTCAGATAGGCGAGCCCACCTCTGAATAAAAAGCAGTGTAGGGCGAACTCACATGCATAAGCATCGCGAGTTGAAGTGTGGGCGAACTCTCACACATAAGCCACTATGAATGGCGAATTGAATTGTGGGCGAGCTCCCACGAATAAGCTAGTATATGGCGAGTAATGCTGGGCGAGCTCCCATGAATAAGCCAATATGGGAATGGCGAGCTCTGTTGGGCGAATGGTGAGCTCTGTTGGGCGAGCTGTAGATTAGTCTCAAATCTCGCCAAAGTGATTGGAAATATTCGAAAAGAAATATTAATAGTTTTAGGAAATATTCGAAAAGAAAATATTAATAGTTTTGATAAATTATTTTGCAGCCGAAAATTAAGGACTCGGTAAAAGCGATCCGGAAGGCGAGCAGGAAGCTAGGCTTTGTAATACCAGGTAAGGGAGTAGTATGTGAAGTAAAATGCATGTCCCGTGGAGTAAAATATTATGAAAATATTGAGAAATTATTTTGGTTTATGATATGCATTATTTTGATAAATCGTTTTGATTTGGGCGAACTAAAGTGGGCGAACCCTTTTATAATATTTTGGGCGAGCGACCCTTGTTTTAATAGAAATTCGGGCGAGGCAAAGTGGCCAAACCTTTTTATGATGTTTTGGGGCAGGCGACCCCTTTGTTAAGAAAATTTCGGGCGAGCCAAAGTGGTCGAACCCTTTTATTGGGCGGGCGACCCTGTTTTAATAAAAATGGGCGAGTTGACCATGGAAGTGCCGTATTGGGCGAGTTGACCATGGGCAATGCCGCATTGGGCGAGTTGACCATGGCAATGCCACAATGGACGAACTGGCCATGGACAAGCCATAGTGGGCAAACTGGTCATGGGCGAGCCGCTATGGGCGAGCCAGTTAACTTGTTTTTAAATTCTAAAGTTGGCGTGCGGACACTAGTTCACCGCAATCGGCGAACGGACCATGGGCGAGCCGCTATGGGCCAGTTGACCATGGGCGAGCTGACCATGGGTGAGCCAATTTAACTCATATTTTCTTAGGCGTAAACTTTTCTGAAAATTTGTGCTGTTTTTATTATGTTTGTAAACAGAAAATATAAAACCTTTTTGGAACGCAAATCATTTTGAGAAAATGATGAAATTATGAAATATTCCTTAAAGGTTAGTTATGAGATATAAAGTGATTTTTGAGACTTTAGGCCCCGAGTTCATGCATTAATATTCATGTAACTGAGTGACCCGCCTGGGGCGATGGCTCGGGTCGATAGACTAACGGGTGCACCCTAAGGCGTCACAAGGCTGATTGAAAGGCCAAGTCATTAGAGGTCTCGAGGTCACTTGGCAAATGGACCTGAGGACCACCTATACATTATGGCCATAGATCTAGCCGAGATAGCCGTGAGGGGAGATGGCCTACGGGTGCACCCAAAAGCGGACGACTTGTGTTTCTGGGGGAACGATGATAGCATGATTTAGTTGTAGGGTGATGCCTAGTCTCAACTTACTGATTTCTGTTTACTGAAAGGATCTATTGAATCCTGTTTACTGTTTACTATATCCATTGTTTTCCTACTGGGTTTATTGTTAAGAAAAATAAACATATTTGGGGGATATAGTTTTATTTGTATAAAGTAGCATACAACTTCCTTACTGAGCACGTAATAACCGTTCCCTCTCCCCCTCCAGGAATGTAATAACCATCCCCACAGGGATACAGTAGATCTATGGCCACAATCTATAGGTGGTCTTCGGGTCCACTTGCCAGGTGACCTCGAGACCTCTGATGACTTGCTAGGTCCATCAGCCTCATGAATAACAATGCATGAAACTAGGGGCCTAAAGTCTCAAAAATCACTTTATATCATATGAAAAACCTTTAAGGAATTATTTCACACATTTCATCATTTTTCGTATGAGAAAAACATGATTAAAATCTGCTCACCCATTACGGCTCGCCCATGGTCAGCTCGCCCATTACAGTGAACTAGTGTTCGCCCGCCAACATTAGCATTTGAGCTTGACAAGTGCTCATCTGCAAACCGTCTGAAATCTCACCATTTAAAAACAATTTAAACTGGCTCGCCCCATTATCAGCTCGCCCGTTGCAGTTCGCCCATCACACTGGATTGAGCTCTCCTGCCTTCATTCATCCAGAGTGGCGAACCAACATCGCCCACCATGGCTTTCACACCAAGCTGACTGGGGGTCGCCCACAAAACTTTCTCAAAACAACAAAGACTCGCCCACTGTTGGCTTGCCCATAATTTTATAAAAGGGGTCGCCTATCTTTGGCTCGCCCGGATTTTATTAAAACATGGGTCGCCTATAATTTGGCTCGCCCACAACATCGTAAATGGGTCGGCTTCGTAACTCGCCTGAAGTTTATTAAAACAAAGGTCGCTCGCCAAAACATCACAAAGGGTTGGGTTCTTAGCTTGCCCAAGTCAAAACAATTATTAAACTAATGCATGTCGTAAACCAAAATATTTTCTCAATATTTTCATAATGTTTTACTTCACAAGACATGCATTCTACTTCACATACTACTCCCTTACCTGGTTTTACGTGTCCTTGCTTCCCGATCGCTTTTATCAAGTCCTTAATTCCCGGCTGCAAAATAATTTATTAAAACCATTAATATTTTCTTTTCGAATATTTCCTAAAACTATTACTATTTTTCCTTTCAAATATTTGCGACACTTAGGCGAGATTTGAGACCAATCTACAGCTCGCCATTCGCCTAATAGAGCTCGCCAATCGTTAATGTGCTTACACGTGGAAGCTCGCACAACCTTACTCGCCATTCAAATATTGGCTTATTTATGGGAGGTCGCCCAACATGGAGCTCACCCAACATTCGACTCGCCATGCCTATGCATATGAGTTCGCCATACATGGCTCTTTATTCAAAGGTGGGTTCGCCAATGAATTAAACTAGCTTTGAGTGACCTCGTCCACTTGGACAAGTACTTTCAAGTTGGCGAGTCCTTTATTTCCTACTCGCCTCATTGGCGATCACTAACATTCCACATGGGCGATCACAATAGTCGCCATTCTCGCCCTTTTGGCGATCATCAATTCCATACATTTTGGGCGATCATAGCCCTCGTCCATTCGGGCGATCAGTCTGATTATCCAAAAATTGGTGAACATGTATATCGCCGATTCATGCATACCATTGAACTCGCCTCATCTTTGGGCGAGTACCCCAAATTTTTTTGCTCGCCTATTTGGCAAGCAATTGGATAATCCCGTTCGCCCATCGTGTTTCTTATATATTCTAACAAGATTTAGCTAAAACAAGACTATATCTATGTTTATTACATTGTAAAACATAGACATCTACCATTGAATATCAAGAGAACCATAGAAATATGGAACTCACCTTAACTGAGTTGCACTTTCAGAAACAGAGTGCTTTCTGCCTCACTTAACTTTACTTTGCTTGTTTCTTAGCTCTTCAACGATGGAGAAAAGATTTAACTGACCAAAGGATGAAGTTCCATGGTTCACGTATGGGAGGAACGGAAGAAACGAAGTTGAACTTGCAGCAAAATAGGATGGGCGAGTAGCAATAGTATAGTTTTTCCTCATGTATTCTTCTTATATAGCCATTCAAATCCACTCAAAAACTACCACCTGTTCTTATCCCATTTTCTTTCATCATTTCACGTCTTTCATGCATTAAAACCCGAAGAAAATTGTGACAAAAGGAACGATGGTGAAGCTTCCTGCTGCAGTCCATTTTTGACAAAATTTTTCTCTTCTCTTCTCCTTCCTCTCCACGCCATTTCCAGCCACTATTATTGACTTTGTTTATCTCATCTTTTCCTTGCCATTAATTACCTAAATCGAATTGTACAAGAGAAGCAAAGTGGCGTGAAGTCCACTTATAGCCTCTTTTATTGACTTTTCTTCATGCTTAATTTTCAAAGCTTCCTCCAATAAGCTTCTAGGAATCATGTTATATTTAATTTCCATTCTTATAAATTTTTTTTTATATTCATTCTACTTCACATACACCATATAGAATTTAAATCCAATAAAAAAATGGGAAGTGGAAATCCACATTCGATATTTATTTTCACTATCAATCCTTTACAAATATGGTGTATAGTGTAAAATAATCGGGTCTCACATTTTTTTAAGAAAAATTAGATTCAAAATTTGATTCTCTTTCCTCATACCTCTTTTATTAACAAAAAAAAATTAATAAAAAGGTGTCCACATGATCTATCAATTTCTTTTGCATTTTTTTAATCTTTTTTATAGTATTTTCGTTTTTATTTTTTGTTTGTTTGTTTTATACTCCTACTATCTTGCCTTTTTCATATTTTTTGTTCTTACTTTTTTTTTGTTCTTTTAGCACTTTTTTTTTCATATTTATTCTTTATGAGTGGAGTGTAATAGTTATAAGAACACTTTTAATAGATTTCACTTATGTGAGTATTGAAGTGGGGCCGCTCCAATGAAGCTTGGTTGGGCAAGTTTTTAGATTACTCATTAAATTCGAGATCAAGAACAAGATCGAAACATGCTGGTTTAAAAAGAAGCCCGTAAACACTTAAATTATTATGTGTGTACTATAAACTCTTGTCTCTTTATACGGTCAAAGTTCAATGCGTATGACACATTATTGGCTTAGGAACAAGATTTGCTATTACACTAAGTAAAGGTTCAATATGGTTGCACACTTTTATTAAGCATAATATATAATTCATCTCTATTGAAGTTAATAAAAATATGATTAAAAGTTTTAAAATGTTATTTTATTATTAAAATGGAGAGGGAATTATTGTAACTTTAATTTTAATAATAAAATAAATATACTAATTAATGTTGAAATTAAACGTTTCTGTTAATAATAGTTAATATTGTTTTACTAGTTAGTTATATTTTTATTAAATTCATTATAATTATGGTGTATAAGTTACAAATGATTTTAAAATCTTTATTATTATTATTATTATTATTATTATTATTATTATTATATGAGTTACTAATGTGTGAGGCTAAGGCTATAAGTAGAGGTCCTAAAGCTCAAACAATGTACACACAAATTCTATTCATGATATATCACACATACTCTTGGACAAGAAAAAGATGTTTGATCTTAGAGTTCTTTACTTTACACGTTAGTGCATAACTGTAGAATGTACAACAAAGAGAGGTTCGACTGTTATATTTTGGAGGCGATATGCTAAGAGTTCATGTACACCGGTGATATAATTTCTGTTGAGGAGTGAATCGTCTTAAAGAAAGCAAGATAATTCTTTGTGATTAGTAAAATAATTCTAATTTATATTTTTATATTATTTTAATCATTTACAATTTCTTATTTTTGTTTCAGCTTCTAGCAGCAATTAATTTGAGACAAACACTAATAAATTTAAGACGAGATCTAATAATAACAGCTCCAACTAACAAGATGTAAGTTACAAAAATGTCAATTGGTGAGTATGCACGCTTATCAGTGATAATAGAGAAGTTAATCAATGCAAAAACGGAGGACAAAGAAGTGCTATAGCCGACGCCGAGCAGGATTCCAAGCCATGAGAAGACCATTGTCGCTTTGGTGTACAGAACATCACACAAAAACCCAAGCTCAACTTCTACCGACTTAAAAGCCTCTTTCGCTGACTTGGTTCTGATTATGGAGAGGCAATCTTTTCGCTCATATTGGCCCAAGTATAAGGCCTGCAAACAAGAATATCTCAAATAAGTAATTAGCTTGGCCAAAAAAGTCAGCTGGAGATTTCCAATATTTAGGCCGTTCCACATTATCTTCATTTTGCCTTTCTATAAATTCAACGTACTCAGATCCAGGATCCGGAGCTGAGAGCAAAGAGTTTCTGAAACGCTCGGTGCTGGATGACCTGAGCACCCAAGTCCTTTCCCCATACTTAATTACTCCTGCAATGAACACCGGAATAGCTATAAACATGAGGGCATTGTGGTTCCACGTCCATGATCTGTAGGACACATATAATGCAACTCCAGTGTCAACAAGAAGGCCAAGCAAATGCCTCGGCCACAACTCATTTTCCTACAAGGACTAAGCAGTAATAGTATCAGGGCCCCCAAGATACAAGAGAAGGAAGGGCGCCCAAAATGACTGAAGTGATGCGTTTGGTTTGGGATTGGGAGTATCATTTCCAGAATCCCGGCCTAGAGTTCTGGCAAAGAATGCCCAAAGCAAAGGTTGCTACCCAATCTGCAGACAAGTATGCTGTCCATACAAGGAGCCCAATCCATGTATTTACCAGACGCTTTCGTTGGGCACCAAGTACAATTATCATAACTTGTAAAAGCAGGCTGAGTAGAAAACTCGGACTTCCCACGCATTCGAAGGTTTAATCACTGTTTCTGAAATTTCCGTCAACACAGAGCTCTCCAACGGTCGCTGTCACAGCCGCAAATTTTATAGGGTATTGATATTAATGTTAGAAACATCAATATAGACTTATTAAATATATGAAATTCAATAACAGAAAGCCCAGATTAATATACTGGTAACATATATATTTAAACGTCAACCATAATCTTTACACATAGAATTGTTAAATTATGCTTATTAAAGTCTCAAGGTTGGTTAGAAAATTAAAAATTACATAGTCAAATATTCATCAACGAGATTTTGAAAGGTAAGTCAGCTTTAACTATGTAACTTAGTACATTAACATGCAGCATGTGATACTACACAATAATCACTTAAAAAAGGGTTTCATGTAGCAATAAATTACGCAATCACTTAGGTTGTGTTTGGATGAGGAATTTCAAGGAGGGAATTCATTTCAATCAAGATATTTAAAAGTCCAAAATACAAATTTTTTGTTTGACAAAAAATTTTGAAAAATTTGAAAATTTTGGAGGGATTTTAAAAGGGAATTTGAAATGCTCAAATTTCCTTTTGAAAATTCACCTAAAGAGGTGGTTTTTCAAAATTCTTTCCTCTCTTTCCTATTTTATTAGACATGATTCACTATTAAATATAGAGTTAAAAACAAAAAAACATATTGTTTTATTTAAATTTAGTATATATCTTTATTTTTTATATTATTAACAATATCTATACATTTTAACAAATCTAATGATACCCATATTGCATATTTTATTTGATGTTTTTCTTTTTGTAATATATAATATTATTATTTTTCTTTTATAATTATTTTTTATTTAATCAAATTTTAGTATCCAAAAATTCTTTCTAAAATTTTTTTACCCAAACAAGTCAATTATAAATGCTAGTATTTATATTGATAAATTTTGAATTATCTTCATTTTAAAATGCTTCAAAATTTTAAAATTTTTCATCTAAACGCACTATTAAGGTTCTGGACATAGATTAGAAGATACTTTTTGTAAACTTTGATTTTCACAAAGTTCAGTACTTGATATACAATGGCTAAAGGTATATAATTTAATTTTATAGTGTCTATCAATGTAGATATTTCCAAGAGTTTGAGTTGTTTTTAAGGTTTTTTTGTTTTTTTTCAATATTCATGTTTACGATGTTCTAGATTAAGGTTTCAAGATTTTCTAGTTTGTACTTATGCAAATTTTCTTTTAGCTAATCTTTGGATTTAATAAGTTTTCACTAGCTAGTTTGACTATCTTTTGGTTTATGGAGAGGTACAAGAGAAATCAAACATTAGGTATAATCTTTTCTATAAAGAGATAACCAATGTTAAGTTAATTCGTAGTTGTTAACTATATCAAATTATTTATTAATCGATGATGAAAGAGTTCAATTACATCTCCTTCAAAATACATTTTTAATCCTTTAGAAGATACCAAAATCAAAATAAATTTCAAACTCATAATTTAAGATCAAATTGTTACTACTTTAAGTCGAATAGATAAATAATAGACCAAATGAAAAAAAGAAAAAACCTCAAATAGACAAATTATTGCCTAACAATTTTAAGTACCGATTTTTTTATTATAATTTATGGCAAAAGATAATATACATTTTTTTAGTAAAATACAACAATCATCCATGATTTTTATGTAATACTTCATTTTAATTCACAACCATTTTAACTATTAATTTTTGAATCTGTAATCTTTTAAAAATGTTTTAAATTCATATATTTCATCAATTACAATTAAAAATTCAACTGAATATAAAATATCATTGTCAGGCAAACGTTCACATAACATGAATTACAACCCAAAAATCAAGAACCAACCATTTTGTCACATGAACATCCACATGGATCGATGTCCATGTGGTCGTGATATGGCAAATTTGTCATATTTTATTTATAATGAACGGAAATGGATAAATTTAATATATTTTTAAATTTTAAAACATCAAAAACTGATAAATATTATAAAATACGAAAAAATATTAAAAAATACACACGCAGATAGGCGATATGATTTACTCAGTTTCTTGACAAAACAGGTATTGCATTGAGCAGAAGAATTTAAAAGTGAAACATACATTGATAATAATGAAATCAATCGACGTAAGATTTTCTTTAATATTACTGTAAAAAAAGCCACTCACCCGAGTAACACTGAGTAGATAGTGGAGCAATGCCGGAGGGTCTAATACTGCCTTGAATCTTGATATTAAATCTGAGCAAATATGTGATAGATTGCTTGGGGACAAGAAAACCATGAACTATAAATCCTATCCTGAAAGGAAATACTTTACCAAGAGCTAGAGGAAGGAATCGTGAGATGGAATGTGTAAGTGCTTAGAACTTATACAGCGGTACGTCACTGGATGAAGTAAAACAGCAAAGACCAAATGGATCAAAAAAAAAAAAAAACAGCAAAGAGCAAGGAATCACAGAATTATGATAATCTAGGATAGTTCGAAATTATTTCTTATTTTCTATTTTTGGAAATTTTGTTTTGGTTTTGTTTTCAAAATTTCAAAACATAAAACATGCTGATTAATGTTGTTATATATTTAAAACAAATATTTGAATTGTTTCAGATATACTAATTTAATTTATAAATAAAAATTTAAAAATTAAATAAAAATAATAATGTATTTAATAAATAAATTATATTAAATAATATTATTTACATAAAAAAGACAATCCAATGCGCAAAGCTCTCATATTGTGTGATGGATTCTTTCTACATTAACAAATAGATTGTTTCTGTTTGAACCCGAAAGTCACAAAAATATTATTATCCATAATATTAAATAATATTATTTAGTAATATTAAAAATATAATCATTTAAATATATTAGAATTTAATATAATTTATAATTAAATATAGCAGTAAGTAATATAATTATTCAATTTAATTTTTATCAGATATTTAAGACTGTTTCGTTTAAATATATTAGAATTTAATATAATTTATAATTAAATATTAAGTAATATAATTATTCAATTTAAATAGATAATAATAAAAATTAAACAAAATCTAAATTATATATTAAACATTAACATTAATTAATAAATTATAAATTATATTCAATAATATTATGTAATTTACTTGTAATAATATTAAATTCTTAAATGATATATATTCAAATAATTACTGTATAATAATTATTATAAAAATAATATCATATCATTTATTTACTAATACTAAATTAATAAATGGTAGCAGCAATACATTTTAAATTTAATTAAAAATATAATATTAAATTATATCGTTTATTAAAATAATAAATTTAATTATATTAAATAATAATGCATAAAAATATTAATTAATAACACATCAAAATTATATTAAATTACATTATTAGAAAAAATCTAATATATTTATACAATTTTAAATTAAATAATATTATAATATTATAATGTATTTTTATATTTTTCATATTCGCTATATTCAAATAGATATGTTTATTTTAAATTATTTACTTTCAATTAAATATTGTTTATATTAATATTTAATATAATTTTTATTCACAAAATTAATTAATTTCATTTTATAGTCTTATTATGATTATATATAATATTATATTAATAGTAGATGATATTCACTTACTTCCTGATAAATAGTGCCACAGTAAAATTATGTTTTCTAAAGAAATAGAAATAAGAATTTTTTACTTTTAATATTTTTGAAAATTTTCATTTTCGTTTTTCAAAACTGAAAAATGTTGTCATATTTTTTATTGCTGTTTTCCAAAAAAAAAATTGAACAAAAAAGAAGAAAAACAACTCGAAACAATTTGCTTGGGAACAAGAAAACTATTAATGCATAAACCCTATCCCGAAAAAGAAATACTTTACTAAGAACTAGAGCAAGGAATCGTGAAATGGAATGTGAAAGTATTTGCAACTTAAACAGCAAAAAGCAAGGAATCACGTAATTATGATAATTTAATAATTGTAAGAGGTTGGTTTTGTAAGTCAGGGAAAGAAAACAGCAAAATTTTGTGGGGCCTAAAGTAATCCAAAACTCAAGGACAGGTAATCCAAAAGACAATATCTTCTACACTTCTCCACCAAATCACTTTCATGTCCTCAAGTGAGACAGCTTGGTAAAGATCCAATGCCAATCCTATACGTTGAAACTTTACAATGTTGGAAAATAACAGGCGTCCCAGAAGTTGTTAGCAATAAAAGGCGAACCTAGTCCAGCTTGACGAGCAGCTGTCCTTCCAGTGTCATTATAGAATTATTAATCGATTCTATTGGGGTTCAAGACTCAAGCTATTTGAATTGCTTGCTATTAATTCTAGTTTAGGTGAAATTTATGAAAATCAACAGGGAAGCAACTATACAATTGTTTGGGTTTTTTATTCCAACTACTGTTATGCATGTTTTGAGAGTTTAGCTTTCTGGTTTTTTCCCTTTTATTCTCCTGCTTTTAGAGGCCGTTGGGTATGAGGGATTTTATCACTTTGCAGTGTAATTTAATAGACTGCAATATCTTTACAGTGTTTGGTATAGAGTATTTGCTGCAAAGTAATATTACAGCCGTAAAGTGATTGCTGCTGGCTATTGCATTGTGATTACAACCCCTCCCCTCTGCAAAGTGAGATTGCAGGGAAAGTTCACTTCAAATTACCACATGTGCCCTACTGAAACCATAACACAGAACCTTTCTCCTCTCCAAAGAACCTTACCCCCTCTCCCTGTCCTCCTGACTCAGATAAAACCGATGTTGGTCCATCTGTCTTGTAGCTCCGATATAATGAATCGCAAGCCCTTCAGAAAGAAAGGAAAAAAAAAGGCTTGGTTGCGGGAACTAACGGTGACGAAGGTTACCGGGAAATGATATTCCGTTCCCTTTGTAAAGTTACGGTGACGAAGGTTACCGGGAAATGATATTCCGTTCCCTTTGTAAAGTTGGCCTTCTTTTCTAGTCTTCTGGATTTCTGGCAATTGTTTGTTACCAAAAGGAAAAAACTGTTCGTTGGATTTTCAGATCAACTTGGGTTCCAATGTTCCTGTTTGGAGAATATTTATTTTGAAGTAGAACTTGATAAATTAATAACCTTTAATATTGATTTTGATAAAATATAAAAATTAGTGAAGCAAAATTGGAAGAAATCAATTAATAATGAACTTTCTGCAAGAAAAAGCATATAATTTGATCAGGTAAATTAAAGAAAAATCAAGTACATTAGCCTTACCCACGTTACAATGAGAAAAGAAAAATAATATAAAATTGATATTACAAATGATGAGCAATATCAATAATTATAACTTTATATTATTCACCTTTTTATATCATATTAAATTTTTAATTAATTCATTTATATTACATTTGTTTTTATAGTTAAGGGTCTTTTAGGAATTTGTCACTACATTACCAGTAAAGTGAGTGTTTACCAAACACTGCAATATTACTTTTTTTGCAATTTAAAGAAAACTTTACACTGCATACCAAATGCTGCAATGTTACTTTCCCAACAATCACTTTCCCAACAATCACTTTCTCAGCAATCACCTTACACTGTAATCACTTTACATATAATGTACCAAACGCTTAAGGTTGTCTGTTGTATTTGAATGTTACTAGCCTTGTTTTGGCTTAAATGCTCTGCTTTGTTTAGCAATGTGGTGCTTCTCTTTTTTTTTTTTTTTTTGGCTTCTTTGTAGTTCTTATTTGGCTTCGATGTTGAAACTGTTTACTTCCCTTGTTCTCTTAATTTCCTTGTAATTGACTGCTCGGCAGCAAGGCCCTTTTTAGCATTTAAAATAAAATAAAAAAAGGAAGAAGAAGACCATTAAGCAAACTTTTAATTGAAGAAGAAAATCTTTTCATTCTAAGACGAAATGAAGCAGGGGTAGAGATTGAATGCTATCAGAGATCCATGGTGTACAATGCTAAGCTCACTTCATTATTTTCTACTATTACCTCATTTTAGAACTTATTCTTGGAGATTTATTGTAGCTGTTTAGATAATAGAAAAGGCGATTATAGATAAGAGGAAGAAGGAATTCTGCTGCAGAAAAAGGCGAATCGAAGTTGAGTTTTTTCAGTGGAGATCTACTGAAATTCCAACAATATCCAGATACCTACTAGCATTCAAATTGAAGTAATATCACAAACAGATAAAAAGATTATTATGAGAAATCTAGTGACCCCGGTAATCCAGGCCAGGATGAAGTCTCTGGTGAGAACATTCTCTTGATTCAATTCAAGGGGGCGTAGGGAAGGAGGCAAAGAAAAGGTGAAGAAAATAAGCCAGGACAACAGGCATGTGAGCACAGCCATCTGTCTCCTCGGATTTGGCAGTATTTCTTCTGAGTTTGATATTGTTCACTTAACCCAAGATGTGCCATAAGAAGGCAAACATGAGTTAGCAACTCCCCACCTCTCCTTAGCTGTTGACCGTGCTCTCTCCATCCACAACGAACTGCAGCATATGCCAGCAATTCCACCCATACTTTATTTATCATATCCCATTTCTCTGCACATCCCCAATCCGGAGATTCCAAGGATTGCAATTGCTGTGCAAGCCTGCATCCATAGAAGAGAACCGATTTGGTTTCATCTCCTTTAACTTCTTGTAGTAATCTGGTGTCCACTTCATACAACCCATAGCAAGCTTCATCTGCCATTTTTGTTCTCCTTTGTTTGAAAAATCTGGTGGCCTCAGCACATGTATCTCTATATCTTATCTCACCAATCCCTTTGGGCAGCATATTTGGATACATGACAAGAAGATAAAGCATGTAATCCGACAAGCATTTGCTGACTTTGGAGTTTTTATCGAGAATTTCCACACTATTGGTTTCTTTATGTTTCCTAAAATCAACAAAGTAACAAAGTTGAGTAGCAATGTGCCAAAGAAGAAGGCTATGGTCAAATTCTACCTCGATTGTGCTCCAATTAAGCGAACAGCAATTCATTTCATTGAGCACATAATCACCTCTGTGACTCAACAGTTTCTTGCATTTGTTGACATCAAGTAGGCCTTTGATATCTTCACTTCTCTCTTTTAGCTGCTTGAAGATGAGATCTTGCAGTTCAGCATCTACATGCTGCCACTCTACATTTAGATGCTTCTCCACTATTTCCTTAATGCCAAGTAACTTTTGAAATGTGATCCACATAGTGGTCTGTTTTCTGAGGCAAAATTTGATCAAGTTGTACTTGGATATGGTTCTCGACCACCTCTTACCAATTCTCGCTTTTTTTAAATATTTCACTAGCCATATCTTTGTCCAGTCAGAGAGAATATGCAAGACAAGAGCATAAACCTCGAGAGCTATAGCTCCAACTAGCAGTAAGTAGGTTATTGAAATGTCAACTAGCGAGTATGAATGGTGAACGAAAAATGCGAAGCTAATCACAGCAAAACCAGAGGAGAAAAGGCTGCTACACCAGAGACAGAACCCGTATCGTGAGCGTCTTATTGTTGCTTTGGTGTAGAGCACATCATACAGAAGTCCAAGCTCACCTTCTACCAACTCAAAGGCTTCTTTGGATGACTTGCTCCTAATCATGGAGTGGCAATATTTTAGCTCATGATAGCCAAGGATAAGGTCTGCAAATAAAAATTTGAGCCTATTGAATAAGTAATAAGCCTGAGATGGATAATTATCTTGAGATTCAGAATAATTTTGAGATGAATTGTTTTGTTGGGACGGTTTCAATCTGGCATCATTTTTTTTCTTTGTCAAAGCTTCAACATAATCAGGTCCAGGATTCGGATCTGGGAGCAAGTGATTTCTTATACTTTTAGTGCTTGATGTCCACAGCGCCCAAGTCCTTTCTCCATACTTGATAATTCCTGCAACGAACACTGGAATGGCAATAAATTTAAGACTATCGTCACCCCATGATTTCACGAACACATAAAATGCAACCCCAGTCTGAACTAAGAGGCCGAGAAAATGCCTTCTCCACAACTCATTATCTTCTAAAGAGTAAGCAGTAATGGTGTCAGGGCCCCCAAGGTGTAGGATAAGGAATGGGGTCCAACAAAACTGGATTGAGTAACTTGGATTCGATTCCATTTTTCCGGAATCTCCACCTACCTTCCTGGCAAGAATGCCTAATGCAACAGTTGCTACCAAGTCTGCTGACATGTATGCCGACCAAACCAATAACCTGGTCCGTTTTCTTGCAGAACACTTTCGTACAGAACCTAATGCAACAAGTATTACTTGTAATGAGAGGCTGAGTAAAAGCAGTGCTCGGATCTCCCATTGATTCCAGTTGTTAATTACTTCCTCTGAATATGTTGACATACCTCTCCTCTGCTTTTTCTAAAAGATCAAATTCTTGACCTGCAAATTCTGTAGACTTTTAACATTAGGACATCAACACAAAATTTATGAATGAAATTTCTGTAGTTGAAGCTATATGTTACTCAGGTTGGAGTGAGTGCTAGACAAGGCTGTGTCCTACATAAGTACGTTCAATTTTTAAAAGATTTTCCATACATTTGGAATGTCTTACGTAAATATATTTTATTGTTATAAGTAGAGGTGGTTACGGGCCGGACCGGGCCGGTTTTTACCGGTTCCGGCCCTAACCACCTCAGAACCGGTCCGAACCGGTATTGAACCGGTCCGGTTCGGACCGGTTCTACATATTATGTGAGGCGAACCGGCCCGGTTCGTTGGATCGGTTCGCCTCAAAACCGGACCGAACCGGTTTAAACCGGTACGGTCCGTTTTTTTTTCTTTTTAAAATTTTTATTTTTAAAAAAATTATATTAATTTATTTTAATATATATTAATATATTTTAATAATTTAATGTAGTAAATTTATTTTTATAATAAATAATCTTAATAGTTTAATTTAACAATAATTTATTATAAGAATATAAGTTATATTATAATTTATTTAATTAATGTAACAATAATGTAAAAACAAACTATTATAAAATTATCTAATAAAATTATTAAAATGAATAAATTAAAGTTATATTATGAATATAATATTATGATAAAATGATATTTGATTCAAAATACAAATAATGATATTATGAATATTATTATTATATTCATTTTGCATATCTTTATTTATATTCATTTTGCATTTAAAATAATTTATTATATTTGAAATATCATTTACTTAATATTTATTCATTTATTTAATATGTTTTTAAAATATTAATTCATTTTGTATTTTAAATATTTATTTATTTTAAACATATATAAGTATAACATTAATTAATTTGGTATGTAATAATAATAATAATAATAACAACAACAACAAAGGAGAAAAAGGAGAGAGTAGGAGACCAAAGATTTTTTACGTGGAAAACCCCTTCAAAAGTTAGAAGGGTAAAAACCACGGGACCGTAGTCCATAAAAATATTCACTATGACTAAACTTATTTACAATTTTACATACAATTTACAAAAAAAAAATTATTCTCTACTCTTCATAATTTATACGGATTGCCTTGGAAATTTCTTCCTCCTCTTCTGAATTATTATCAGCAAATTCATTGGCCATTCCAAGTTCGACATTGCGCGATTCCGCATCAAACCAATCTTTAAGGCATGTTAACATGCACAATGAATCCGGATTAAGAGTGGTTCGATGGTCTCCAATAATTCTTCCACACGTCGAGAATGCGGATTCCGAAGCAACAGAAGAAACTTGCACCGCAAAAACATCTCGGGCCATGGAAGCTAAAACTGGAAATTGTTTTTGGTTTTCTTTCCACCATTGGAGAAGATCAAAGTTATCATCTACAGAAAAATCTTGACTTAAGAAAAATCCTAGCTCATTGAAGCTAGAACTCCGTCGAGTTGTTGATCCCGATCCCGATCCCGATCCGCTCGCTTTTCCTTTTAGCTTCATTCTCTTCTTTGCTGCTTCCTTAATTGCGTTTAAAATTCCTTTTCCTTTTTTGCTACTTTCGGTTTCTTCGTATGAATCTTCTTCTTCTCGATTAAAGTTGAATTGCTCCCTTTCTGTTTCATAAACATTAAACAATTCTCGAAAAAGATTGTTAATTGAGGACTTTTGATCCTCAATAGAATCAAGACCAAGAAATTCTTTATAACAATCAAAAAAAATTTCTATATTTACCTCACCTTGACTAGGATCTAGTAAAGTTGCAATACAATAAATAGGAGGAATTATTTCCCAATATTTTTTAAATTTTTCCTCCATATCATATACAAAAGAACTTAAAGTTTCATGATTCCTAAATTTTACAAATTTGTCAAACATTGTGTAGATAATAGGAACAAAATACGGTGTAGTTGGATAAAATTGAGTTGAAAATCTTTCGGTTGCATCTTTAAAAGTAGATAATAAATCAACACAATATTCAATAAAAGTCCAATCTTCTTCAAAAAGTACTAAATGTGTGCTACTTGTATAATTATTATAAAAAGGAGTAACAAGTTCTTTATAAGGTAAAATAGAAGAAAGCAAACGATGAAGTGAATTCCATCTTGTTTCCACGGGAAGTGGAAATGCTTTAACAGGTATATTATTTGTTATACAAATTTGCTTCCATTCACGTTTATTACTTGGTGTGCGAATCCATTTTGCTAAAATTTTAATTTTATCAATTGGACCTATGCCACTACCAGTACCACTAGAACTAAAACCACTTTGAACACATAAATTTATAATATGACATGCACATCTTGCATGAAAAAATATGCCTTGCATAACAGGGTTTAAACTTTTAATTAAATGAGGAATAGCTGCAGTATTACTTGAAGCATTATCAAAAGTAATAGCAAAAACTTTATTATTTTCTAGTCCATATAATTTACAAACTTTAGTAATATATTTATGAATAGTATATGAATTATGTGCTTCTTCTATTACATCTAAAGATAAAATTCGTTTTTGCATAGACCAATCTTCATCTATCCAATGACAAGTTATAACAAGATAACTTATACCATTAGTACTAGTCCATATATCACTAGTTAAACTAACCCTAGATGAAATATTACTAAGTTTATCAATTAAAGCTTGTCTATATTCTTTAAACATATCCATGCAATCTCTTTTTAATGTATGTCTAGAAACAGATTTATATGCGGGTTGTAAATATTTACAAACAAATTCTAAATATCCTGTTTTTTCACAAATTGTGAATGGTTGTTCAGTTCTAACTACAAATCTAACTAAACCACGTCTAGCTTGAACATTATCAAAATTAAAATTTTTTCCACCATCATGCGTATTAATTTGAGATTGTTTACCTTCTAAAATTTCATTTTCTTCGGCATCAGGATTAATTTTATGTATAGTAATTAAATGCCTTTTATACGTACCTGTACCGCCACCACCTCCACCGGAGTTATAAGAGTAAACGCCTTTGCACAATTTACAGATGGCACAATATTTATTCGTCTCACCTTCTTTTGCTACAATGTCGAAATACTCCCATACCTTGCTTGTTTTTTTTCGACTAAACTTCGGTCTTGATGATGTAGCAGCAGTGGTGGCAGCTGATGATTGTGTTTGAGCATGACTTCCTCCACGACCACGACCAAACGATGGTGCCAAAGGAAGCTCCTCCTCCGGATGAATATCGGGTTCGATTTCATTAAATGATTCGTCACCCAAATTAGGAATTTCAGTGGAACCAAAAGGTCGAGAAACAGAGCATGAACGACGAAAGAAATTTGACATTTTTATATTTTTTTTGAAAATAAATATATGTTAAAAATTTAAAAAATAGATGTATGATAATATATTGAAATTTAAAAATTGAAACTTGAAAATTAAAAGTAAAATTTGCAAAATTATAAAATAAAAAGAAAAATGAAATTTAGAAAGGAAATGATGATATTATAAATTTGTAATAAGGAATATATATAATATATTAGAATTTGAAAATTAAAAGTAAAATTATAAAATAAAATGAAAAATGAAATTTATAAAGAAAATGATGATATTATAAATTTGTAATAAGGAATATATATAATATATTAGAATTTGAAAATTAAAAGTAAAATTATAAAATAAAAAGAAAAATGAAATTTATAAAGAAAATGATGATATAAAATAAAAAGAAAAATGAAATTTATAAAGAAAATGATGATATTATAAATTTGGAATAAGGAATATTGAGAGAGTTTGAGTGAATATTGAGAGAGTATGTGTGTGAGTGAAGAGAATAAGAGTAGATGAATATAGATAGTAGATTTGAGAGAAAATATAGAAGAAATGTAAATGAAAGTAGAAGATTATAGAGGTATTTATAGGAAAAAAATTAGAATAAAAAAATAAAAAAAATTAAAAAAAAAAGATTGATGGGCAACGGCCAAAATGGCCGTTGCCCATCAAACACAGAGCAGAGGCAAGCCTCTGCTCTGTGCCTCTGCATGCAAGACAGTAAGAGGCTAGGCTGCCACTGCGTGCGCAGTGGCAGCCAAGCCTCTTTATAATTTTTTTTAATTAAATAAAAAAAAAATTAAAGATTGATGGGCAACGGCCAAATGGCCGTTGCCCATCAAAGTAACAAATGCAGACTCGCAGCCTTGCGAGTCTGCATGCTGCAGTTGCACTGCAGTGCAACTGCAGCTTTTTTTTTTTTTACCGGACCGGTTCGGTCCGGTTCGAACCGGTCCGGTTTTGACCGGGCCCTTAACGGGCCCGGTTTCTTAACGGGCCGGGCCCTTACCGGGCCCGGTTTGAAATAAATAAAACCGGCCCAGCCCGTTAACATAACGGGCCGGGCCGGTTCCGAACCGGTACAGTACCGGTTCGGATTTTTGGCCGAATTGATCCGATCCGGTTGCGAATCGAATCGGGCCAACCCGGCCCAATAAGCACCTCTAGTTATAAGTTTTTCCAAGTATACTCGTATCCGATAGCAGATCATTACAGCAGCATACTACCAGCAACATGAACCATCCATAGACTCCTGAACTGCAGAAGCTTCCAATACCTCGGGAGTGAAGCAATAGCTATGTAGACTAACTTATATTGAAGTTTATTAGCTAAATTTTAGGAGTTACTTATAAGTTGTTAGTTTCTTTTGGCAGCTGTATTCTTCTGGTAGCTACACTCTTCCAGTAGCTTTCTTTAGCTTCTATATAAACTGTACAAACTCAGGCTAGCTAAACTGAATATGAGAAGAATTTTATTTCTCTCAATTGAGCAATCGTGTTATGGCATTAGGGCATTAATAACGCTCTCAATCTTCTTTCATTTTCCTGCATTTTCTTGCTTTTTCTATCTTGCCAAACAGTAACTAAGAAGACTCAAATTGTGCCAAAACTAGAAGAGAATCCAGCTAGTCCATATTACCTACACTCCAATGCAAATCCATCATTAACTCTAGTTTCCTCACCTCTCACTGGATCCAATTATCACTTACTTACACTGCAATGCAAATCCATCATTAACTTTAGTTTCCTCACCTCTCACTAGATCCAATTATCACTCATGGTTTCGAGCCATGAAAATGGCCTTACTATCAAAAACAAACTAAAGTTTGTTGATGGATCTATCACTGCTTCAACATCATATAATCCTTTCTACTCTGCGTGGAAACGTTGCAACACTACGGTTTGTCTTGGTTAATCCATTCTTTGAGTCCTTCAATTGCTCAAAGTATAACATGGTTCAATAATGTAGTTGAGGTCTGGCAAGATCTTAATGACATATTTGCTCAAGGAGACTCTTTCAGAATTGCTGAATTACAAGAAAAAGTCTATGCATCTCAGCAAGGTTCTCTATCTATCACAGAGTGTTTTACCAATCTAAAGATTTTATGGGATGAGCTAAAGACCTATTCCATCTTGTACCTATGCCACACGATGCTTTTGTGAGGCTTTTCTTACTTTGAGAGCCTATAAAAAATCTGATTATGTTATATGGTTTTTGAGAATATTCAATGACAGTTTTGCTACTATCCACTTACAAATTATGCTTATGGAACCTCTTCCATCCATCAATAAGGTGTTTGGTGGGGGACTTGTGCAGTAGTCATTTGGATTAATAGCAAGTCATCCATCAGTAACCTTTTCTAATGAAAAAAACTATATTCCAAACAAGGAAAGTTAGTTTAAGAATAGACCTCGATGTTCCCATTGTGGATTTAATGGTCATGTAGTGGATAAGTGCTTTAAAAACCATGGTTATCCACCTGGTTCTAAGCCTAAGAAAAGGACAATCACTATCAATCAACTTGAAGGGTTTGAGCAGTCAGTGACTGAGAAAAGTAATTTTGGTGCTTTTGGTCCTCCCTCCTTTGATCAACAACAAGCTTGTGAGTAGTTTGTTTTCACTCCAGAACAATATACTAAATTGCTTAGTTTGATTCAATCTTTTCAAAAAGACTAACTCTTTTTCAATTAAGACACTTTCTACGAACATGACTTCCATGTGCAACATGGCAGGTAGACCTTTTTACTCTATTAATTCATATTGTTCTGTTTCTTCTACATCATTATAATATATCATTGATATAGGAGCAACAGTTCATGTTGCTTGCTTTGTTACATTATATTCTAGCTATAAACATGTAGAAAATCTTTTTGTTAGACTTCCTAACGATCAGAAAGCTACAGTTGCACATGTTAGTACAATTAAACTTTCTTCTATATTGATTCTTAAAAATGTTTTCCATGTACCATCTATAGATACTCAATTTTGTCCGAACCTATAATACTATCACTCAAAAATTTCATGTTAAAGACTAAGTGAAAACTTGAGATTTTTTAGGTTAATTTAAATAAGATTATTTTTGTTTAAAAATTAATTCTAAATTCACATTGAGCCATAATATATTGTTATAAGTCCAATTAGACTTTCAAAATCCACAAAATCCAAATTAAAATATATAGACTTTAAAGCCCAAAGAAAAATGGGCTAAATTTATTTTTATTTACTTTGTTTATTTATTAATATTTTATTATTATTATTATTATTATTATTGATATTTGTTTATTTTATTTTATTATTTTTATTTTTATTATTATTGTTTATTTATTTCTAGCCACATTTAATGGAAGTGGCCATTCTCGTTGACTGGCCTCCTGTGTAAGCCAAAACCCCTGTTTCCAGCCAACAGTTTCACAGCCGATTTCACCAAAACTCCCCTTCCCAAGCAACCTACCCTAACAATTGCCATTGGCGATCGAGAAATAATAGAAAGATCCTAAGAATTGAGCCTAAATACTAGACAAAAAGATGTTCCAAAATCGGTTTAAAAGGACTTGAATGATTGAGACAAAAAAAGAATTTTTTTCTAGACTCTGGACACTTAAAAAATTTTGCATAAACCCGACTCATTCATCCCATCACTGAACAGCCACCATTCACCATCACTAATACACATAAATCCATCTACCCTCACAGACCAAAAACCATCATCATCACCAAGCCACAACCAAAACAACGCCAAAAAACAAACTCAAAACCATTTCTCTTCAAGTCAGTAAACAAAAAAAATCCCGTGGAACCCAAACCCCAAAACAGCCTAGATTTAAACACACACACGCACAAGCAATAACCAAAACAAAGAATCAAAACCCATAGTCTAGAAGAAGCAAAGGCGGCTGAACAAAAAAAAAAAAGAAAAGCTGAGATTTCGGTTTGGGTTCTTCAAAGTTTTTTGGGCTCTAAATCTAAAGAAAAAGAGAGCTTAGGAAGTGGGGAAGGGTGTTTTTAAAAAAAAGAGTGCTTGGACAGCGGCAGAAGGTGGTGTTTTGGGCGGCTTCTTTTGCAAATCTACGAGTTTAGGGCCACTTTTAGGGAAATCTAGGCTTGAAAAGAAAAAAGGGAGATTGAGAGCTTTTGAAAAGTCGAAAGCTTTTCTCTTTTTGACCTCCGACGACGGCAGCCGGTGGTGGCTCTGACGCCGGGTTTTGGAAAAAGGAAGGACAGAGTTGAGAGAAAAAAATAAAAAGAGGGTTTTTTTAAGAAAAGAGAAGATATGATTTAAGAAAAAAAAGGTGCCTTTTATAGTTTAAAAAAAAAAAGAAATTGAAGAGATCCGCACTTGGACCCGACCCAGGTGCAAGATTCGCGTGACCGACCCATTACAGAGAAAGGTACTCACTTCTCCTTATCCGAATCCAGCGACCCAACCCGAGTTTGGCCAACCGGGTCCAAGTTGGGCCTAGCATCTAGCAAGCTCCTTTTGGGTTGTGCCTTTCTTTAGGCAGGCCCAATCAACGGCCTTCAAGCCCACTCTACTTGGACTTTGGTCCAATTTGTGGTATATTTTAGTTATTAAATTTAATTGATTATTTATTGCCATTTTATTTATTATTTCTCATACATATTTATTAAAGAAATATATGTCTTATTATTGATTTATTTTTATCTATTTAAGGGGTAAGGAATAATATAATTTTAATTGTTTTTATTTTAGAAAAAGACAAGAATAAATTTTTGATAATGAGATCTCGTGAAATTTACAACTAGCGATTTCTCGAGAATCTTTAGATGAAAAACATTCTCCAATTATTACCAAAGTATTGGAATATTTGGGGTAACTTTTCAATATACAAATTCACGTTTATTAAAAAAAAAGAAAAAAAGAAAAGAAAAGAACTAATGATAAATCTTTATAAATGATATAATAAATCATGATTAGGGGATAAAAATTATAAATTAATAAATAAATGAACAATAAAAAATCAAGTAAGCATACCATGATCATGTGATGTATTTTTATATACCTTTAGTATTAATTTTAATAAATTTAAATAAATATTTTTCGATGATGGGATGTTATGAAATTCACAAGTAGTGATTTCTTAACTGATCCCTAAGTGAGAGGAATCCATTAAATATTACCAGCGTATTGGAATATTTAGTGTGATTTTTCAATAATTTAATTTTTTGTTAAAAATAAAAATAAATAAGTTTCTAAAAAGAAAAAGGGAAATTAGTAATGAAATTTAAATTTAATTAATGTGAATTCCCGATGATGAGATTTCGTAGAAATCACAAGTAGTGATTCTTTGAAAATCTCTAGGTGAGAGAAATCATCTAAATGTTGCCAAAAGTATTGGAATATTTAGTGCGATTTTTCAATATACGAATTTTTATTTCTAAAAACAAATGCAAATACTTTTAAAAAAATTAAAAAAAATTGAAAGGCGTAAATAAGAATTCACGTGCATCATTCATTATCAGTTTGCATCATATGCATTCATGATAATTTTCGAATTAAATGTGAATCTTCCAAGGATGAAAATCTTTAGAAATCACAAGTAGTGATTCTTAAGAAATCTTTAGGTAAGAATGTTATTTCAAATATTACCAAAAGAATTGGAGTATTTGATTTAATTTTTCAATATAAAAAGATTCACATTCACTTTCAAAATATAAAATTTAACTTTTTAAAAATAAAAATGATTTTGACAAATAATAAAAATGACTTGAGAAAAACTAGAATAAAAAGGAAATTATTTTTTTAAATATTAAATTAAGACCATTTTATTGAAACTAAAGGATAACACTTGGTTAAGATGGTATCGTTTTTAAATGGGTATCGTGAGGGTGTTAATCCTTCTCTACGCGTAACCGTACTCCCGAACCCGACTTTGTTTTCACTGACCCCAAACTTGTTTTTTAATAAAAATTAACAAATTTAAGATTTTGTTAAAAAGATAAATATTTTTTGGTGACCAATCACACCTAGTCAAAAAAGATTGGTGGCGACTCCCCTTGTTTTTCATGTTTTCAAAATCATCGAGCGGTCGAGTTTTCGGACGAAATCGTTACGACAGCTTGGCGACTCCACTAGGGACTTTTGAGAGTCGAGCCATTTATTAATTATGTGTTATCCTAAGTTTTAATTTAATGGTCTTAACTAATACTTAAATTTAATTTCTTTAATTTTAAATAATTTATTGTATTTGTGTTTTAATTATTATGTTTATTTTACAACATTCTTTATTTTGTATATATTATTCTTAATAAATTGTTGGGGCATGTAGGATAAGGGTTGTAGTGTGTTGAATGTTTAATGTGTTCCACTGTACACACACTTGCACATGCATTTCATAACATGAGCCCTATACCGGGGTTTCGTCCTTCTTAAGATGGGAGTAGAGTATCTTTGCTCTCGTGAGGTAATAACCTCTCCAATGGCAAGTGAAATACTCTCACTCAAATTATTTCTTTACTAGTCCAGCGTGGATGTCAGTAAGAAATAATTTGGAAACCTTTAGATTCTTAAAACCAAAGCTTAGCATATAGAGAGCCTTAAAAGGCCAACCTTAGGTAGAGCCATGTACGATTTTTATAAAAATTATCCTGAAATTAAGACATATGAGGGAACATCTTTACTACATTTTTTTTATATCATAACTTTAATAATTTTTCAAATTCACGCTTTCAAAAAAGTCAAGAGGTATTTTTTTATATTATTCTCAAAATAAAATTTTACAAATTGAAAGAAGAAAACAATGATTCATTTGGTTCTTTTTCTTGAAAATAACATGGAAATATCCCGTCGTTCTTTGATACTATTTAAAAAAATAATATTTTTTAAACTAATGCATAGACATAAAGAATTTTTCTTAAAAAATAAAAGTAAATACATTGTCACATTCCTTCAAAAATAAATTTATAAAAAAAAATAGGTTAAAGAAAATAATTTTTTGTGTGAAAATAACAAATGGATTTTTTTAGCAAAAAAAAAAAAGAAAAACCCTATTCTTTGAAGAGAAGAAAAAAAGAAATCACCAAACTCTAAAATTTCTAAAAAAAAATGAATTCATTCATTGAACTTAAATAAGAGAAATTTTTATTCTTAAATTTTAGCATGGCATATTCCATTACATTAATATATTTACATCACATAATAAGGAGGGTATTTGTTTTTTTAGATTAAAGGAGGTCAAAGATATAGGAGATCAATTAGAAGTTAGACTTACTATTTTATTTTGGAGAATAATCAAGAAGAGTTTGGACATGATATACGAGAGATAAAGGGGAAGCTAGCTAAGATAATGAAGATGCTTGAAAGTTTTGGAGAGACTAAAGTGGTTCATCTTGAAGGGTCATTGTCGTTTCCAGGACAACTACACGTTGAATCATTAGCAAGTGGAGATCAATCGATGTTTCGTGAAATAGCTTGCCAGGGACAATCCGATGCTCTCAACTGTCCAGACAATGATCCTGTGGTAGAAGAGGCTATGAGATGGGTGAACAAGGTAATGGATAAACTTAAGGGCCTCATAACTAAAGCAGAACCTTATGGCCTCAAACAATCCATACCAAATAGGCCACTACAGAACCCTAACCCTCAACCCAGTTCTTTTCAACTACCTATCCATGCATTCCAAATGAGACCTCCTACTTTTGTACAACTTCCATGAATTGGACCACAGCCAAATTTTATCCTCGACCTACTATCACCCAGCCTCTACATACCTGTTCATCTGTAAACCCATATGCTTACGCCAATTCTATTTGACTAGCTTTTCAACAAATTCCTAACACCCAAGCTTTTGTGCCACCGCCACGTGCTCAAGTTAAAAATCAAAGTCTTCGCCAAAAACAATCTAAGAAGATAAAGCACATGTAGCTTGACCCTTTACCTATAACATATGGCAAACTTTTCCCCTATTTGCTTGAAAGGCACTTTGTCGCCCTGGTGTTCTTAGAACCCTTAGAGCCTCCATACCCAAGATGGTACAACCCAAATGCAAGATGTGAGTTCCATACAGGGAATATTGGGCATTCCATTGAAGATTGTAAGGCTTTCAAGTATAAGGTGAAAGGACTGATTGATGCAAAGTTGCTCGATATAGGGGAGGTGGTTAACTAGGAAACCACAACGCTTGATTAGAGTTTAGAGGGTGAAAAATGTAGCTATTGTTGTGAAATTTCTTTTTGAAAGACTTTGAATGTTGGGGGCATTAGAATAGTAAGTAGTTTAGTAAGGAATTTTTGAATCTTGTAAACAATTCCTATATGAATATGAATGTTACAAGATTTTATATAAGTTTGCATTCACTTCATTCATATGTGCGCAATACCATTTTGATAGAAGAATAATAAGGCTAACAACAATTGTTTCCTTATAATAAAAAAAACAAACAAAAAAACAGATGATCAAAACAAAAATGGTTAAATGACAATTTTCAATTGGTGTGCAACTTATGATACTATGAAATAATAACGAGGTTGAAATTTTTTAAAATTTTATTCAGATTCACAATTTCCATATAATAAAAGCTTCATGCTAGCATGGCAAGCCTGACATTTAATTTAGGGTTATGACAGATCTAGTGTAAAGACGGCTTGAACATTGAAAAATTTTTGGAGATAGTTTTGGACCATGGAAAAGGCAAAAATGATTCGGATTGAAAGGATGGAAAAAGCGCAGCAAGAGATAAGAGAGCAATTATCACAGATGGCAAGTTTGTTGGAAAAGTTGAACAATGGAAAAGAAACGATAGGAGAACTAGCTGCTCAAGAGGGGCATTGGCTGCAAAATGCTGAGGATTCTTTTTGTCCAATTAACATTGGCTCATAAGAAACTCAAACATCTCGAGAGCCACAAGCAATGCCCAGCGAAGGTTTTATATACCCTAATAGGCCATCTGCAGTTGACACTAATCAATCTCAGGAGCATGCAACTCCTATAATGAAACCCTTCGAACCAATTCATGTTGTCATTTTGGGTAGTCACAAAGAGCAACGGATATCACAAGTGGAAGAAGAATCAAGTTCCCAACAGAAGATAGAGCTTATAGAAGAAAGGCTTCGGATTGTTGAAGGAATGGATTTTCATGGATCTTTGGATGTAACTAGATTATGCTTAGTACTTGGTGTGGTCATTTCTTTAAAGTTTAAGGTCCCAGAATTTGAAAAGTACGATAGGACTACGTGTCTGAAAGCCCATATCACTATGTACTGCAGAAAGATGGCAGCACATGTGCATGATGACAAGCTATTGAACCATGTTTTCCAAGATAGCCTTAAAGGATCTGTTGTTATGTGGTATACACAATTGGGCAAGGATAATGTTCACTCATGTTAAGATTTGGCAAAGGCATTCGTTACCCAATATAAGCATATTGTGGATTTAGCCCCAGATCGTTTCTCTTTGCAAACCATGGAAAAGAAAGCTACTGAAGGCTTTAGGGAATATGCCCAAAAATTGAAGAATGTTGCTACCCAGGTCCAACCTCCCCTCACAAAAAAAGAGACCGCAGCTCTGTTTCTTTGTACCCTTCAAGCATTGTACTATGATAAGATGATTAGGAATGTTACTAAGAATTTTGCTGACATTGTGTCCTCCAAAGCGATGATTGAGAATGCAATCAAGAGAGGCAAGATCAAGATAGGTGACATTGCTGATAACAGGCTAGAAAGAATGGAAGAAGAAGTGCAAGCTATGACACTTGAGGGGCAATTTCGCAAAAACTCCATTCCACCTCATCTCTATTTGCCTCACCCATCATACCATCCAACCTTGAATGATATTTCCCTTGATCCTTATCTTTATTCACGAATCCCATAACCAAGATTCCAAGCAAACTCTTACTCCTCAGTGATTGCTCACTCACCCACTTTTATTATTAATCCTATAACTCAACCTGTCCAACAACCAATGAACAACAAAAAGATACCAAGAAGCAGCCAAGGAAAATTCCTATCTCAATTTTTAACCTCTTGCATGTTCTACTGAAAACCAATATCTGACCCATGTTTCTTTGAGAACGACCCTAAACCTATTAGCTAAAAGCTGTGATCCAAATAGCATATGTGACTATCACATGGGGGCAATTGGGCATTCAACAAAAAAATGTAGGCAGTTGAAAGAAAGGATTGAGGAACTTATCAATGGGGGAATCTTGACTCTAGAACTTATGGAACAGTGGAAGTCCACTTTGGTGTAGAGTTATGGCATTTTGGCATATCAATTTAGAGAAAGATGAAGATTTTAAGATTTTAAAGTTTGTATTTTGTTAAAAAATTCTTTGTCATTTCCCTTGGCCTAGATGACAGTTGTATGAGCACAACTTTTTGCATAATTTATTTTCTAGTGGCATATGACAAGGATGTTTCTATTCTTTACATTAATGATAAAAATGATTCTAAGAAAATTGGTGATTACTATCTAAGATGAATGTCTTGAATCATTCTCGGTTATATCTCAACAAAACCTAAGTCACTTGAGAGCCAAAAAGCTAAATTGGAATATAAGATTTTGAAAGTCCAATTTGTTTCCCATTTGATCATGACAGGGCTTCATTGTAAAGGATTTTCAAAGAAACAACCAACTTGCAAAACTTTTGAAGAATCATTTGGAACTCAATGACAAATGACAATCTCTTAAATATTCTTAATATTGGTAATTTGATACTTGACAAGGTCATTTTGAAGTACCTTGCCACCTAGATTCCTGTACAAATCTCAAACTCTTCAATCTCATATTCCAAAGGTTAGCCTTTGCTCATGTTTTGGGCAAGTTCAACGAAAAAACCCAAAGTTATTGATTTTGCATCAATGTCCCTCTTTTCAACACCTTAACTTGTACAACACCCTTTTCCTTTCCCTTGGACATATGTTGCATAAATAATTGAATTTTGAAATTGAGTTCTATCATATTGGGATATTACACCTTAAAAAAAAAGAGAAAAAAAATGATGAAAAAGAGCAGGCGTGAGATTCAGATGATTTCAAAAGCCAAAGGAAAAACTTATCTTAGGAATTGCTTTTCAATGGAAGCATCTTAATTTGAAATGATGAATGGCCATCTTTCACATCCCATTCACAAATATAAACATTATCCTGTTGCTATCTCTTTTGAGTCTAATGATTTCATTCATAATAAACCTTTTCCAAGGATCACCTTCCACACTGGGGGGGCATGTGCAGAAAATATCTCTTCAAAGAAAATGAATGATTCAACTATTGTTTTTGATCAAATAAGATTTACTATGTTGTGGGACAATTTGGGGCAAATTAGATTTGAAATCTTGGACGTGAATAAAAAAAAAAGAAAAAAAAAGAAAGGAGAAGGGATACATGGGAAAGTACACAAAGAAAGGTGCTTCAAAGAATGAAAAGGATTTTAAAAAAAAAAAAAGAAAAAAGAAGAAGAAGAAGAAGAGATACATGGAAAAGTAGCAAAACAAAGGTGCTTCGAAGAATGAAAATGATATACGTCCATATGAGAATAAATAATCCTTAGACTGATCACCCTTAAACAACATTTTTGGGTTTGTTTATCCATTCTTTCAAAACCCTGAACCATGGCCTATATTACGTACTTAAAAGTCCATTTTGATCAAATATGGGTGCTTGTATCAAAGAGCTCTTCTTTGAAAAATTCTCACCATTATCTGGTTTGAATGAAATCTGAATTCTCAGATGAATGGTAGAACAATCAAAAAAAAAAGAGAAAAGAAAACAAAAGAAAGAGTAGAGCTCTAGGGTGAAAACCCGAAAAGGGCAGTCTAGAGCAAACGATGAACTCTTATTGCAACCAAGTTAAGCAGTGACATGAATTGAAAACATGGAAAAAGAATCAACAAGCCCTGAGAAACCCTCAAGATATCCAAAGATTCTGATGTCACTTAATTGCCTGACATTTTTCTGAAAAAGTTTGAACCTTTCTTCTTGTACATACTCTTCCTAAACGGAAAAGACCTCAGTCATTCATATCTCATCTTGGCATTTGTAGAACGCCAATATTCGAGAATTTAAGAGATTGTCAAACCAAGTTGTAAATATTTTATTTCTTCTCTCATTCAAAATTTTGTTCAAGAAAAAAAGAAGAAGAAAAAAAAAAGTGATGGTATTTTAAGAAAATTATTTTGAGCCAAGAAAGTAACCATTGGTCTTTTTTATAAGTGCAAAGTATTTCGCAAACAAAACATCCTGGTGTGCCAAACTTTCAATTGCCCAGTTGAAAAGATCCAGATAGGATTTATGTCACTCATCTTGCAAAGTAATCACCAATTTTTTAAAAAGATCAAATATCACTTGTGAAATTTGGATTTAATTCCTTCTTGGAAAATAGTTATGAGGAAAATTTTTAGTGTTCTTCATCAAAAGGCTATGATGAGAGCACAAGAACTCCGCAGAAATAGAAAATAGAAAGGAATTTTCATGATCATGCTAGGGTAAAGAAGATAAAAAAAAGGACAAATGATGTGCCTCTTTGATAAGATAGGAAAGAATTCCAATGTTAGAGAATGTATAGGATTGAATGCGAAGCATACATACACAATATCATATAGTATCAACATCAGAAGTTTTGGTGTAAAATTTTGAGATTAAAGCATGTTTCTCAAGCTAAAGGCTCAACACCATCCAATCAAGATCTTAAAGGTTATGCAACTTTTTTTAAAATAAGAGAGTTAAGTTTACTCATGATAAAGAAATTTTCAAATCCAGTTTGATTGGTACCCTGTTTGTGAATCTAAGTGAGATTGAAGATTGATTTTCATAAGATAAGCGAATTCCAAGTCCTCTGGGCAAACTTCCCAAATCCAATTTTAAGTCCTCCGGGTACAATTCTAAGTCCTCAAGGCAAAATCTCCAAGTCCTCCGTGCATAATTGCAAGTCCTTCAAAAAAATTCCAAATCCAATTTCAAACTTTTCAAGTAAAATTCTAAAACCTCCGAGCACAAATTTCAAATTCTCCAAGCAAATTCTCAAGTCCTCCAGGCACCAATTTAAATTGTTCAGCATAAATTCCAAGACCTCCAGGAACAAATTTTAAAACTCCTCAGGTATAATTTTAAGACCTTCTCGCACAAATTTTAAACTTAGCACCAATTCTAAGTCCTCTGGGCACCAATTCTAAGTCTTCCAAGTATAAATTAGAAGTCATCCAAACACCAATCACAAGTCCTCCGAGCACCAATTCCAAGTCCTCCGGGCACCAATTCCAAGTCCTCCAGGCGCCAATTTTAAGTCCTCCAGGCATAAAATTTAAGTCCTCCGAGCACAAATATCAAATTTCAAGACCTCCGGGCACAAATCTCAAACCTTTCAGGTAAAAATTCTAAGTCATCCGGGTATAGTTTCAAAATCCTTTGGATACAATTTTAAAGTCATTAATTAATGTTAAATCATCTCAAAGTGAAAAGCCTTTAGTGAAAGAAACTTTGTTAAGTTTAAATTTAGATAGAGAGAGAGAGAGAGAGAGAGAGAGAGAGAGAGAGAGAGAATACATACATAAGAAAATGTAAAAAAAAAAAAAACCAAAAAAAGCTACAAGAAAGAAATAAGCCGTAAGCCGGACAAAACTGTTATCTAGTATCTTTGCCTTATTCTTGATTCTCAGAAATGTGCAAAGATAGGTAGCTGTAGACACTCAATTTTGTCCAAACTTGTAATACTATCACTCAAAATTTTCATGTTAAAGATTGAGTGAAAACTCGAGATTTTTTAGGTTAATTTAAATAAGATTATTTTTGTTTAAATATTAATTCTAAATTCACATTGGGCCATAATATATTGTTATAAGTCCAATTGGACTTTTAAGGTCCAAATTAAAATGTATGGGCTTTAAAGCCCAACGAAAAATGGGCTGAATTTATTTTTATTTACTTTGTTTATTTATTATTATTTTTATTTTTATTGTTATTATTGATATTTGTTTATTTTTATTATTATTGTTGTTTATTTATTTCCAGCCACATTTAATGGGAGTGGCCATTCCCGTTGACTAGCCTCCTATTTAAGCCAAAACCCTGTTTCTAGCCAACGGTTTCACTACCAACTCACCAAAACTCTCCTTCCCAAGCAACCTACCCTGACAATTGCCATTGGTGACCGAGAAATAATAGAAAGATCTTAAGAATTGAGCCTAAATACTAGACAAAAGGATGTTCCTAACTCAATTTAAAAGGACTTGAATGATTAAGACAAAAAAAAATTCTAGACTCTGGACACTTAAAAATTTTTGCATAAACCTGACTCATTCATCCCATCACCGAACAGCCACCATTCACCATCACTGATACACTAAACCACCATCACAAAACAGCCACCATTCACCATCACCAATACACCTAAACCCATCTACCCTCATAGACTAAAAACCATCATCATCACCAAGCCACAACCAAAATAACTCCAAAAAACAAACTCAAAACCATTTCTCTTCAAGTTAGTAAACAAAAAAAATCCTGTGGAACCCGAACCCCAAAACAGCCTAGAACTAAGCACACATACACACACCCGCACAAGCAGTAACCAAAACAAAGAACCAAAACCCATAGTCTAGAAGAAAGAAAGGCGGCCGAACAAAAAAAAAGATGAGATTTTGGTTCAGGTTCTTCAAAGTTTTTTGGGCTCTAGATCTAAAGAAAAAGAGAGCTTAAGAAGTGGGGAAGGGTGTTTTAAAAAAAAAAAGTGCTTGGACAGTGGTAGAAGGTGGTGTTTTGGGTGGCTTCTTTTGCAGATCTACGAGTGTAGGGCCACTTTTAGGGAAATCTAGGCTTGAAAAGAAAAAGGGAAGATTGAGAGCTTTTGAAATGTCAAAAGCTTTTCTCTTTTCGACCTCTGACGACGACGACCGATGGCAGCTCCGGCCAGGTTCTAGAAAGAGGATGGAAAGAGTTAAGAGAAAAAAATTAAAAGAGGGTTTTTTTTTAAGAAAAGAGAACAAATGATTTAAGAAGAAAAAAGGGTGGCTTCTATAGTTTAAAAAAAAAAAAGAAATTAAAGAGATCTATGCCTGGACCCAACTCAGGTATAGGATCCACATAATCGACCTGCTACAGAGAAAAGGGCCCTTTTTGCCTAATCCGAATCCAGTAACCCAACCCGAGTTTGGCCAACCCGGTCCGAGTTGGGCCCAGCATCTAGCAAGCTCCTTTTGGGTTGGACCTTTCTTTAGGAGGCCTAATCAACGGCCTTCAAGCCCATTCTGCTTGGACTTTGGTCTAATTTGTGGTATATTTTAGTTATTAGATTTAATTGATTATTTATTGCCATTTCATTTATTATTTCTCATACATATTTATTAAAGAAATATATGTCTTATTATTGATTTATTTTTATCTATTTAAGAGGTAAGGAATAATATAACTTTAATTGTTTTTATTTTAGAAAAAGACAAGTATAAATTTTTTATAATGAGATCTCGTGAAATTCGAAAGTAGCGATTTCTCGAGAATCTTTAGATAAAAAATTTCTCCAATTATTACCAAAGTATTGGAATATTTAGGGTAACTTTTCAATATACAAATTCGCGTTTATTTAAAAAAAAAAAGAAAAGAACTAATGATAAATCTCTATAAATGATATAATAAATAATGAATAGAGGATAAAAATTATAAATTAATAAATAAATGAAGAATAGAAAATCAAGTAAGCATACCATGATCATGTGATGTATTTTTTTATACCTTTAGTATTAATTTTAATAAATTTAAATAAATATTTTTTCCAATGATGGGATGTTATGAAATTTACAAGTAGTGATTTCTTAACTGATCCCTAGGTGAGAGGAATCCATTAAATATTACCAGCGTATTGGAATATTTAGTTTGATTTTTCAATAATTTAATTTTTTGTTAAAACTAAAAATAAATAAGTTTCTAAAAAGAAAAAGGGAAATTAATAATGAAATTTAAATTTAATTAATGTGAATTCCCGATGATGAGATTTCGTATAAATCGCAAGTAGTAATTCTTCAAAAATCTCTAGATAAGAGAAATCATCTAAATGTTCCCAAAAGTATTGGAATATTTAGTGTAATTTTCAATATACGAATTTTTATTTCTAAAAACAAATGCAAATACTTTTTAAAAAATTAAAAAAAATTGAAAGACGTAAGTAAGAATTCACGTGCATCATTCATTATCAATTTACATCATATGCATTCATGATAATTTTCGAATTAAATGTGAATCTTCCAAGGATGAAAATCTTTAGAAATCACAAGTAGTGATTCTTAAGAAATCTTTAGGTAAGAATGTTATTTCAAATATTACCAAAAGCATTGTAGTATTTGATTTAACTTTTCAATATAAAAAGATTCACATTCACTTTCGAAAAATAAAATTTAACTTTTTAAAAGTAAAAATGATTTTGACAAATAATAAAAATGACTTGAGAAAAAGTTGAATCAAAAGGAAATTATTTTTTTAAATATTAAATTAAGACCATTTTATTGAAACTAAAGGATAACACTTGGTTAAGATGGTACTGTTTTTAAACGGGCGTCGTGTGGATGCTAATCCTTCCCTACATGTAACCATACTCCTGAACCCGACTTTGCTTTCGCAGACCCCAAACTTATTTTTTAATAAAACTTAACAAATTTAAGATTTTGTTAAAAAGATAAATATTTTTTGGTGACCAATCACACCTAGTCAAAAAAGATTGGTAGCGACTCCCCTTGTTTTTCATGTTTTCAAAATCGTAGAGCGGTCAAGTTTTTTTCATACAATTCACTTTTGGTTAGCAACTTCTTTCTGATGATGCCTACTCGGTTAACTTTTCAATCCAATGCTAGTTTTTTTCAGGACCTTCCAAGCAAGAAGATGATTGGTTTTACTAAGGAAGTTCATGGCTTGTATCAACTTACCTACCCTATCCAATTGTTCCCATAGCTTCTTGTAATTTTTGTTTTGTTTCCTCTAGCAAATATATGGCACTATAGGCTAGGCCATGCTTCTAATTCTTGAATTAAGTTTTTACATTCCATGGACAATTCTATTCATGTTGGCGATGATTGTACTGCTTGTGACATTTGTCATTATGCAAAACAAAAAAAAATTGCCTTTTCCCGTTAGTACTTCTTTTTACCAATTCTTGTTTTGAATTGATACATGTTGACATTTGGGGTCTTAGTCCCTATCCATCTTTATGTGGTTATCTTTATGTCTTGACCATAGTGATGATTATAGTAGGGGAACATGGACATCCTTAATGAAATCAAAGTCTAAAGTCAGGAGTATTATAAAAGGTTTCTGTGCCTTTGTTGAAAACCAATTTTAGGCCAAGATTAAGTGCATACGTAGTGATCAAGGACAATAATTTAGGATGACTGATTTATTTATTTCAAAAGGTCTATTACATCAAACTTCTTGTGTTTCAACCCCACAACAAAATAGTACTATAGAGAGAAAGCATTAGTACATCTTAAATGTAGCAAGAGCTTTAAAGTTTTAGGCCAAGCTTCCTATATCTTTTTGGGCAGAATGTATATCTCATGCCACTTATTTGATTAATAGCGTGCCTTCACCTATTGTACACAACAAAACACCATTTGAAATTCTCTTCAAAACTCCTCCATAATGTCAAAGTTTTTGGTTGTTTATGTTTTGCATCTACCTTTCATACTCATAGAAATAAGTTTGATCCTAGAGCTAGGAAATGCATTTCTTGGATTTGTTAATGGTATAAAGGGTTATAAGTTTTATGATCTTCACACACATGACATTCTTTTTCTAGAAATGTCATATTCTATGAAATCGAATTTCCTTTTCCACAAAGTTCTACACATAAGCCAACTCCACATGGTTACACTTCTGGATCACTTGATTTTGTCTTTCCTAGAGTTTTTGTTGAACCTTTAGAAACAAATTTTGTTCATTCCTCTCCTCTCCATTTTATAAATCCTGATGTTCCTCTTATGACTTGGGAACTTACTAACCTCCTCCTGGAAAGCATACCACAGGCTGCAAATGGGTGTACAAAGTAAAAATAAGAGCTAATGGTATATTAGACAGATATAAAGCAAGACTTGTGGCCAAAGTGTATGCTCAGCAAAAGGGGGGATTGACTATTTGGATATATTCTCTTTTATGGCTAAGATGAGTACAATCCGTATCCTTCTTGCTTTATTAGTAACCAAGAATTGGTATTTGGAGAAGCTTGATACAAATAATGCATTTCTCCAAGGAGAATTGCATGAAGAGGTTTACACGGACATACCCCCTGGTTTCACACCTTCCAAGCCAAATTAAGTTTGTAGATTACTAAAACCACTATATGGGCTTAAACAATCTAGTAGATAGTGGAATGTAAGACTTGCAGCAGTATTGTTAAAACAAGGTTTCTCTAAAGCTACTTCAAACTCTTCTCTGTTTGTCAAAAGGTTTGACTTTTCATTTACAACCTTACTGGTGAATGTGGATGATGTTATTCTTGCCAGGAATGATTTTACTAAGATTACCTCCATCAAGAGTCTATTACATGATCTTTTTAGAATTAAAGATCTAGGACCTCTAAAATATTTTCTCGGTTTGGAGATAGCTAAATCTAATGCTGGGATTATCATTTGTCAGCATAAGCATGCACTAGATATCCTTTTTGAAGCAGATTTCAGTTATGTTGCCTACCACTAAACTCTATAATGATGATAGTGCTTTACTAGAAGATATTATTGCATATAGAAAGTTGATCGGGAAGTTCTTGTACTTCACTTCTACTAGACCTAACATAACATATGCAACCCAACAACTTTCCCAATTTCTTAACAAACCAACACTAAATCACCTTGTTGCTTCTCATAGAGTCTTCAAATACTTTAAGGCTACCCCTAGTCAATGACTTTTCTTCCCAGCTTCTTTAGATTTCAAGCTGAAGGCTTTTTTAAACTCAGCTTGGGCATCTTATATTGACTCTCGGAAGTTTATAATTGGCTACTGTATCTTTCTTTGTTCTTCTCCATTAGTTGGAGATCCAAGAAACAGAATACAGTCTCTTGATCTTCTTCGGAGGCTGAGTATAGAGCCTTGGTAGCTGCTAGTTGTGAGATCCAATGGTGCCTTTATTTGTTGTGTGATCACCACATTTCTTATCCTTCTTAAGCCTTATTGTTCTGTGACAATCAATTAGCTATGCATATTCCCAAGAATCCTATATTCCACGAGCAAATTGAGCACATTCCTTCCAGTAAGATCAGTTAACCAATTAGCTAATATTTTCACTAAGGCTTCTTATCCTACAGTGTTTCATGAACGTTTGTCCAAGCTAGGAGTTTAGAACTTGTACTTTCCAACTTGCAAGGAGTATCACAACAGCAGAACAATTACAAGGCTAATCATCACAATAGCAAGCTATCAGCAACATCAATCATCTAAACTCCTCAATTGTAGAAGCTTCCAGTACTTCGAGAGTGAAGTAATAGCTATGTAGACTAACTTATATTGAAGTTTGTTAGCTAAATTTTAGGAGTTAGTTATTAGTTGTTAGTTTCTTTTTGCAACTGTATTCAGGGAATTCTACAGTAAGTTTATAAATTTTAACCTTAGTATAAGGTTAGTGACTAATAACATTTAGATCAAGAATAATTAATCTAAATCATTGATTAAATTTCAAAAGTGAAAAAAAAAGTTTTAACTTGGTAACCTATTCAACTAGTTTTTCAAATTATCATTATATATTAAGTGTTTACTAATATAACCTTCCTATGATTTACACAGCTTTTATTTCCATTATTATTTTTTTAAAAACAAATCCTTTCAATCTAGTTTTTTTTTTTCATCTTTTATATTTAGGATTTTTGTTTGTTTTTTCTTGATTCTAAATCCTACTCCATAAATCTTAAATCCTAAACTCTAAATCTTAAATCCCTCCAATTTAATTTTTATTTCTTTCCATCAACCCTAAATCCTAAACCTAAACAAATCATGATAAAATAATTTTTCTTCTGCAAGTTGCAACTTGCAAGCATTCAATATACCAAAAAACAAAAATAAAAAACCTTTCATTTTCAAGAAGTTATGGAGGGATGACAAAGGTACAGAAATAAACCTATTTCTTTTATTTCTGTACATTGGTGAGATTTCTGGCAATTCTCCTTAACGTATCTTTAGCATCAGGGAAAGTTAAGTAATCCACTACAATGTTTGTAAACCATAAGTTTCTTGGAAAAATATTAATTCCAACTATAAAGTGAAATACTATTTGCTGTAATTTTTGATCTTTTACAAAATAATAAAAACTATCGTTTCATATATAGGTGTATTTTACACTTTACTAAAAGGCCTAATCAGTTTATGCTAATGATACTTTCCCACCAAAGTACAGAAATAAGAGAAAATAGTAATTAAATAATATAGTGTCAAACGTTTACCCTCAGCTCATCGAGTTTACTAGTGCAGGAATTGTAAAGCATTAAATGCTTTTTAAAGAGTTACCTAACTACTTGTTTTAGTCTTTGTAGTATCTCCGTAATGGGGACGGTGAAAGCCAACCACCAAAGCAAAAGCAATATTAGATAACAAAGACAGTTGAATGCCCTTGTTAAGCATTGGACTGTACTAATTAAAATTGTAAACGGAGACTTTGATGATTGGAGTAGTCAACTACTTATAACGGGCAGTTTACTGCTAGTGTAAATAAAACATAGAATTAATATATAATATTAATCATAGAATTTATAAAAATTCATCGTAAAATTTATGAGATTTATCATAAAATTTTTTAGATTCTGTTGGATAGCTTGTAATATATACAAAGGAACAAAGTTCCATATTGCTTGTAAATGAGTAAAGTAATATATTTATAAAGGAAAATCAACTCTTAAGTGTAACTTGGAGTAAAAAAAGCAATAGGCTTGATCATGGGCTTAGCTTGGGCCTTCTAAATAATTTTAAAAGGTCAAAGATGGGCGCTTGAGCTTTTGGCTCTTTGACTTAATCAGATTTTTATTTTTTGATAGAAACATTTAAATTTAATTTTTGAATATAAAAGTTACTTAACTGTTCCAACAAACATTTTTTTGTTAAATTTGGAACAGTTGTGTCTAAAAATAAATGGTTGTTAATTAACAGACAATTACAACTATTCATTTGTGACTTTTAACATTCTATATAAGGAGTTATGATTTCCAGAAACTTAAACTTTACTTTCTGACTTTTCATAAAGAACTTTAAAGGCTTTGTTGTATCTTAAGGTAACTTTTATGTGAGGCACTATTACACTCAAGATAGTGTAATCCTACACGCCTCAAAGCCATATCTACTATGTTTTCCTAGCACTTTAAGTGTAATATTCCTAATATGGCAATGGTTACCAGTCTTGTGTTCATTTATCAACTAGATCTTGTTAAGTTGAACTAGTTTAATAGAACAAATTTCACTCGATAGAAAGACAAGATGAAGTTTCTTCTAACCACACTGAAGGTGTTTTATGTTCTAAGTCCAAATTTGCAACCACTGGCAAATCCTACACTAGAAGACATAGATGCAGTGATAGAAGAAAGAAAGAAAGAAACGTGCAGAAGATGAACTAATGTGTCGTGATCACATTCTTAACTCGCTGATAGATCAACTCTATGATTTGTACTCAAAGTATGCATTACCAAGAGAGATCCGAACTGCCTTGGAAACTAAATACTAGAGTGAGAAAAGAGATATAGATAAATTCTTGGCGCTAAATTATTTTTATTTCAAGATGAGTGATGACATGCCAGTCATGGATCAAGTATATTCACTACTAATACTGGTTTCCAAATTAAGAGATTTGGAAGTGAGTGTTCCTGATGCTTTGCAAATCGGAGCAATTATGTCAAAATTGCCTCCTTCATGGAATAGGAAAATTGCAAGCATTAGAAAGTTTCACATTGGAACAGTTCCAGAGTCATCTGCAAATTGAATGTGAAACTTGACTCAAAGATGAAAAGCTCCAACAAGAGAAGGCTATGAATTCAAATGGAAATTCAAAAGTAAATTGCATAGGAAGCAATTCTGGAAAGTTTGCAAATAAGTTTGGGAAGAATTAGAACAAACTTAAAGCCAAAAAAACTGGTGGATTTAAGAAGTCCAACAACAATAAGAAGAACAAAGCCTACTTTCATTATGGAAAGAGGGACATTACATTAAAGAATGTAGGGTCAAGATAGTAGAAGACAAGAAGAATAACACAATCTATTCAAGCTAATATGGTTGTTGAAGTTGACATAAACTTTGTTGCCATGTTTACTGAATTGAACATGGCAACAAGTACAAGAACCAAGGAGTGGTTTCTTGATTCTGGAGCAATAGTTCATGTCTATAACAATAAAGAATTCTTCAGCACTTACACTGAAGATAATAGTAAAGTCTTTATGGGAAACCATGCTCCTGTCAAAGTGCCAGGAAAAGGGAATGTGATACGTAACTTCACTTCTAGACAGAAACTGACCCTTATCAATGTGCACCATGTTCTTGATGTCAAGAGGAACTTAGTTTTTGCAAATCTGTTGTGCAAGAGAGGCTTTAAGATTGTTTTAGAATCTTATAAGTTTGTAATCTATAAGAATGGTATGTTTGTAGGAAAGGGATATTGCCTTGAAGGCATATTCAAAGTCAATATTAATAAAATAAATGTTGCTTCTGCTTATATCGTTCAATCTTCTACTTTGTGGCATGCTAAATTAAGACATCTCAATTATGCTATGCTTGAATTAGACCTGACAATTCGTGTCAAAAATTCGTTTTCGTGTCATGTAAAACCGTGTTCGTGTCATGTTCGTGTTGTGTATTTGTGTCAAAAATTCGTGTCGACACGAAAAACTCAAAATGTTATTTTTAGATTTTACCACATTCATATATTAATTTTACTTAATTTTAATCCCGTGTCATCTCGTGTCACCTCGTGTCATTTATTCATGTCGTGTTCGTGTCGTGTATTCGTGTAGTGTCTAAGATTGCCAAGTCTAGCTTGAATACATGTCAAATCATAATTATATTTCATGTAATCATGATCATTATGATAAATGTGAAATTTATGTGGAAGCTAAGATTACTACAAAGCCTTTTCCTAAAGTAGAACATGAAACAAAATTGCTAGAACTAATTAATTTAGATATTTGTGAATTACATGGAAAACTGACTGGATGAGAAAATAGATATTTTATAACTTTTATAGATAATTGTTTGTGTTTTGCTAATATATAATTACTAAGAAACAAACATAAGGCCTTTGATAAATTTAAGGACTTTAAGTCTAAAGTTCAGAATCAAAAAGAAAGAAAAATAAAGATTTTAAGGAGAGATAGAGGAAGTGAATACTTCTCAATTGAATTTGATAAATTATGTGAAGATCATGGTATAATTCACCAAAAGTTAGATCTTTTTACACCCTAACAAAATGGTTTGGCAAAAAGAAAAACAAGACCTTAGTTGATATGGTAAATGCAATGATTTTAAATGCTAGGTTACCATTCAACTTGTAGGATGAAGCTTTGCTTATTGCCTATCATATTCATAATAGAGTTCTTTTAAAGAAGACACATTTCTCACCATATGAAGTCTGGAATGAAAGGAAACCAAATCTGAGTTATTTTAAAGTGTAGGGGTGTATTGCTTATTATAGATTTCTTGATTCTTAAAGGATTAAATTAGGTTCAAGAGGAATTAAATATGTTTTTGTTGGTTATGCATGAAATTCAAAAGCATATAGATTACTAGATTTAGAATCTAATGTTATTGTAAAGTCTATACATGTTGAATTTTTTGAAAATAGTTTTCTGAAAAACCAAGTTATGCATGAACCAGGAAAAGATCAAATCTAATGCCTATGATTCCTTAGCTAAACAAAAGGAAATTAGTGAATCATCTGAACCAAGAAGTCAGAAGAAAAAAAAATGTCTTGGTTCTGATTTTGTATTTGTTAATCAAATTACCTTTTTACTTGAAGGTAATAGAGAGAGAATTATAAGGAAAATGAAGATATTATTAAACATTAAAGATGAGTCCAAAACTTTGACTAAAGCTTTGGCTTCAAGAGATTCAGTTTTCTAGCAAAAAGCTATAAATGATGAAATGGACTCTATCATGTTTAATAATACATGGATCTTGGTGGATTTACCTCTAAGATCAAAGCCTATTAAAAATAAGTGGGTTTTCAAGAAAAAGTATAATTCTGATGGTATTATAAAAACCTTTAAAGCAAGATTAGTTGCTAAAGATTTTACTCAAAATAAAAGTTTAGATTATTTTGATTCTTATGCTCCAGTAGCTAGAATAATGTCTATTAGAATTCTTTTTACTCTAGCTTCTATATACAGGTTGCATGTTCACCAAATGGATGCTAAAACAACATTTTTAAATGGTGATTTAAAAGAAGAAGTTTATATGGAGCAATTTGAAGGATTTGTTCTACTTGGTAATGAACATAAAGTTTGAAAGCTTGTTGAATCCTTATATGGTCTTAAATAGGCTCCTAAACAATGGCATGAGAAATTTGATTTTGCTATTTTATCTTTTGGTTTTAGACATAACACTGTTGATAAATGTATTTATTCTAAATTTACTAGTGATTATGGAGTGATTGTTTGTTTGTATGTGGATGATATGCTTATATTTGGCACTAACATGCTTTGCATAAATGAGACTAAAAATTTTCCTACCTCTAAATTTAAGATTAAAGGTCTTAATGAAGTAGACAAAATTATTGGAATTAAAATTACAAAGCATGATAATGGGTTTACATTAAATCAAACACATTACATAGAAAACTGTTAACAGTATCTTAAAATAAAAGAATATACTACTCCATATGATTCTAGTGTAAAACTTGTCAAGAATGATGCTAGACTAATAAAGTAATTAAAGCATGCTGGTGTTATAGGAAGTTTGATATATGTTATGCATTGTACTAGACCTAATATTACTTTTATTGTCTATAAGTTGTCAAGATTTACAAGTCATCCTAGTATAGCTCATTAGAGTGCTATTGAAAGGGTACTTGGTTACCTTAAAAGAACTACTAAATTAAGATTGTGCTATACAAGATTTCCTGCTGTATTAGAAGGTTATTCAGATGCAAGCTAGATAACAAAAGCTAATGATCATATATCAACTACAGGTCGGATATATACACTAGCCGGTGGTGCTGTAAGTTGGGCATATAAGAAACAAACTTGCCATGCACACTTAACTCGAAAGTTGAGTATACAGCTTTGGTAGCTACTGGTAGGGAAGTTGAGTGGCTATGAAATATGTTGTTTGAAATTGAGTTATGGCCACAACCGATGCCACTTCTTTCCTTACATTGTGATAGTAAGGCTACTATATCTAGTGTGTTGGCTCTACCAAGAGGGGAGTGAATTGGTTTTTGACAAATTTCAATTTATAAAGGCTTTTCAAGCTATTGACACAATTAACACAATAAATTCACAAAAATTAGCAAGTAAAAATTGTAGGGAAGAGGATGCAAACAATCTCTTGCCTATGTCCTCTCTCCTTGATCCTCTTGTCAAGGTGTTGATTCCACTCTTCTTGTAAACTTATACTCACCACTTCAAGTTATGGTGAAATCTCTTACACATCCCTTTTAATGGCTAAGGAAGAAACCTTTGAACCCTTTCTAAAGTGACTACCCAATCACTCATAAATTGAACCTCACTAGGTTACTCTTCCCTTCAGTACAAAAAAGTGATTTATAGAGAAAGATTGTATGCAAAGTAAACCTCTTGAAGGCTAGATTGTACAAGATAAGCAAGTAATTGTAGAAGATAAAATTTGAGCTTTTGATGCTTTCTTGAAGTTAAAAGATGATGAATAGATCTTTTTGTTTCCTCCAAACTCTTAAATGTTGGTATTTATGCTTCACCCAAGGTTAAGGATGGTTATTAGGGCATTTAATGCAAATCTTCTCGTTCAAAAACTAGTTGTTATAAAAATTTTTGCATGGAAGGGATCGATCCCTTAAACTGTTCCTATAAGGGCATTATGCCAACAAGGGCTAGATCCTTTTATTGTAGGGGATCAATCTCCTCTTAATGATATGAAACTTCTAGTCAAATTTAAGTTGAAAAAAAAAAAGGTGTAATCTTTGGTTTTAAATCATCACGAACCATTTTTCAACTTTATTTAAATATTTCATTAATTAGTCAAATGAAAAGTTAGCCTAAATTTTTATTAAATAATTTTCCAAACATTATGTTTAATAAGTTTAATGACAAATTACTTAATACAATATTTTCTAAGTGCATTGAGACAAGTTTAAAATATGAAATTGAAATATGGTCTTGCACTTGATATGGTTTGTAAAAATCATGAAAACATTATGCAAATTTACATATACATTTAGCGTTTAATTATGCTTAAGTTTTTGTCATCTCAAAATATATATTTTTTAATTTAAAGCTAACATAGTGCTTTCAATAACATTTATAATGGTAAGACTAGACATATAAGCCTAAGCCATGACTATGTTAGGGCGTTGATCTCTAATAGTACCATTACAATCATATATATAAACTCTACAGAAAGTTTGGCTAATCCTCTTACTAAAACTTTGCCAAGGAATATAGTATGGAAGATTGCATGTAGTATGGGACTAAAATATAACCCTCAGGACACCAATGATGGTAACCCAAATTTGAATTATTAAAGTTTAATGGGTAATAACAAGTTATTGATCAGCGTCTGTTGTGACACTTATAATAGGAGTCTTATACTTGAAGAAAGTGCTATTGTTACATTGTGAGGTTGAGTTTAAGCTCTTAATTGAGATCGTTTTGGAAATTGCGTAAAGTAAAAGGGAAAATAAAAGGATCTCTACCTATGTGAATATGAAGTGGTGACGCTTCAACAAGAGTTTAAAGGGTTTTACTCTTGAAATATTCACAAAAATTAGGATTGCTAGCATATGGTCATTGAAATTGTGCTAGGAGCAAATAAGAGTTTTGTGAAAAGTGACAATAATGATGTGTGTGATACTTTCAATCCTAACAGTAAGGAGCCATAGTTTAATCTTAGGACACTATGTACTTTTATTAGCATCTTAAAGTATTTACACTAATTGAAGGTTTAAATCAATAAGATACCTTCTTTATGCATCATATTTGTTGTATCACAAGCTAGTGTGGGATTGTTGACTAGCTTGTAATATATACAAGGGAACAAGTTTCCATATTACTTGTAAATGAGTAAAGTGATATATTTATAAAAGGAAATAGACTCTTAAGTATAACATGGAGTTAAAAGGGCAATAGGCTCTGACCATGAGCTTTGCATGGGCTTTTTAAATAATTTTAAAAGGTCAAAGATGGGTACTTGGCCTCTTGGCTCTTTGACTTAATCAAAGTTTTATTTTTTGACAGAAACATTTAAATTTAATTCTTGAATTTAAAAGTTTCTTAACTGTTCCAACCGATATATTTTTAGTTATATCTGGAATAGTTATGTTTGAAAACGCATGGTTGTTAATTTACAAGCAATTACAATCATTCATTTGTGACTCTTCACACTCTATATAAAGAGTTATGATTTTCAAAAACTTTACTTTCTGACTTTTCACAAAGAACTCTGAAGGCATTGTTGTATCTTAGGGTAACTTGCTTCTATGTGAGGTAATATTACACTCAAGATAATGTAATCCTACACGCCTCAAAAGTCATATCTATTGTATTTTCCTGACAAATTCATCGTAAAATTTATGACATTTATTGTAAAATTTATGAGATTCATCATAAAATTCAAGGCATTTATTGTAAAATTTATGAGAGTGAGCATAAAAACACTAGAAAAAACGTAAATCTATAACACTTAACCGTAAAATTGATGAGAGTACCTATAAAAACATTAGAAAAAGCATAAAAATATGAGAATTATTAGTAAAATTATGAAATTCATTGTAAAATTAATGAGAGCAAGTGTAAAAACACTAGAAAAATCATGAATCTATACTAATTAATCATAAAATTAATGTAATTCATCGTAAAATTGATGAGAATAAGTGTAAAAATCTATAAAAGCATAAATCTATGGTAATTAATACAATTAATGTGATTTATTGTAAATTTATGAGAATAAGCGCAAAAACACTATTAAAAGCATAAATCTATGATAATTAACCATAAAATTTATGATAATAAGTGTAAAATATATTAAAATTTAACAAGATAGTCGAATGCCTATGTACGACATTTGATCGCCTTATTAAATTTTAAATCCAGAAGCATTTTAGCTTAAAAATGAACTTGGGCGGTCGAATACATACAAGAAAATTCGATTCTCCTAAGGTATTTGGGCTATAAATGCCATTTTTTTGGGTAGATGAACCCTATATACTATCTCTGAAAGCATTCTCTATTTTTGATTTTCTCTTTCCAAATTAGAATGGACTGCCCTTATTTATAATGTATAATCTAAGGTAATAACTATGAAATTTAATATGTTAGATAATTTGCTTTTGTAATTTGAAGGGATAAAAATGTAATTTTGGTTATTTTATTAATGAATAAAAATGTAACTTAACTATTTTGTTGTCTTTTTAAAAGATAAAAATGTAATTTACATTATACTTTATTAAATTAAAATTTACTTGTTGACCTATTAAACCATTATTTACATGTTTTTATTAACTTTTATTATTTAGTATTTCTCCTGAGATATTGAAAATCTTATGAAATCTCATAACTTTACAATAAGATCGATATTTTGCGACCTTACGATAGACAAATCCACTTGTACTCTTCTAGTAACTACACTCTTCCAGTGGCTTCCTTTAGCTTGTATATAAACAGTACAAACTCAACTACCCTGAATATGAGAAGAATTTCATTTCTCTCAATTGAGTAGAGATGTAAACGAACAAAACGTTTGATGAACCGTTTGTGAACCCATTTGATTTCTGTTCATTTATATTCATTTATTAAGCTTAACAAATGAACACAAACAACATTTTAGTGTTCGTTTATTAAACAAACCAAACATAAACAAAAGTGTATAACAAAAAAAAAAACATAAACAGAAGTGTGATTCGTTCGTTTTTATTCATAAATAGACTCGTTATGTTTGATTATCGTTCGTTCATTTAAAGTGTCATTCGTTGTTCATATGTTATTTGTTCGTCTATGTTTGTTTATAACTCATTTATTTCAAGTGTTATTTGTTGTATGTTTATTATTTATTAAAATACTAAAATTTCTTATATTATGTAAGTTATATAATATATACCTTCTTTTTAAGACATCAACATAAAAAATTAGTACCTAATTCTTAAATATAATTATACAATACATCTTTGTTGGCTAATTTTTAAAAAAGACTTTATTTTATTTTCATTTTTAATAAAAATTTAAATTATTAAAAAATTGCATTAAATACTCCAATACGTTGACAATATTTAATGGATTTCTCTTACCTAGGGATCAATTAGGAAATTACTACTTGTGAATTTCACAACATCCCATCATCGGGATAAAAATTTAATTATTTTTTAAAATTTAAATGGATGCATTTGATGCAAGCATATAATATATGATGTACATGAATTCTTACTTACATCTCTTAATTTTTTTTAAATTATTAGCATTTGTTTTTAGAAATAAGTAAATAAAAATTCATATACGGAGAAAATCACTCTAAATATTCCAATACTTTTAGCAACATTTAGATGATTTCTCTCACTTAAAAATTTTAGAAGAATCGCTACTTGTGATTTTTATGAAATCTCATCATCGGATAATGTTCATTTAGATCTAAATTTTATTATTAAATTTAAAAAAATATATCCATTTTAATTTTTAACAAAAATTTAAATTATTGAAAAATCACATTAAATATCCTAATACGTTGGTAATATTTAGTAAAGTCTTCTCATCTAGAGATCATTTAGAATCATTACTTGTGATTTTCGGAACATCTCATCATCGGAGCTAATTTAAATATGAACATAATATTTAAATACAACTATACACTTTTCATAAGGTTTCCTTTCAAAAAAAAATCTGGAATTATGTTAACCAAATTTTATTTTGTACATGTTTTTTATAATTGTAGACTTCCATTAACTATCAAAATCTCTTTTTTCATTTTTCAAAAATTGTAAAATTATATATTAATTAAAACTTTTGAAAATAAAAAAATAAAATAAAGCAAATAAACATGCAATAAAATGAGTATTAAAGGAAAGGATAATATACCCAAATACGTTGGGTTTAAAACCCAAAGGACAGCTCTACAAGGTAGCCCAACTCAAGGTGATCAAAGTTCAAATTGGGCCGGATCAATAGGAAAGGCTGCTGCTGGGTCAGGCGGGTCATGAACCGGGTCAAGGCAGTATGTGGATCCTCTGATGGATCCGGGTCGGGTCGTCTTAAGCAGCGCGGATCCTGCTTCTCTTCTTAGACACCGAAACGGCGTCGTTTAAGGCCATATTTAAAGCTTTCAAAAGTTTTCTTTTTTAATTTTCACTCAGATTTCCAAAAAACTTAGTTTCAAAAAAAAATCTCCTCCCTCTCTCTGGCCATTTCCGACGACCAGCACCGTGCCAATCGGTACACCGCCGGCCGCCGTCACCACTGGCCAAAAATGAAAAAGCTTCCAACTTTCCGAAATCTTGAATCTCCACTTAGATTTACCCAATAAGCTGTACACACTACCAGATCTAAGAAAAACCTCGGTCAAAAGCAACCCAAAAACGCCACCTCCAGTGATCGGACACTCTTTTTATTTCAATATGTATCTTCCCTAGTCCTAGGTGAACTACGCCCTTTGATTTGAATCCCAAAGTGCCCAGAAAAATCCCAAAAAAATCGGCACCTCTTTTTGGGTTCTGTCAGATTTCTCTTTTTTTTTTTTTACTTTGCTGTGGCTTTTTTTTTGGACTGTTGTGGGGCGATTGTGGCTTGTGTTGTTGTATCGGTTTTTTTTTTCTGTAGGGATTTCGAGAAGAGGCTGTTTGAGGTTCTGGGCTCTGGGTATTGTTGACTGGATTTCGAAGGACAATAGAGGTGTTATGCTTGTCTCGGTTCGGGGTAGGTAGATGACTTGCGGGAGCTGTGAAGGCTAGGTTCAGTGTTGGGATTTCAGGGGCGGTTATGGTGGTTGTTTTGTGCTTGTTTCGGTGGTGGCTTTGTGTTAGGTGGTGGTTCCCGGTGGGATTTCAGGGCCGATAATGGTGGTTCGTGGCTGAAGTGGGTCTTGGGCTTGGGATGGTTGGGACTGTGTATGGTCTCTGTTTAGGCTGTGAAAATGGCAGTGGGAGCTTCGGTGGTGCTTGGTGGTTGTTTATGGTGGTATTCGGCTCTGAACGTGGGAGCAGTGGGTGGTGGTATTGAGTCTGGTAGAGAAAGAAGAAAAAAGCTCTGGCCGACCGCCCCTTTTGATTCATTTTCATCCTGTTTTTAACATCGGTTGACTGCCATTTTGGTTAAAACCTTGATCTGATCCCTGAGATTCAGGGGTAAAGATCAAGTTGGCAGCTGATTTTAAGCTGCAATTGGATGGTTAGCAGACACTAGGTTGGTTGGCAGTGGCATAGAAGGCTGCCCAGCCTCCTTAGGTAGCAGGCGGCACCAGCTAAGTTGACTGTTATATTACTTATTTTTTATTATTAGTTATTTTTTTTCTTTTTTAATAATAATAAAAATGTGGAAATTAGGCCTATAGACAAAAATTAGCCTTTTAAAGAGATAATCTGACGCGGGTTTTAAAAAGATGAAATGGGCTTCCAAATTCAAGTGGACAATAATCCAAAAAGTTGGATTCTAACAACTGAACTTATCACTTGTACAATTTGACCTAATACCAATTTAATACTGATTTCAACTAGACTTTAACTCATGAATTATTGACATTTTGAATAAAGTTTTGAACAAGATTGAGTCATTTTAATTTATTTCAAATTAGACATTAATAATTCGGATAAAATTAGGTGTTACGATAATAACACGATAAATCATCTCATGTACCAAGGTCACTTGAGTTTTTAAATTTTACTGATAAAAATCAGAGGTAAATATACGTAAATATTACAATCAAACACGTAAAATATATAAAATAAAAAAAAAGTTAATACCTCTTTGAATATATCCTGCAATTGTTCATGCCCTCACTATGATTGTTACTCTTGGTCACAGGCTAAAGCAAAATCGGGTCATTGATCGATCGCCTACTTTGCCTGTTGTTGCAGAAGGAAAATGAGTATGGTTAAGGTGGATTGAAGCGATAACTACCATGAAAGGCGAAAACAAGTCGAGAGTAGCTAGCTAGCGAGCTTGCTAGTCGATGAGGCCGAGAGTAGCTAGCTAGCGAGCTTGCTAGTCGATGAGGCTGGAGTCTTGGTCTAGTTAGAAAAGATAAAAAAATGAAATGAAATGACAAGGCAACAAAAACCGTTGTCATTTCTATAAATTAAGATGCCTTTCATGCTAAAGATTCAGCAGCCAAAGCTGACTCAGCTGATTTGTTTATTCCTAACGACCAAAAAATATTCCGAGTACTCTTTGGAAATTACCGTCTTTGTCCCACAGAAAAAGTTGATTAGGTCTTTAATTGTGCACCTTGCCTTAATAATTGTGAACACCCTGTAAAATTCAATAGTCCCAATCGACCAATTTCACTTTCTTGGTAGTAGTGTTTACGTGCCCAAAAGAGAAAGTTGATTAGATCTTTAAGTGTGCACCGCTTAATAATTGAGAACACATGAAAAATTCAATCAACTCTAATCCCAATCGACCGATGTCACTTTCTTGACTAGTAGTGTTTACTTTTGAGTGTTTATAAACACACTCCAAAAAATACTCCACACACTCAATGGATTTGAGACAAAAATATCTTTAAATAAAAATCATAATTTTAACCTTGACTAAATTACTAAATTAATTTTAAAAAATCACTGTTTTCCTTCTTCTTCCTACCTCCCATCCGTTTCTCCCTTTTAAAATAAAATCCTATTTCATTTCTTGATTCTTATCTTCTTTAAAATTTAAAAACAAAAAAATACAAATATTTGATAGTTTGAGTGAAAATAACTATTAAGATAGTATGAAAAAAGCAAATTGAATGGAAATAGAAGAAATTGTAAGATTTTAAAAATTTGAATTTTTCGCGTCTTGTATTCCTCGCGCAACCTATTTACATTTGTATACTTTTATTTAATTTTATATACACTAACTCCAACTCATTCAAGCGATTGACTTTTTTTTTGAACGATAAAATTTATTATTAATGAAAAAGAGATGCATCCAAGCAACAAGATCCGAAATTCTATGAACTACAATTTTTGTAAGATAATCTATAAAATGATTAGCTTCTCTAAAAACATGATTTAAAATAAGAGACTAACTAAAAACATTCTATTTTTTTTTCACACACCCATTTTTTCATTTAGTAAACAGTAACCTGTAGTGTAAAATAAGATGTGTGAAGAAAAAATTAAGGTGTGTTTAGTTGGACTCTAAAATAACAGTACCCAAATAAGAAAAAAGATTATGCAATAGTACTTTGCCATTTGCCATGTAACGTCTTTGTCCCACAGAAAAAGTTGATTAGATCTTTGATTGGGCACATTCTCTTAATAATTGTCAACACACTGGAAAATTCAATCAACTTTAGTCCCAATCGACCAATCTCACTTTCTTGGTAGTAGTGTTTATTTGCCCAAAAGAGAAAGTTGATTAGATCTTTAATTGTGCACCGCTTAATAATTGAGAACAAATGGAAAATTCAATCAACTCTAATCCGAATCGACCAATGTCACTTTCTTGAATAGTAGTGTTTACTTTTTTTTTTTTTTTTTTTTTTTTTTTTTTTTTGGATAAAAGTAGTGTTTACTTTTGAGTGTTTATAAAAACACTCCAAAAAATACTCCACACACTCAATGGTTTTCAGACAAAAAAATCTTCAAATAAAAATAATAATTTTAACCTTGACTAAAATTACTAAATTAATTTTAAAAAATCACTGTTTTCCTTCTTCTTACCTTCCACCCGTTTCTGCTTTTTAAAATAAAATCCTATTTCATTCCTTGATTCTTATCTTCTCTATAATTTAAAAATAAAAAAATACAAACATTTGATAGTTTGAGTAAAAATAACTACTATGATAGCATGAAAGAAACAAACTATATGGAAATAGAAGCAGAAATGGTAAGATTTTAAAAAATTGAATTTTTTGCATCTTGTATTCCTCGCGCAGCCTGTTTACACTTGTATGCTTTTATTTAATTTTATATACACTAACTCATACTCATTCAAGTGATTGATATTTACAAAATGACAGAGGAATAGAACTTTACAATGAAGAATCAAAGAATGTGGATGACGAAATATTTAAGTTGCATCAATCATTTGATTGGACAAATGCATTTACCACTCATAATGTAGGTAAAGTTTAAAATTAATATCATGTTTAATACAAATAAAGTCATAAATTGATTATTAAATTTACATTGTGCAAGTTTTTAATAGTCGAGAAGCCTTAATTACATGGGCTAGAGTGGTTGGAAAAGACTTAGGTTTCGTTGTTATTATTAAATCTTCCGAAGTTGGAGTTCATGGAAGAAAACCTATAATTTGACTTATATGTGAACGAAGTGGAACATACTACAGGCACAATAAAAGTAGGCCAAATATAGAGCAATACCTGTTGCATAGGGACAGGAACAAAGAAAATGTGATTATCCATTTGAGATATAAGAGGTGAAATTGGAAAGGATGATGGGTGGGGAGTCAAATTAGTATATGGAATGCATAATTATTTGGCTATAAAACAATTACAGGGTCATTTCTTTACAGGTCGATTAACAATAAAAAGTAAGGTATAGTGGCTAATATGACAAGGAATATGATAAGACCAAAATATATACTTATGATCTTGAAACAACATGATGAGAAGAATATAAGCACCACAAGGACCATATTCAATGAATGAAAAAAATATAGAATGGCTAAGAAAATTGGTAGATTATGACAAATACAACAACTCATGAAACATTTGAATAATTATAAATATGTTGAGTAGCATGGGAGTGATGAGTCAACTGGTTGTGTTAAAGACTTATTTTGGCATATCCCACAACTATAGATTTGTTGAATTCTTTTCTAGTGTGTTGATTAGGATTGCACATATAAAACTAATGGATATTAGTACTGTAATATGTTACTAAAAATAAATTCCTGAACAACTACTATGTAGCTAGTTGAATTCAGGGTCGATTTCACAAAGACTTTAATTAAATAAATTACCTAATTGAATTAAAATCTAATATGGGGATAAGAGAAAAGGGGGGTTTTTTAGGGCTACAACAACTAAATTTAGGGCTAACTAATTTTAGGGCAAAATTAACAAATTAGATTAAAACAAAGAACTATAAATAAATATCAAATGCAAGAGCTTTAGCTATAAGGCATATAATATTCTTGGATTTTCTTGTTGATCATTGACATCAAAAGATTATTGTTAATTAAATAGTCAACCGTAGTGTACCAAGTACAATGAGTTACACAATCAATCCTTACTTAGTTGTAACCCTCTTCTGATTAAACTCAAAAACAATTACAGACTTAAGTTTTTAATCTAATAGTATATTATTTAATTAAACTAAATAGTTGCACACCTATCTAATTAATCAAACAATCATGGGATGATACTCAAGGTACATCGATAGTTAATAACAATTATATTATAAGTTCATAGTCTCACAACAAGATTTTCAAGAATTATTAAATTACCTTAAAACTGAATTAAAGAATTACTCACTAGACATGTTCGAGATTACACAATTCATGTTAAATATTATCAAGAAATCAATTATCATGCAAAAGAACAATCAAGATAACAATATTTAATAATATTAAACAAGAATCAATAAATCAAGATAAAAAATATAGCAAGAACACACAAACAATTATTAAAAACTAATAAAGAAATAGAAAATAATTTATTAAATCAAGCAAGAATCGATAAAGATCAAGAAAACAAAATTCCCTCCAAGAGACTAAACTAGTAATTGGTCTTAATAAAAAGAAACTGAAAGAAAACAATTTATCCTAAAATCTAAAAAAAATCAGTAAACTAAGAAAATAAAAACAATCCTTTTAAGAATCAGTTTTTTTTTTAAGCTTTCAAAATTAAATCAAAATTTAATAAAAAGAAAAAAATCGATTTAAAGAAAAGAAGAAAGAAAACGTAAAAGAAAAATAAAAGAAATGAGAATTTAGCAATAGGAAAATATATTCTTTTTTTTATTAAAAAGCCTAAAGAAACTATAAACTAAGAGAGGGGAGAGGAGGGATGAATTTTATGAGAGCCATGTGCTCTTTAGATAGGCTTAAGAGTCTTAGATAGAGTAAGAGTTTGTGAAGAGTTTTAATTGATTGTTGACTAGTCAACCCTTCTCACAACTCTTATCTCTTTACATCTCTTTTTCTACTCTAACTCTATTTTCCTACTTTATTATGTTGTCTTAAAAATAATTACAACTTTTAGACATAACAAAATTCTAAGACATGTCTTATCTCAACCAAATCTTGTCTTCATAAAATCTTGTCTTAACGAAACCTTGTCTTAGCCTTCTTTGTTGGAATTCTTTCTAAAAATAGAAAGTATTGAGCAGATGTGTCACATCCTGCGACTACATTATTTCACGTTTTTTTCACACATTTTATATGGTTGTGTTGTCTGTGATGCCTTATTTTCCTTTTTCTTTTTACCATAATCATTTAAAAACCGTAATTTATAATTAAGGAAATATTTCCATATCAAAAATTTATTCATCATTTACATCCCCTGTTTAATTCACAATACTGTAGTACTGTAAAACATGTTTGAACATATAAAATAAGTGATTATACCTCCATGATATAAGCTCGCTGCCTCATGGCACTAAATGCGTAGCCAACAATCCTCGAATGCTACTCACACAATCACTAGAGGTACTCTGTAGATGTTAAAATAAAAAGGTGAGCAAACCACGGCTCTGTAAAAGAATTGTATGTAAAACTAGATATTCCGAAATCTATATGCAATAAAAATCCTTATTTTCCTATAGGTACTCTAAGAACTGAAATAGGAAGGATACTATAGTCGACTAGGGATCTAGATGTAGTAAGGAAGGTATTTTGAAATACCTGTCTTGTCCCGGAGCCTAAAAGCGACTATAAGGAGTAAATATTGTTATTGAGATCAATCATCTTCCATATCATTTCATGTCCTTTTCAAAATAATGCTTTTATAAAATAAAGCATTTAAATAAAATAAACTAGTATTCATATATTCTTTAAAAAAAGAATATTAGTTTAAATATCTCATAATTCTCCTTTAACTCATTTCACATGTCACTGTATAAATCATAAATAGTACGGTACTGTATGTAGTACAGTAAACTGTTTGAAATCATTTTTCTTTTTTCTGTAAAAACATATTCATATGCTTTTGCATTTAAACACACTTTCCATATCACATATCATTTCATATCTCATAAAAAGTGGAGACTAAGGCATCACTCAAAATATATCATGCTAGAGAAAAAGTACCCCGTAGGGCAATAATAATCATGTCAAATCTATGGTCATAATCTTGGGTAGTCCTCAGTCAAACACTGATCAGGTGTCAATCGGGATTGAATATATATTACATATCGCGTATCACATATCACATATCAGCATGATATGAGGCCTATTAGTCTCAAAACAATAATTTCATACTCATATCACCTTTATGGAAATAAAGAAAATTAATACTTCTTCAATAAATCCATAAAGGATTTTGTTAAATCATAAAGTGAATGTTATGGAAAATAATTTATAAAATATTCACTTTTCATCTCTTCGTCTCATAAACCATATCATCTGCTGTAAAAAATGCAAGAGAAATATTCTATATTCTCCTTTTCAATAAAATTGGTAACATGAATATTTAAATATAGTTTTTCGGTATATTCATATTTTATGAAAAATAATAAATTTCTCATTTTCAAGGCTAGGAATTCATCGAATCATGTAATTAAATATTTTCTAATTTTTTAGAAAATATTTTAGAAATTTTCAGCAGCATAACAATTGCTATTTTCCGAGCCCTCCTGCAAATTAAACACAGTTTCAATTTTCATATATAGCCTCAATTCTACAGATTTTCATACAATTCATTTCAAAAACATTCATACTAAATTATTTGCATAATAAGTATGCATTGGAAATATCGCTACAGCTTACATACGCATCCTTTACCTGTACAGCGTAACCGAACTCTCCGGATGCACCACTCGCAATTCGTTATTCCCGGATGTAGACACCTAATTTTGTCCGAATTATTAAATGTCTAATTTTGAAAAATAAAATGACTCAATTTTATTAAAATGGTCAATTCAAAATTTTGACTTGTGGATCAAAATCCACTCTAAATATCGAATCATGCCATGGGAGATCATTTGCTAGAATCTTGTTTTTATTAGGCTAATTTCGTTTTGTTTTTTCTTGTCGGTTTGAAAGTCCATTTAAAATCCAATTGGGCCTATCTCTTAGAAAGCCTAAGTTTTGGCTTTGGGCTGAACTCCTGTTGGACTTATTATTATTGTTATTATTGCTTTATTTTATTATTTTCTTCTTTTTAGTAAAAATAAATAAAATTAAAATTAAAAAAAACAAAAGTCTGAAAATGCAATAAGAAGATGCCATGCACGGCACCACCAACATAAGGTAGCTGGTAGCCAAAATCACGCTGCCAGCCCACCCTGGAGTCCTACAATTCGGCTGGAAAGTAGTTGCCAACTTGACTTTTACCCCTGAATCTCAGGGATCAAATCAATGTTTGACCAAAAATGGCAGTCAATTGATGTTAAAAAGAGGATGAAAATGAATCAAAGAGGGGGGTCGGCCATTCACTCTTTTCTTTCTTCTGGACAACAAGGGCTTCTCTCATCTCGGTCACACCAGTCCCATTCAGCCAAAATAGCCCCAACACCAACCACTGCCTAATCCACCAAACGGCCTCCCAAGCCTCCATTCTACGCCACTGTCAAACACCCTTAAACTGTCTTTAACACCACCCAACCACCACTAACCCGAAATCCCAAATCCTCCCACTGCTACACAGCCTCAATCCCACAACCAATCACTTCAAGCAAAAAAAATCAAAATTCCCATCCCCTTTCGAGAATCGTCACCAAACAACACAAAAAAAACAAAGAAACTTAACCCCGAAAACCCTTGTTACAATAACCCAGACTAACTTAACCACTGACCATGGCATTCAAAACCCGAGAGCCCTTGCCTAAGATGGAAACCTCCTATTTGTTAAATTTGCTGATTGATTCTCATTGAAAATATGGAAGAATACAAGATCAGTTTATATAGAAGCTGATGAAGCTTCTCGGGTGTAGGTCAGTTAACTAACTAACTACCAACGACTACTGCATGTAGTTTAACTAACTAACTTAAATCTGATAAGCTATTAACTGGAAAAAGGAAAAATACAAAGAAAATTAATACAAAGAAAATTGTATTTCTTTATGTCATATACTTCGTTAGCCCCCCTCAAGCTGGAGTGTAGAGGTTGTGGATTCCAAGCTGAGTGATGAAGGAATGAAAGCTTGAAACAGAGTGAGCCTTGGTGAACACATCTACCAACTATGAAGAAGAAGATACATGTAGAAGCTGAATCACTCCACCTTGGAGCTTCTCACGTATGAGATGACAATCAATCTCGATGTGTTTGGTACGCTCATGGAAGACAGGGTTTTCAGCAATAGCAATTGCAGATTTGTTGTCACAAAAGAGTAGTGTTGGAGAGTGATGGTGAACTTGAAGATTAGCAAGCAAATAGAGGAGCCATTGTAGCTCACAAGTCAGGGAAGCAATAGCCCTATACTCTGCTTCAGATGAAGATCTGGAGATTGTTTGTTGTTTCTTGGATTTCCAGGAAATGAGACAATCACCAAGGAACACACAGAACCCTGTAACTGATTTTCTGGTATCGGGACATGAAGCCCAGTCAGAGTCACAAAAGGCCTTGAGCTGTAAGGTAGAGGAGGCAGAGAAGAATAAGCCTTGGCCTGGATTACCCTTTATATACCTCAATATTCTGTGAGCAGCAGCCAAATGGATGTCAGTAGGGTGATCTAGAAACAGAGAAAGCTGCTGAACAGTGAAGGAAATATCAGGTCTTGTTGTGATGAGGTATAGAAGCCTGCCAATTAATCTTCTATACGGAAGTGGGTCTACAAGTGCAATGCCAGAAGACTTAGAAAGCTTGACAGAGGTAACCATTGGAGTGGAAGCTGGTTTACAACCTAGGAGACCAGCATCCTGTAATATCTCTAAGGCATACTTTCTTTGACATAAATTGATTCCTTTGGAAGACCTAGCAACTTCAAAACCAAGAAAGTATTTAAGAATGCCTAGATCTTTGATTCTGAAGGCTGTATCAAGATAGGACTTGATGTCTTGAATGGAGTTTTCATCATTGCTTACCAATATCACATCATCTACATAAACCAGTAGCATAATGAAAGAAGAACCAGAATGTTTGATGAAAAAGGAGTGATCTGAATTTGCTTGGCGAAAACCCTTGTCCAATAAGGCTGAAACAAGCTTGGAATACCATTGTCTGCTAGCTTGCTTCAGGCCATAAAGAGACTTGAGTAGCTTGCAAACATGTCCTGGTTTAGCACCTTGGAGGCCTGGTGGAAGTTCCATGTATACTTCCTCATTAAGATCATCATGGAGGAATGCGTTATTTATATCCAACTGGTGTAGATGCCATTGCTTGATGGGTGACACAGCTAAAAGGGCCCTGATAGTGGTCATTTTAGCTACTGGAGAAAAGGTGTCTAGGTAGTCAATTCTAGCCTGCTGTGTGTAGCCTTTGGCTACCAACCTAGCCGTAAACCTTTCAATTTGACCATCTGCTTTGTATTTGATTTTGTAGACCCATTTACAACCTACTGCTCTCTTTGATGGTGGTAAATCAGTAATTTGCCAGGTGTTATTTGCTTTCAGAGCTTCTAATTCAGCCTCTATGGCCTTCCTCCAACACTCATGCTTTATTGCTTGACTATAAGTATGAGGCTCAGTGGTGGTGGAAATGTTAATGGCAAAAGCTCGATGAAGGGAATTACATTTGGAATAGTTAAAAATAGAAGACAAAGGATAAGGAATACCTGAAGCTGCTGCACATGGAGATAAAGGCTGAGTATGATGGAGTTGGGCTAGATTGCAGTGGTATTCCTGCAAATAAGTTGGAGTATGTCTGAGTCTGCTTGACTTTCTTAGATTTGTTGATTGTTCAGCATTTGGTAGAGTTGGGGAAGTAAGATGTATTATATTTTGAGTATTACAATTTTGTTCTGATGCAGAAATGGAAGAATCAGGAGTAGTAGTTGGTCTGGTAAAGTGAAAGGGGACAGGATCTAAGTTTTGTTGATTGGTAAAAATAGGAAGAGAAATATCATTGGAAAATATATTTGAAGTAACATCAGAACTTTCAGTATAGGAGAATGGAAAGATATTTTCATAGAAATGAAGATCTCGAGAGATGAAAACTTGTTGTGTATTCATGTTATAAACTTTGTAGCCTTTGGTTCCAAAAGATAAGCCTACGGAGATACATTTTACAACTCTAGGATCAAATTTGCCTCTAGGGTGTGCCAGTGTTGATGCATAGCAGAGATAGCCAAACACTCTGAGATTAGACAGATCAGGAATTTTGTTATGCAAGATTTCAAAAGGTGTTTTACTGTTTCGAACTAGGGTAGGTATTCTGTTTATGATATGAACAGCATGACTCACACAATCTGCCCAAAATTTGTCTGGTAGGCTAGCTTGAAATTTTAAGGCTCGGGCTACACTTAGAATGTGTTGGTGTTTTCTCTCAACAATACTGTTTTGTTGAGGGGTTTGCACACAAGATGTTTGGTGGATTATACCTTTAGAGGAATAAAATGAATCCATGTTAAACTCTTGGGCATTATCTGTTCTAATAACTTTGACTTTAGAAGCAGATTGTGTTTCAGCAAAGAGACAAAAATTTTATAATAGAGGCCTAGCTTCTGACTTGAATCTCATGAGATATAACTAGGTGTTTCTGCTATGATCATCAACTATTGTTAAAAAATAGTACTGTCCATATAGTGATGGAACAGATATGGTCCCCAAATGTCAACATGAATAAGATCAAAGCATTTTGGAGAAACAGAAGTGCTTATGGGAAAAGGAATTCTTCTTTGTTTAGCAAAATGACATATATCACAAGGGGTATATTGTTCTGTACATATTTCAGAATCTATGTTATTTAGAAGTTTCATTCAAGCATGAGAAATGTGTCCTAACCTATAATGCCATATTTGACTCTTAGAAATAGAATTTGAAAGAGATACAATTTTGTGTTGTGAACAATCAATAGAACCAAGTTTGTCAAGTTGATATAGACCTTTGACTTGTCTAGCTAACCCAATCATCCTCCAAGCCTTGATATCTTGTATAATACAGACATCAGATTTAAAGATCAAAAGACAATTAAGTGTTTCTGTTAACTTGCTCACAGATATTAGATTGAAACTAAAACTGGGAACAAACAAGGCATCTTTAAGGATTAATTGAGGAGATAAATTTCCCAGCAAATGCACTGGAATCTATCTTCTGAGGAACAGAAACAGATAAATTGAATTGCCTTTCTTGTTGAATTACTAAGGCAAACACTTTATTAATGTTTGGCAAAGGCTCCATCAACATAATCTGAGATCTTACAGTAGAGAAATGATCATTAAGACCCTTGAGGAATCTGATAACATAATCATTCTCTTGATATTTCCTTGCAGCTTCTAATACTCCACATTTGCAAGAAGGATCACATCTGCAATTAGGAATGGATCTCAAATTCATTATCTCATCCCACAGAACCTTCAATTTAGTAAAATAGTCTGTAACAGACAATGAATCTTGACGAAAAGAATAAATCTCTTCTTGTAGCTCAGATATTCTAAAGTAGTCCCCTTGAGAGAACCTATCCTTCAAATCTTTCCACACGTCCACTGCATTGTCCAACCAAATAACACTCTGTGTAATTGAAGGTGACAGAGAATGCGAGATCCAAGACAAGACCATGGTGTTGCACCTTTCCCAGGCTGAATGAAGAGGATCATCGTTTGAAGGAATTGCAATCAAACCATCAATAAACTAGAGTTTGTTCTTCGACATTAGGGCCATACGCATTGCTCGAGACCATGCGTGGTAGTTAGAGCCATTCAACAATGAAGAAACAAGAATCAGTGCTGGGTTTTCATTCAGATGAATGAAGTAAGGACTGGAGACAGATTCTTTAGGCCTCATTGTTAAGAAAAGAAAAGAAAAGAAGTCTGTGTAGAAGAAATAGAGTGAAATAGAATTTGTTTGGTAAGTGAGAAAATCAGCAAGAAAACCAAAAGATTTTCAAGAAAGAAAAAAGAAATTACTGTTACTCTGGTACCATGTTAAATTTGCTGATTGATTCTCATTGAAAATATGGAAGAATACAAGATCAATTTATATAGAAGCTGATGAAGCTTCTCGGGTGTAAGTCAGTTAACTAATTAACTACCAACGACTACTGCATGTAGTTTAACTAACTAACTTACATTTGATAAGCTATTAACTGGAAAAAGGAAAAATACAAAGAAAATTAATACAAAGAAAATTATATTTCTTTATGTCATATACTCTGTTACTATTCATGACCATTCAACTCGAAAGACCCCTGTTTACAACAAAAATCGTCACCTTCAACAGCCCATTTTGAAACCCCTAAAAGAATACAAATTCGTTCTTTAATATTTCAGTGCAGTAGCACATAGCAAATAGATTGAAAAGGTAAAGCAACTAGGAGGGAAAGGAGACCAAACATGGGAAGACTAGGTCACCAATCCATAGTCAGAAAGAGCAGAAGCTGCCAGAGACGGGACTACCCGTGCTTGAGAAGGACATACCGGCAACGGCGGTTGTCAAAGGTACCACCGGTGGTGGATTGAGCAGTGGGTCTCCAAGCAGATCGGGAAGGAAAAGCGAGAAAAGAAAGACGAAAAAGAAGTACTGAATTGAGAAACGAAAACACAGGAAGAGTCTCTGTGCTGAGGTTTATGTCTGTCTCATTCAGTATGCTTTTATTACTTCTTTTATTATTTGGTTTACCATTCATTTAATGTGCTTTGACTTGCTTGCTAATACAAATATTAAAATTGATTATTTAAATGTTTTGTGCTTGTACGTGTAGGATTCTTCTCTTTTTTTTGGATAGAAGGATTCTTCTCTTGTTTATGTGAGTTGTTCACTATTTAATTTACTTATTTTATTTCTTTTAATACATATCGATTGTTAGAGATGAGTGGTCAAGCATGTGTTTAGACGTGTAGTATTCTTGTTTCCATTTGCTTATGAAACTATTGAGTTGACTAGTCAAATGTTTGTAGGAATGTTATCTGTAATATGCCTTAGAATTTATATGTTAAGTTTATTTTTGGACAATTTATTTTAAAATGTTTATCAATTATTTGTCATGTTTAGAAAATAATATGCATCAAATAAAATTCATAATTATAAAATTAATAAAATCTCATAAATTGATTAATAAATTTAGAAAATTGGATTAAATTTGTTCGATGATGAGATGTTACAGAAGTCACAAGTAGTGATTCTTAATTGATCCCTAGGTGAGAAAATTTCACTAAATATTATCAGTGTATTGAAGTATTTAGTGCTATTTTTCAATAATTTAAATTTTCATTAAAAATAAAAATCAATGTTTTTTTTTAATCTAAACAAATAAAAGTTAATAATAAAGCTTTAATAATTAAAAATTATCCCGATGATGGGATGTTATGAAATTCACAAGTAGTGATTTCTTAACTGATCTCTAGGTGAGATGAATCCATTAAATATTACTAGCGTATTGGAGTATTTAGTGTGATTTTTCAATAATTTAAATTTTTGTTAAAAATGAAAATGAATAAGTTTTTATTAAAACAAAGAAAGATAAATAAATAAATAAATAATGAAATTTAAATTTAATTAAACTAAGAAAGACAAATAATGAAATTTAAATTTAAATGATGAAATTTAAGTTTTTCTTAAAACAAAGAAAGATAAATAAAGTATTAAAAATTTCATGTGCATCATACATTATCTGTTTGCATTATATGCATACATGCTAATATCAAAGTATGAATCTTCTGAGGATGAGATTTTATAGAAATCACAAGTAGCGATTTTTAAGAAATCTCTAGGTGAGAATGTTATTTTAAATATTACCAAAAGTATTGGAATATTTGATTTAATTGTTCAATACAAAAAGGGTTCACATTCATTTTTGAAAAATAATATTAACTTTTTAAAATAAGAAAAAATGATTTTTTCAAATAAAAAAATGACTTTGAAGAATAAGATTGATTGCAATAAAAAGTAAATTATTTTTAAAATATTAATTTAAGACCATTTTATTAAATCTAAAGGATAACACATGACTAAGATAGTACCATTTTTGAACGAGCGTCGTAGGGGTGCTAATCATTCTCCACATATAACCGTACTCCCGAACCTGATATTGTTTTAGTAGACCAAAAATTATCTTTTTAATAAAATTTAATTAATTTTGAGGTTTTGTTAAAAAGATAAACGTTTTTAGGTGACCAATCACACATCGTCAAAAAGATTGGTGGCAACTCCTTGTTTTTAATGTTTTCAAAATAATTGAGCGATCGAGTTCTCAGACGAAATCGTTACGACACCAGGCTATAGATAATTCCACTAAAATTATTAGCTTAATAAATACTTATTTTTAAGCTATAATTCATGTCTTTCTGCAGCCATATTAGACATTTGTCACGACCCGAAGGCCGCGACATTCACTTGATACTCAAACTTTTTCCGTTTAGTAAAATTACGAACTAAATTTTTTTTTTCATTTTACGGTTTGTATTTGGCGTTAGTGTAATCACTAAACTAATTTCACTGATCCTTTCTTTATACTTTAGCCTTGATAACTTAAATATTTATTTATGAGCATATTTACTCAACTATTTAAGTGATCTATGGTCATTTCACTTAAATATTAAACTAGCAAAGAAAAGGGTCAAAAACCTCCCATTTACATTTTATCACTTTTCCCAGTTAATTACCTACAAGAAATCCACAATCCACAATTCATATCCTCATGTACTATACGCAATCTCAAAATCATCTCAATTACATTTACATATTCCACAAAATATACGGTCAACCAAACATAATCACATCCCAGATAGCATTCAATGATTATATGAACCTATATAATAATTTAACACGGTCTTAAGTTACATCCCGACTCATTGAACAAAATACGTATTGTGCATCAATTAAAATCTGTACATCTAAATAAGCGATTTACAAAGAGCGTATACCTCAAAAGCAGCAAAGTAGGTTCGGAGGACAAAGGCCAATACCAAGCCTAGATACCGTCTCCGAAGGCCCACTCAAAAGCTCTCATGGTGGATTTTAACTCAAATAGTCTGAAAAGATGTGAAATTAAGGGAGTGAGCAAATCCACGGCTCAGTAAGATACTAATATAATAACTGAATTAGGATTATACTGTCCCTAATGCATTGCATGAAATCCGGCAAGTGTATCTCCCAATATCATTTAGAAGTCAATATTCTTTGAATACTTATTAGATCATGCCCTAATGATACTAAGTATTCTTGTATCATTGCAAATCATACATCAATACGTGTACTGTCATCACATGATTCAATATGTAATGTATAAAATTTTTCTCTATATGGAACATCCATTTCAAATCATGTTTCATGTAGTACATAATCATGTATGAAAGTCATGTAGTTCAGAATCATTTGACATATGCTTTAAAACACATTTCAAAACATATATAATCTCAAGTCATATCACGTGTGGTATAAAACCATGTATACATCATTTCATCTCAGTCATGTCAAATAAACATGGTTTAAAACATATAAAGTCTCAAATCATATAATGCGTAATATAAACCATGTTCAAATCATTCAGTTTCAATCATTTCACGTATACTGTAAAAACATATCATGTCTAGAGTTTCATATATAATAAACCATACTCTAGACATCGTTTAATATTTAGTGAGAGACTAGGCATGAATCCCTATTCTATTATCATATCATCTCTAACCCATTGTAGCTATCAATGGGATAGTTTCCCTCGAAGGGTTCTCTATCTATGATCATAGATTGTCCCAGTTCCACTGATCAGCCGGAAACTGAGGAATATGTCCACGACTATTGTCGGACAGCCTGGAATGATTTCATAAGGCAACATTTACATGTACATATCATATATGTATAAATAGGGTTCCATACCACACAGGCAGAACCACACAATATATACATACTCTGTGCCACAAAGGCATATGCTACACAGGCATTCTATAGGGTACCTGTCGTCTCTAAATCGAAATCCTTACTTCAAGTTTCTTTTCAAATCCTTTAAGACAGTCCACATAATAAAACATTTAAAACTGAATCATTTCTCAAATCAATGCATAATTAAATCTTATGCTCAATCTATTCATGTCATAAGTTATGTAAAACGAGTGTTAAACATCAAGATTTGTGATTGTCTATTCATTTTAAACATTTAATTTCGCTTAAAGGATTTTGATACATTTCACTTTTTAAAAAAATATTTTCTCTTTTAAAACAATACATGTTTTTCGAAAGTCATATGCTATGCATGAATGAACTTGAGTACACCAAGATATAGTTCAACCTATATTCAATATAATGTTGTACATGTTTCAGTAAATAGGTTGGTTATATCTACAGTAACCACGATTCCTCATTCAAGCGTAACCTTCATACTATTATAACTTATTAAGCATTATGCATTTACATATAGTCTATCACTCTTCAAAAGTATTTATACATCAGCTCTTACCACAAACACCACAAGGCTATAATGTCTTCACAAGTCATTAAGAGTTCATAATACGTTTGTGTATATATTTATTTAGATGTATTTCAATAACATCCACATGTTACTAGATCATAGATCTCTCATTTTGCTTACAATATTGTGTAAATACATCTTTCTCTATCCAAATATCATCCACCCAAAATATCAATTTACTTTCCTTTTCTATCATCAATTCATACTCTATTGAAACAAAATGCATATCTATCCATACTCACGTATACATGTCTATATAACTTCGATAAAATCACCGAACGTTAAAAATACATTTCTTGTCAAGATCGTGATGTCGCATCAATCCATAGTATCTATATTTTAATATTATTCACAAGATACCGTAAGTTATATTTCATAATCGTCTTAACAGACCAAAATTGAAACTATGACTTCAACAATAATATCCATTTTCATCGTGAGACAATTATCCCAATTCATATATATATATATATATATATATATATATATATATTCCCAATGTTATGCTAATACTATTGTCTCATAACTGCTTCAATTGTCTCTATAATATAGATTCAAATTCAACCATGTACTTTAAAAATCTTTCTCAATAAATCATTTAATAGTTCTTTCTAGATCTCCATTTACGAGGAAATCGTAACATTTACATAAGACAATTTTTATCCAAAATTCGGCAACATAACATTTTAGAAATCGGAACCTCCTACAAGTGAAATTCAAGGTTTTCAACCAATCCAAACCATTCCAAAACTCATCATTTCTAAGGTAATTCATTTCAATATAACAATAGCTCAAGTGTTTTTAATTTAACACCATTCAATACTTTCTCCCATATCCATATATCAAGGAAAAATCATTATAAAATCAATAACACCATATTTCAATTTTTATAATCGATTCATTTATCTAACAATGAGTTTAGTACGTTGCGATATTTTACTTTTGATCAAAACAGATCAATCTGTATTAAACCAAGGTTATAAAAATATTTAAAAACTTTAGTCAAAACCGAACTCTAGTAGCTTACTCAAGATAACAACCCATAGTTCCTTTTATATAAGTCTCTTACTTATTTCCATGCTTGATCACGTATTAATGCTTCTCGAGATAATCTATCATAATTCGAATTTATATTCTAGCACAATTCCATACCACATTCTAACACCACAAATCAATCTTCTAAGAATACTTTAACGATAGTCCAATATCAAATAATCACTAATTATTTCGATAAAGTTAAACTTCTAATGCTATACTTTAAATTCGATTTAAACATATCAATTGATAATTCCTTTCCAAGGGTTAACTCATACGGGGAAAACAATAACTTTTACATCAATTAGTTTATTTTATTTTATTTTTTTATAAAATCCAGCAACATAACGTTTCATAAATGAAAACCTCCTGCAGACAGTTCCAATAACCCACAATAGTCCAAAGTATTTAAATCCACAAAGTCCATTTGTAGTTCAGCTCTTAAACCACAAACAGTCCAACAATTATCAATTACGCCAACACTCATTTGACCAAAATTCTAGTAATCTCTTATTTATACTCCGACATCAACTCATTAATATTTTAACAATATCATCACATCATTTTCACAACATTTCAACAATTATCCAATATTAACAATTATAACTCTAAACTATACAATATAATACTAAGGCAACCTTATAAAAGTATCTTACCCAGCGTCAAAGCTTAATGCTTTGACGAGCTCCGAATTTCACCGAACGCCGATCATATTTTTTTCGCTTTCGCTCTGAGATTAGCGTGCGCACACCGAATATATTAAAATCCGCGTTCGCGGCCATAACGTTGTGCTACACATACAAATGTTGTCAAATGACTTAGTATCAATCCAATAAATTTCTAATTTATTTATGTGAAAATAGAGGGTATTTCACACATCTCTTACAGAATCTTGACACTAGTTCTATGACAAAATTTTAAGCCTAGCCAAGTTTCTACCAAACATGCTTATACTATTTTTTTACAAATTAAATACATGTACACATTCACTCAAAAATAATTAAATACTATCATATAAAGTTTCCTAAAAAATATACACCTTTCCTTTACAATATCTTTACCCCTTTTTTTTAACTAAAAAATAATACACAAACTAACCTTTAAGCATTGTCTTTTCGGCCTCCTTATCAGCACTCAAAACTCTTATTTTCAGCCTTTAATCAACTCTTAAAACCCACGAAAATCAAACCTAAACTAGCACCAAAATCCCACATTACAGCCTCTTGGAAACACCCAAACCAGCCTTATTTCCAGCCTTCATGTCACTCTCACGCAGCCTTCATCGAACACTGGCTTCAGTTTGCTTTCTCTCTCACGCGTGAAGCTTCACTCTATCTTTCCTGTTCTTTTCATCTTAATTTCTCTCGGCTCTCACCTTTCCTCATTTCTTTCTTTTTCTTTCATTTCTATCTTTCTCTCTTCCACGTTTCCCTCTTCATCACTTTTCTATTTTTATTAATGAAATTTTTATTTTATTAGATGTAAGTCACGTAGCAACAGACGTGGGTGAGTAGGTAGAACACCCACTCACAGACAAGCTTCCATAAGAAGCTTGTCATCATATTACTTTTAATATTTTTTTTATACGTGTTGCATTTCTTGGCTATTGATAAAGCCAATTTTAATGAAGGTCACGTGAGTTTAGTGGGAAATATCCCACCAAACTCCACTACTTTAATTGTATATTATATTATATATAAATATATTTAATATATATATGGTTACTTTATATTAATACCATATATAGTTTAGTTTAACGTGTATGTATATATATATTTTATACTTACATATATATATATTTACATATTTTATTTATTTATTTACTTATCTATATAAAATATATGTATATACATATTAAATATATATAATATGTAAATAAATAAAATAAATATATGTAAATATATATGCTATATTTGTAATTGTTATGTACACATATATATGTTATACGTATCTATTAATTTTACTCACAATCCTACTAATGTTAGCATACATACTTGTCTTGTACACTAACATTTAAATCCTTGGTTTCCACCATTTTCCATAGTTCTCAAAAAAATTGAAATTAAAAAATATTTTTATATCGCTCGCACATGATTCATTACTTCATAACAATTACAATTCTAAATTACATTTTTAATATTTAATTTACTCCAATCATACATTAATTTACAAATCTTGGATCAAAAATTGGCAATCTTCACAACATTGCAATTATTTTTGCAGTATAAATTCTGGTAGTATAACATATCTTTTTCGTTTTACGTTGGATTTTAAATCCGAGCATACTAGCAAACTCCTTGAAATTTCTACAGTTTAATTATACATTCAAATCATTAAAATCAGCCATGCATAATGGTCCCCTTATGTTGACCGAATATGGAATGGCAATGAATTGGTAGAATTTAAACAATCTAGCACCAACTTCACGTTCTATCATGCTAAATCATCGTTTTAGCATCCATTTTACGCATAAAACCCCATGAATTCCCTAGGTTCCCTTTCATGGTTGAATGCTTCGTTAATGGCAAGAATTTATTTTGCAAGCTTTAATGGAAACTTAGACCATAGTCGTGCTTGTCAAGTGTAAAGGAATCATTCTACAGCATTGGTATTTAAAGAAGCATAAGGAATGGCAATATAACTCAACGTATAGTTAATTATTCATTCTTGAATCAATCTTTTTTTCTTGTTAATTACCTCAATTTCATTATAATTAACTCATATTCTTTTTCCAATCCAATAATCCCAATAATTCATTACCTTTAATTTATTTTTCCTTACTCAATAAATTATGGAAATTCAATAAATCATAAAATTTCCATATTTCTTTCATTAACTAAATTCCATTCTTTTTCCTCACATTTAATTTCATTAATGATATAATGAATCTATATATTTATTTGCTAACTATTAAATTATAAAAACTACATACGCTGGATTTTAACCAATTTTTTTTTTTTTACACTAGCCCAATTACCATTATTTATCATTTTTTTTCTTTTCTTTTCTGGTTAATTTCTTTTCTTTTCTGTATTAATTTTTCCTTCTACTGCCAGCACCCTTATTCTTTTCCATAGCCAGCAGCCCAAATTAAGTCCTCTTCCTTTTATTTTTTTTCACTTATTCTTATATCATTTGTTGTCTTATAATTTCACTTACTCTATTAATATTTACAACATCTAAAATTCATACTAGCATCATCATCCACGCCACTTGTTATTTACCAACACTTATAAGATTCAAATTTTAATCAAGTTCTAAACAAATTTCCCTCATCATTTTTATTAATTTCTACCCAAATTACCACAAAATCAACATGACTCCACCTATTTTCTTGTCATGACCGAACCTTCTATAATGCCATAATCTCATTTTTGTTTCAATCCAACACCATCATCATCATTCTTATACACCAACCAAGAACCATAGCTAACATTGAAAGAAAAATCACCATATCACTTACCATGCTCAAAACTGAACAATTCAGCTCCTCCAAAACCAGTCTCGATTCTTCATTTCAGCCACTCTTTTCTGGGTTTTAAATAATCTTGAGGTGAGAGATACTATTTATGAAGGGAGCTAGATGAATAGTTGAAGGAAAAGTATGAATCCCTGAGGAAAAAAAAAAGGCATCGTGAAACAGAGCCAAAACCAGGAAAGTTGGTGAAGCAGAAGGTAGAAAATGGCTGAACTTGCTTCATTTCATCTTACTTTATTAATAGCCCAACCAAGGAAAGCTGGATTTCTTTTTTTAACTTCTCAAAATTTACAATTTTACCATTACATATTTTATTATTTCTAAATCTTTAGATTTTAATTTTTTATTTTAATTAAATTTAATTTATTTAGGTCAATGTTTAGTCAATCTTTGACCAATTTGACCAACCTATGTTAAATGACCATTTTACTCTTACGATCCCGTTGGCTTTAAAACTGTGTAAATGCACTCCAAATTTTTGGATTCTAGTTCCAAATGGTCATATTAAACATATCTTGATGATTGGAAGTGGTTTCGTTGACGCGCGGTGCACAGATAGTCAGAAATTACGATTTTACCCTTGTGACCCGTTAGTAAATTTCTCTCACTTCTCCACCTTTTCAATAATTCTCTTGACACTATTTTATTCTCTTTTTTTTGTAGAATATCATGGTATTTTTACTTTGTCCCAACTCATTTTAGTTTGGATGTAATTTACAAAAATGCCCTTGGGACATATCCATCATTTTCCAATTTGTTTTCCCACTTCACCAAATAATTCAAAAAAATTCATAATGATTTTAAACCTTAAAATCATCATATCATATTTTATTACACCACTGTACTCAGCATTTTCAGTCTCGAGCCCATCCGAATACATTAAAAATAAATGGGGCCCACATCACACTTTCAATTATAATCACTTAGCACTAAATTTTTTTCTCAAAAATTAATTACATATTACATGTACAGTACAATAGAATCAGATCTCACAAGATGTTTGTTATAACTTTCCATAAACGGTTGACCCATCAAACAAACTTCGATTTTCGCGATCTTGTACATTTCAAAAACCTTAAGAAGTCTTGTACAACTTCCACGAAGGCCACTTTTTCATTCTATGTCATTAAGATGGTCAAAAACATCAATCTTTCATACTGGATAGAAAATATCGCACTTTGTTCTTTTCAGCTTCAATTAATTCCAACTTTGATATTTAACGCCTAAATCATAAAATAAACATTAGTAAGCACTTTTAGGCATAAAACATTAATAAAGCAAATATATTAGCACATATATAACTCACAAAATATCATCCTATCAGATATCAGTTCCCACTTATAGAGATTGTTGGTGTGACATACACAAATTTGACATTTCTATTGCATTTGTTTACATGAAGGTTGAGTGCAATGACAACTATACTTGGGCATTAAAGAAGTTAAGAAACTTGATGTGTTCTAATTCAACACCTTTTGTCATTGTCACTGATAGGAATTTGGCATTGATGAAAGTAGTAGAGACAGTATGGTAGGAGAGAAAGTATTCTCTACCACAACTAATCTCAAATGTAGATGTCATATATCAAGGAATGTAATTGCTAATTATAAGAATTTATTTGAGCATAAGAAATAATGGAAGGCATTTATGTCAGCTTGGGACGTTCTTGTATTCTCTTCAAATGAGTATGAGTACAAAAGAAATTTAAGTTTAAAGGTAACTTATGACCTTACTTATTCTCTAGTACTTGAGAGATACATGGTTGAATCAGCATAAGAGAGATTTATTGCTTGACAAAATGGCTTCTCTCCACATGTTATAAGACAACCTAAAACTTACGAGCGTTGCATGCGTCACTTCTTTTAAGGTACGATTTTTCCTCTCAACAACATTGTTTAGTTGGGGCGAATAAGGTGATGAGCTTTCATGTATGATTCCATCTTATACGTATAATTCAACAAAAGATGCATCATACTCACTACCTTAATCACTCTTCAACACCTTAATCTTTTTTTGAGTTTATTCTCAACTTCATTTCTATAGAGAACAAATTTCTCTAAAGCTTCGCCCTTGCTTTTAAACAAATACACATAACACTATTTTGGGCCATCATCGACAAAAGTAATAAAATACTTATTGCCACCCCTTGTTTGTACAAATTTTAAATTGCAAATATCACTATAAATTAAATCTAAGGGTTCACTCTTCCTTTAAACTATTTGGAATAATGACCTTGTTAGTTTTGCCCAGTACAAGTTTCACACTTCTGTTTAAAATTAATATGAAAAGTAGGTATGTGAATCATGTTAATCCACTTCCACAAAGTATTATAATTGACAGGTCCTAATGTATGCCATAGATTAGAAGACTCAAGCAAAAAAGCAGATAAACTAACTTTATTAATTCTTAGTTTAATCATGGTCACATTTAGCTTTAAAAGCTCATTTGATACATAACGCTTTCTAACATACATTCCATTTTTAGACAAAACAACTTTGTCTAACTCAAACACCATGCAAAATATACGTTTGTTGAAAAGTGAACTTGATGCAAGGTTTTTGTGGATTTTCCACACATACAATACATTATTTAGAGTCAACTCTTTCCCATAGGTCATTTTTAGTACCACTTTTCCTTAACCCTCAATCTTTGAGGTAGTAGAATTTCCTATGAACAACTTATCTCCATTTGCAATTGATTCAAAGGTAGTGAACATTGTTTTTTGAAGCAAAGATGTCAAGTTGCAATAGCATCAATCCACCATTCTCTCAAACTGGACCTAATAATGTTCACTTTAGAAATAACAGCATAAAGGCTTATGTCTAACACATCTTAATGATGTAGTTCACCGTGTTTGCCTCATTGTTTCTGTTTTTCTTAGGTAGCCTATAGTCAAATCCTTTGTGATCCATTTTTCTACAACTAAAACATTTGCCTTGGAACTTCATAGGCTTCTTAGAGATTCCACCTTTTGGGCCCAGTTTGGATCCATTGTTGTTAGATTTCTTATTCTTTTTTTCCTTTGAGTCCATGCTCCACCACATTTGCCTTTAGCCATAAATGAGATTTACCCTTCTTTTTTCAAAACCTCTGTTGTCTTCTTTAATTCAAAGTCTAACAATTAGTTCTTTAATATTCATCTCCTTTTGCTTATGCTTATGCTTAAGGTAATTTTTGAAATCCTACCATGCAAGAGGCAAATTCTTAATAATAGTAGCCACTTTACAAGTTTTACTCAAACTTATCCTTTTAGCATGAATCTCATGTAAGATCGCTTAGATCTCTTGAACTTGACTGATCACTGTCATAAAGTCATCCATTTAATAATTTAGGAAGTGACCAACCAAAAATTTCTTGGTATCAACATCCTTGGTCTTACATTTACAACTCTTTAGTTGTTTTCTTTGTGCTATACACATTGTATAAAGAATTTATCAACCTATTCATAACATAATTTCAGCATAAAAAGTCAAAATGTTTCCAAGCATCCATAGGATTGATCACTTGGAAATCATGCATATGCTCATCCTCATTGAGTTTAGGAGCATCTTTAATCAAGAATCTCACTAGATTCAAGGTTGTCAAAAGAATAACATTTTTTGTTGCCACCTCTTAAAGTTTAAACCATTAAACTTCTCTAGTTTCTCTCTATAGTTCACAATTACCAATACAGTAGGGATTGAAACTTTAGCCACCATAGTAAGAGTCTCAACATTAATTTCAGTTGCTATTTATAAAAATCACAATCAGCTACTTCTCGATTTTTAGAATAGCAATATATATTTCAAAAAAACTATAATAGTTTATTATTTTCCTTTCTTAACCAGGATGTTGATCAACTAAATACTACTTAATAAAAGTTCCAAAGAAGACCAGAAGGGTTTATAATGTCTCGAAATAAATGTGAGCAAAATTTTTCTTTTTTCTTATATAATTTGTCATTGTGTAGTGTGGATTCCCACAATCAAGTAGATAACTACTCTGATTATTTAAGGTTGTTTGTCTAAGGTTCCAACATATTTACCTCGTGACATGTACCATTACCTTTGCAAGAAGATCATGGTTCTGTAATGATTCCATTTAGACCATTTAACTATTATATGGTTATCATCATAAACTATCAATCATCTGTAATCCACAATTAATATGCCATAACATCAATATACATCATTCACATTAAGTCTCATCTTATTTATATCACAAGGTAGGTAATTTTAATATTTACATTCAGATAGTCTCTAACTTACCTCTCGAGTCATATTACTGTGTACATACATGTCTAAAATATAAACAAACATAAGTACTGAGGTTATACCTCCAAAATACCGAGTCGGACTATAGCGGATAAGGTCCACACTAAACAATCTTCGATATCAACTCAACCCAGAAAATTTGAAAGGATGAATAGAGGGGAATGAGTTAAAGTCTAGTAAATAACATATATATATATATATATATATATATATATAAATCAAAATTAGGCTCATATCGCATTTCCAAGATTCATCTTAAAACCATACAAAATCGATATTATGTAACCACATAAATAATTAATATCATACTTCATCAATTTATTTATCGATAAAGACCTATTTTAGGCAATAAATTTATCCTCATACCAGAAGGGGTACGTTTCACATCCTAAATGTTTGTTTTCCTAGTTAACACCTCAAGATATCTAATTACCAAGAAATTACTAAAAAATAAATCATTTACCTTTCCAAAATGCTTACTTAACAAATACCAATATTTTATCGATAAGGATGAATTAAGCAGCATTAATTCATTTAGGTTCCACACGTAGTACATTTTATAATATAAATGCTTATTAACCTTATATTCACCTCAAGGTACAATACTACCAAAAAATTGCCCAAAAATAAAAATCATTTACTTATAGAAAATATATTCCTTAATCTATCGCTTATTTATTTATTTATCAATAAGGACCAATCTAGCGGAATTAATTTATTTACATCCTAAAAGTATTAAATTCCATAACTACCACATACATTTACATAGTTATCACTCCAATCCACAATACTATTGAAAACTATCGAGATAAAAACATTTATGCAATGGAAATATACTCCTGGTACTTGGTGTAGTTATTGAACTATTAATGCATATCATGTGTCCTTACCAATCTATCACTAACACTATCTAAAAGTTACTCAACCATCCACGATCATCAACACTTTGTGTTAGGGTTTATGAGGTATTAGTTGGAAGGACGCTTTGAAAAACCTCATTTCCTCAAGCCCTAATGCCTTGTGCCATAATATCCAATCACATATAAAGTACATCTACATGCTTACATATGCATATGTCACATGTAAACATAATTGCATAAAACCATGGTTTAAATGCTAGTTATAAAGATTGAAGCATAAAATCGACGTGCATAATATTATTATGCCATACAAAATCTTAGTGCTCTGGCACAAATATCAAGGTGTAAAAACTATCTTGCAGTAGCATAAAGCAAGATAATAAAACCAATTATGCATCAATCTTTAAAACACAGTTTCTTATTTCAAACCATATAAAAATATTTGAGATCACCACTTAAATTAAGCAAGTATAAAATTCTATACTCACTTATTTGGACACAAGGCACAGTTCCCTAATATGCGATAAACAAAAAGTCAACTCATGATAGCTAATCATGGCCAATATCTCTTGTGGGATTCTTATTCAATCAAATCTATGATCTTATACCTCTTCATTGTTAGTAATCAGATAACATTAAGGCACTTGTTACAACCTGTGTCAGATAAGTTCTTATCATAAGATGGCCTCATCGAATACACCCTTACTAAAATACCGGCTTCGTGCCATATAACTAGGATTGTTTCTCGATATACGCTAAAGTGTTGCATGCCATGTCACATAAGTTATTAGGGTGCCCTTTGTCTCAAAAACCAAAATCTTTTGAAAAGATAGTCCATGCAACAAAAAATATTTGACTTGCTTTATTTTGAAATTAGTGGGGTGATTAATTAAAATGTTGTTTAATCAATGGACAAGTAAAATCAATGTTTGGCATGATTCTAGGTTAAGTAAAATCGAGTTAAAATGATTTTAACTAAAATTATAGGGCAGTCAACTGCTGTTGTGTAGTAACTATTTTGTCCAAAAATTGCACTTGATTAGTTGGATGCCTTCGAAGGGTAGTCAACTGCCTATATAAAGTGCAGTCTCAAATTTTAAGTTACTCTAAGGCAGTCAACTACTAAGACAGTAGACTACCCCTCTTAGATGTTGTATTCTATTTCAAAATTAAACTAGGGCACTCGACTGCCGTTTTCAGGCATTTGATTGCTCTAGTAAAAAATTGCACACAACAGCTAGTTTTTGCCAAAAGTGTTACATACTCTTCCTAAAGTTATCTTTTACTTTTGAATTGTTATGAAACATAAGCATTGGCTTCCAAAAGTTGTGATCTTGTTAAATAATTATATTTGTTGAATCAAACAACACAAATGAAAAATTATCACTTGATTAAAAGATTATATCACTTGAAATTAATCTCTATAAATAGAGATGTCAAGTTTAGACTTGAGACACCAATTAATTTTGAATTCTTCTATCTTTTCCATCTCAAGATAGAAAATAAGTCTCTTAGACATTGTTTTACTGCAAACAACTTTGGTTAAGACATAATACTCTTGCATTTGTCTAAAGTGTTTAGAGGTTTAATATTACAAGTGAAAGGTGATATTAAACAAGGTTGACCTTTGGCTATTTTAACAACCCTCTTTGGATGCCGTAAATGGTGGGGGTGAAATAAGTCTTAAAGAAAGTGGCATCATGGTAGCATGCCTTAAAGTCTATTACTGCATTAGTTTGTGACTGTTCATGATTCAAAAAAGTTCAAATTCCAAAAATTCAAGATCAAGTTTAAGTTATATCATCTTCATTAAACCCATTGAAGTGACTAATTTTGTACAACAGATAGCGGACCGCTAATGTCCCACATAGCTAATACTTAAGGTCATAAGGGAAAAGCAATCGAACGAAAAATACATTGCCGTTATATTTGACATAAGGTATTAAAAAAATTTAAACACGTTTAGTGCATCATCTTTCACATGGTTTACATGTTAAGAAACCTAAAACAATTCATTAAAATTTGCTAATATGTTAACTTGGATCACACTATTCCACTAAGTAAGGATGTAAACGAATCAAATATAAACAAACATTATTATGTTTGTGTTTGTTTGTTTACCTGTTAATACTGTTCTTGTTCGGTTCATGTTTATTAAGCTCTTGTATGAATATTAACAAATATGTTCATGAACATATATTTTTGAATATTGAACAAACATCTTCATGAATATTAAACGAATATGTTTGTGTAAATAGTAAACAAAAAAATTATATAAATAAATTGTATTCATATATATATATATATATATATATATATATATGATGCCAATATTAATAAGCATGTAATTATGATAATTACATACTAAGATAACCTATGAATAGCTATGTAATCTAAAATTTTATTTTGATCGAACAACAGACAAACACCGAATGATTCATTAAACAAACGAGTTTTAAATAAACTTTAAACGAGTTTGTTCATAAATATAAGCGAATGAACCACACCTCTATTCGCGATCATTTGTTAAGATTAATAAATAAACATAAATGAACAAATATTGAACATATTCATGAACTATTTGTGGAACATGCTGTTCATTTACACCCCTCCCACTAGTGCCAATTAAACTAGGAATAATAGTTTGAGTCAAGAAAATTCCTGCTCGCCAACGTCCCATACTAATTTTTGTTTAACTTTTAACAGAACCTAAAACATTCAAGAAGTAAAGAAGAAATTGACAAAATAAGAAAAGGCCTCAACTTCTATTGTTTTGCTTTAACGATTCAATGGCTTCAATGATTGTCCTTATGAAAGTTCTCCCACCATTTCCGGTGGCTTTCCTAGCTTCTTCTCCTACCTTTTTGGCTCTACTCTTCACCTTCTCATCTGTCATCAGCTCACTGATCCTTTTCTGAATCTCATCTTGTTTAACCAGACTTTGACCGCCCCAGCCCCATGTTCTATCCCATATTCCAAGCCCGGCCTTCTCCAAAACCTCCGCATTCACTCTTTGATCCCCATGTTGAGGCCATGCCAGCACTGGAACCCCTCTCTGAGCTGCTTCCATCACTGAGTTCCACCCACAATGATTTACAAAGCCTCCAATGGCTGGATGTGCAAGAATATCTTGCTGGTTCACCCACTCCTTTAATACCATGCCCTTATCCTTTGTTCTTTCTAGAAATGAACAGGTTAATAAGTCTTCCAAATCTTCTTTGTCATCTTTGTCAACTTTTTTTGTCTTGAGCACCCAAAGGAATCGGTACCCACTTTTTTCTAGTCCATCTCTCAATTCCTTTATTTGATCTTTTGACAAAGCTGTTCTGCTTCCGAAGCTTACCAACAAAACAGATTCTGCTTGTTGGTTGTTTAGCCAAGGTAGATACCGACCCTGATCCTTCTTGAGCTCATAAGTTTCTAATGGTCCTATAGGGAGAATTGGTGGGAGATTGCTTAAAGCTCTCTTATTGTTGATTGCTGAAAGAGTTTCAGGCTCAAAGTAATCAAAGGTATTCATTAGAATTCCTTTACAAAAAGGGAGAGCTCTAGCATTTGATGCGAGAGTTGCTGTAAAAAGATGATCAGGGTTAAAGAATGGAGGTGGAATGCTTGATATAGGCAGTGGGATGAGGCCTGGGATCTCAATCTCAGTGAGACCAGTCAGCTTAGCAGCATCAGATGTCAGGATTGGAAGAAACGCCATGAGAGAAAGAAACTTGACAGAGCTGGTGGATACAACGTAATTAGGTATTCCAATATCCAAAGCAACTTTGTTCACACCAGAGGCCACAACCAAGTCAGAAAAGATGGCAGAGAGAGGTGGAGATAAAGAAGCTATAAAAGGATGTATAAGATGGGCAGAAGAGCTAGTTGTTTCGAATTGGATGAAGAAAGGATCATCAGTAGAAGTATTAGAAGGTTGCATGGGAGGGACTTCGAACTCTATATGCTTGATTTCTGGATGTGTTGAAAGAAAGAAAGAAATGTATGTGGACTCGGCTACTGATACAGTAGATTTGGTAGTGATCAGAGTTACCCTACAGTTGTGGGACAATAGCATAGAAGCAAGGCGGAGGAAAGGGGTCAGATGACCCATTCCAGCACTTGGAAAGAGAGCAATTTGAGGCTGGAAATTTGACATTTTGGCGAGAGGTAAAGGCTCTTTTGGAACTTCTTATGCATTTAGATAGAGCAAGCAAGTACATTTATAGATAGGACAGGAGCACATGGAATTGATGGTATATCTCAAAGTTTAAGTTCTTCTAATGGGACAAACATTTTAGCATGAAAAGTTTGGAAGCTTTTACTGGCATCTCCCTGTTACACATATTACCATACAACTGTTAGGGTGAAGATATCTAATCAACTAACATTCAAAGTGGATGAATTTAATAGGATTGATAATCATATATATTGACATGGTGAAGTTGAAGAGGGAGCTACATTTATTGTCCTTGGTTCTGTTTCCTTGCAGTAAAAGAGAAAATTCAAGAGACAATAAGAGTTGTTGATTTCAAAAGGAAAGGAATCTCCCCTGTAACCATGACCAAAGATCCCCTTAAAAAAAAAATTTGTCTGATTGCAGATGCAAATATTAATTGATTACTAGGTTTCATGTTGGATCTGCATTATTCTACAAAATCAATGTTAATGCCATTAAATAGCAGAAAGAGGGTATAAAATATGCTCTGTAACGTGTTCAAAGCGGCATCCTGCACATGGATTATACATATGTTAACAACTTAAGGTTGAATTAAAGAAAAATAACTCATTAAATTATGCCAATTTACTGTGTTGTAATTGGATCATTTGGCTCTATTAATGCCAAGTGAAACATAAGTTTAAGTCCAGACTTTTCTTGCTTCAATCACATGCCAATTCCCTTTTCTTTAGAAAGAAAAAAAAATGTCTAAAATAATTTTGAATTTCTGCTTTGCAAATCCTACTATTTTAACCATTTTTTAGGAATATATGTCAAACAAGAATCACCGATTTACTTACCTAATCAATAATATAATGATTGAAAAAAAGTATGAGTGGTATTCACACGTGATTTATCAATTTTTTTGCCTTTTTTTTAAAGTATTTTCGTCTTTATTTTTTGTTTGTTTGTTTTTTCTACACTCCTACTATCTTGCCTTCTTCATATTTTTTTGTTCTTACTTTTTTCTTTTATTCTTTTGGCACTCATACTTTCTTCTTCTTCTATTTGATTGAATCCAAAACAATTCAATATTTTGATTTAAAGAAAGAAACGATCGGGAGAGAGATGCAATAAAAAAAAAGTGAAAAAATGGAAGAAAACAATAAAAGAAAGAAGAAAGGAGATGGGAGGATGAAAAAGAATTAAAAAAATCAAGACAAAAACAAAACCAAATTAGATCTTTTAATGATTTGTTGGAGAAGATTGAAGCATAAATAAGGAAAAGAAAAATAATAGAGGAAAGAGAAGGTAAAGAAATAGGTGATGAAAGACAATTTGAAAAAAAATATATATAGGGATTGGAGCAAATAGTTTAGGTCCAAAGTTTCTGAGTTTATTCATGGTCAAACTAATGTTAGCATTTTTTTTTTAATTTTGTTATTATTTTTCTTTTGTAATTAAATAAAGTTTTTATTGTTAGAAAATTACTGTGTTATAATTTTTTGAAAAAAAAGTCTTTAAAGGAAGAATTTTTTTAATAATTTTTTTAGTTTTTTTCAATAATCATGGATTTCTTGTTGTTCTTGTAAAAAATACATTAGAAGCACGCTTTCAACCAAAGTCGGCCGTAGTTAGGGTTGAGAAAAAAAATCGATAAAATTGAAAAACCGACTCGAACCAGGGATTTCGGATCGGTTCGGATTCGGATCATGACATCATTAAATTGAATAAAATCGGTTCGGATCGGATTCGGATACGGATAATATCCGAATACTTTGTTATTTAGTATTTTGTAATTTTTACTATTTAAATTAAAAGCTCAAGTTTTATATTAAATTAAAAATCCTAAGGAAAAATTGAAATAAAGTCCAAAAGTGCTTAAATGCGCCAAAAAATTGAAATAAAATTTAAAATTACATAAACAAAAAAACAGAATGAAATATTCAAATACTTTGTTATTTAGTATTTTGTAATTTTTACTATTTAAATTAAAAGCTCAAGTTTTATATTTAATTAAAAATCCTAAGGAAAAATTAAAATAAAGTCCAAAAGTGCTTAAATGCCTTAAAAATATTGAAATAAAATTTAAAATTACATAAACAAAAAAAAAAACCGAATGACTGATCCAATCCGAATTTCGGATCGGATCGGATACGGATCACAAAATAAAAAAACTGCTTAATTCGGACCTGATCGGATTTTTGCAAAAATCCGATCCGACCCGTTATCAGCCCTAACTGTAGTTAGTCGCTCTTTTTTTCTTTTTTCCTTTATTTCTTCTATTACACGTCATTTCAAAGGTTTTAACAAAAACTACAAAACAAGAAACATGAATTGTTTCGGCTTACTATAAAAATATTATATTATTTTTTTTATTATCAAAATTTTTTTACATTATAATATTTTCTCATTAAATGATTATAGTAACAAATTTTAAAAAATTCAAATAAAACTATATTATTATTTCTAAAAAATATAAATATAAATTGTGATTGTTTTTTCTTCCCACAACAAAACGTGGGAGCAATTCTAGTTAATACTAAAATTAAAGGTTTTTTTTTTAACTATTCATTAACAGCATATCTGCTTCACCGAAAAGATATTTCTTTTCCTCTTTTATTCCGAGGCCACAATTCCTCTTTTTGGTTCAATTTTTAGCTCTGATTTTGCACTCTTTTGAAACGTTCAATTTTCATGTGCTGAAGAATTAGAATTCTTCATCGATGGCACCGATTTTGTTTTCTATGTGAAAAGGAATGGGTTAAAATTTTTTTCTTCCAACCATATCCTTGAAATTTTTTTGAATTTACTTCCAAACGAAGGTTTTTTTTCTCTCATCTCTTTTGCGTTTCTTTCTGTTGCCTTTCTCTCCTCTGCTTCTTTCCATCTTATTCTGTAATTTCAGCCAAAAATCTTTATTTCTCATATAGATTACCCAACAATTGCAACAAACGATTTGGGCATAAATGAAAATTGTCTTTTTTTTTTAATATATATAATTAGCTCATAACTCAAGTGATGAATGAATTAATTTTACCTATTTAAACGTATAGATAAACACTTTACTTGTGTGTGTATATATATTATAAAATATATTTTATTTATTTAAAAAATAATAATTTTAACTATTTAAATAATATACATGATATTTTACCTTTATATTTTTTTCAGTTTAGTTAATAAAATATTCTTTTAAATAAATAAAAATTCATATTAACCAATTTATATGAAAAATATACAATAAATATTTTATTTTTATTTTTCTAAATAGATAATATAAAATTACATATTTTAAATATGTTTGGATTGAATAAGTTAATTTTAGTAGTGACTGGGTATAAATAATTTTAAAATTATTTTAGAAAAAATTTAGCAAAGTGAAAAAATAGAAAAGTTAATATTTATTATTTATCTGACTTAAGTGAACATAAAGTTGATAGATGCTTAGGTATTTCATTTAAAGAGAATATCTATATAAATGTCCATGTAATCATCATGCTAACAGCAAATTAAAAAAAAATCCTAGATTGAAGGGTATTTTGATAAGGATTATTATCCTATCTACTGTCAGTGGAGTTCTTAATATTTTTAAAAGACACATGTCATCATCCAAACCCCGCTTATGGAGTTAAAAAACTCCACTGGCAGTAGATAGAATAATAATCCATTTTGATAATTATCTAATAAAAGATGTTTTGCGATTAGACTAGAAGAGGGTATTTTTGTAATTAAAATTCAAATTCAAGGGTAATTCAATAAATACCAAAATGAGAGAGAAATAATACTCAATTTTAATAAATTTATATATGAAGGGTATTTTAGTCATCTTAACTCTATTCTTATCTTATTTCTACACCAAACTAAAAAAAAAATCTTAGAAAAATTATTCAATTCCATCAACCAAACAACATAGTACATGTTTCTCTTATTTTCTATTATCTCAGAATAAATTTTTCAATTCTTCTCTATTTCATTTTGCGAGCCAAATATTCTCTAAAAAATTAAAGTTGGACCCTTTTAAATTTAATATTCTCTCTGTTAATAAAAAAATGATTTTGAGTTGGGTCATTATAGAAAATTAATAAATATAACCTCCTATAATGTAATAAGCGATGATTTTGTTTTAAAATTTAATATAAAATTTTGATTTCCACTATCGCATAAACTAATAATTTGATAAGAGTACAAAATATATAAATGATATTCATGAACTAAAAATGTATTTCAGTGTATTAGTTTTGAAAAGATTAAAACGTTTGAGATATTTTACTTTAAAAGTAGAAAAGTGTAAAATATATTACATAAATCACTATAAAATTATTAAAAGAGTTTAAAGGATACAAAAATTAAACAAACAAATGTCTTTAAAGAAAACAAAGAATTTATAAAATAAAATCTTTTAAATTAATGACTGTTTTAAATTAATATTTAATAATGTATCCGAAAATATTAATTTTGAGAGATTGTATTATATCAACAGTTAAAACTTTCATAAAAGTCACTTCAAGAGAAAAAAAAAAAAACCTATAAAACGGTACAGTTTCCCCTGTAGTAATTATCATCTCCCACAATTTTCCAAAACCCTATCCAAAGAGAAACCCTTGAATGAAAACTTCCCTCAACTCAACCATCAACATTGCAACTCATTCCAAACCCAGCTGCCATATTTTTCTATGTAAAAACCCAACTAAAGAAAAAGATAATGAGTGTTTGTAAAACACTTTCCCGTACATCTTTATCTACGTTTCAATCCCAACTAGACTTAACGCCTAAACTCTTCTTCCTTCCTCTCTCTCTTCGCCCTCTCACTTCAGGTGCGTTTCGTTTCTCTCTCTTATCCTTTGCTTTTTTACATTTTCACCAAAAAATAAAAAGAAAAACTTTTTTTTTTGTTGTTGGCAAAACTATGGAAGACCCAGACATGATTTCTTTTTGTTTTTGGTTCAATGCAGTTTCTTTATGCAGTAGAATTAGTTCTAGTAGAATTCGGACAAGGTCTTTCTCGGCGGTACAGGAAGTAGCCCCTTTAGAAGATGAATCTCCGGAAGACTTGGCAAAGGACACCGTGGAGCAACTGCTGACTCACCAAGATGATGCTGCAAGGTTGATGAAAATGGAGAGAAAATCTGGGATGGAAGTTCCCAGTAAGCGATGGTTTCCATACTTGGATAGGTTTAGGTGCGGTAGTGAGTATCTGAGCAGCAGGGAGGTTATAGAGGTGGTGGAACCTATCTTGATGGAGGAGAGGAAGGAAAGGTTGAAGAGGTTGGTGAGAAATAGGAGCTATTCTGTTTGCTTGGTGGTGGAGGGATTGAGCGATTTTGGCAATGTTTCGGCCACGTTCAGGTCTGCTGATGCACTTGGGTTGCAGTCAGTTCATGTGGTGTCTTGTGACAGCTCAAAAAGGTGGTAAGAGGTTTGAAGCCAAAAGGGTCTCCTGGTGATAGTTGTTTAATTTGAGGGCTGTTGTTTATTGCATATTAGAGGCATATTGTTAGTTTGATTAGCTTTATGTATTATGTTTTTGGTTGGTTTCAGATGAACATTGGATTAATCAATTGTTTTTCTAACATCATTTGCGTATCTCAGATACAGAGAGAACCGTCATGTTAGCATGGGTGCAGAGAAATGGTTGGATATCGAACTTTGGAACTCTCCCAAAGAGTGCTTTAAAGTTTTAAAATCACGTGGTTATCGGATAGCCACAACACATGTGGGAATGGATGCGGTATCGATTTTTTTCCCCTTCTTACTACAATATTGGTGTTTTGGATAAATAATTGTATTTCATCCTATATGAGATGCTGCTTTTTCCTCTTAGATCAGGCTTTCCACAATCACTGACAATTTAGAATTTTGAACAAATATATGGCCCTTGGTGATCAAAGTTCTAAGGTTCTGAGTATGGATACTAATCTGATTGACTATTTGCTTCTATTTGCAGGTATCCATATATGATATGGATTGGTCAAGGCCGATTGCAATTGTAGTTGGGAATGAAAATAGGTAACTCACATTTGGAAAATTTCTGCTCATTTTTCTATGGTAGTTTTTTAGTTTATGAAGTGTAGTGCTTCTATGCCGTCTATGATTAGCATTGGACTTTAGCTATCTTCTGACTTAATATTTCAATAGTTCATAACAATATCAAACGTGTAACTGGAAATAATAAAGTCAAACAAACAAAAACTATTAAAGATTATTTGTTTATGGTTTTCTCAGTCCAAGTTCATCTGGAGCCTTAGTTTTGTGAATAAGTTCCAATTCTTTTGATAATATGTGTTTCTTTTGATTCTGTAATGAGGCTGAACCTTTTTTTATCCGTTCCCTCTATTCCTTTCTCTTTTGATGTTATTACAGGGGAATAAGTGATGAGGCCCTGGAACTGTCAGATTTGCATTGTAGTATTCCGATGAAAGGCATGGTGGACTCTTTCAATGTTTCAGTGGCTGCAGGCATAGTCATGCACCATGCTGTTTGTGACAGAACAACTCGCCTGGTAATGTTTGCTGCCTAAATTCATGGATATTTTAGTAATGTCTTGGTTGTGATTGCTTTATCTCATTCTGAATGTTGTGGGATTATAGAGATAGTAGAAAATATGTGCACAGATATCCTTTTACAGTAAACTTTAACTGAACCCTATCGCTTCTTACTTATGTTACTCTGGTCTATAGACATAATTGTTGTTTCAATGAGATAATCCAAATATATTTTTCTATATGTGCGTCTGAATAAACTGTATCTATGCATGTGGGATGTTTTGTAGTTTACTTTTACATCGTTAAAGTCCTCATTCAAGTTGCAGAGTTTTCTTGGTGCGTGTGCCAAACTCATGGATGTTGAATTTTATTTTAGTCCTTTTATTTCATTTTACGTTGTGTAGAATCCTTGTTCAACTTTTAGACTATTTCATACCATTGAGCCTTGAGCTACATAGCTGGAGATAGCCCTTACCATCACATAAAACCAACCTCTTTCCGTGGTTTGATTATGGGATTTGTGATTTCATTTGTCCGAAGTTCTAATTGTGGGGTTGTTTCTTTGTGGACAAGGGTTCTAAGATATGGAGGCATCTTGTATCTGCATGAATTTATGGTAATCACGTACTTTTTCATTCAACACAGGGTTGTCATGGTGATCTAAACGAAGAAGAAAGGCAAATCTTACTTGCGGAGTTCTTATTGCGTCACAATAATAGTGCAATCAGCATAGCTAATGAGTATGCTAAGCGGAAGGCCACCATTCCCAGGCCTAGGCTGTGATGATTAGTCAAGTGCTTGATGTATGATTTATTGTTGTAAGACAATTGTAAACGATTTATTGTGGCTGCCAAGATACAAAACGCAGTTTGCTGAATTCATTCTGAACCACCCAAGAAAAAGAGCCAGCGATCTCAGTTAAGCGAGAGTTGCGCGGTGCAATGTATTGAAGCTTGAGGAGGCAACTTGGTAGTTTGTCGCAGCTTGGATACAAAGGATTATGATTCACCATTGTAGCTGGTAGAAATGTCCTGGTGTACAGCAGGGACTTATGTAGTTGAATGTTCTCTTCGTAGTTTTTAACATCTACATACATTTTTTCCATGAAAGAAAAGGAAATGGTAAAATTATTTATGTCATTCTTTATCCGTTTGGTAAATTGTGATCCAAAGCATCATGTGGTCTACAATTCATTTCTGGAATGAGTTGGTAACTACAGTGCCTTTGCGGGATACAGAAATTGAAACAGCCTCGAAAATGATGATGCATTATTCCAATTATTTTCGCTTAGATTTCTTTGTGCTACTGCAAAACATTGCAATGCCAAGTTCATTTTAATGCATAAAACAGCTGGATTCTTCATACCATCAGTTTGTTTTCCTATGGAAGTTTCATTTGTGCAGTATTGATTAAGAAACTTAACAGGCTAAACCATCGTGAAACAATCTTACAAGGCTTCCCTAGTCAATTAACATATCCCCAGTTGTTGGTTGTATTGCTCCCTTGGACGTCTGCATGTTTATGCCTTCATGCCTCTTCAATTCCTGGGACTTGATGAACTCTTCAATTCTTGCCTTCAATTCAGTGTTGGGAATCAGCATTTCCGCAGTAAGTTGGGATCGGTTGAATGGGTCAGTCTGCAATCATATCAATTTAGTAAGCACAATTTATCAATAGAATTAATTATTTAGGGAAAATAATATCAATATAAGAGTAGAATACGTGAGAACGTACACCATCACTTAGAAGATGTCTCTGTATAACAGGCCTGTCTATTGTGATCCTTGAAGATGGTAAGATCACCGGATCCTTCATCAAAGTATACTGCATGAAAGAAGAGAGTAGTTTTGCAGTCAGTGATTTTTTACTTTCTTTTCCCCTTTTACAGAGTACTAACTAAATCAGCAAAAGATATTCAACCCATAACTAGACAAAATATGTAATATGCAGAATTCCATTAAAGGTTTTTTTTTTTTAAAGGGCAGAAAGAAATATCATAGCTGGAGTATCACTATCAGGAATAGTTTCAAATTTTGGAAAGAGGTAAATAAGACATACTTGAATTGGATCAAGGAATTCATCAGGTATATCTCCTAGGGCAGCTTCAGTGTCCATGGCCTCAGAAGCTGCAGCCTTTGCCTTTGCACCAAGCTCAATAAAATCTTGTATAATCCTCCCATCTTCACCAATTTTCCGAAGAACATTTGCTGCAGCACTAAACAACTGGAGCAAACCCAATTTTATCAGATTGTATTTTAAGAACTATCAGGCCCCAATGAGATCAAGGATATGACTCTCCTCTAATAATCTCATTACTTACACTAACAGAAGCTTGATCACAGTTAAAAAATACCTGTTCATTGTATGAACGACCATCACTGGAGATGGCAGCTGGAAATACGTTTTTGGCATCACCCCTAGCCAGATGAACATATATGCGTACAATCTTCAAATAAATAAAATGAGTTAGTGCATACCTCTTTCCATTCTTCATCAATGCACCAATTTTTGGCATGCAATTGGCAGTACATAAAACAGCAGTTAAATTTAAAGTGACTTTTTGAGCAAATTGTTGAACTCTTCCTTCCTCTCTGTATTAATATTAGTATATACCAAAATGAAAAATCTACATTTTGCCAACCTGCTTGAGTAACTCTTTTGGACGGAATTCATACTTTTCAGGGTCTTTCAGAGTAAGAGATTTTCTTTGAGGGCCCACTAATTGCAATAAAAAGTAATTGAGCATATTGGCCACTCTTTCGACCTGGGAAAAAAAAAGGAAAACAAGGAACAAAAACTGATTAACTGGAGATTAGAAGGAGACGAGCAGGTAAACTTCATCAAAAACAAAAGCCAGAGGCAACTTGTTAGCATAAATTTGACAGATGACAAGCATAGGTGCAGATGAAGAAATGTTACCATCTCAGGGAGTAGAAAAGGAGCTGAAATCTGCTCAGATGTAAATGCCAGCATACTAACATCCTCATTTGCCAACTTCATATCTATCCGTATAATCTGAAAATTATCAATAATATATGTTTAATTGAAGTCCAAATTCAAAATACACATACATGCAAAGGGGGAAAAGGGAAAAGGAACCCTGACATTCTCCTGGGAGTGGAACAGTCTAGTTCTCTCTTGCCTCTCCTGAGCTGGCCTGCGCTCCCATTCTGCAGTATTTGACATCTCAGCTTCAAGCTCTTTGAGTTCAAGGATTTTGTTCAGACTTTCATCAAGGAGGTAGATGCTATCGTTGATCAGGAAATTCAAGAAATTCAGATAAACACCCTTCTCTTCTTCCTTAGCAATCTGATAGAGCATGTTACATTCCGATAAAATTTGGAAATGCATTCAATTAAAAACACAAACAGTAGACAGTGCCACATAAATGAGCCCATGGAGATGTTACCTGTTTCCAAGCATTACGGTGACTAGGAACTTGCCAAAGATATTCAAGAAGTTCAGCAATATTATGGCGGATGTTGAACTTATCATAAAACTGCACGTAGAGAAGAAACAACCGGTTTAGTACATTTTGGGTGGTCCACAACAACATTTGAGATAATTAAAAGTCAAAAGAAATAACATTAAAAAAAAATGTAACAAGATACGTATACTTAAATTGTTAGCAAATCATCTCCTTTGATCACTTTTAATAGGTAGCAGTTACCTGTGTATGAGAACCTGTGAACTCAATGTCAACATATAGCTTCAAAAGATTCCTCACAAGATATTCCAAAGACAATTGATGCCCTTCAAATAGTGTAGATGTGGCAGATGAATCACTGGAAAGAAAGAAATAAACTTAGTGAACATTTCTCAAGTAAGAAACATGTGACAACACCATATGTCTTCCAAAGGAGATTGAATAACCTTCCACGGGGCATCCAACAGTTCAAAACTTCAACCATTTTTGCTCTGAGATAGGGGTTCTTGATAAACTGGGGACTTGCCATAAACATAATAATAAAATTCATAAAGTCATCCTGCCAAGCAAAATGAAATAAATAAATATAAATAAATGAAACTTGTAATAATATGATGAATATGTGGCATAATAGAGCACATACTATACAATCTAAAACCTACCAGTAAAACCCCATCAAGAGCTTTTGGAATCCGAGAGGCAAAAATTAGTAGTTCCATAGCGTCTTCCACAAAGTGCTCTGGCATGGAAGCAAATTCCATTGGACAAGTAGATGGTAGGGGCATTTTAAATCCACCAACCAAGCCAACTAGCCATACCACCATTAGTCGATAGAACGAAAGTGCACGTTGAATAAGCGCCGCATCCTTGTGAAAAGAAGCAAGCAATGCTTCAAAATACTACCAAATTTATAAATTTTTTTTCTCCAAATCTCAATTGCAAAGAAAAGACAATCATACATAAATATAATTATATAAATAGAAAATCTCCTAATCCAGAAGAAAAAAAATGCTAACATGGAAGTAGAGAGAAACAACAAAGAGAAACAAAGAGAAAGGTTCCATAAAGGCAAGGGGCACTGCTAACAAGTACAAAGGAAGTGGCATATGCTTGTGTTTCTCTTGGAAACCTCTCTTTCTTTCTTTCTTTCTTTCTTCTTCTGTGTGAGAAGGAGAACAAGCCAGAAGGGAGCTGGGGATACAAGTGATCGCAACTAACAAAAGTGGCTCAAGCCATGGTTCAGAGTTTAACCATTTGTAGGGGTGTAAACAACATTAAATCAATTCAAAGTTCAGTAGACAAGCAAATGCATATGCACGTGTCACTGTATCATGTGTGCACACACACTTAAGAGAGGAAGACACAGGACGTACCCTCAAAATTTGAGCCTCATAACAGAATTTTTCCTGTGAACGTGACTCTATTTCTTTCTCAAGCCTAGATATCTCCGGCTCCACTTGTGGAGAAGGTGTCTGTCCTTGCATAGCTTTGAAGGTGGCAAGAGCATCTTCAAATCTTGAAATGTCCTGGTGAGGGGAACTCAAATAATTTCATTCATAGGTAGAAGAAACAAGAGGAAGAAAAAGCTCAGGAATCAATAATGCATTACCTGGAGCAGATGCTTAAAGTCAGAAAATGCCTTTAGGAGGCCCAAGTTGAGTACCCTGGCAGTCATAAAGAAGCATTCACAAATAAATGGATATTTAGCTTTTTCACCACTACTTTTTGTTGGCTTCAAATTGAGGGTACTGCCAGAACTGGTAGCTTCTTGAGATTGTAGCAAATGATTTTCACCATCACCATGCGGTCTGCTCCCATCAGTTTTCACAGGATTATCTTTATTAATCCATTCAGCAACTTCTTCCGAGGTTGCGTACAGAGCAGTTAGCCCCCTAATATAGTTTCACTATCAATACTTGGGAAAAGAATTCACAGGATATAAAAGTGAAGCAAAATGATCTCCATTGATTTAAAAGGCTGTTACCTCAAATCTAAACGATTACTGTAGAAGACATAGTTTGGATCGATTTTATCTCTTTTGGTTAAATTTGCATCCAAAAATGGCTCAGAAAGTCGAAGCATAACAGCACTGAGATTGACAAACATGCCAGAACTAGCACATGATATGTGATCAATCTGTCATACATGTCATCAACAACATTGTGTCAAAGAGGCTAGAGGGTAGTATTTACATAACCAGAGATAAATATTCCTAGAGATTAAAGGCATCAAATCATTAGTTAAATGCCATAAAAAAGGACTCAAGCTTTTTATTTAAAACATTCTTTGGTGGAATAAACCAAAGAACAAATTCTCATTGATCAGCATGCAGTATTAAAGGCCATAATTAACATATTGATAATTTATAGCATTCTAATTGAAACTCAAAATGTTATTCATGAGGAAAACCTGTATATGGGCCCTTGATGCATTTTTATTGATGACTTCTGCAAGATACTCAAGGACACTCTCACGGGTCTCAGTGTTTTTAAGAAGACACAGAAGAACTTCTGCCAGACCATCATATAAATTGTTCATGACAGCCTTGATTGTGGTGAATGAAGATAATAAGTCAGCTGCTCGTCTAGTTGATGCGTCTGAGAAGCACTGCTGGCTGTATTTTCAAGATACATAATTTTATTACTAAATAAAAGCTCATAGAAAACAAGAATTCATAAATAAAGATAACTGCATAAAAACTATTAAGGATGAGGAAAAAATATCAAATTATGAAACAAACACAATGGAATGGATCATTGAGCCCAACTTAAAAATTCCCAAGGAACTCTAAAATACACTAATAGAAAGATGAAGAAGAAAAGGTGGAGGATAAGCTTCACTCCTGCACTCAAGCACTTCATCTAGCCTCTCTTAAATGTTCATCTTGCCACTAGGTGAAGCTTCATTCTTGCAATATTCATCTTGGTATAAAATATTCAAACATCAAGTAGCTTCCAAATAAATAAAGATCAGCATTAAACATTATCCTCTACAACGCACTCAAGCACTTCATCAAGCCTCTCTCAAATGTAAAAGGGAAGATCTTGTCACTAGTATATAAAAAATCAAATTTAATCAATGTTAAGCAGAAAAGTAGATCACATAGACACAAAACAAAAAAATCAACCTAGCACAAAAACAACCATCCAACCTTATTCAATTGAACAATAAGAACTATTCTAGTATAGATGCAGTGGATAAGGATGAGGTAAAAAAAAAATCTCTATGTTGAAAATAGTCTCGCTTCAGACTAGACAAAATGAACAAAAGCCAACTGTAAATCCAAATTCAGGCAGGCAGCCTTCAATGAGAAAACAGTTACTCAATCTTCCTATTAGAGATCACTCCCAAAGGACCTGAGATGACCAATCAGGACTGCTATAACATAATTAACAGTTAATAAGCAACATAATATTGAGTCAGCCGTCCACAAAGATTCAAATAGTCCCTATCACCAAAACGACAGAGGCTGCAATTCACTGCCACTGCTAACCTGCCATCACAGCACATCTCTATTAAGTAACTACACCAAGCAGGCTGGACAAGATAATTAAACCATGGCTTTCTGATGTCATTCACTCAAAACTGAGCATGTCTTTCCTTTCAAAAGTATTTACTAATGCAAAAGCATGACAATTCTGAAACATCACTCAATGCTTGCCCAAATGAGTAACTCTGACATAAATGTTTCCTAGTACAATGTATTATAACAGCCTAAGATCAGTTGCCCCCATCGTTAGTTTGAGCTCCTTAAATTTGAACACCAGATATCCAAAGACTTCAATGATTCAACCATTCCACAAACCAAAATTGCAACCTTCAAGGCTGGCAATGTTTTCAGTAACTACTTATATCTGCTCCATAGCCACTAGGACCCAATTAAATATGAAAGTTAAATATTAACATCATGCTGTAACACCCTTTCTCTTTAACATATCACGACTAAGACAAGCATCATCACACACACACACACACGGAAAAAAAAAACATAAAATCAGCATCAAAACTCACCCAACATCAGGCTGGCTCTTGAAAATGGTAGGATCAGGCAAAGCACTAACATGAAAAAAGGGACCCAAAATGCTAGTCATTTCAATGGCACGCCCAGTCAAGTAAGCCCCCTTAGGAATCCACCAAGGATGATTAACCAAGCTCTTAGCACCAACAGGGAAATTAACCAAATAAAACAATGCCCTCAAAGGTTGCTGAAAGTTCCCCAAAGCTGAAACTTTCAAAACACTCCCCCTTAAATCCTCATACAACCCTTTTAAAATCGGGTCCAGTGTATCAAAATCCGAATCCTTAAAGAACTCTTCTAAAAACCCAGGTGGACAGTCCACCCCACTTCCCAATTTATTCCCTCCAAACCCATCAAGCATCACACCACTTGAAACTTCAGCGAAAACTAATGGCAACAAAGGCGAATTCAAAGACAAAGAAGAGCCCGCATTCGGGTTACTGTCCCTTAAATTCCCATCACGAAACAACTCAGGATTTCCCAGATGAATCCTAACATAAGAAACAGCCAACTTCTTAGCCTGTTTAGCAGCAGACTCCATCTCAGAACGCAGAGTTTTGTCTTTCATATTGGAAATCTTCTTGATTTCTTCATGAGCTCTCTTGTAACAACCAAGGAGATAATTAAAAGGAGATTCGGAATTGGGAAATTCACCAGAAAGACGATCAATTAATACCCTCTCCATTAAATCACGTGAGAGTAAAAGACTTTTTCCTTCACTTAAGATCTCAGCTGCAGTCATCTCAAGATAAACAATTCTTGGATCAGAAGTAGAAGAGTTTTCTTGGTTTTCTTTGAGGGTTACAAGGAAGATTTTTCTAAGGATTACATCCTCTATTTCTTCTGGGGTTCTTTGGAGTTTTAGGGTAGCCATATTTTTGAACGAAACAAGAGATAATATTTGGTTTTTCCTTTTTTTTCCCTTGAGAAACAAACAGGGTTATTTTTCCTCGGAAAGACTTAAGCTTTGAACGTTGCAGAAAAATTAAGAGTTTGAGGATGTTGAAAGAAAGGGTAAAGTCCACCTATAACCCACACCCTCTGTATTGACTCGACTTAGGTCCTTACCTCGCGTTGTTTCATTTTAATTCCAAACATTTCTAAGCTGCTTTCATCGTGATCTATGTTTATGTTAAAACTTACAGATTATGTCCACATGAAATGACGACTAATTACCTAGGTAAAGATTACTTGTGTTGCTTTCTTCATAGTTATAAAAGTGAAATAAAAATGGGATTGGATAAAATTGAAAATAAAAAAAATAATAATTGTGAAATCCCTAAAATTAAAAATTGAAGGTAAAAAAAAAGGTGAGCAAAACTTGATTTAAATCGACTTAACCCATCAAACTATTCAATTTTCGATTTAATAGGTTTGGTAAGTAGGTTTTGGAATTAAACCGATTTTTAAATTTGGTTAAATATATAAGTCAATCGATTTTTGGTATTTAAAAATGATGAATCAAACTAATAGAAAATCCGATTTTTTAAATATATTATGTTATATATAATAATATAAAAAATATATTAAAAATAAAAAAGACCACTGCTCGGTAGCTTTGCTGCATTGCCCACTGTCCCAGACCCAGCCTCTCAAAATTGTTTTTCTCTACTTTATCTCTTATAGTTAATCTTTAATTCATCTCATTTAGAAAAAAAAAAGAAAAAAAACACTAAATCTAGTAACTTTAACCCAATGTCAATGTTACTACCTTTCACCACTTATGAAGTGAGCAATTAATCTCACGAATTGAAGTATTTGAAATATTTTAGGATAGCACGTGGGTGCTTATTAGGGAATAAATTCACTGAACATGATTTGGTATGAGAATTTCATTTGGTAGTATTAACTGAATGTCTATGAAAATATTCTTATGTGATAGCCATGTAAGTGATCCTTTGACATGTGATATCAAGTCATCTTATATATGAAACGTCACACTTTGATTTCATCCTTATAGATTTGGAAAAGCCAAATACTTAAAATGGATATTTTTACATGTGAACTGGATCATATAAAAGTGGATGAGTGATCTAGAGAGGATCCATCACCCAAATGAATTTAGGGGATAAATCTTGGTTGTTTTTTACTTGGAATTGACTTGATTAAATCTATGATTTCACTTAGATTTAATAAAGTCAAATCCTGAAGTTGTAAGAACTCATATGAGGAATTAAATAAATAGACACTACGCCATACTTATTTATTTCTTGAAATATAGTTGATGAACAGATATTAATTACACCAAAAGTCTAATCACTGAAAGGCTTTAAGTTGAGAATCACTATTAACCTCTCTAACATTTTGGGGTTATAATGCATTGTTAGATACCACTTTTGATCCATAAATTAATTCATTACCACCTTATTAGGGGCCAAATGGATCACACACAAAGAAGTAGTGAATGGATTAAATTAGACTGGAATAGGCTTAGTGTTAAGGCCCTGCCCGTTTCTTTGGCCGTCGGCGAAAATCCCCTAGGCACCCTCGCCCTAGGTTTACCCTGACACGTAAGGTTGGCGGTCGCCCACTCTCACTTACCTATTGTCCGCTTTGGCGGTCGTCCACCTCACGGCTTTATCCCAAAGGGCCTAAAGAACTCAGGACATAATCCATTGAGCGCGTTTTCACTGAGGTTCGAACCCGGGTACCCTTCCTGAGTTCTTCAGGCCCCTTGGGATAAAGCCGTGAGGTTAAGGGTACCCGGGTTCGAACCTCAGTGAAAACGCACTCAAGGGATTATGTCCTGAGTTCTTCAGGCCCCTTGGGATAAAGCCGTGAGGTGGGCGACCGCCAAAGCGGACAATAGGTAAGTGAGAGTGGGCGACCGCCAACCTCACGTGTCAGGGTAAACTTTGAGCGATGGCACTTAGGGGATGCTAGTCAACGGCCAAGAAAACGGGCGGGGCCTTGACATAAAAAAAGCACATTTTTATTGTCAGAGCCTCGCTCGTCTCACCAAGCCGTCGGCGAGCATCCCGTAGGCGCCCCGCGCCCCAGGTTTACCCTGACAACGTGAGCTGGGCGATCGCCCACACTCACTCACATATTGTCCGCTTTGGCGGTCGCCCACCTCACGGCTTTGTCTCAAGGGTCTTGTAACATGAGTGTAAGGCTCGGGTACTTAAGGGTACCAAGGTTCGAGCCTCAGTGAAAACGCGCTCAAGGGATTAATCCTGAGTTCTTAAGGACCCTTGAGACAAAGCTGTGAGGTAGGAGACCGCCAAAGCGGACAATACGTGAGTGAGTGTGGGCGATCGCCCAGCTCACGTTGTCAGGGTAAACCTAGGGCGCGGGACGCCTAGGGGATGCTCGCTGATGGCCTGGTGAGACGGGCGAGGCCCTGACAATAAAAAATGCAATGCATCAAAAAACATTTAATTTGAACCGAAACATAAACAACTGAATTTCGAACATAATTCAAAATATACGTGCTTATCACATTTAGTTTCAATACAGATCGTCAAATCAAATCCTTATCTATTTCAGAATACAAGTATCAAGCATTAGACATTCATATACGAAGATAAGCACGAAAAGCATATACATACTAAGCTTGAGACATATTAGTGACTAATAAATAATCATGCGTTTTTATTGTCAGAGCCTCGCCCATCTCACTAGACAGTCGGCGAGCTTCCCCTAGACGCCCCACGCCCCAGGTTTACCCTGACAACGTGAGCTAGGTGATCACCCACACTCACTCACGCATTGTTCGCTTTGGCGGTCACCCACTTCACAGCTTTGTCTCAAGGGTCCTGAAGAACTCAAGATTAATCCTTTGAGCGCGTTTTCAATGAGGCTCGAACCCTGGTACCCTTAAGTACTCGAGCCTTACACTCATGTTACCATTGAGACAACTTGTCCAAATGGTAACATGAGTGTAAGGCTCAGGTACTTAAGGGTACCAGGGTTCGAGCCTCAGTGAAAACGCGCTCAAGGGATTAATCTTGAGTTCTTCAGGACCCTTGAGATAAAGCCGTGAGGTGGGCGATTGCCAAAGCGGACAATACGTGAGTGAGTGTAGGCGATCGCCCAGCTCACGTTGTCAGGATAAACATGGGGTACAAGGCGCCTAGGGGATGCTCGCCGACGGCCCCGTGAGACGGGCGAGGCTCTGACATTTAAGGAATTTGGAATTTCTCATTAACTAATTAAAAAGAGAAATTATTTAATTTAATTTAATTTAAGAGTTTAATTAAATCAATATCCCTAAGTAATTAATGGATTTAATTAAAGAGTTTAATTAAGGTGTGGATCCTTTTCTCATTCAAAGTTTGTTAGATAGGGATAGTATATATTTTTAATAAATCTTAATGCTAAAAGGATTGAGGAAAAACCCTAGCCTATAATAACCCTGTTATGATCGACCTCCCTATATATAACATAACATCTTTGGGCGGCAAACCTAAGGGGAAAATAGGACATTTGGCAAAGTTAGAGAACTTTGTGCACATTGCTGCCCCTTTCCTATTCTCTCTCTCTCTCTCGCTTTTGTTCTTCCTCTTTCTTGATCAAGAAAAAAATTGTTTTCTTCATGGTTCTTATCTTAAGAAATGGACAGATAAATGCAAGTGAGTTTATGAAACTCGAGCCACTAGCATAGTAACGATTGTGATAAAATTCAACCTTATCTAAAGCTCTGTTGCTACTTGTGTGGATCACCTTAGAGGCTGGACACATGGATAACTTACCTTGTGATTCAAAATAAGAAAATTAAGCATCATTAACAAAGAATAGTTCTTAGATTATGATATCTAAAGCTTAGGTATGTTTCTTAAAACATCTTTATGATTCTTGATATGTATTTGCTTGATTTACATGTTCTTGATCAAGGAGATCCATTAGGGTCGTTTCTTGGTTGTAAAATTTTTAATTCCGCTTGTTATTCCTCTGCAGTTATTCCATTAGGGTGTGTTCTTGGTGATATAAGAGAGCTTATCAACAAGGCATGGCAAGTGAGACTTGGCTATTCATTCCGAGAGGTGAATTATTTTGCTTATAAACTAGCAGGCTTAGTATGTGAAATGGACATAGAATTTGAGAGACTGGAGTCTCTTCCATTATGCATCAAGAGTCTACTAGATGTTGATTCTTGGGGAGTTACATTCCCATGAAATTTCAAGATGTAGTGGTTGTTTTATAATTTCATTTGTAACAAAAAAAAAATACCTACAACAAGTTCATAAATAAATAACTTAAAACAAAATTAAAATAACATAACAAAATAATGTAATTCCTATTATATTAGCATAACCGAAATGCACTAACAAAATCTCAATTCAACTTCTTCCATTACGAAAGTAACATGTAAAAGGAAAGCAAAATAGTACTATAAAGTAAGATGATACTTTCAACAATCTCTTTCCCTTGTATCTAATAGCTTGTAATAAGCCTAGAAAACCTACAGGTAACAACACATTTAGCAAAGATCCAAAGATTTTAAACATATCTAGTGGCTTAAACAAGTTATGCAAACACTCATCATTGCTTCTTTGAGTCCAATAAAAGTTGAACAACTCTAATCAACATTATTCTAAGAGAAAGATTTAAAAAAAAAGGGTAAAACTACTATAATTCCATAGAAATAACAGTAATGCATCACTAAGGAACTCTAGAGCCTCCAGTAGTGAATAGAAAGCATTGCATGATGGCAATAATTCAAAATTGCATGATCACTTGATTGCTTGATGCTTTGGACCCAAATCCAACTATACTAGCAACAACCAGTAGATGTCCCAACCTATGGAAAAGCAATAGATCACAGAATCAAACATGTTCTATACGCAAAATAAAAACAGGGAAAAGTGGTTGATTGCCAATTTTGGCTATGTCATTGTACACAAGGACAAGGCTACCTCAATGAACATTTCTACACCAAGTCGACATGGATATCTACCATCACTTTTGTTGAGAGTCCAAACCACTTGGTACATTATCCTACATCAAAAGCACTATATTATTACATAAACATCCAAAGAATACATGATATAATTTTAGATAATAAGTAAAAGTAACATGTTTTACCTAACTTATGAATTGTGATATATTATTCACTTCAACCATTTTAATAAACTCATACTAGGTTGAGCCCCAATTTGGAGAAAAATCCTACATAATATTTATATACCACATGTAATTTAATATTTATAGAAATTGAAATTTTAAAAAGCACTACAATAGATTCAAAGAGCACCTGTATAGGATGACTACAATGGTTATGAACACCAAACAGATCGACTTGTTCAAATTTAAAATAAATTAGTCATTATATTAATGTAAATCTAATTGAAGAAGGACTTGCTAACATGCCTAAGAAAAAAGAAAGAATAAAACCTGGTTATGATAGTTTGAATTCAATGGCACCGAAAAATGTTGATAGGAAGGATAAACATGGGTTTGATCTACTAAAGGAAATATTATCGGAGGATCTCCATTCATAAATGATTTATACAGAATAATAGTTATGATATTAGAATTAAAGTTGAAGAGATACAAATCAAACTATAGAATGTAGAACAAGCTTGCCATTTTTTTTTCCTTGTCAAACATATAAAGTGACGAAAAAAATAAATAATGTTGTAGGAAAGCATACTTACCTAATATATTTTTTTGTCTTTTGGAATTTGAGAGTTGGTTTTGTCTTTTGTTTTCTTTTTTTGGCACTTCTCCAATTGACAATTTCTTGAACATTTTGTCTTGACACGTATAGGATCAAGCATTGACTTTTCATGAACTGAATGAAAGACCTAATTAGCACCATTATTAACATCATTTTCAATAGATGCATAGAATGAATTTTCCAAATCTTTAATTTGTTGTAAAGTTGTCATCTTTTTTTCAACTAGCTATAATGCCTCCATCAATTTTTCTTTCACAACTTCAGTACAGTTAAGAGTCAGTGAACCTTTATCAAAAAGGTTGTAACCAATATGGTTTAACTCAATGAGGCGTAACAAGCGAATAGATTTTTCCCTATATGCTAATACGATTGTAAAATCACTTATCAACACTAACTTTGCTCTTTTTGTCCATCTCATCAACATATATGATTCAAAGATCTCTTTCACATTATTCATGACAAGAACCTATAAACCATGACGACATAATAATCCAAGAGTCTCTAACATATTACAACTACGTGCGATTTACCATTTGAAAGGTCAAATTGCACACAAATTTTTCACGGCCATTTTCTGTAGCATGATAAATAAAAGATTCGCATTTCTTGAAACTTTAATACAATTCAATCCAATGTTGTCCATCAACTCTTCTTCAAACCTCTTGAACATAGTAATGGTATAAACATTGGAAGCATGCTTCAAAATCCCACATTTATTGACTTTGTTTGGTGCTCCATGTTTACATCGAAAATCTTGATTCAATTTAGCTTGGTGCAATTCTTTTACCTTTCGATAGTTATTTCATATAACTCGAATAAGAGACATTGAGCCATTCATAATCTAATGCAATATATTGTTTGTACTCTCTCTACTTTGAGTGGTTTTTGTTCTAGCTGAAAAATATCAATGCTACAGGCAGGGCACCATTTTGCTTTAAGTTCATATAACCTCTTAAGCCAAGAATGATCTTCAAGTTCAAACTTTTCAATCATAGTAACTCAATTTGATTCAAATTCTACTTCACTTTCACAACCATAAAAACATATGTTAAATTGTTCTTTAAACTCAAAATTGGCAAAATGGGCAACAAGATGTTGTTTAGCATTATTTGAAATAGGCCACATATACAATCTACGAGAAGATTCTTGGAACACCATTTCTGTTGCCTTCATCATTGCTTGATCTTGATTTGTGAAAATGCTTCTTGGTTGTTGGTATCTCATGGCTTCTAAAAATGTTTTAAATAGCCAGACAAATGAATCAATGGTCTCATCCGATAAAAAAACACAACAAAATATTACACTATTCCAATGATTGTTGATTCCAACAAATGGAGCACAAACCAAATTATACTTGTTGGTTTGATATATGGTATCAAACTCAAGAACATCTCCAATACAAAACTAATCCAATTTTGATCTTCCATCCCTCCAAAAGAAATTAGCTAACCAATTATTTTGGTTTACTTGCACTCAATCAAAAATAAAAAATAAAAATGGATCTTTAGCTTGTTTACGCTAAAAAAAATTGATAGTACTCTATACATCTCCTGCTACAATTAGTTTGTCTCTTTCACTTTGCAAGAAATTGTGACAATCTTGCTTTGTAAAGCTAATATTTTCAAACCTAATCTCCTTGAGAAAAGAATATAGTTTCGTTTGTTTGATTCTTGCAACAACCATTGAAAGAATTACACATGCATGTCCTTTTAATATTTTTCTTCCTGATCTAAAATTGATTCTTTCTTATGAAGTTACTAGTTCATGATTATGATCATCATTGAAGTAAAAAACTACCCAAACACTGTTTTCTACTCTAAAACAAATTTTAGCTTGACAACGTATACTTATTTCTAAATGATTAAATGTTCTCACTTCCCCAACATATTTTTATTCACAATACCCAGATTATGAGCATGAAAATTAACATTGCTATATAGGTTCACCCAAACTTTGTCAGTTACTCTCTTTTTGAACACTAAACCCCTTATTCAAAACATATTGATTATAAGAATTATGAGCCAAAAAAATCTGAAAAAAATTAAAAAATAAATTAAAAATTCGATAAAATAGATTCTTACAACACAAAAGCAAAATATATATATATATAGAGAGAGAGAGAGAGAGAGAAATAAAAGAAAGGAAAGAATTTAATTGAATTGTGCTTTTATTGTTGAACAAAAAAAAATTGATCTACTTACCTTTCAATGCTAAAAAAAAAAATGTGCTTTCAAAGGGGTTTGAGAATCAAATATTCAAGTAATGAGATAAAAAAAATTAGTGGGAAATTTTTAAAAAATTTAGACTGATGTGTCAAATGACATGAAAAGAATAGATGAAATGACGATAAATGATTAGAATGGGATATAAGTTGAGGTGGCTTAGCGGTTTCATAAAATCCTTTCTTATGACTTTTAATGGTAAAAATCTCCAAAATTATAAGTTTATACATATTATTGAATTAATCTGAACTACATTGATCCCTTGGACTAGTGCCAGCCACACAGAACGAGCGAAGGTTAGGATTAATCTTATACTCAATGTGGTATATGTATTAGAAATAAAAAACTACATTGATGAAAAATAACTCTGGACTTTAAGTTCACATTTCGTTATAACTACAATCTTTCTTTGTCTTTTCCATTGAAACTACTAGTTTGACACTGACTTGTTAATTATTTAGGCAGTTAGGCATCAAATATGTACTTCTTTTATTTCCTTAACCGCTAGTATGATCAAACATTGAAGAACTCTTTACAAACATTGGAACAAAGATGGAAGAGATTATAGACCTGATGACTAATCCCTTTGCATCTTCATGGGAATTGTTTAAATAAAACATGGGAGGCAATGGTATTTCCTGGTTTTACCTAACAGCTTTTTCAAAACACTCCTTAATTTGCCATTTTAGTGTGAAGTCGGATTAAGCAATGCAGATTGCAGAGCAGCAAACACAGAGTAGCGAAAAGTATAGAGCTAATCCTGCTGAGAAGAGCAATAAAAACAGTGAAGAGGGAGTTAGACTAGAGTCAAAAGGTGAAATTTGAAATGCCAGTGAACCTTGGAGATACATGATACTGCTGCAGTTTGACATACCGCAAACAGTATAAATCTCATCTTCTATCAAATGCTCTCGAATCTATGTGTACAAAACTTGTTCTTCTTCCTAATTTCTTGCCATCCATGAAAAAGTAGAAGGCAAGATTACAGAATGAATCAGTGTAGCAAGCTACTGTATCAGTCGATAATCAAATAGACCGTTTCACCAGAAAAAATGAAACCAACTAGGTTCATCAAATCGTTTTAAGACAAATCTTGAGTTTAGATTTCAGGACAAAGTCATCACTACATGTCATAATCGGATGAACAGGACAACGAATGCTTTGGATTAGCAGGACCAAACAGCAACTCCACACAGAAGTCAGGGCCACATATTGATCTGCCTGCGCTCCCAACTTTGTCCAAATCCCGGACAGTAAACTGGCAAAGTTAAATTGAGAGTAGGTTTTAAAGATGAAAAAAAATCTTCAACCATGGTATTCTTCAGGAATGACAGACTCTTTTCTTTGTCTCTTAGAGTAGGGAAGCATATTAAGAACCTAATAAGAAAATTTGTAGGGGAAACCAAAAACATACCTGTAACAAGCCGTTTTTAATGAAGGCTGTATTGAAACAGGCATAAAAAAGGCGGCCTCCAATCATTTTCTGATAGAATATGATGCGTACGTCCCCACTAACCTGTTCAATTCAGTATGATCATTTTCATGCATTTGGTACTAAATGGTGGTGAAGAACATAAATTTGAAGGCATGCCAGACTTTTTGAGCAAATCCAGATTCTCCACATTAAGCATATGTATGTAAGTAATTGCAACTGACTCCCCATAGGGACTGGAAGTATAATCTCCTTTCAGTTTAATCCAACAAATATGGTTAACTAAATAGTTACTCCAATGTTGATACTGTAGTCCTGAATATATGAAACATCATAGCAAAGTAGATATATAGAAATAGATTTGCAAGCATTGCAAGAGACTTACTCGCACAGGATTGTTGAAATGATAGTCAAGACAGGTCTTCTGGTATAATACAGGACTCTCTGTGTCCATTTGGACTACAACATGGGGTTCTTCTGATTCTGATTTAATCCCTTCTTCATCCCCATCAACAAATGACAAGAAGTAACAAGGAGTGGGACTGCCATTCGCCTCACATCCTTTTTTGATTTCTCTACAGCAATTCTTTGCAACTTCCACATATGGATGGTACACCTGATTAGGAATCTGTGGAATAATGGTGATACTAGATTAAGATAAAATAAAGATGAGAAGATAGCTGAGAGGAAAGAATGGTATCGCAATAATAGTCCAAGGTATATGCTTGCAACATCAGAAATTCGAAAAATGAAAAATATGCCAAGTGATACATAATTGCATTTTGGAGAACTTCAGATCGTTTAAGCCTGTTTTAAAAATCAACAAATACTAGTTCATGACATTATAACTTGATAAGGTTAGATGCTGAGTTCTAACACTAGCATGTCAACCTACATTCACTTAGCAACTAACTTTTGCAGGCCAGAAGAAATATTAAGATCTGATGCAAACTCATTGCAGATTTGAGGTAATCACAGAATGAAAATTGTTGAATTGAGATTAGTTTTAGATTTGCCTTGATTTTCTAGCAAACACTAGGCATTTGGTTATAGATAGTTTTAGATTTGGTTATAGCTCAGTTGGTATTATATCACTTTAGTTGTGAATTTACAGCTTCACTTAGTGACATGAATGAACTTTACCTCATGGAGCTCTGAGACCACAAAGAAGACAGTGGAGGTGTTAACTGTGTCATACAGCCGAATTCGACGCAATTCTCTGCTACATGGTTGAGGCAAGTTCACATCTGGAGGTCCATTGCCAACTTCCCTAGGAAAAGAAAGTATATTTTCCCAATACCCCACATAACGACGTTGGCTTGGTATAGAGACCTATCAGCAGAAGTGCAGAAAATTAAAACAATGTACCTATTTATGAATGCCTATATACTCCAAATGACATTGGCCGAGTCCTTGAACTTTGAAGTCCATCTACAATCACACACGTTATCTCGTTGAAATCAGATTCAGAATTCTCTTGTTATACCTAATACTACTTACTCCTTCATTGTTGGTAGTCCGTTTTCGGGCATATAACTGAAGTGCTTCCTCTGCTGACAAGCCTCTGTAAACAAGGTAGGCACACACCATTAGGCCTGTCCGACCTTTGCCTGCCTACAAATTCAGATGAAAGACATCAAGGTTGGGAACCTTACCCAATCTGCATGTCAGGGGTATAAAAAACGATGACTGGATGATCACTCATCATGTAAAGATGACATAGGATTGAAGAGAAACAAAGAGAAAGGAAAGAAGCTTGCTAGTAATACCATGCAATGTATGACTGCAATGTTTTTTGGGTCATTTGATAGCCATGAATGCACACTCTCACAGAACACCTTCATCATTTCGAATTTTGGAACATGATTGTCATCGAAAGGATACTTCTCAACACGACCATGAAAGTGTGATGGATCATAGTCTTCTTCTATGCACAAATTGTAGATCTGGAAAATTGTCAAAGAAATGTTAGTTCGGTCAGAAATTTTGGAGGGAAAATAGGTAGAAGGTAAGAGAGTAATGAAAGTAGTTTTCATAAAAATCATCAATGAAGGTATATAATCAACACATAATGGGCATCTTGAATAATATTTTATGCTCATAAGAACTAAAGATAAATGCAAACTATGACTAAAAGATAAATGAGAAGGGAAATGAAATAAGCTTGCACCAATAAGATTAAAAGTTACTTGAAAAGATTGGAGGATAGTTAGACATGATTTTTCACATTGTACATACTTCACCTTGTAATGGCCCTGATGTCTCATTTCCAGCACAGACTTCACCTGCCATAGAGGATTACGATACATTGCTCGCATGCGTTCAGCAGGAAACGACATTGCCAATACACGATCAGTTATATATGACATGTCGAGATCATAACCACCAACTACCATTCGCCTTCTTTTCTTGGACACCAGGTTCCGAATAAAAGAACTTGCTGTAAGATAAGCAAGCATTTGATGCTGGAGAACAGGAGTGGTGTTTCCAACCTTTACTGGCCCTGGCCTTGAAAGTTTCAACCCCATTTGGCTGACACCAGCGACAACTTTTGAATGCCAAGGTACCTGCTAAACAATTGATACATTCCCTTAGCCTACCTCATATTCACATACATGCAAAACGAACAAGGGGTGCAAGAGAAACAGAATGTACCTATGGGGCTGAACATGAAGTTCCTGATTCACTGACTCAAAAACAAAATGGAATGGAAGCAATTTCTACGATTCCCAAATGAATGTATTGAAAAACCTTTTCAAAGTATTTGGAAAACGTAGAAAAATGCTTTCATTTCTTCAGAAGTGTCAGGGAGACCAGGAGATGAAGATGATGATCTTCTCCATGTTGTTTTAGTTACACCCCCTGATGGAAAGATAAACAGATAGCGGGATTTTTGGATATTCTATGCTAAATTGGGAGGGACTTCTATCTCCAGCGCTCAGCCTCATATTTGGAGCAAAATAAGGCAATAACTTAGCTCTCTCTTTCTCTCTTTCAGGCAATGTAGATAAAGGGTTTCAAGCATGTCAAACAAAATACAGTTATGGAAGTTTTTTTTTCTCCTTTTACATTTTTTCTAGGTTGTTGAGTTAGGTTTAAATGAAGGCATTTGATAGAAAATGGTACTGAATTTAACTAAACCTGAAAAATTGTCTTCACTAAACTATAACATATCAATCAATGAAGAATGATCAACCTCAAGCCAACTTACTGAAAACCTTGTTTTAAGCTTCAAATGCCTATTAGTGGATCTGACTCAGCCACAAATTCTATATTTTAGCCACTCAATATAAAGTCTTGCAGTTGGATTTTTTTATGAGACATTGAGTTGAGAGAGTTTGTTGAAATGTATCTAGTATACCAAAAGGTTTTTTTGTTCCCCAAAAATGAAGTTGCAATCCTCATATTATACAAGAAGTACAATGTTCCCATGGTGAATATTCAGCCAAGAGAAAGAAGACTTTATTAGATGACAATACAGATCGACCAAAGAATTGCAGCAGCTGCTTTTTATTCTAGATGGTCATGTGGTCTGATTGACATGAACATTGCAGCATATTGTAGCAAACGGCGGTCACTGCTGTTTCCATTCTCGGTAAAAGAAATCATCGGACCTCTGGCCCTCACTCTGTAACGCCGCCAGGCGAGTTGTATATTCACGGCTGCCCATGTTCGCCAATTGGATGAATAGTATCTCGCTGTTCTCTTGAGCCTCTCATTGGCAAATTTGTACCTGAAGTGATCTGTGATGTATCTGAGATGGTTTGCATCAAGACCGAATGCTTCAGTTGACTCTAAACAAACAAACGTTGCGGACGAGGCTGGAAGACGATCCATAAATGGGCGGCGAAGACACCAGGAGAGCAACTCATCACCCAAAAAGCCTCCTGGCTCGAGCACACTAGTGGCAACCATGCCTTTGCTAAGGCTTTGGATACGCTTAATGCGTCCGCGAACTATAAACACCATTCTTTGCACAGGATCTCCTTCTCTAATCGTCTGTTTCATGGGAACATCAACATTTTAAACAATCTTGCACTGGTTTATAACATAAACTTCATAAGCTCGTACCTTTTCATCTTTAGAGAAGACAAGTGGCTTAACTCGATCGCAGATGTTATCAAGAATAAGGTCATCCAAGTTGTGGAACAGAGGAACCTGAGAGAAAGAAGTTGCAATTGAATTGGATTTCATTGGAGAAACTAGAATGGCTCATATCAGCCTTGTATATTAGTACCTTTTTGACGAGGTCAAGGCAAAGGTATCGCTTAATGTCCCTCCGGAGGCCTTCAGGCAAGTCTTTGATTAACTCCATTTCATCCTCCCCTCCTAGAGTTGCCCATTTCTGGCGTTCGAAGTGGCGAACTCTTTGTCTCAAATGCGATGGCAACTGCCTACGCTTCATCCACCATTCTATGTCTCGACATCTCAGCTGCATTTTTCTCTTCTTCGCCATGACTGCATGCAAGAATACCTTGACCACAGAAGGATCCGTTGCCAGTTAGGTTGGCCATGGAAACTTAAACATATTCAAGAATCCAAACAAAATAGTTATGTCAGTTTCAAATCACCTGGATGTTTCCAATCAATAAAGTGAAGAGCAACAATCCAGAAAGAACAATGCATATACTGAAGATCACTTCTAACCAATGACTCGTTGGTTCAAGATCATTTCCAAAGGTGCTGCAGGTTGAAATATAGTGTGAGAAATAGCAATAAATGGTTAGTAATTAGTTGCCAGTGAAAATTTCAAGATTCAATGGCTGTATTTATGAGAAGTTGTAATTAAAAGTTAAAGCCAAAGATGGGATGGTTATACAGGCTTAGGACACCCTGCCCCAAGACTCTGCTGCTTTAGACTTGCCATTGCCTGACTGATTAGGATAGTAATGCATTTTGCCATTTACCTGAGAGTCATTAAGCCCCAGAATATGGGATAAAAGATCTTAACAGCAAGAGAATTGCTAGAAACAACAGGAAGGGCCCACTGATAAATCCCATAATGGAATGGTCCATGAACATCTAAGCATAATGGTTTTCCAACGACTTTTGTTGAGTTAGCGCCACAAGAATTTCCAAGTGCTTCAGCTGGAAACAGAAACTGGTAGCACACCTCCTCTGAGCAAGACAAAGAGAGATTGCACTGCTCATTTCTCTCGCACTGCTGCCGGAGGCATGAGGCGACGCGCTGTATTGCGAGGACATACCAGCACCCTCCAGCCACCTGCACACCAAAATCAAATGCAAAGAAATCAGCAGATGGAAGAGAAAACCCTTGTTAAAATTTGTGTCAAACTGCAGCCATAGAAAGACTTACATGAGAGGCTATGAAGTAGGCTATGAGATTAAGGCCGAAACCCCACCAAATGGTGCCAAAGAGGTAACCTGTAACCTTCTGCATCCTTCTCATCAAGCAAATGCTGTGGTAAACCTTTGGAAGGAATTGGAACAAGAAGATTAATAACAGAATAGTCATTATAACCTTGATCTGCTCTTCCCTGATTAATTTTGGCACAACTAACCAGAACACTGCCTGCAAAAGAATATAAGAAGGAGAATATATAATCCAAAGCTTGAAACAGGAGTTGATTTTTTTTTTTTCTGTTTTAATTAAATCTCTAGCTAATCTGAATAAAATTCAATGGTATAATCTTGGTCATATGCATAATCAAGAACTTCAGTCTTTTTTAATCTGCCAAGTAAGCTACAATTCTTCATGGAACATATCCCGGATAATCTTTTTACCTCACTTCTACAAGATTCGGAATAATTCAAAAGTAATTATGGTAGAATTAGCTTTTTTATTGAAAATTAATTAGGTTATATACTCAAGCCATTAGCCATCCCCTTCTAAAAAATTAATGGGAAACATCTAAAATGTTCCAGGACAAAATATCCAAGAAAGGAAGAAAACAGGAAATCTTCCGGGTAATGATGCAAGATGAACAACGCCCAGTTGATATGGAAGCAACCGAAGTAATTGTCAGCAATCTCCTTCTCCAATAGGAAGAAAGCTAGTTGCTGTAATATTACTATCAGAAATCCATACTCAAACAAAAAGTGAAAGTAGGATTCAGAAAAGACCAAAACACATTGCATCTCATGCTGGGGTTTGTGGCACCCACTTAATATTCTTCACTTTTAGAGCCTCACTCTAACCTATCACAAAATAATTCTGGACTAAATGATCACTTAATTACCCTAAAAGCTTTAAATTTGAAGTCACAAAATCTATGCCTTTTTCCTTCCAAAGGGTCAGAAAATCATTGACAATATCGTAGAAACCAGCCATCCTTAATAAATTCCCAAAACCTTAGCAATATCGTATACTTTAAGGAAAATAAAACAAATATATAGAACAAAAAGACAAATTTGTAAAACCTAGAATGAGCAATATATTGTCATTTGTCACACTACATTAATTTTGCCTAACTCAATAAGAGGAACAAAAATCCAAAACTGCCAGCAAACCAACTTGTGCATGATGATCAATGCACAGTTATGTTTTGTTTTGCTAAAATTTTATAAAAATCAAAGCATCATTTATACAACAGCTTATAATATTCATATATAACCAAAAAAAAGCTTATAATATTCGTAACTCAAAATTTATTCCATAAACCAATAAATATATATGAGGACTATATGTATTAGGTTTGGCTTGCATGAAAATTTGGTGACGTGGAAGCTTCTTTTAGAGTAATTTGAAGAATTAAAAAAAAAAAAAAAGAGGCAAACAAACCTGAGGAACTGGGAGAATCACAAAGGCATCAAACCAGAAACCTTTGAGGGAACGAACATAATGAGAAGCTATGGCACGTGCGTCCCACACGAGTTTACCGCAACCGACGACGAGGGACTCCCTTGACACGTACGCTAGCCTGAACTGAAGCCACAGATGGAACAAATGCACGGCGTCGACGCACGTGCGAAGGACGGTAACAATGGCGGCAAGCCCACCATCCATGTACAAACAAGGAGAGCCACCTCTCCCTATCGACAAAGCATAAAAAAACAGAGGATCAATAGCCAAGGCCATGCCACGAGCTAGCAGGAACGCCCGGTTCCATTTCTGTATGCGCTTGCTCCTCGGATCCAGCACGCGTCCGAACGGGCCCGAAGGTTGCCGAGTAGCAGCTTGAGTCTTCGTCTGGCCCGTTCGCGCCTGAATGGGAACGAGGGAAGAACCTGCTGACGCTTCCCATTCCGGCGGGTGAACATGATCACAGCTGGTGGAGTGGAAAACTGGGACTCCTACTTGAGTGCAAGCGTAGCATTCTATGGGGCTGGAAATTGGGTTATCTTCATTGATGTTACCGCTCTGATCAGAGTTCTCGCGGGGAGAGTTTTGAAGCTGACAAAGTCCAATCCACCTATAACAAAATCAGAAGAAACAAAAAATACACAACTTAGATTTCTGTAAGTCTATAATAAACCTTTGAAACACGTTAAAATCGCATCATTACTAGCAATAATGCAAAACTTTTTCATACAAATCTAGCTAGGTAATTACTATTATGTGAAGGTTGCAGAAGGAGAGAAACCTTGAGAGGGAGAAGTTGGACGGAGAAGGCATGGTGAGAAAAGTGGAACCTGCATGGGAGAGAAAGAAGGGCTCGGAGAAGGGAAAGAAGAAGGAAAGAAAAGTATTTTGGAGTATGAGAAATGAAAAGAGAAAGAGAGGTAAAGAAATAGGAGAGCTAGGATGGATGGATGCAGTTGTTTGGAGGGATTAATAATACACAAGAAGGCAAGCCTGTCACGTAGCACATGAAGAAGGGGGGACGGAACATGAACGTGTGAGACAGTGAATCGTGGTGGGGCTCGGTTGGAGTCGAGCCATTGGGTCCACCCACGGTTCAAAATGTGACTCAGTTGAACCATGGCCACACCCTTGTCAATGTCCAATTAAAGCTGCCACCCCCAACAATAATGATAATAGATTTCTCCCATAACAATGCAACAAGACAACAATTCTCCTTCTTCCTCTCACTTTGCATGCATTTGCAGCACATTTCAGCAATTATTCAATACCAGAATAACTTTTCTCTCTCATCAATTTTTTAACTTGTTTGATAGATTTTGCACACAAACTGATTATATATAATATCTATTCAGTGGGATCAAATATCAATGGATCTTTCTGTTAAAGCCTAAATTTAACCGTTCATTTTTACATTAATAAAAATTACTCAAGAATAAACCTGACAGTAACAGGTGACTACCTGACAAATGATTATCATCTTTTAATATAGTAAGAAATTATTAGAAAACATTCCAAAAATTCTCAGTTTTCTACCCTTTTCTAAAGAAGGCTAGTAATAATTTAACATTTATTATATATATAGTATTCATTTTCCTCCTCAGTAGCAACAGATCTTGAAAGAAGAAGTGGTCCCCGACGCCATAGCCATGAGCTCCATTTGCAAAGCTTGTTTGAGGTTGAGCGCCTTGTTTAAGAGTACAATAATGTTGTGGATAAAGACGGAAACTGTAAATTGACAAGAGAAGGTGGCATCTGGTTTTATGCACAAGTAAAAGTTTTAAGTTTTCTTTTTCTTTCTCTTTCTCTTTCTTTATTTCCTTTGTCTTTTATATATATTTGGATTTAATTTGCCTACATATATACTACTTACTTTACCATCAAATGTTTTGCTATAAGAAATAATTAATTTAAATGACAAAGAGACAAAAAGATTTTGATTATTTGAATAATTGCACCAAGGCACACATGCCTTAGTATACTTTCTGCTCAAAGTGTAATTCATCTATGGCGGAAAAGTTGTATTGAATACGTATTCTCAAATATTTTTCAGGACTGCAGCAGCTTACCCTCTGTAAGAAACTCTCACTACTGACTGTCTTAAGATGGCAACAGGATTTCAAAGCTTGAGCTTAAATTTTTGTTTATAGGAAAGCCAATTAAACAGCAGACTGCTTATATATAAAAGAAAAAATCAATATGAGTTTATATATGATGTAGTGACAGTATATAGTTTCTATATAGTGTCAATACACCAAAGGTTTACACCTCATAAATGAGCAAACTAAACTTTTTAGGGTTTGACATTTTTTTAATTTGCTCATTAATAAAGTGTCAACTTTTGGTGCATTGACAATATATAGAAACTACACACTATCAGTGCATATTATATATAAACTCTATATATGTAGATATATATATAAAGCTTTCTCTAAAAAAAAGAATAAAAAAAAAGTATATTTATTCTATATATATATATATATATATATATATATATATATATATAAGATTTAGCATCACTTTCCTTTCATTAGAGGTGAGATTGCTTGAATTTGAACTTAAATTTTATAATATACCGTAACTATTTCTTAATTACTTGATTAGGAGATTGTTGGCAATTACCACTTTCCTTTATATGTATTTTCTTATATATGTACTAGACAAATCATTATTGACAAATGGCTAAAACTACATCAAATGTGTTGAAACATAATTATATTTGCATATAAAGGGCATCAATCCTATATATAATTTTTGGATTTGATAAATTGATCTGCCCTTTGCCAATTTGGTTTTTTAATTTATTGACAAAGGACAGTACACGTGGCTCAATTATTGGTTGTATTTTGTTTTTAATTGGGACCCAATTTACAAATTAAATTTTACAAATGGCAGTGTGCTACATTTAATACGCATTTATTTGTTAATTATTAAATTTAAATTAAATAATATAACTTTATTTTTATATTCATATTCTTTTATTGTTATTTATATATTTAGAATTGTGAAACAAATCGATAAAGGTAATTGAATAAATGAATTTGTATTAATAAAAGAGATAATACATTTACAATTATTTTTCTTAATAATGATATTTAAATATTTATTAGTGATTAATAACAAATTAACCAACATTTATTCCAAACATGATGCAACCATTCTTTTTTTCATCTATATTAAGCCCTTATACTTTCATTAAATAAACCGAAATTTTAGTTGTTCATTGCGATCTATAAACTCAGATTGATTAAGGGTTTTTAAAAGATGTATTAGGTTGCGCAGCCTTATTTGAAAGGAATTGAAAAGAACACTAATATTTTTTCAGTTATTTTTGACAATAAAAGATAAGAGACAAGACTTTTAAGTTTACAAATAGCTCTTTTTTTTGGTTTGATTTACTTATATGTTTCAATGCATTGTACAAGTATAAATGTTTTCTTTTAAATTATTAGAAATTAAGTTTTTAATTTTAAGTTTATGCAACATAGAGTTTTATTTAAATAAATTTGTTAATTTTTATATTAGATATTACTTGTAAAATAATTTTATTAATTCTAAGGAAAAAATCATCCAAACGAAATCAGGTAAGTTTTTCTAGTAATTTATCATTTTATCATTCATTGAATCCGTACTTATTAACGTTATTGTTAATGTATATTACTTAGTTTTATATCTAACATATTTTACCTTTTACTTCTGAAGTAAAAAAAGAAGTATCAAAATTAATTAACAATAAAATGTAACTTAATTAACCATGTAATAGAACACATGCTTATATTTAAATAAATCACTACTAACAAAGGGTTAAACAATCATTTTTAGAGGTTTTTAATTAACACACAAACACACACATATCAATTACTAACTCAATAAATTTTATTTCAAGAAACTAACAAATTTGTGGTTCCCAGTGTCTATACATGGTGGTTAGGTTTGCCATATGACTGAAGAGAAGAATATATTGTTTGAGTGAGGCAGGAATTTCATCTTTTAATTGTGGAGATCAGAATTTTGCTTGAAATACGTATTCATGTTATATATGGTCCCCTACCAATCATGATCCGGGACATGATACCCATGACTTGAGTGTGTGTGTGTGTGTATATATATATATATATATATATATGTGTGTGTGTGTGACGAAATATATATATATATATATAAATATCACTACAAAAATTGAGATTTTTACCGATACTTTTATTTGGGCGGTTGGAGAAAGCGCCGGCACTTCTCTTTTTAATTTATCTTTAATCGGCTTTAAACAGAGTGCCGCTGTTGGCAAAGGCTTAGACAGCACTTAGATCCTTTTTACCCGACTCCCTTAGAAATGCTTTCGGGAATTGTTACTAAGCCATTTTTACTTTTCCCTCTGATTTGAAGAAAACCCATTTCCCTCTAATTTGAAGAAAATAGCAAAACTCACATCGTCACCTCTGCTCTCACTTTTTCCCTCTGATTTGAAGAAAACTCACAAATAAAACTTACGAATCATCGCACCTCTACCACTTCGTCGTCAACACTGCTCCACCGATAGTTTTACAGATCTCGCATTGCAGATCTCACACCGATTATAGAGGTATATTGCTATATTTCATCTACCTCGTCGTCTCAGCTTCATCTTGTCACTGCTTTAGATGAAAATCATCGATATAATAACTAGGATTTTACTTCTGTATCTTACTTTTAAACAGAGGCAAGGGACCAGCAGCAAGACGTGGAAGGTCATCATCCTATTCCAGATCACCCAGTCCACGGAAGGGTATGAATTTTTGGATACTTTTGATTTTATCGTTAGCGAACATATTTTACTTCTTGTTATGTTTTTGGCTTTGCTAATAATTGTATTATATCAAAGAGTTTGGGATCTTACTCCACCTTCTAGCCCATTTGAGTGTAACCGTGGTTTTCTTCCTCATTTGTTTAATTTTTTTTATAAGGCATTTGTTTAATTCTTTTCTTTTGTGCAACTTCTGACCTCATTATGATGTTTGTTGTCTGCAAATGAAATAGATTCTTCAACTACTTCTATTTTTCCCCTTCTGAACTTTCATCTGATCTTATAAATTGATTTATTTGTTTGATTTTTCATACTTAGTTGTTTATTACCATACTTATGTCATTCTGCATTTCTATTTTTCTTATTTACATCACTGTCAGTTGAATGTATCCGAGATGAGGGTTGTATATTAGGTAATTTTGTTCAGTAAATTTGTTTGAATCATTTTTTTCTGTAATTCCATTGATAATGTAAACTGTAGGTTAATCGGGTGGAGTAAGGGCAATACTGTTAAAGTGTGGATCAGATTTTTTCCTCATGCAGCATGCAGTCTGCTTTGGCTTATCAGCCGTTATAGGAATTAGTGGAGGGTTTTAGACAGATGAGCCAAATGGTTAATTCATTTATTGAATCCAAAGATATAAAAGAGCAGGAAACAGGAGGAGATAAATGATAATTTTTAGTTTTTTATGGTTATTGTATTTCATCTTTCTAGTGGCTATTATATCCCCTTTTTACCATTACTTTTAAACAGAGTTTGCTATCACCTTGGTCTTGTATACATGCATGTATTATATGTATAGGGATAAACAGGACTAAAGAGACATGGCCTAATGTGCAGTAACGGTTAAAAATGAAGTTGCTGAAACTAGAGAATTTGCCAATGGATTTTGTGGCCTTGATCAAAATCCTTCCTGACCAATAAGTGGAGAAATGATGACTCCATATGTATTAACCTTTTATTTATATCAGATAATCATAATCTTCTGGCTAGACTAGACTTCATCTTTACATCTATAGCCGTAATTCGGCAAGTTTTGCCATTTCATCAGTTGTTATATTGCGAGATATCTGAGATGCCTGTATAAACCTTTTGTTTATATCAGACAATCATAATCTTCCGACTAGACTAGACTTCATCTGTACATCTACAGCTGTAATTCGGCAAGTTTTGCTGGAAGCTCCTTAAGCTCACCTTCAGGAGCTTCCCTCAGAACTTCCCATTCAAGTAATTTGCCATTAATGAATTAATTTGATGTGTTGACTTTAGAGGAGGAACTAAACCTAAAGGGTATATTCTCTTTCTTATGATAAGAATTATTCCATAACAAACTCTCCTGTCCTGTTTTTCTGCTCCCTTGCTATAACCTACCTCCTCTTTAGCTGTACTAATAATCAGATAATACTAACGTGCCTTATTCTACTGGATTTATGTAAAAATAAAATAGAAAACTATTAATACCAGACACTTTTCCGGTCCTTCCAATTAAATCTGACAATTGTGTATATAATTCAGGTTAGTATTGTGTTAAATTATATTCAAATAATTTGAAATACAAAAAGTTTTTATTAGGTCCTTGTCGTAACGGCTTCGCGCTCGACGATTTTCGAAAAAAGCGTTTAAAAACAAAAATGGGAGTCGCCACCAATCTTTTTTGACTAGGTGTGATTGGCCACCTGAAAACGTTTATCTTTTCAACAAAATCTCAAAATTAATTAAGTTTCATTAAAAAGATAATCTTTTGGTCTGCGAAACAAAAATTGGGTTCGGGGGTACGGTTACGCGTGGGGAAGGATTAGCACCCCCACGACGCCCGTTAAAAACGGTACCATAATAATCATGTGTTATCCTTTAATTTTAATAAAATGATCTTGAATTAATATTTAAAAATAATTCTTATTTCATTGCAATCAGTTTTATTCTTTTTATTCAAAGTTATTTTTTTTTGTTTGTAAAAATCATTTTGTTTTATTTTTTTAAAAAAAGGTTAAATTTTATTTTTCAAAAGTAAATGTGAACCTATTTGTATTGAAAATATTAAATCAAATATCCCAATACTCTGGTAACATTTGAAATAATTTTCCTCACCTAGAGATTTCTTAAGAATCACTACTTGTGAGTTCTATAGAATCTCATCATCGGAAGATTCACACTCGCTTCAAAAATCATTATGAATGCAAATGATGCAAACAGATAATAAATGATGCAAATGAATTTTTTTGATTTTTTTGTATAAATATTTCTTTATTTATTTAAAATGAAAATTTTTATTATTGAAAAATTGCACTAAGTGTCCCAATACTCTGGTAACACTTAGTGAACTTCTCTCACCTAGGGATCAGTCAAGAAATCACTACTTGTGAGTTTCATGACATCCCATCATCGGGATTCATTTAATTAAATTTAATTTTTATCATTAATTTCCTTTTTCAATTTTCTTTTTTAAAAAACTTATTTATTTTTAATAAAAAAATAAATTATTGAAAAATCATACTAAATATCCCAATACTCTGGTAACAATTAGTACGACTCTTCTCACCTAGGGATCAGCTAGGAATCACTACTTGTGACTTCCGTAGCATCCCATCATCGGACAAATTTCATTTAATTTTATTATTATTTTTTTCCTTTTTTATTAAAAAAAACATTTATTTTCATTCTTAATAAAATTTAAATTATTGAAAAATCATACTAAATATCCCAATACTCTGGTAACAATTAGTACGACTCTTCTCACCTAGGGATCAGCTAGGAATCACTACTTGTGACTTCCGTAGCATCCCATCATCGGGCAAATTTCATTTAATTTTATTATTATTTTTTTTCCTTTTTTATTAAAAAAAACATTTATTTTCATTCTTAATAAAATTTAAATTATTGAAAAATCATACTAAATATCCCAATACTCTGGTAACAATTAGTACGACTCTTCTCACCTAGGGATCAGCTAGGAATCACTACTTGTGACTTCCGTAGCATCCCATCATCGGGCAAATTTTATTTAATTATTTAATTTTAACTTTTAAATTTTTTAATACATTTTCCAATCAATAATAATAATTAATGAAAATGCAAATAAAAGAAAATTTTTCAAAAGCTTTTATTTTACAACATGCACTAATAATAATAATAATAATAATAATAATAATAATAATAATAATAATAATAATAATAATAATAATAACAACAACAATAATGATAAAAACATAATAATAATAATAAAATTTTTTTTAATTAATTTTTTTTTTAATTTTTAATTTTAATTTTAATTCAAAAAAAATTTTTTTTAATTTAATTAATTAATTTTTTTGTTTTTTTTTTTAAAATATTAATTAATTAATTTATTTTTTTAACAAAGCAAATAAATACTAAATAAATAAATGAGAAAAGGAAAATTTTACCAAAATGAGTTTGGGCTTGGACCCAAAAGAAAACAAGGAGGCCCACAAACGACAGCCCAAATTGAAGGGCCCAAAGCAGGTGGGCCAGACTGGGTCGCGCGGACGGGTCGGGCGAGGCGAAACGGGTCGGACGCGGCACGGGTCGGGTCAGCTCCACGCGCGGATCTTCTCCTCTCCGCGGACGGGTCGGGCGCGCGGATCCCGGGTCGGATCCCGGGTCGCGCGCGGGTCGGCCCCTATAAAATCCTTTCTTTTTTTTTTCTTTCACTTTTCCCTTTTCCTTCACAAAAAAGGTTCAGAACCTTAGAGCCCTCCGCCGGGGCGATTCCCGGCCGCCGCTGGGGTCGCCTCCGGCCGCCGCTGGGGTCGCCTCCGGCCGCCGCCGGCCGCCGCCTCCGGTGGTTGGATCACAAAAAGCTTCCCACTTTCCGGAGGCTCTCCACCCCCTGAGTTCGATTCCGGCCTCCGATTCACAAAACAAGCTTCCCAACCCGGCGAATCTGAGGTCGAAGCCCTCGGTTTACTACCCTTTTTGTTGTTGTTTTTTTTTTTTGGCTGATGATGATGGTTGTGGATCTATTGTGTTTTGTTGGTCTTTGTTTTGCAGGTGTTGGTTGGTGGTTTCTGGGTTTTCGGGGGTGGTTGTCGGATTTTGTGAGTGAAGGTCGTGTGTAGGGGAGCTCCTCGGATCTGGGGTTTTGGGTTGTTATTGGGGTTGCTGAGGGTCTCGGTTGGTTTCGGGTTCTGTTTGACAGTGAGGCTGGGGCTGAGGGTGTTCGAGTGTTCTCGGTGGTGGGGGGGAGCTGGTTTCCTTTTTGGTTCCGGTGAAGGTGATGATGGCGGTGAGGGTGATCTGTGTGAGGGTTTGTGTAGTGGTTTCGGTGGTTGTGTTGGGATGGGTTTCGGGTTTCTGATGGTGGTGTTGGATTTTGTGAGTGAAGGTCGGGGGTTCTGGGTCTTGTTGGTGAAGATGATGCTCGGGTGAGGGTGATGCTCGGGTGAGGGTGAGGGTGAGAGCTTGAGAGGTTGTATTGAGTCTGGTAGAGATCTGTGTGGGGGCTTGGATGTGGAGATGGGTGACTGAGATTTGACCGACCCCCCCTCTTTTACGGTAGGACAAGTTGAGCTTTAATCTGATTTGCTTCCATCGTTTTTATCCGCCCCTAGTTTTTTCAATCCACAGGATTTTTATAAGCTGATTCACGAGTTACAAGAGAGGGTGGCGAGAGTTGCTGGCACCAACTTTTCCTTTTTTTGTTTTTATATTTTTTTGCTTTTTTTTTTGTTATTTTGGTTTATATTTTTTTGTTTTGTTTTGTCTTTTTTTTTTTAAATTTTTTTTTAATATTTATTACATATATATTTAATCAGATTATAAAAAAAATAACCCATTTGGACTAAGGCTCTTAAGCTCACATATTTTATTGAATTTTGCATTGAACCTAATCAATTAAGCCCAAATTTAAAATTAATAAATATGAAATTAAATACGACCACTTATCCATTAAATTCTAAAATAAATTTAATCGAGCTCAGTAACAAAAATGTCCTGCAAATTTAACGAACTTCAAACCTCAATTATTACCGAATTTATCATAATAAAACTTATGAATCCGGGCAAAATTAAGTGTCAACAGCTGCCCCTCTTTGCTCATTGCTGAGGATCAAGAATAGAGCAAAGACAACAGACACACTAATTTTGTCCGACTTATAACCTAATCTTTTTTCTTTTTCTTTTCTTCTTTTTTTTTCCTCTTTTTTTTTTCTTTCTCTTTTTTTCTTTCTCTTTTTTTTTCTTCTTCTTCTTTTTTTGTATGCGCTCCTCTTGCGGCAGAGGCGATGAAACTTTAAATTTAAATCATCCATTTTTTGTTTTTTTGATTTTTTTTGTTTTTTAAAATGTGCTCCTCTTGCAGCAGAGGCGATGAAACTTTAAATTCTTCCTGGAAATGTGCTCCTCTTGCAGCAGAGGCAATGAGACTTTAAATTCTTTTTTCTGAAATGAGCTCCTCTTGCAGCAGAGGCGATGAAACTTTAAATTCTTCCTGGAAATGTGCTCCTCTTGCAGCAGAGGCAATGAGACTTTAAATTTAAATTTGTTTTGTTTTTTCTTTTCTTCCTTTTTTTTTTTTTTGAGAAAGCTCCTCATGCAGCAGAGGCAATGAAACTTTAAATTCCTTTCTGAAAATGTGCTCCTCTTGCAACAGAGGCAATGAAACTTCAAATTTCCTTTCTGAGATTGAGAGATTTCACATTTAAAGATTTGATTCGGAGATTCACATCCGAAATTTTGACTTGGAGATTCGCACCCAGAATTTTAACTTGGTTTTGGAGATTCACATCCAAAATTTTGAACTTAGAGATTCACACCCTGAATTTTAACTTGAAGATTTGGAGATTCACATCCAAGATTCTAACTTTGATTTGGAGATTCACATCCAAAATTTAACTTTGATTTGGAGGTTCACATCTAAAAATTTGATTCGGAGATTCACATTCGAAATTTTAACTTGAAGATTCACATCCAGAGATTTGACTTTGATTTGGAGATTCACATCCAGAAATTTGATTCGAAGATTCACATCCGGGATTTTAACTTGGATTTGATTTGGAGATTCACACCCAAAGATTTGATTCGAAGATTCACATTCAAATCAAATTTCCCTATCTTAAAATTCCTTATCTTGATTTTTCTTCAATTTCATCTTTAAATCTTATGTTTAATCTTATTTCAAATTTAATCTCGAACCTCCTCTTTAAAGTATAGCCCTGAACCTTTTTTTTCTTTTCTTTTTTTTTCTTTTTTTTTTTACCCTTCTTCTTCCCTTTTTTTTTTTTAACTTCAAGATCTTATTCTTCCAACCTCATATTCTAATCTTGCATTTTCTTGACAAGGATACATTCAGGAACTCAATTAGAGGATTTGGATTGAAGATTCCAAACGTAAACTTTAATATAGAGATTCGCATCTTAAATCCAGAAATTCTCATCTAAAATTTTGAGTTGGAGTTTCACATCCAAATATCCATTTTAGAGATTCACATCCGAAATTTCAGAGATTCTCACCTGAAATTTTGAGTTGGAGTTTCACATCCAAATATTAGATTCGGAGATTCACATCCGAAAATTTGACTTAAAATTCAGAGATTCACACCTGAAATTTTAATTCGGAGATTCACACCCGAAATTTTAACTTGGAGATTCACATCCAAAAATTTGACTTAGGGATTCACACCCTGAATTTTAATTCGGAGATTCACACCCGAAATTTTGACTTAGGGATTCACACCCAAAATTTTAATTTGGAGATTCACATCCGAAAATTTGATTCGGAGATTCACACCCGAAATTTTCTGAATTGGAGATTCACATCTAAAGATTTAGTTTCTTGATGCATCATCCTTTTAAAACTTTTTACTTTAAAAATCTTATCATCTTATCCTAAAATTTTCAGAATCCTGCTTCCTTCCTTTGTCTTGTGTTTTGCCCCTTCTTTGATTGAAAATGTACAAATCTTGTTCCTTAAAGGTGAAATTTTCATTTGTTTTTTTTTTTAAAATTTCTGAATGTATGTGATGGATGCAATGCAAATGTCGAGAAATAAGAAAAAAGAAAAGGAAAAGAGAAAGAAAAAGATAAGGAAAAATAATCAAAAGTTGCAGTAACAAGGTTCACAAGACCACCATCCTCACCTTTTTTGAATCTTTTCAAAACATAAGCTTCCGTACCTCCACTAATCCCACGAAAGACCATTAATTCTTGGTTATTCTTCACCATTTGATCATACATTCATATTTCTTCGGTACACTTACAAGCCTTCCCACGATTCTCATCTTTTCCTTCTTTGCCCCATATCATTTTCGACTTTTCTCTTTTGTAATGCGTCGGGCTTTCACAAATATTGTCAATTATTTATTTATCATCATTTCAATTTCATAACAGATGTAATGCCATCACATTTCTTTCAATAATCATGAGTATGCAGATTGGTTGAAGGTTGAAGGGAAGACATTTATGATGAAGTAAACGAGAACAAATTTAACCAAGAATAATAGGTAATTTCCAGAGGTCAAGGGAAGGTAACAATATCTAAACAATGAATATTCAATCAATCTTGATAAACTAATCTAGGATTTTTCCCAAAATTCTATTTGATTGACATTCTAATCATTTTGGTTCCATCAATGCTTTGCCCCCCACTTCATGAAATCATCAAATAGGACTGGTTTCCCTTATGAAAGGCTATCTTCTCGAGATTTTAGCCAAATCCTCCATTCTTCTTTTGACTCAAATCGCCCTTTCGGGTTTTCAACTTAAGCCCCTTCTTATTCTCCTTCCTTTCTTTTTTCTCTTTCCTCTTTTTTTTTTATAGCTTTTTCCTTTTCATTTTCCTTTTTCTTTTCTTTTTCATTTTTTCATCATTTTCCTTTTTACGTTTTCATTCTTTTTCAAGGACCATACTTTTCTATAATGAACACACTTATCAAGCTCCCAATCATGAACTTGTAACATGTCTAGGCTCAATATATGATTCCTTAACTCAAGCATTCAAATTCGATCAAAATGGACTTTTTGAGGTACGTAATGTAGGCCATGGTTCAGGGTTTTGAAAGAATGGATAAACAGGCCCAAAATACGTGTTTCAAGGGTTTCAAGCCATAGGATCGTTTCTCATCATATTAAGAATTCTAGCATTCTACCCCATTCGTTGTTTATTCTTCTTTGGTTTCTTGTTTCTCTTTCCCTTCTTTTTTGTTCACTTCCTTTTTTCTTTTGATTCTCTCTTTTCCTCATGAAGATATCTTTTTCTTTATCTTGCCCCCTAGATTTTTAATGACTTGAAAATTTTTTTTTTTGTGGGCAAATCTTACTTCATTTTTCTCAATTTTGCCCCCCAATGTGGAAGGTGATCCTTGGCGGGTTTCTTTAAAAAACATATATGACTATAAGGCTCAAAAGGGGTAACAATGGATAATTTTTCTCATATGTGAAGGGTAAACCAAAGATGGCCATTTCTCATTTCGAACATAAATACTCTTATCAAAGAATTATTTATTGAGCCATTACAACCTTCTGAAAAGTCTACTTTCCTTGTGTACGCTCCATCAGTTGATTCAACATTCCCATTGATCATGGGGGACAAAATTGTCAATACAAATAGAATTTTAAAGTTTTATCCCAGATTATTATCAAAATCGACATCATATTCATCATTTATCAACAAAATTGGGCAAAGAATGGAAATTAATCATTTAGAAGCCAAAAGGAGGAGAAAGAGGTAAAATATAGGCGAATGCACAAAGAATATATGATTTCAAAGGGGAGAGAAAAATGTAATGAAAATGCATCGATTACTCCGTTGAAATGACAAAAGATAAATGAAAGTCAATACACAAAAAGCACTTTTTAGTTCATGGGCATTACAAAAAGAAACAACTTTATACCACCATGAGTGACCAATCAAAAGTCTTCTTTTGCCCTCATATTGTAGCATGGTTAACCCGTTCCTTCTTTTGTCCCAAAATCCAACAAACCGGATCTAATCAAACTTTGCACCTTGTGCTTGAAAGCAGGGCAACTTTCTATCGAATGACTCGTATTTCCACTATGATAATCACATCGAGCATTTGGGTCATACCATTCTGGATATGGAGGTTCCAAAGGCTTCAATTGAACTAGGGTAACAAGTTGGTTCTCAAGAAGGTATTGAAATACTTCAGAGTAGGACCAAGGAATCGGATCGATGTCGATCCTCCTTCGTTTGTTTCGAGATCCTCTTTGGTTACTTTGGGTAGGCATAGGTGTTTGGAGACCTATTTGCCAACTAGATTGGAGGATTGGCTGACGGGTATTCAGGCTTGGAGAGATATGATTTATGGTGGGGTAATGGGTTTGGTACATTGGATAAGGATAATATGGAGCAAAGTCTCCCACATGTTGCCCTTCATAATTCATAGCATGAACATCTCCTCCATTCCCCGATGTATCACCTTTTCTTGCATTTATGGCATCGTCTCCTACAAGCTTGCCACTCTTGATTGCATTATCTATTATTTCACCAGAGATCACCATGTCTGCAAAATTCTTTGTAGCATTTCCAACCATCATTTCATAAAATGGTGCTGGGAGTGTGTTGACAAACAAGATGGCGGTTTCTTTCTCTGTGAGGGGCGGTTGAACTTGGGCAGCTACATCCCTCCACCTTTGAGCATATTCTCTAAAGCTTTCTTCATGTTTCTTCATCATGCCCTGTAAGGATAAGCGATCTGGTGCCATATCTTCAATGTGCTTGTATTGAGCAATGAATGCTCGAGCCAATTCTTTCCATGAGCGGACGTGGGCTCGATCTAGTTGGGTGTACCACCTGGCAGCTGATCCGGTAAGACTGTCTTGAAAAGTATGCACCAATAATTCATCATTCTGAGCATAGGCAGCCATTTTCTGACAGTACATCTTAATATGACTTGTCGGGCATTTAGTTCCATCATACCTTTCAAATTCTGGAACCTTGAACTTTGGTGGGATAACTACACCTGGTACCAAACAAAGCTCGCTTGCATCCAAAGAGCCATATAAATCCATCCCTTCGATAGCTCGTAATCTTTCTTCAAGGAGATCAAACTTGGTTTGAGACTTTGAATTCTCTGTCGCTGTTGATACACTCATCTTCAATTTCCTTTGTTCTTTAGGATCATCTGAATTATGGACAGAGATTGGGTCTGATAGGTTCTTGCTGGGGTTTGGATTGTCATACCCTGAAAATGACGTATGCTGTGAAGTATAGACTTGGGGTGGAATGGGATTATGTGGATATGGACATCCACCATCTTGTGCCCGCCTTTCTTGGGTAGTTGCTTCCTGCAATGGCTCCTTTCCTCTACTCATCCTGGTCATCATCTCCAGCATTGCAGCCAATTGCCCCTTCATCTCTTCTTGCGCCTTTTCTATTTTCTCCATTCGGCTAGCTTGTCCTTCTTCCATGGTCTAAGCTTGTGAGAGTCCTGAATTACTTTGTAATCTTTGATGGTCGAGAGGCCTTGAACCTTATTACCACAATTTTCTAATTAGAAAAATCTTATCTTATTTCTCTCAATCAATTTTTTTTTGGGAACAAACGAATTTTTTCTTTTTTTTTTTTCGAAAAACGAAGAGTATTAACATATTTACTGAAGTATAACAAGTCTATGATGTGAATTTTATGAAAATCATGTTATTTGTATATGTATGCAAATGGTATGTATGACAAAATCTATGGAACAATTTTTCTTCTTCTTTTTTCCTTGCTCTCTCTTTCTTTTTTGGTTTTTTTTTTTGTGGTTAGTTTGCATAACTTTCTTGATTTTACATGTTGGGTATTTAGGTTTTCACTTTAATGAAAATAATCAATCAATAGCACATGTACACAAATTTAATAAAAAAAGAAAATTGAAAGAATAAACAAATTCAAAATTGTAAAAAAAACTTAGTCTTGTTTCTCAAAGACTTTTCTGCAAAGTGTGATGCAACAATGTCAAATGCATTCCAAAATTCAAATTAAAATTTGCCTCTTATTTATTATATTCACTTATTAACTTAAGAGGTCAAGTCCGACACAAGTAAGAGAAGTTGAAGAGTAATCTTAAACCATATCAAAATTGTTTCAAAAACTCTCCCTCTTCTTTTTTCCTTTGTTTTTTTTTTATTTTTAATTTTTTTTTTTAATTTTCTATGAGAAAGAACATATTCTTTTTTCTTTTTCCTCTTCATTCATTTTTTTTTGAAATGCTATGTAAAATATTTAAGGCATGACACAATAACAAGGTATGATGAAGGATATGTTTATACAAAATGTAATTTATGCAAAATGCAATTACAATGAAGATCAAATTTTGTTTCATTTCACTTAACTTTTATGATTCTAAAATGCAAATGACATGACTATCGACATATATATATACACAATGATGATGAAATGAATTAAAATGATATATGTCCCTAACATGCTTGAGAAAAACGAATATTTGTATTCACAATATCTAGACACTAATCTTATTATTCCTTAATCCAACATGCAAAAAAGATGAAATTCCTAACTAAACCTGAACATTATTCTCAATTTTGCTAAAAAAAGCACTTTTCTTTTATTACCAAACAATTTTTTTCTATTTTTCCAAAAATTTTCGTGTGTCCTACTACATTATCTCTTTTTTTTTCAATTATTTTCTATTTTTTTATTTCATCTTTATTTTGGATTAAATTATTCTTTCAATTCTTTACCAATAAATTCAAGGATAATTTTGTTGACATCCTTTTTATTATTCAACCAAATGTTTTGCAATGAGATAATCAAGGAAAGAAAAACATTTTTTAACACCGCCCCCTTCTTTTTTTCTCTTTTTTTTTTTTAGCATTTTTAGGCTCTCATTTAAAATTCTTACACAAAAAAAAAAAAGAAAGATAGATACTTTTTGATTTTTGCATGTCAACTTATTCCTTGATAATTCTATACAAGAAAGTCAATTATTTATCTTTTTTTTCATATTTATTTTGACCTCAAAAATTTTTTTTTTTCATTTTTTCATTTTATTCTAACCCTTTTTTCAAGAGATATTAGTTAATTTCTTACTCAAACCTTTTTACTTTTCTCTTCTTTTTTTTTTATGCTTTATCTTAGGAAAATTTTTCAAGAATAATAAAGAATAACAAACTTATTTTTGTTTTTGTTTTTTTTAATTAAATAAATGAAAACTTAATTGAATTTCTTTTTATTATTTTTAGTGAAAGAGGCTTTTTTTTTTAAATTTTTCATTTTTTCATTGTAACAAGAAAAATTTATCCACATTTTATCATTTCATATTTTATTTTAAAAGAAAGAAAAATAAAAGAAATTAAACCCCTTTTTTTTGTATATAAACATCTTATAACTAAATATACATTAAACTTCTTTTTCTCTCTCTTGTTTTGGAGAATGTACTTTTATTAGTTCCTATTTTAATGAACCTATTTTCAAAACAAAATTCCCCTTTAAAAAAGGAATAAAGAATTATTTGCATCTTTTAAAAAAGGTTACATATTTGTTCTATTATTTTTATCACACATCTTTATTTTTTCAAAAATAAATGGATTTCTTTTTCAGACAAAATCTTTTCCAAAGAAAATATATTTTTTCATTTTTATTTTTTTCAAATTTTTTTTTAGGAAAAATAAAAGACTTAAATTATATACAATTCAACCCAAAATCCATAGTGCCTTTATTATAGATATGAGAAAAGGGTCGAATATGTTCCCTCGTGTCCTAATTTTGGATAATTTCTACTAAAATTGGGCATGGCTCTATCTAAGGCTGGCCTCTTAAGTCCTTTCACATGCTGGGTTGGGATATGAATATCTAAAGGTTCTCAAATTATACCTCACTGTCATCCACACTGGACTAGTAAGATTTAATTTGAGTGGGAGTATTTGGCTTGCCATTGCGGAGGTGATTACCTCACGAGAGCAAAGGTACTCTACTCCCTCCTAAGGAGGACGGAACCCGGGTATAGGGCTCATGTTATGCAAATGCAAGTGCAAATGTGTGTATGAGGGACCATTTATCAAACCATAACCCTTATTCTATAACAATGTATATACAAATATAAAACATAAAATAAATAACATAAAAAATGCAAATGCAAACAAAATCATTTTCAAAATCCAAGTGAATTAAGTTTAAATATCAATCAAGACTATTAAATTAAAACTTTGGATAACACATGATTAATGCATGGCTTGACCCTCAAAAAGCATCCCCAGCGGAGTCGCCAAGCTGTCGTAACGGCTTCGCGCTCGACGATTTTCGAAAAAAGCGTTTAAAAACAAAAATGGGAGTCGCCACCAATCTTTTTTGACTAGGTGTGATTGGCCACCTGAAAACGTTTATCTTTTCAACAAAATCTCAAAATTAATTAAGTTTCATTAAAAAGATAATCTTTTGGTCTGCGAAACAAAAATTGGGTTCGGGGGTACGGTTACGCGTGGGGAAGGATTAGCACCCCCACGACGCCCGTTAAAAACGGTACCATAATAATCATGTGTTATCCTTTAATTTTAATAAAATGATCTTGAATTAATATTTAAAAATAATTCTTATTTCATTGCAATCAGTTTTATTCTTTTTATTCAAAGTTATTTTTTTTTGTTTGTAAAAATCATTTTGTTTTATTTTTTTAAAAAAAGGTTAAATTTTATTTTTCAAAAGTAAATGTGAACCTATTTGTATTGAAAATATTAAATCAAATATCCCAATACTCTGGTAACATTTGAAATAATTTTCCTCACCTAGAGATTTCTTAAGAATCACTACTTGTGAGTTCTATAGAATCTCATCATCGGAAGATTCACACTCGCTTCAAAAATCATTATGAATGCAAATGATGCAAACAGATAATAAATGATGCAAATGAATTTTTTTGATTTTTTTGTATAAATATTTCTTTATTTATTTGAAATGAAAATTTTTATTATTGAAAAATTGCACTAAGTGTCCCAATACTCTGGTAACACTTAGTGAACTTCTCTCACCTAGGGATCAGTCAAGAAATCACTACTTGTGAGTTTCATGACATCCCATCATCGGGATTCATTTAATTAAATTTAATTTTTATCATTAATTTCCTTTTTCAATTTTCTTTTTTAAAAAACTTATTTATTTTTAATAAAAAAATAAATTATTGAAAAATCATACTAAATATCCCAATACTCTGGTAACAATTAGTACGACTCTTCTCACCTAGGGATCAGCTAGGAATCACTACTTGTGACTTCCGTAGCATCCCATCATCGGACAAATTTCATTTAATTTTATTATTATTTTTTTTCCTTTTTTATTAAAAAAAACATTTATTTTCATTCTTAATAAAATTTAAATTATTGAAAAATCATACTAAATATCCCAATACTCTGGTAACAATTAGTACGACTCTTCTCACCTAGGGATCAGCTAGGAATCACTACTTGTGACTTCCGTAGCATCCCATCATCGGGCAAATTTCATTTAATTTTATTATTATTTTTTTTCCTTTTTTATTAAAAAAAACATTTATTTTCATTCTTAATAAAATTTAAATTATTGAAAAATCATACTAAATATCCCAATACTCTGGTAACAATTAGTACGACTCTTCTCACCTAGGGATCAGCTAGGAATCACTACTTGTGACTTCCGTAGCATCCCATCATCGGGCAAATTTTATTTAATTATTTAATTTTAACTTTTAAATTTTTTAATACATTTTCCAATCAATAATAATAATTAATGAAAATGCAAATAAAAGAAAATTTTTCAAAAGCTTTTATTTTACAACATGCACTAATAATAATAATAATAATAATAATAATAATAATAATAATAATAATAATAATAATAATAACAACAACAATAATGATAAAAACATAATAATAATAATAAAATTTTTTTTAATTAATTTTTTTTAATTTTTAATTTTAATTTTAATTCAAAAAAAAATTTTTTTTTTAATTTAATTAATTAATTTTTTTGTTTTTTTTTTTTAAAATATTAATTAATTAATTTATTTTTTTAACAAAGCAAATAAATACTAAATAAATAAATGAGAAAAGGAAAATTTTACCAAAATGAGTTTGGGCTTGGACCCAAAAGAAAACAAGGAGGCCCACAAACGACAGCCCAAATTGAAGGGCCCAAAGCAGGTGGGCCAGACTGGGTCGCGCGGACGGGTCGGGCGAGGCGAAACGGGTCGGACGCGGCACGGGTCGGGTCAGCTCCACGCGCGGATCTTCTCCTCTCCGCGGACGGGTCGGGCGCGCGGATCCCGGGTCGGATCCCGGGTCGCGCGCGGGTCGGCCCCTATAAAATCCTTTCTTTTTTTTTTCTTTCACTTTTCCCTTTTCCTTCACAAAAAAGGTTCAGAACCTTAGAGCCCTCCGCCGGGGCGATTCCCGGCCGCCGCTGGGGTCGCCTCCGGCCGCCGCCGGCCGCCGCCTCCGGTGGTTGGATCACAAAAAGCTTCCCACTTTCCGGAGGCTCTCCACCCCCTGAGTTCGATTCCGGCCTCCGATTCACAAAACAAGCTTCCCAACCCGGCGAATCTGAGGTCGAAGCCCTTGGTTTACTACCCTTTTTGTTGTTTTTTTTTTTTTTTGGCTGATGATGATGGTTGTGGATCTATTGTGTTTTGTTGGTCTTTGTTTTGCAGGTGTTGGTTGGTGGTTTCTGGGTTTTCGGGGGTGGTTGTCGGATTTTGTGAGTGAAGGTCGTGTGTAGGGGAGCTCCTCGGATCTGGGGTTTTGGGTTGTTATTGGGGTTGCTGAGGGTCTCGGTTGGTTTCGGGTTCTGTTTGACAGTGAGGCTGGGGCTGAGGGTGTTCGAGTGTTCTCGGTGGTGGGGGGCTGGTTTCCTTTTTGGTTCCGGTGAAGGTGATGATGGCGGTGAGGGTGATCTGTGTGAGGGTTTGTGTAGTGGTTTCGGTGGTTGTGTTGGGATGGGTTTCGGGTTTCTGATGGTGGTGTTGGATTTTGTGAGTGAAGGTCGGGGGTTCTGGGTCTTGTTGGTGAAGATGATGCTCGGGTGAGGGTGATGCTCGGGTGAGGGTGAGGGTGAGAGCTTGAGAGGTTGTATTGAGTCTGGTAGAGATCTGTGTGGGGGCTTGGATGTGGAGATGGGTGACTGAGATTTGACCGACCCCCCCTCTTTTACGGTAGGACAAGTTGAGCTTTAATCTGATTTGCTTCCATCGTTTTTATCCGCCCCTAGTTTTTTCAATCCACAGGATTTTTATAAGCTGATTCACGAGTTACAAGAGAGGGTGGCGAGAGTTGCTGGCACCAACTTTTCCTTTTTTTGTTTTTATATTTTTTTGCTTTTTTTTTGTTATTTTGGTTTATATTTTTTTGTTTTGTTTTGTCTTTTTTTTTTTTAATTTTTTTTAATATTTATTACATATATATTTAATCAGATTATAAAAAAAATAACCCATTTGGACTAAGGCTCTTAAGCTCACATATTTTATTGAATTTTGCATTGAACCTAATCAATTAAGCCCAAATTTAAAATTAATAAATATGAAATTAAATACGACCACTTATCCATTAAATTCTAAAATAAATTTAATCGAGCTCAGTAACAAAAATGTCCTGCAAATTTAACGAACTTCAAACCTCAATTATTACCGAATTTATCATAATAAAACTTATGAATCCGGGCAAAATTAAGTGTCAACAGTCCTTTTTCTTTTAATTTAAGACATGGAGAAACATACAAACATGTTGCGTCTCCAACATTATCACTGAATAGAATAGTAACTCTCTGTCTTCTTTTGGAAAATGAAGAAAGAAGCCATTTGAGTCTTCTTGCACCACATTAGGAACAAAAATATGTTTATGGCTATATGCAATTAAATCAGGAACAAGAATAAGCCCACCATTCACACTTGAAATTCACACTTGAGTCCCAAATTGTTGATTTCAGTTGTAAGCCATGTTTCATGCTTGTTATGCAGCACAGTTGTGCTATCTGCCTGCATAATGGTATTAGTTTCCCTAAGTGTCTGTGCTTTATGGCTAGCTTTATGATGCTTCTGGTAGCTTTCCTGGTTAGAGTCCCTCCCCCTAGATGATTGTTTGAATTGCAGGGCATATATAATGTGGCATTCTGTTGTTTATGAGCACTTTTCTAGAAACAAATCGAAGTATTAAAGAGACCTGTTTCATTCACTTCAGGCGTTTCATCCTATATGATGTTTTCAAGTATAGTTTTGATTTTTGAGGATTAGCTTTCTCGGAATGTTAACCTCCAATTGAATAAATATGGTACTGAATATGATTCTATCCTAGGTTACTAGATACACATTAAAAGAAGAGTTTAATATTCAAATATAGCAGAAGAAGTATATCTAGGAATAGTTCATATAAATATAAACTAGTGCTGACCTGAAATGGTGCTGCCCAATGTCAATGCATTAAGTACCATAGATAAACTGTAATGTACAGGAAGCTAAATAACATACCTTCCCATCATCTTGAATTTCTGGAACAATTAAACCAGCACTACATAATCGAGTTGCTTTGTTGTTTTCTAGGTTGTGTTCTCCTTCATTGGTTGTTTTCTTTTGCCATCACTACTACAACCATGGATAAGAGTTGGATTGGAAAGTCTAAGTTTAGTAGTGAATATGTGCAAGGGGTGAGCCAATTTTTAAGATTTGCATTTGAGAATGCATGTCGAGATGGCATGATCTTATGTCCATGCATAAAATGTGTCAATTTGTGTTGGAAACCATTAGAAGATGTACAAGAGCATCTGATTTGTAATGGGTTTTTGTCTGGTTATACTCATTGGGTTTGTCATGGTGAGACTTCATTATCTGCTTACGAGTCTCATTTACCAAAAAGCTCTCAAGAACTTCGAGATGTTGGTGTTGAAGAGAGTTTAGGACTTGAATATGAGAATGAGATTGACTTATCTCAATTTTCTGGTGGAGGAAGTGATCCTAGACAATCCCAAGAAGAGCTAAATGTTGAAGCAACTAAGTTTTTTAAGTTGTTAGATGATTTAAACCAAGAACTGTACCCGGGATTCAAAAAAATGTCTAGATTATCTGTCATCTTAGAGTTGTTTCAAATAAAGGTTTCTAGTGGGATGAGTAATGAGTCATTCAATTTGCTCCTTTCACTATTGAAAAGGATTCTTCCTGAGGGTGAAACTTTGCCTAATTCCTATCGTGAAACGAAGAACATGATTAAGGAATTAGGTCTTGGATACGATAAGATTCATGCTTGTCCAAATGATTGTATGTTGTACCTGGATGAGAGAGCAAATGAAGAGTCGTGTTATGTGTGCGGTGCTTCTAGGTGGGTGCAATGTGATAATAATGATTTCGAGGGTGGTTTTAGTGGTAAAAAGAAGAAACCTATAAAGGTGTTACGTCATTTTCCCTTGAAACCTATACTTCAAAAATTGTTCATGTCTCCAAAAATAGCTTCTGCTATGTTATGGCATGACAAGGGTCGTAAGAAAGATGGAAAATTGAGGCATCCAGCTGACTCTCTTGCTTGGAAATCTTTTGATTTGCGATATCCTGATTTTGCCTTAGACCCTCGTAATGTGAGACTGGGCTTGGCTACGGATGGATTTAATCCATTTAGAACAATGAACAATAAGTATAGTGTTTGGCCTGTTATGGTGATACCGTACAACTTGCCTCCTTGGTTGTCTATGAAAGAGTCTAGTTTTATTATTTCTTTAGTGATTCCGGGTAGGAGTGGACCTGGAAATAATATTGATGTTTACTTACAACCTCTAGTAAGAGAGTTAAAAGAATTATGGGAAGTTGGGGTAAACACCTTTGATGCTTTTGTTGAAGAGAATTTTCAATTACGTGCTGCATTAATGTGGACAATAAATGACTTTCCTGCATATGGAGATTTGTCTGGTTGGAATGTTAAAAGTCATTTTGCATGTCCTCATTGTTGTGAAGACACATGTTCTTTATGGCTACATCATGGGGGTAAATACTGTTTCATGGGTCATCGTCGGTTTTTAGATATTAATCATGAATTTCGGACTGATTCCTCTTTTGATGGCACTCAAGAATTAAGGACTACCCCAATTTCACCTTCAAGAAGTATGGTTTTAAGTCAAGTAGATAACATTTATGTTACTTTTGGAAAGAAAAATCCAGTTCATTCTGATACTTGGAAAAAGAAGAGCATTTTTTTTAATTTGCCATATTGGGAGCACAATTTGTTACGTCATAATCTAGATGTGATGCATGTAGAGAAAAATGTGTGCGATAATATTTTGGGGACTTTATTAAATATTGATGGGAAGACTAAGGATAATTTGAAGACTCGTCTAGACTTGCAAGCAATGGGTATAAGGAAAGAGCTACATCCAAGGGAAGATGAGGATGGTAGACTTCATATACCTCTTGCTTGCTATTGGATGTCAACAAAGGAGAAAGACGTGTTTCTAGAAGTTTTAAAAAGTATCAAAGTTCCAGATGGTTTCTCTTCAAATATCTCCCAACGTGTCAGTCTCAAAGATCGCAAAATTCTTCCTTTGAAAAGTCACGACAACCATATATTGATGGAGGAGTTCCTTGGACTTGCATTACGTGGGGTTCTACCTAGAGATGTGACCATGGTTGTGGTTGAATTGGGTCAATTTTTCAAGGCATTGTGTGATAAAGTTCTTGCAGTAGAAGAACTCGAGAGACTTCAATCTAAGATTGTGCTCACTCTTTGTCAAATGGAGAAGATTTTCACTCCTTCATTTGTAGACACCTAATTTTGTCCGAACAATTTTTTATATATATATATAAAAAAAACATAAAAATAAAAATAAATAAAAGAAACAAACCATAAAATAAAAAAGAGTTGACTTCAATGATTTGTTGCCATAAGAAAGATAATAATAATAAAGGAAATAATCAAAGTGAATTAAAATCTAAAAATAAATTACCAAAAATAAAATAATGAAAAGGAAATAAATAAAAAAAGATGGAAAGGTCAAATGAAAATAAATGAAGAAAATCCCATGATTATGGGATGAATAAACTCATTGATTCATTTTTTCAAAAGGAGATAAAAAAAAATATATATGTATATAAAGAGAGGAGAGAAAACCCTAAGAAAAGGGGGGACAACACACGCAGAAAGAAAAAAAACCCAAGAGACCCGAGAGCTCCAAGCCTTCTGACTTCTACTCGAAATCTATGCTCACATCAGACACCAACCTAAATACCCAGCACAAATAAAAACCCAAACGGAAAAGATACAGAGAGCACACACTAGCAGCAGAAAGTTCAAACTCAATTTTGATTTAGAAATTTTCTATTTACAAAGATCAGTGGTTTTATTTTTTTTTATAAGAAGTCGAGACTAGATTTGGCTTTGGGAAGGTTTTAGACGTGATCCACCAAAATTTGGAGGTGCTCGAAGAAGGTTGCTAGGTGACGCCGGACAGTAAAGGATTGCTGTAGCTTGGGATAGTGCGTAAAAAAGGAAAAAGAAAGCGTAAGAAAGCGCTGTTCAAAATGCTATTTCCTTATCATGTAATGGTGCTTGCATGTGTTTTATGGCTTTCATGAGCTTGTCCTTCTTTGTGCATGTGAAACCCACTTTGTTTATTACTAAAATTTAATGGTGGGCCATATATTTATACGTAAGCACAAAATATGGGCTTTTCTGTTTGTAATGAATTGAATGGATTGGTTGATTTATATGATTACCATTTGTTCCCATGAGCATGAGTAATTATCTTATTTTATTTATCTTCATTTTTGTTAATTCATTATTTGTTTGTTTTACTTGCTGTATTAAACTAGAAATCTGTAACTTAACGTGCATAAAAATCAAGTAAATAATAAAAATATAGGAATTAAATAAATTTAGTATGTGAAAATTTAGGAAAATAAATATAAATAGAATATGAAAGAATGAGTATTAATTACTCCGATGATGAAATATTAAGAGAATTATCCTTAAGTAATTTTCTTAAAAATTTCTATGTGAGGAAATTCTATCCAAAGCCTCACCAGCTTAATGGAAGGTCTAAATAGAATTTTCAATAAAAAGTAATTTATATTCATTTTTTAATAAAATAAACTTATTATGAAATTCAAATATGAATAATTAGTAGACTTATTATTGAATTAGAACAAGAATAATTAGTTATAAAAATTAGAAACGATATTAATGATCCATGATAATGTAATAGAAATAATAATAAGAAATGGAATAAATAAAATTAGATATGAAAATTATAATGAAAGTGAATACGAATTACTTCAATGATGAAATATCGAGAGAATTACGCTTAAGTGATTTTCTCGAAAATTTCTACGTGAAAAGATTATTTTCAAGGCCTTACCAGCTTAATGGATGGCCTAGAGATAGTTTTCAATAATAAATGATTTTTATTCATCTTTTAAAAGTATAAAATAAGTGACTTTTATCTAAAAAATATTATTGAATTAAAATTAAAATTAAAGTAATTAATTAAGAAGATAAAAAGTTTCAATAATTCATGTTAACTATAATAATAAAATAACAATAATAAATAGCAATAAAATTTGATGAAATAATAAAATGATAATAATAAATAGGAGTTATTGAGAGTGAATATCGATTATTCCTATGATGAGATTCCAAGTAGATTACGCTTAAGTAATACTTTTGAAATCTTTAGGCCAAGCAATTTCTTTCAAGATCTCACCAGCTTAATGGAAGATCTAAAAGGAATTTTTGAGAAAATAATTCATATTCATTCTCTAATAAAATAAATTAACAAAAGTAAGCATTAATAAAATAATAAAAATACAATAGAAATAATAAAAATGATAAGATAGCAAGAACAATTTAGATAGGAGTCAAAATTAGAAGTCTTTTCATAAAACATTAAAATGAATCCGACGACGGAGCCTCTTCAAGTAAGTCGCATAGTACTACTTGAATACTCTTGAGGTGAGGAAAATTTTTTAAGCTATCCCACCAGCTTAATGGAGGATGCTTAGAAATATTTTCCAATATTAAATTATTGAACTTAAGATTAACTAAGGCAAATTTGAGATAACCTAAAGCTAGTTGGTACCATTTTAGGATGTGCGTTGCGAGGGTGCTAATCCTTCCTCACACGTAACCGTACTCCCAAACCCTAAATTTGAGATGTAGACCAGTCTTATCCATAGTTTGAATAGGTGACCAATCACACCTAGGTAGAATGGTTGGTGGCGACTCCATAGATTTTGTGTCTAGCTATTAGGTTTTATCCAAAACTTAATATGTCATGACAGTTTGGCGACTCCACTGGGGACTTTAGAGAGTCAAGCCAACGATTGGTTTTAGGCTATTTTAGGTTTGCTTTAGGTATGTTAATTTTGATAAAATAATAAGACATTAATAACTACATGTTTCTTCGACACACACTTCACGTGCATGTGCATGCATTAGCCCTCTACCCAGGCTCTATCCTTTTAGGAGGAAGTAAAGTAACTACGCTCTCGTGAGGTAATACCTCCGCAATGGCTAGCGAAATACTCTCACTCAAATTGAACCTTTCCATTTGTAACCTGTAATGGGTGAGGATTGGGTGCCTTACTAGTCTTGTGTGGACGATAGTGAGGAACAATTTGGGAACCTTTAGCCCTTTTGTCTAAAACCATGCATATAGTGAAATTAAGAAGACCAACTGTAAGATAGAGCCATATTAACCCATGCTAGAGGAAATACCCATTACTTAGGACACATTTTTTATCAAGTTTATACATGAGACACTAAGAGGGTACCATGAGTTCACCAAAACATTTCCATGCATCATTCATCCATTATTGTTACATGACAACATTTTACCATGCCATTCCATACATACGCATGTAGCATCATCTCGTTTTGTTCATCTTCAATCATTTTTTTAAACAAAACATTTTCAAAATTTTTCAAGCATCATCACATGTGAAATGATAAATTCTTAATTGTGGCAATAAAAGATTCGAAGATAGCTCGACCAAAGGTTCATTCACACAACACTCGTTATCAAGCTAAGATCATGGAAGAAGAATCAAGCATGCGCATGGAGAAGATGGAAAAAGCTCAAGAGGAAATGAGGGGGCAATTGGCCCAAATTACAGAGCTGTTGAAAAATCTAAGCAAGGGTAAAGGAGTTGTAGAAGAAGTTGCAGTCCAAGAAGGGGTTCAACAACGCAGCATGGAAGACCCTGTCTATCCTCCTGGATTTGGTCCATTTCCAAGTCAAACATCCCAAGAAGGAAGATATCCACCTACTTACACTGCTATACCCCAAATGTTTGGACAAGCTCAATTCCAAGGACCCGCCTATCCTTCCTAAGGCGCAAAATCTACTGATCCCATTGAGGTGCCCGACTTAGATGACCCAAGAGAAATTGAGAAGTTGAAAGCCAAACAAGCAGAAGAGAAAGATGAGGCGAAGTCGCAACAAAAGATTAATATGTTAGAGGAAAGGATTCGAGCTATTGAAGGCTTAGACTTTTATGGTTCCATGGATGCTACTGGGTTATGTTTGGTGTCAGACTTGGTTATTCCACCTAAGTTTAAAGCACCAGAGTTTGAGAAGTACAATGGAACTTCCTGCCCTAGGTCTCATCTTATTATGTATTGTCGGAAGATGGCTGCTTTCGCTCAAGATGATAAGCTCCTTATTCACATTTTTCAAGAAAGTCTCACTGAATCTGCTGCCAAGTGGTACAATCAATTAGATGGAACTCGAATCATCACTTGTAATGACTTGGCAAGAGCATTTATGACTCAATATCGACATGTTGCTGATATGGCCCCTGATCGTCTGTCGCTCCAAAGTATGGAAAAGAGGGCTAATGAGAGTTTCAAGCAATATGCCCAAAGGTGGCGTGATATGGCTGCGGAGGTGCAACCTCCACTTTCAGAGAAGGAGCTTACCATTATGTTCGTTAATACTTTGAAGACTCCATATTACGATAGGCTGATCAGTAATGCCACTAAGAATTTTGCTGATATGGTATTGTCTGGTGAGATAATTGAGAATGCAATCAAGAGTGGAAAGATTGAAGCTCCCAACAGTATTGAGAAGAAAGGAGGAGCCAACAAAAAAAGGGAAGAAGAAGTCCATGCTGTTGCATATGGAAGGCAATATGGAGGCTATGTCCCACAACACCCTTATCACATGCCACAACCTTACTATCCTGCTCAGAATCCTTACCATTCTTACCCCAAGGTTAATGTTCAACCTAGTCCCCAGACACCTGCCCCAACTATTCAACCAACTAAGCAGTTTAATAAACAAAAGGGCAATCATAATGCATCATGGCCAAAAAGAGAAAGGACTCCCATTGACCCAATCCCCATGACCTACACTGAGTTATACCCAAAATTGATTAAAGGACAACTCATTGCACCCATTTATGTGGAACCTCTCAAGCCCCCATATCCAAAGTGGTATGATGAGAATGCTCGATGCGAGTATCACTTCGGGAACGTGGGTCACTCTTTGGAGAATTTCACTGCACTAAAGTATAGAGTGCAAGGATTGATAAAAGCTGGTATGTTGAGTTTTGAAGCGAAAGGGGAACCGACTACGAATGCAAACCCATTACCTAACCACACTAAGGAAGGATGAGTTTTGTGGGGGCATGAAGGGTTCGAGCCTGACAATTTTGAAGATCTATAAATTCTAGTTTTGTTTTTTCTTTCTTTTATTTCTTTAAGTAATGCAAGATAGTTTTTGAAAGTGCTTAAGCCCATAAGCACGAAATAAATTTTATGTATGGGTTAACTTTTATTTATTTCCTTTTCAATAAAGCGACTAGTGTGATGCACTGTCAATTTCTCATTCCATTCATTTTCCATTTCTGAACATACTCACCATAACTTTCACTCACAAGTATCCAAATAATGAACATGATGATAATGATGTCAATAAATCTAGGGTTCAATTTTGAAAGAACCACTATTGTTGATGAATTAATAGTATGCCAATGTTACGAAAGCAAGAAAATGAAGGAAAGGTTCCTCACCATCCGCACTTGATAGACGGTACGAGAAAGGTGAATCTCTTACAAAAGCTTTTAACAAGTTTGTCATTGTTCGATAAATGATCTTTAAGGAGAGCACTTACATTTGAAATGATAAATGGCTTTCTTTCACTATCCTTCAAGCATGAGTAAAATTATCCTTTGATTACCCCTTTTGAGCCTATTATATTTTTGTAGTATAACCCACCAAGGATCACCCTCCACATTAGGGGCAAGGAAGATGAAATAAAGAAATTTTGGGGGCAAAAAGAAAAGTGTTCATGATGAATCAAGGGGCAAAAAAAAAGAGGAAGCCCATTTTTGTGAAAAAAAAAAGAAAAAAAGAAAAGGGTTTGAATTCAAAAAGAAAACAAAAAAAAAGTAAGAAAGGGCAAAATGCCTAAATGTTTTACTTGATAAAGAAGTGATCCCTTGGTTTATAAACCTTAAAACACATTTTGGGCCTACTATATCCTTTTCTTTCATAAACCCTCACCCGAGCCTACATTACGTGCCTTTAAAAGCTCATTTTGATCAAATATAAATGCTTGAATTGAAGAATCATGCGTTGAATGAAAACATACTTGTACAATGAGATAATGATCCTTTGAAGGAAGTAGATCAAGTTGAATGAAGAAAACATGAGCTTTAGAAGATATCTTGGATCAAAATCAAGAATGCCTATTAGGGGGCATCAATTTGGATTGAGCACTGAATGTTGAAGTTTGTCAAAGCCAATGAAGTTGAAAATGAAGAAAAGAAAAAAGAAAAAAATATAAAAAAAAAGAGAAAAAAGAAAAAAGAAAAAAGAAAAAAAGAAAAAAAAGGAAAAAAAAGAAAAAAAAAAGAAAAAGAAAAAGGAGGATTCAAATTGAAAACTCGAAAAGGGCAGTTTGAATCAGTTGAGGGGGGCACCTAAGTTGAAAACCGAAAAAAGGCGACTTAGGAAAATATCAACATCAAAAAGTTTTGATACGAGGGCAAGATTGGCAGACACTACATGAGAGAACATATCAACCTAAGAGTGGGCTTTTGGAAAAGAATTTTAGATTGACTTGATTGAAATTGTCAGAATGTTCATTAAATGGATACTAAAAACCTTATTCCAAACAGATTGTCCCATTGGTTTTTCTGGATTTCATGTTCCTTTTCTAAGAATGAATATCTATACCTCTCATGATCATTTATTCCACCCCTATAATAAATTGAGAAGATGTATGAGTGCATTACATTGGTGGTCAAGTTGAAAGGAAAATAAATAAATGTTGGTAACCTTTTTTGGATAAGTTTTTGAAAAAAAAATATATTCTTTTGAGAAATCTTGCATTATTAAGAGAGAGAAAGAAACAAAAGTGAATGATGAATATACAAAGCTGAAAACATGATGGCTAGTCTTCGGGCCTAACTGGACTAGGACTCAATAGAAGATGGGATGAGAAAGGAAGATAAAGGATTTAAACAAGGAGAATTCAATAGACAGAATGGACTTGAGAAAGACAAGATGAACTTGAGAATCTTGTTACCACAATTGAGAATGCATTTGCATATATTCATGGAATAATGCAGGGGGCATGACATTGACATGTGCATAACATTCATGGCATTCATTATATTCATGACATGCATGACATTTCATTAGTGCATTTTGACATTGAACTATATGTTAAGACATTAGGATAAGAAGTTTTGAATGATTAGAATTTTGAGGAAAAGAGAAAATATAAGAGATGGTAATTTGAAAAAATGATGAGGTATGAGAAGATGATGAGAAAAATACTTTTTGAAAAAACCTTAGATGAGAGTAAAGTCCAGTTTAGCTGGCACCTTAAAGGAGAATAAAGCCTAATATTGTTGGCATCAAAATGAAAGTTAAGCCTAGTCAAACCCATGTTAACTGGTATTCTGAAATGAAATGTTTTATTTTCAAAGTTCCAATGCCTCTGGTGAGAGGAGCACAAGATTATTTTTCAAAGTTCCAATGCCTCTGGTGAGAGGAGCACAAGGTTATTTTTCAAAAGTCTCAATGCCTCTGGTGAGAGGAGCACAAGATTATTTTTCAAAGTTCCAATGCCTCTGGTGAGAGGAGCATAAGGTTATTTTTCAAAAGTCTCAATGCCTCTGGTGAGAGGAGCACAAGATTATTTTTCAAAGTTCCAATGCCTCTGGCGAGAGGAGCACAAGGTTATTTTTCAAAAGTCTTAATGCCTCTGGTGAGAGGAGCACAAGATTATTTTTCAAAGTTCCAATGCCTCTGGTGAGAGGAGCACAAGATTATTTTTCAAAGTTCCAATGCCTCTGGTGAGAGGAGCACGAGGTTATTTTTCAAAAGTCTCAATGCCTCTGGTGAGAGGAGCACAAAATTATTTTTCAAAGTTCCAATGCCTCTGGTGAGAGGAGCACAAGATTATTTTTCAAAGTTCTAATGCCTCTGATGAGAGGAGTTCTTTGTGTTTTAGAAGTTTCAAAGCCTCTGTCGAGAGGAGCTTTTATTCCATGATCATGCTTGCATTCCTCAGTCTTATGATAGGAGAGACTAGGAATTTCACTTTGCATTCCTTAATCTTATGATAGAAAAGATTTGGAAAATTCATGTTTGCATTCCTTAGTCTTATGATAGGAGAGACTAAAAAATGAATTTCACTTTGCATTCCTGAACCTTATGATAGAAGAGGCTAGGAAATATCACATTCTACAAAAAAAAAAATTTGATAGGTCTTGCATTCGGACAAAATGGTTGTCTATGTCTTTGCACCATTACTGTTTCACAGCAAAGCGCAAAGAGGGGCAGCTGTAGACACCTAATTTTGTCCGAACAATTTTTTTATATATATAAAAAAAACATAAAAAAAATAAATAAAAGAAACAAACCATAAAATAAAAAAGAGTTGACTTCAATGATTTGTTGCCATAAGAAAGATAATAATAATAAAGGAAATAATCAAAGTGAATTAAAATCTAAAAATAAATTACCAAAAATAAAATAATGAAAAGGAAATAAATAAAAAAAGATGGAAAGGTCAAATGAAAATAAATGAAGAAAATCCCATGATTATGGGATGAATAAACTCATTGATTCATTTTTTCAAAAGGAGATAAAAAAAAATATATGTATATAAAGAGAGGAGAGAAAACCCTAAGAAAAGGGGGCACAACACACGCAGAAAGAAAAAAAACCCAAAAGACCCGAGAGCTCCAAGCCTTCTGACTTCTACTCGAAATCTATGCTCACATCAGACACCAACCTAAATACCCAGCACAAATAAAAACCCAAACGGAAAAGATACAGAGAGCACACACTAGCAGCAGAAAGTTCAAACTCAATTTTGATTTAGAAATTTTCTATTTACAAAGATCAGTGGTTTTATTTTTTTTATAAGAAGTCGAGACTAGATTTGGCTTTGAGAAGGTTTTAGACGTGATCCACCAAAATTTGGAGGTGCTCGAAGAAGGTTGCTAGGTGACGCCGGAAAGTAAAGGATTGCTGTAGCTTGGGATAGTGCGTAAAAAAGGAAAAAGAAAGCGTAAGAAAGCTCTGTTCAAAATGCTATTTCCTTATCATGTAATGGTGCTTGCATGTGTTTTATGGCTTTCATGAGCTTGTCCTTCTTTGTGCATGTGAAACCCACTTTGTTTATTACTAAAATTTAATGGTGGGCCATATATTTATACGTAAGCACAAAATATGGGCTTTTCTGTTTGTAATGAATTGAATGGATTGGTTGATTTATATGATTACCATTTGTTCCCATGAGCATGAGTAATTATCTTATTTTATTTATCTTCATTTTTGTTAATTCATTATTTGTTTGTTTTACTTGCTGTATTAAACTAGAAATCTGTAACTTAACGTGCATAAAAATCAAGTAAATAATAAAATATATAGGAATTAAATAAATTTAGTATGTGAAAATTTAGGAAAATAAATATAAATAGAATATGAAAGAATGAGTATTAATTACTCCGATGATGAAATATTAAGAGAATTATGCTTAAGTAATTTTTTTAAAATTTTCTAGGTGAGGAAATTCTATCCAAAGCCCACCAGCTTAATGGAAGGTCTAAATAGAATTTTCAATAAAAAGTAATTTATATTCATTTTTTAATAAAATAAACTTATTATGAAATTCAAATATGAATAATTAGTAGACTTATTATTGAATTAGAACAAGAATAATTAGTTATAAAAATTAGAAATGATATTAATGATCCATGATAATGTAATAGAAATAATAATAAGAAATGGAATAAATAAAATTAGATATGAAAATTATAATGAAAGTGAATACGAATTACTTCAATGATGAAATATCGAGAGAATCACGCTTAAGTGATTTTCTCGAAAATTTCTACGTGAAAAGATTATTTTCAAGGCCTTACCAGCTTAATGGATGACCTAGAGATAGTTTTCAATAATAAATGATTTTTATTCATCTTTTAAAAATATAAAATAAGTGACTTTTATCTAAAAAATATTATTGAATTAAAATTAAAATTAAAGTAATTAATTAAGAAGATAAAAAGTTTCAATAATTCATGTTAACTATAATAATAAAATAACAATAATAAATAGTAATAAAATTTGATGAAATAATAAAATGATAATAATAAATAGGAGTTATTGAGAGTGAATATCGATTATTCCTATGATGAGATTCCAAGTAGATTACGCTTAAGTAATACTTTTGAAATCTTTAGGCCAAGCAATTTCTTTCAAGATCTCACCAGCTTAATGGAAGATCTAAAAGGAATTTTTGAGAAAATAATTCATATTCATTCTCTAATAAAATAAATTAATAAAAGTAAGCATTAATAAAATAATAAAAATACAATAGAAATAATAAAAATGATAAGATAGCAAGAACAATTTAGATAGGAGTCAAAATTAGAAGTCTTTTCATAAAACATTAAAATGAATCCGACGACGGAGCCTCTTCAAGTAAGTCGCATAGTACTACTTGTATACTCTTGATGTGAGGAAAATTTTTTAAGCTATCCCACCAGCTTAATGGAGGATGCTTAGAAATATTTTCCAATATTAAATTATTGAACTTAAGATTAACTAAGGCAAATTTGAGATAACCTAAAGCTAGTTGGTACCATTTTAGGATGGGCGTTGCGAGGGTGCTAATCCTTCCTCACACGTAACCGTACTCCCGAACCCTAAATTTGAGATGTAGACCAGTCTTATCCATAGTTTGAATAGGTGACCAATCACACCTAGGTAGAATGGTTGGTGGCGACTCCATAGATTTTGTGTCTAGCTATTAGGTTTTATCCAAAACTTAATACGTCATGACATCATTCTTTACCATCATGGTACATTTGGTGGTTCATTTGGTTGAAGAGGCAAAAATTACAGGACCCGTGTATTATAGATGGATGTATCCAGTTGAAAGGTATAATCCAATTTGGTCTTTCAATTATAGATGATTTCTTATGAGTTAAAGTATTTTCTTTTCTTTAATTATTGTCCTTTTATTATAGGTTCCTTTTTAAATTGAAGTCCTATAAGACTAATAAAGCTCACCCTGAAGGCTCGATTGCAGAGGCTTATTTGGCTGAAGAGTGTATGGTTTTTTGTTCAAGATACTTAGAAGAGTTTGAAACCCAATATGGCCGCTCAATTAGGAATTATGATGTCCCTAGTGAATTGCGACAAAGATCAAGCTTATTTCCAAGCTTAGGGCGACCATTAGGAAAGGCGATAGGTTTTGAGCTAGATGAAAAAACATGGGTACAAGCTCATCGTTACGTCTTATTTCAATGCGAAGCAATTCATGAATTTCAGCAGTAAGCCCTCTACCTTGTCTTTCTCTTATAAAGTTTTTTTAGTTAAATTGTAGTTAACTTGATTAGGTTGTTATAGAGAATTCGAGAAAAGTATAAGAAGGCAACAAAGGCGCAAACGAGCTCGTCCAATCGAAATAAGTGACATGATGAATACTACATTTCATGAATGGTTTTATGATTGGGTTAGTAATTTTCCAGTGACCATTCACTTTTGTGTTTCTTTTTGTTTTATATTCAAGGTCAAAATAGCAAGTCTCATACCTTTTAATGTTAAATTAGGTTGCAAAAATGGATCCTTCGAAAACTACAACGGATATTAGGTATCTTTCTCAAGGTCCTAATAGGGTGGCAACAAGATATAATGGTTATGTGATCAATGGGCTTAGGTTTCATACCAAAAGTCGTGAAAGGGACAGAAAAACTCAAAACAGTGGAGTAGCTGTGATTGCAAAAACCACTCATTATCCAAATGCTCGAGGTGGAGATCCTATTGTTATGGAAGATACTTATTATGGAGTATTGACTGATATAATAGAGCTGAATTACTTTGAGAGATTTAAGGTTGTATTATTTCGGTGTGATTGGGCTAGCCTTATTGAAGGAAAGGGCATTAAGAAAGATCAATATGGATTCATCCTTGTGAATTTCTCAAATTTAATTCATACGGGTAATGATGTAAGAGATGAACCTTTTGTGCTTGCATCCCAAGCAAAACAAGTGTTTTATGTACAAGATCCTTGGCATCAAGATTGGAAAATTGTATTGAATGCAATACCAAGAGATTTGTATGATATGGGTGTGGAATCAATTGAGGAAGAGATTTGTATCTAATTCAATTTCATATTTACTTTGTTTTCGTTGAAAACTTTTATTAAGTTGTATTTGGATTTTGGAATCAAAAAGATAATAAACTTATACTGTTACTGTTTCATTCTCTTTAACAGCTTGAATAATTCTAATTTTGGTCTGAATGTGCATCATTTCAAGTTATTATTTCATTCTCTTTGTCAGTGCGTTATATCTCAAAGTGCAAAAGATAACATCCACATGCTCTGAAAAGAGCAAAACATGATGAAACTTGAAACATGAAAGTTGTCCGTTTGCTAAATGGTTGCTAAGTTTACATTCTATATCCTGCTGTATCTTTTTTTATTTCCAAGTTATTTCTGTCATTGCTGCTCTTGTTCTCTGATCTGATTAAACTAATAAAATATACCTGTATGAATATTCAAGTTACTGTCTTCCCTTACTATTGAACATTTTTATAGAGAAAGAACTTGACCTCTGCATTGTGAGGAAATGAAATGGCTAAATGCCAATATTAAATACTAAAGAGGCTAATTTTTTGTGCTTCTGTCATTCAGCTCTGTACCCACAACATATATAAAACTGAATTTTGTTTCCTCTTCAGAAAGATCAAAAAGATTGAAGCAAATAAAATAATAACTGAATCATCTAATTCAAATTCCTTATTTACATGCATGCTTTAATTACCCACAAATTCCTTATTTACATGCATGCTTTAATTACCCACAAATTCCTTACACCTCTCACTGAGCTGGACATCTCTGACAATAACATTTCTGCACTTCCTCCAGAACTGGTTAGTGGACGGTTCAGGATTTATTCAGTTGTATGAAATTGAATGTTGCAAGTAGAAGTTCTCTTCAAATATCAAAATCACCGAGTTATCTTTTTCTTCTTGTGAACATAATGCAATGACTGATTTATTCCTCTTCTATGCAGGTTTGCTTCACCGTACATCATGGGAAAGAGTAGAAGTATTCGAAACTGTGAAATTGTAACCCAAGATACTGAAGATACTCAACAAGATGCTCCTCAGCAACCCTCACTTTCTGAACAAAGCAAGAAGTCTCGTACTCGTGGTCGTAATAAGATGATTGATGTGTGGAATCTTCCACCTGGGAAAAAAATTAAAGTATGTTTTAACAAAAAAGGTCAGCCACTTAGACGTGAAGCTCGCTTATTATCATCTTGTCTTGGGATCTTAGCAAGAAATGGTTACTTACTCCCTTTGGTCTACAAAACTTGGAGGGATGTGCCTCAAATGTTCAAGACAGACTCCTTAAACCATATCAAGGTCCTTTCTTTTATTATTCAATTTATTAATTTGTTTATAGGAAGTTTTCTTGTTTTGATTAGATATTTCAATAATTTTTATTTCTGTGTAGGAAAAATTTGTGTTTCCTGATCGTCATACTGGTTGGATCTTAAAGTCTTTGTCAAAAAAATGGAGGGATTACAAGGCTGAGCTAAAAGCTAAGTACTTTCACTCCGATAATGAAGAGGAGTTGCTGCAAAATAAACCCTCAGATGTTCTAAGAGATCAATGGGCAACTCTTGTAGCATATTGGCTGTCACCTGAAGGAAAGGTAAGGTTTACATAACAAATTTAAATTGATTCAAGTTATTTTACATAACAGGTATACAAACGTTTATAAGCTCAACTATGTGAATGATGTAGGCTCTTGCTAAACTAAACAGTGATCGACGAGCCAAACAAACCATGCTTCACACTACGGGTTCAAAGAGTTTTGCTTCTCTTGTGGATGAGAAGGTATGTTTTAAATTTTAAGTTACTCAAGTAGTCAAGTTCTAGTTATTTAGCTTTTTAAAACAAAAAAATATCCAGCAGTGATATTTGAATATTTGCATTGCTTTTTGTGTTATTTAGTTTTATGATGATTTTTAATGATTTTAGTTGCACTGTGCAAATTAATATTGTAAACACTTGTTCTAGCCTGTTTTTGGGATTGTATTGCGTGTCAAGTTGTGATAACATTTTGTGGAAATTTATTCCTCCATTACTTCCTAGGAAGCTATTCAGTTGTTAACTACATAAAAGGATTACTTAAACCATGTTACAGCATTGGGAATTGCAAAATTATTTCAGTTCACTTCTTTTCAGTTTAATACAAATTGAATGAGGCAAATGAGCAGATTCAAATCAGAAAAACTTACCTAAAACAAAGAGTCTAGCAAGTTCGACTTTATTTTCTTAGTTCTTTTCGGTTTTTGATGCTATTGTTGTTTTTATTTTCTTAGTTCTTTTGCCTTTATTTTGTTTTCAAATAAAGTTTGAGAATTTCTAAACATAACTATTGGATCTAACTTTTCTCCTTACATTTATACTTGCTCATTAGTACTATATTAATTTAAGGATGTTTTGTGATAATAGAAGCAAAGTGGTGGGGTGGAGCCAAATAGGATAGAACTATTTGTGATGACTCGTCAACGTAAGGACGGAAGTTTTGTGGATGATTCTGCTGCGCAAGTTGCTGTAAGTGATTAGTTAAATTTTTTTCTGAATTCCAATTTGTTAATTGCACTGTCCTACCATTAATATTCCATTAAAATATCAGCTTTGAAGATGAACATTTTCACATGAAACAGTCTAGTTCGGTAGTTTCTGTTTATACCAATTCCATGTTTTATGCTAGTATGGTATCCTGTCTGTGGCATGCAGTTGTAAGTTATGGTAAGTGCATGTTCCTATCTTCTTGTGTTAGTCAAGTTTCATACACCTCTTAGGCTGTTAACATGATTTTTAAGGTCTGTAAGAATTTTACGTGAAAGTAGGTTCGAGGGGATATTTGGTTGCTAGATGTTATAGATCCCTTGTTTATGGTCAAAGTTTTAGTAGTCTGTTTTGGGAAGCTTAAGTTATAGATATCAGGATGTAAATACTGTTCCATGCAGAATTGAAGCTGGAAATTGTATTTATGCAGCTTTTCAAATATTTGACCTACTGCTTTTCAAATTGTATAACTTAACATGCTCTAGTCATTGTGGTACTTTGTGTTTTACGGGCAATCAAAATATGCTTATTATTCTTGGTAGACTAACTATACTTGAGATTGAAGGGTTTCAATCTTGTAAAGGGTGGGTTACCATTTGCCAAGAGTTAATCTTCAGACAACTTTTCGAAATAATCTGAAACAGAATGCACCAGAGTTCAGATTTTTCACAGACTTGACAAGTTCCCTTTTCCTTTGATCACCCACTTAAGTAGTCAATGTACCTCTACAGTTGCATAACATTCTCGTCCAGATTTATCCATGTTGATATCAGCTGTTAATTGCATTTAAACATCTTTCCAATTTGTTAATTGCATTTAAAATCTTATTAGCTGTTAATGTTTCCAATTTGTTGGCTGAACATAAGGATGTCCATGAGAAAATATGAGAAGTTTCTAGGAATTTATATGTACATAAACCTATTCCATATTGTTAGGAGTTAAAACAGATTTCTTGAAAATGGGATATCTAATGGTTGTTTTGGTTGAGTATTTTACAGGAGAAGTTAAAGGAGGTGCTATCTCAACGTTCTAGCAACTTGGAGCAATCGAGAGAAACAAGTTCTTCCATCGATGAGGTTTTCGTTGACGTGATGGTAAAGGAACATCCTGGTCGGGTACGGGGATTGGGATTAGGTCCTACACCCACAGAGATATGGGGTTTGTCTTCTCGTCATTTTCAAGCAATGAATGATAAAGATGAAGAAGTTCTCAAGCTACAAGAGAAGCTAGATGCTATGACTAATAAAGTTTCCAACTTGGAGGAAAAGGCAGCTAAAGTGTCTGAGCTTGAGGAAAAAGTCTCTAAGATGGATGAACTTAAGGCCACATTAGCAACACTTCAAAAGGTTAATGTTGAGCTAGTTAGATTTGCAAATGCCATGCAAAGGAGATTTCCACATGTGCCAAGCATGGACATCAGCTCAGCTTCCCTTGCAGTTGGCAACAAACAGGTGAAAACCACATTTGCTCTTGACATTTTCCTACTGAACTGTTTTGATATGCAATTACATGATATGCTAAATTCATGGTGGTTAAATCAATTGCATGTGCACTTCTCACCACTAGAAAAACATGAGTAGTCTGAGTCATTTTCCTTTGTTTTTTCTTTTTTGAGTAAATATTGTTCGCGATTGCAATGTCCAATTTTTTTTAGTTCTATCCTGTCTTCTGCATCATCTATTGTTGCATTTCAGAAATTGGGATAAATAAACTGTCTGGTTCAAAAAAATTTACAAATTGCCATTGAAATTGCAGAATTACAGTTGCATTTTCCAAACAAATATAACCCTTTCGGCTTTGCCTCATTTCAAAAACCCTAAAAAGCTCTTTTGCTTCACTTTTGACAGTGAAAAGAATGGTTTCACAAATGGCGATCATCGCCCGAACCCGAATCCTACTCCGAGTAAATTCTTCACTTTTAATCTTGACTATGGCACTGAATATGATCGTAGCTTGTGAATTTTCCCTATTTTCTATATTCTTTTTTCCCCCTTTATATGCTTTCAGAGGAGTAGGAATACAAAATGTTAATCAAAAAGGTATTCTGCTGTGGACAGATAAATTTTGAACCATCCCAAATATTTAAGGAGCGAAGAGCGTAAATTTCTTGACCATTTTTCACCTTTTCATTTAATCTGGCTCTCTTGTTTATCTCACCAACTGTGGTTTAACAATGATGGATGTTGATACCAATTTGACTGAATTGATTGTAGTAGGCTTCTTTTAGTTCATGAAGAGGTAACTAGGTTGTTCAGATTTTATTCATTCTAAAGGAGTAAATTGAGATTGTTTGAACTAACTACCATGACAGTTGTGCATAAGTCTGAACTATATTTGCCTGAGATGCTTGCTGCTGCAGGTCTAAGGGTGTTTCATGTTTGTCCTCTTCTGGCCTCATTGAAGCCGGGTGGTAAAAATGGTTTCATTCTCTCTTATTGCAGGTTTCAGACGCATCTAGTTCGTTTGGGTCACTACGTGCAAATACTTAAGTGAAGATGAAAGCTTCAAGGATAATTGGTATACAATTCAGCTAGAAGTTTTATGCTTGTATTAAACTTCTAGGAAGTTTAGAAAACGTTGTGGCTATTGTGATAGATAATTGATTTTATTTCATTTCCCGTTTTCATATGTTTTTGTTCAGGCTGAACCATGTTTCTCAAACAAATTCAGTTTATTCTGTTTTTGAGTTCCTTATAACAGCTAAATGGCTATAGCTTTGAATGAGTCTTGAATTGAGTGCACAAGCTTGATCACAAGTCTCTTCCATTGTAAATTACTTTATTAACTTGCATTAAGAAAATTTGAATTAATAGTTCAAATCATTTTATTAGACTATTAGTGAACAATGGCATTAATACAAATAATTAATCAAGCTTTTAAATTTAAAATATAATTCAATAAATATAAAAAATTTAAATTTCAAATAATACATTTATCGGCACTTTTAAATTTAAAATATAATTCAATAAATATAAAAAATTTAAATTTCAAATAAGACATTTACCGGCACTTTTAAGTGCCGGTAAAAGCTTTTAAATTTCAAATAAATTCAAATTTTCAATAGGATTTTTTCCGGCACTTTAAAGTGCCGGTAAAAGCCTTATGCTTGCAAAGGCATTTAAAAGCGCCGGAAAAAGGACTGCCCCAAATTCCTACCTCTTTACCGGCATTGGAGTACATGACCGCCGGCAGACCTTTACCGGCATTCACCTAGCCGGCGGTCAGCCGGCGGTTTGTTGAACGCCGGTAAGATCTTTGCCGGCGCTTGTTTGGCCTTTTACCGGCACTTATAAGTGCCGGTAAAAGTCAATTTTTTTGTAGTGTATTAAGCAAAAAAAACATTTTTTTAAATCATAATTAATTAAAAAATCTTAAGCCTTAAGTAAAATACTTATGAAGAGGAGTCGAACTAATATGACTTTTTATTTTGAAATGAAAGATGGTAAGAAACGAAAAGAAGAAGAAAAGTTATTAAGAAGCAATGCCATATTGGCTCTGGCTTAAGATTTTTTTTTTGGTGGAAATGGCTTAAGAAAATTTAATTCTACACTTTTACTAAATGATTGATTGTTCATAATAATACCATACAAACAAATAGACCTTCAATTAATTCAAATCCAACTCAATCAATGTAGTTTCATTATTGCAATAACAACAAAAATTGAAGAAAGATTAATCATACTTGCCAAAAATTTGTCCCCTTAATCCTTATTAATTAATTGCTACTTCCTCAAAATTATATTAAATTAATCTCTCATGTTTTCTATATCAATATATAATTCAATTTTTTAATAGTTATGCATATAGAATATTCTTTTTTGAGGCAGATATGGTACTGTGGTAGGTATACATGTTTGGTTCTAGATCTAAGATCCTCCTAATGGATAAAAGCTTCAAAAATAAATAAATAAAACCTTATCTGAAAAATAGAAGAAGAAAAGGACAAAATAAAGTAGGTCAGCTTTGTTTTATAGTTTTCTAAATTTGCCCTTGTATTTCTCCATTTCTATTTCATCTTTGTTCATAAAAGTATTAAAAATATAGATATGATTGTTTTTCGAGAATAACAATAATAATATTCCTATATATCATATTTATCCGTTTATTAGTTTATATATATTTGGAATCGTCATAAATTGGACAAGAAATAGAATACAAACAACAAATTAAAGGGCAAATAATTTTAAGGTATATAGAAAACATAATGTTTCGTCCACGACTCAAAGACTAAAAATCAAATTATAGAATTCATTAAAAATTTTGGCTAAAGTTTTTTATAAAGAATTTATTGCTCATTTTTCCCTGTTATGATCTTGCATGCTAGTTGTTTACGATTAATACATAAAGATTTTTTTTTTGGTGATAAGATTCTTTTTTTATTTAGGAACATAAAGATATTGAAACCAACAAGAATTAATGAAATGAGGCCATTTTTATTGGGATTATATCTATAATAATTCTTTTATTATACTTCTTACGATTACCCAATCAAAATCAAGAAATATTATAGTGAATTTCATATTATAAATTTCAGCACACACTCCATGTACGACTCTACTTGGATCATTCTGGAAAATATACTAAAAAAATTGCAATAATTATAGTATACTCTCACCATCCCATATAATTGATATTGGTTTGTGACTTGTGCGATTTATTTAAATGTATTTGAAGATACAAAGATTTAATTTAAAATGTAATAATTTATATATTTAAAGAAAGTCTAAAAAAAATATAATATATATAAAATATTAGAAAAAATTGTTTAAAATATTAAACTAAACATATGATAAACAATAAACAATGAATAATAAAATAGACAAATAATTTCATTCAAATATCCAAAAGAAAAATCATAAGTCAAAATATTCATAAAATTGTTATATATACAATATTTTCACCTTTCAGATCTACAATAATTGAGCTTTATAAAAACCATTAATGAGTTATTGAATATGGTAAGAAATTTGCACAAACCTGATTTATTGGCTATGTTGATCTATTATCTCTTGGAGATATATTTCACACAGAAAAAAAGTCTTTATAAATGCCTTATATTTGTAGATTAAATTTTTCGTGTCAAATATTTACATCAACAGTAAATTATAATGATGAATTGTAGTCTAAGAAGTTGAATAAACTTGATGCTCTACTGTAATGCTCTGGCGCTTGTTGAAAATAAAATTGAAAACTGCAAATTCTAATTTGATAATGATTTAAGTTTAAAATGGCTTCAGGATTTAGACCTGTTCATTGGGCGGGTCGGGCCGAGTTCGGGCCAGGCTGAAGGCCTATAACAACATATTTTGGCTACGTCCAAGCCCGGCCCGACTCGTTAATTCGGGCCTGGATTTTAGTTCAAGTCCGTTTTTAATTTTATTACATAAGCCCGAGGCCCGGTCCTACCCGCCCGTATTTTATTTTTTTATTTATTTTTGTATTTTATTTTTTATTTATTTATTTTTTATTCTTTTATTCCCTTTAAAATTTAATTTGATTTGTCAAAATTTTCATGTTAATTTTCATATTAAATATATATAATCATGTTTATTAATCAATAATATTTTATATACATATAATTATATTATACTTAATAGATATATTTAAAAAAAACTTAATTAATAATATGTTCGGGTCGGGTCGGGCTCGGGCTTTAGACAGTCAAGCCCGGGTCCGAGCCCATTTTTGATCGGGCCTAAAAATTTTGTCCAGGCCCGATAAATACGTCTAATATTTTTGTCCAAGCCCAACCAAATTTTGAACAGGCCTTCGGACTTGGGCGGGTAGCCCGGCCCTTGAGCAGGTCTATTTAGGATATTTACAAATGGAAATAAATATATTTTCTACTAATTATGACTATAAATATATTTTCACTGAGCTACATGGAGGTCATCGACGGGACTCAACTACACTATCCTTGTATGCAAGGCCTTACAGGGATGAGTATAATCAGGTACATAGGCCAGCTTTTGAGACTAAAGAGCATCTCTTTCGAGATGGACAACTCCAGATGAAGGTTTTGTGAAGATAAATTTTGATGGAGCAATAGATAATGTTCATAAACAGTTTGGGATTGGCATTATTGCTAGGAACAATGCGAGGGACATTATGGGAGCTTATTGTAACAATGTAAGTAACCTAGACATTGGATCATTTCCTAGCTGAAGCTTATGCAGCAGCAATAGCATTTAAATGGGCTTTGGAAATGGATTCACAGATATTGTGTTGGAGAAAGACTGTCTAACAGTTATTAAGAAGCTAAAGAAGTGGACAGTGGATTTATCCTCAATTGGGATAGTCCTCGACAAAGCAAAAAATGAATCTGAGACTCTTTCGAAGCTATATGATTTCTCATGCACGAAGGGGAGGAAACCAGGCTGCGCACTTACTAGCAAAGCATAGTCTGTTGTATTAGGAAGAACATTCCTTGGTAGAGAAGTGGCCTAAATGCCTTAATCATTATATACTGAATGCTACATTTTCTAATTTATAAATGCAACTGAGAAGCCTATTTTCAAAAAAAAAAAAAAACCTCTAGTTTCAATTTAGATACTCGGTATATCCATCCCATAATATGTATTATACAAAGTCACTAAATTGGCTCTTGGGCTTAGCCATGCATAACGTGTCTGGATCTGTGCAGATTGTATATCACTAAATGCAGTCAACTTCTTAATAATTAATACAAATTTTCAAGCAATTTTCAATTGGCAGCCCAATTATTGCCAATCAATTTTCAATTTTCCAGTTTAACTCTGACTGCTCTAAATTTTGTTTAGATTCTATATATGCAGTCAACTATTTAATATTTAATACATGTTTCAAAGCAATTTTGAATTTCTTAGCTTAACTGTGACTTTTCTAATTTTGCCATTAATGGAGATGCAAATAAAATATTTCAATATGCGTAATATCAAACTCAGATTTTATATTAATAAATTCAATAAACTATTTAATAGTTAATGCATGTTATCAATTTGGTAACTATGTAATACATATTAACAATTAATTTAAGACCCATTTGGTAACGGTTGCGCAACATACGTGTCAAAAATATAGACTATCCACATAAAAATCCATAAAAAAAGTATTTTACGGGTAAGTATGTATCTTGTAATATTATATATAAGGCTTATATATGATACACTAATAGTATATACTTTCTATACACTATCAATGTACCAGAAGTTGACATCTTATTAATAAACAAACAAAAAATATCCCAAGCCCTTAAAAATAAATACAAATAATTTTTTTTCAATTTGCTCATAAGGACTTATTAATGAGATGTCAACCTTTTATGAATTTACAGTGTATAGAGACTATACAATATCAGTGCATATTAATTTATTAGAACCTTGATTTTTAAATTTAAGATTTGAGATTATGCAACAATTAAGTACATTATTAATTTCTTTTATATGAAAACAGAAAAAGGAAATGCAATTGTTTAGGTTCGAATTTCAAATCTAACAAACGTCATCTCTTTAAAAAATTGTATCAATCTACTGGGTTAAACCTCAAGTTTTACATTATTTGTTGATTTTAATATTTCATCTAGATATAGTTTGAAATTTTGTAAAAAAAAAAAAAGGCTAAAATCAAGAAAACATTAAGAATGATAAGAAAATCCTTCCCACGATATGTACATAATAAATCATGGTAGGTAAATAAATTATTGGAGTAACATGTCAATAAAGTTGTAGACAAACCATTGACTATTATGAATGAAAACAAATATTAATTTATTGGAGCACTCAGCCAAAAGATTATTCGTAACATTATTTCTACTATTAATCCATCTCAAGAACTATATATTTAATGAACACATTTTTCTTTTACATTTGCAAGGAATAAATTCATATTATAATAGGAGATTGAAACCATTTGAATAATAGTTGATAATTCAAGTCAAGCGAAATATTAATTATAATTAATATTTCACAAACACATATGGCATGAAAATTTGGAGGGTTAGAAGTTCAAATATGAATATATTTTTTATATTTAAATGTACCCATGATTACAATTTCTTTGTTTTATTAATTAAGTTTTTTGTATTTATTATAGATGGTTTGAATAGATTGATTCTTAAGTTTATTAATCCCTTAAGGTTTCAAATTTTGTTTTTATTTATCTCAAATGGCTATGTACTAAGATCTATAGATTGAGTCAAATAAAATAAAATAAAACTAGAAACCGAGTCCTTTCAAAGAATATTCCACTTGTTTATTACATAGAATATATATATATATATATATATATATATATATATATATATATATATTTATATATCAAAGAATACTATTTTTGAACCTAAAATTTAATTCAATTTCTTATGTAGATAATTTTGTGAGTTATCACGTAACATGCTACGTGTGCAATACAGATAATAATTAGTATCATTCAAAAAATTTGAATTTAATTATATGATTTGAAAAGTTTAGTATATATTTACATAACATAAAATTTAATATACTGATTTGTATGTAATAAAATGTTGAGAGTTTAAATTTATTTTGTGCAAAAAATTAATGACATATTTGGCTATTAAGTCAATTAAAAGCAAAAGTGATTTTTTTTTTCCCGGTTTTAATGGTAAAGACTCGAAAGCTTGAAATTTTTGTCAAGACTTTGACAAGTTCCTTATTATTTGCTATAAAATTCAAACTTGAAGCATATATAAATGTAATGACTAAAACAAAAAACAAAAAGAAAAGGGTTTTTGAAAGATTTTAGACCCCATGCATTATTGGAGAGAACTGTTTGTAAAGAAAGATTTTCTTGTGATCACTTGATTATTTTTGGCTTCTCTAAATCAACACTAAAAATAAAAAATCTTTTCTTTATTTATTTTTCTTGATAAATTCAACTAATGAAGTTTTGAATTGGTTGTCAGTCAAATCCAAATCAAATGTCTTCGATTGCCAAGTAAAAAAAAATTTTGAAAAATGAGAATATAAACAAAATAAATTAATTATTTGAGGTTATGAACATATGTTCTATGCTTTGCAAAAGGAACATAATTGCACAGACAAAGAAGCCAATATGGGCCCTAATTTTTGTCTAATACATTACTTTTGATTTGCATTATCTCTTACTTATTTTCTTGACAATGATGCCTTGACTTAATGGCAACAAAAAAGTTATGTGATTTTGAAATTTTAAGTTTAAGTTTTATTGTGTTTAAGCTTGAGTTTAATTATTAAGTTTAATAATTTATTAATTTAGTTAAAGTAAGTAATTTTCATATAAGTTCTATGGATGTACTTGTAACTTCTCATATATTGTACCTGTCATAACGTCTAGGTCCGTGAACCTAACCGCTAGACTTTAAAATCCTAGGAGTCGCCACCAACCATTCAAACCTAAGGTGTGATTGGTCACCTATTCTTGTCTAAAGATAAGGCAGGGTCTGCATTCAAAGAATCTAGGATTCGGGAGTACGGTTACGTGTGAGGAAGGATTAGCACCCCCACAACGCCCATTTTAAAATGGTACCAACTAATTTTGTGATATCTTTAATAATTTTTAACTAAATGGTCTTTAATCTTGTCAAATTCAAATATTTAAATATTGGACAATTTCTAAGAAACTCTCCATCATGCTGGCGGAATTCCTTAAATTTCATCCTTACCTCAAGAGTATCCAAGAAATCCCATTCGTCTTTCTCGGAGAGGCTCCGTCGTCGGATTTGTTAAATCGTTTATGAAATAGCTTGATTTTATTTTCCATCTTTTATTCTTATTATTTTTTTCTTCTTTTTATTTCCTTTTTAATTATCCTTTATTTTTTATTTTATTTTATTTTATTTTTTTTATCTTTATTTTAATATTATTTATCTTTTGAAAATAAATGTCGATTATTCTTCTTGAAAATTTTCTTTAAATCTTCCATCATACTGGCGAAATTTAAAGAAAACATATCACCTAGGAATTTTAAAATGTCAGCCATTCGTGACATCTTATAATTCCATCATCGGGATAACCTCCACTTATTCTCAATTTATTGTTATACCTTTATTTTTTTAATCATTATTCCCTAATTTCTTATTAATATTTATGTTTATTTTATTTTTAATGGAGATTGATTATTAATATATATTTATGTTTTTTTTTAGAAATAAATATCGATTGTTAATATTGAACACTTACCTTAAATCTTCCATCATGCTGGCGAAATTTAAGACAAATATCCTCACCTAGGAATTTCCGAAATGGCAACCATTCGTGACACTCGAAATTCCATCCTCGGAGTAATCTCAACCTATCTTCATATTTTATGATTCTATTATTTTTTCTAATTTTATATGTCAATCAATTTAAGTATACAAATTATTATTTTTCTTTATTATTAACAAATTAAACATAGTACTATCATGAACTTACCAAATTATTAGATTATTGAATTAATTAACAAACTATTATCAAATTAATATTATTTAACCTTATTAAAACAAATATTAGCCATTATCGAAATAAATGTTTATGTACAAATTATTACCACATTATTTATATGTTAAATTATTAACTATTAATTTAATTATTATATAAACAATTAATACCCAATTATAGATATATAATAACCTAACAATCATAAACTACCCACTAACATTAATTAAACGTTTTTTACTTACCTGTAAAGGGGCAAAAACCAAGCTTTCTTTTGTATTTCCAAACTACAGCTCACGTGAATAATAAGAATTGTGAGGAACAGGGGCGGTGGCAACAAACATCCTAGTAGTAACCAGACAGGATGCGTGACAAGCGAACAAGCTCGTTTGGCGATGAGTTGCTCACGGTGGTGCAGCGATTGACAGCCAAGAAATTGATACAACCGACAAACTCCAATCCACAATGGACAGGGTAACGATGATCAGTGTAAGATGATGATGGCCACAGTATGGGGGCAAGCTTGGTGATGATGCTCGGTAGGATTTTCTGTCAAGGTTGAGTGTTTGATTGTGTATTTGTTGTCCCTCTAAATCCCTTTTTATAGCCACCAATATGTTAGAGTCCTAATACAACTATGCTTATTCTAATAATTATCTCCTATTTTTAATATTTTATCTATTTAATTCTTATGTTAATCCTAATCTAACTCTATCAAATTTAATATTAATCCATCTAATTATCCTAATTATCTAATCCTAAAATTAATTTTATTTTTATTTCTTTTTATCTTTTCTCTCTCTTTTCTTTTCTTTTTTTTTTAATTCCTAAATCCTATTTTAATATTAATTTCCTAATTAATATTAATTCTAAATCTAAAAACTCTAATTTAATTCTAGCCAAATTCCCAATTATTAAATTAAAATACAAATGTCACCCACCCCAATTAATTATTTATACAAATTAAGACTCCGGACAAAATATGGTGTCTACAGTACCCCTTCAAAAGAATTAATTATTTTTTTTAGATATAGAGATAGGAGAGAGATTTTTGTTGTTATAGTGTTTTGTTGAAATTTATTTGTTGCCTCCAATTCCATAAAAAACAAAAAAAAAAGGATTATTATCCATACTTTGTCAATAAAATTTTCAAACCATATAAACAAGGTTAAGACTATGATACATACCCCCCACTTATTTTATTTTTTAGTTTTTTAATATTCCTTAAAGGATATGTTAACCATTTAATTTCGCTTGTAAAATTTAAACTATTAACAGTGTATTAGATAATAATCCAAGAAATTTATAACAATTGAAAAGCTTGTAATTAAAAGTTATGTATGAATTTATTATCATGTCGCAATTTTTTTATTCCAAAATCGTGATACTTCAATTGGCTAATGACTAATGTTTGTAATTTCAATTTAAAATGTTCATATTAAAATTCTTAGATAATATAGGAAAAAAAAGACGAAATACCCTCCATTCCGTTGCAAAAAAAAAACGATTATATACGCTAGAAAAATCATATATATGTGCTATGTATAATAAAATGCAAGATTCATTAAACAAGATAAATGAAGAAGAGATCGTTTTAGCAATTTTGCATATAATTTGTGGTCAAAAATGAAATTTGGATTATATCCTCTCTATAGTCATTGGTTTCTTGAGCACCTAGGATCCCATTTATGTTAAATCCATTAACAAGACGATAAAAAATTAACTTGTCCTATTGTCTAATCTTTCCATGCAAAAAATTAAGAAAACTCCAATTCTCTCAATTTCAATACTGTCTCACTTCTGCTTTTTATGATTGGGGTAGAATTTTTTTTTTAATCTATCCCACTTTTTTAAAATACAGCTTTTAGATTTTGTTTAATTTTTCTCAAACGATTTTAAAAATATGTTATTTTACATTAATACGATTATATAAAATTTTACTTATAAAGTATTTTTCATAAAAATTAAATTATAATCGATAAGAAACGAGATTTTATCAGTCTAATTAACCATTAGTTTTTTTTTCATAAATAAAAATGCAATATATTTTTTGTACGACAGAATTTGAAAGTGACTGAACTCCTATTAAAAGACCACACTGTACAAGTAAAGCTTGTCGTCTGCTTCAATTACTTGAGGAATTCGGATCAGCATTGCTGAGTGGTGTTTTCTTGTCTTTAAAGGTTTTTTTTTTAACTTCACTTCTCAAAATCCTTGTCCACTAGTGGGACCAAATAATTCTGTGCACTGATTCTGGTGCTCAGTGTTTTTTTTTTTTTTTGGTTACATGGTGCTCAGTGTTTTGATTGTTTGGTTTTTCAAAATTTTCACATCAAGAATAGAAGCCATGTGAACTTTTACTCCGACAACCCAAAAAGAATGGTTGGCCTTGGCCATCTATTCTGTTGTTTCATATAGTTCTTAGCATTGAAAACTACACTCTACTTTCACTTTTATAAATTTTAGACTTAATAAGCGAGCAAGGGCAATTTTACAATAAATTATAAAATTTGACTTTATTATAAGATCAGTGAGTAATAATTTTTAGATTAATAATATTTAGTCTAAACCATTTATTAAATTTTAAAAATTAAAAAACGCTTAAACATGATAATCTATTAAACTAGTTTTTTAAATTATCCTTTTGTATTAAATATTAATAAAAAATATAATAATGTATTACTAATTTAACATTCCTATATTAATAAAAAAATTTAGTAGTGTATTACGATTTTAACCTTTTTACCAGTCCCACAACTTTGACAGTCATAGTAAAATTTATAAGATTCATTATAAATTTACACGGACATTCAATTGCCCTATCAAATTTTAGTGCTAGAATACTTCTGGCATCAGAGCAATTAACTAACCTTGTTCTTCTTAAAAAAGAATTAATTTTTTCTATAGAATCCTGTCACTCTAGAATTAATACATTTACCCTCGCTTGCTTCAGGGCCAAGCAAGAGATAGGTATTGAATATTGTCACCCCCTCTTGATAATCCTGATAGTTTGATTATAATATTTTTCTATTCAATTCATTTGCTTATGTTTTACACAATTGAAGATTAACAGTGGATTGAGTAGACCATAAGAGAATACTATAGAGATAATACAAACTTTTTCTCAATCCTTTTCGCTGCAATGGAAATTACAAACATGAAATTTTACAAGCAAGTTATCATAAATTTTATAGTTTTTCCTATAATCCTGTTGAATTTTAATTCTTTTACACTCTTGATCATAAAATTTATAGTTAATTATAATAGTTTTATGTTTTTTATAGTGTTTTTATGCTTATTTTCATCAATTTTACAATGAATTGCACTAATTTTACTGTTAATTATCATAGATTTATTCTTTTATTGTATTTTGGGTTTACTCTCTTTAAATTTATGATGAATCATATTAATTTTATAGTTAATTATTATATATTTATATTTTTTTAGTGTTTTTATACTTACTCTCATCAATTTTACAATGAATCTCATAAATTTTAGAATTAATTATCATATTTTTATGTTTTTTCTAATATTTTTATGTTTACTCTCATCAATTTTACAATAAATCTCATAAATTTTTTAGTTAATTATTATATATTTATGTTTTTATATAATGTTTTTATGCTTACTCTTGTAAATTTTATGATGAATTAATGTCTTAAATTTTACAATAAATCTCATAAATTTTACAATGAATCTAATAAAATTTATAATGAATGTCATAAATTTTACGAGAGACCTCATAAATTTTACAATGAATCTCATATGATTTATAGTTAATTATAATATATTTATGTTTTTAGTAGTTATTTTTACACTAAATCTCATAAGTTTTACAATGAATCTCATAAATTTTATGATGAACCTAACAAATTTTACAATAAACCCCATAATTTTACAATGAATGTTTTAAATTTTTCTACAACACAGAAAAAGCATATATCATCTCTACAGTATTTTATTAAGGTTTGCTCAAACCACTGCTAATCTCCAACTCTACAAAACATAAGCAAAGAAATTAAATAGAAAAATATTATAATCAAACTGTTAGGATCATCAGGTGATAACAATAGTGAATACCCTAGTTCTTGCTTAGGCCCCAAAGCAAGCAATGGTAACTATATTAATTCTAGAATGACAAGATTTCATAGAAAACATTGATTCCTTCCCAATAAGAACAATTAGCCATGTATAAGAGTAGCAAACTGTTTTGATGCCAAAAGCATTCTAGCATTAAAATTTAATAGGGCAGTTGAATGTCATACACAAGATTTGAATTGGCAAGGAGGTTGGTGTTGTTGGGCATTTGGTTCCTTGGGTTGAATGAAACCCAAATTTAAGGTACAATTATTTTTTTTTGGTGTATTATTTTTAATATATGTTAAAAAGTATAAAATAAATAAATAAAAGTAATTATTTAATATATCACCAGTAAAGTTTTTTATTCTACAAGTAGAATTAAAATTACGACATATGTCTTATTTTATTTATTTTTTATATTTTTAATATTTTTATAAGAATGTGTCATGATCTTAACATCATTTGTGGACTAAAAATAACTTTATCAGCGATGTATATAATAATTATCCAATTAATAAATACGGGTCTTGAAGTAAATAAAGAATTGTTTGAAGTTGTTGATTTCATTTGTTTTTAATATATGTTGCATGAAAAATAAGAAATAGGTGGAGCTGCATAGGGAAAAGGATCGAAAGCCATGAGCCTAATTGATCCAGCAGTTGTCAGTTGTTCTACCGTCGTAGTATTTCAGGTTGGCTTCCTCATTTTCTCTTTAAATTTCATAGTTATGAGGTGAATAATTGAAGGATTATTAGTTGTTTTTGGAAAAACATTTAAGTTCTGATTTGGGTTTTAGATTATACATGTGGATTTTCATTTATATTGGTTAAAAGAACAAACTCATAGAGCATAAAGAGGTTTGGTGTTGTAGGGAATTTGGTGCCTTGGGTTGAATGAAACTTAAAATTGAGATATAATTATTTATATTTATTGGTATATTATTTTTAATATATGTTACAAACTATAAAATAAATAAATAAATATGAGTCCTGAAGTAAATAAAGAATGATTTGAGACCGTTGATTTATTTATTTGTTTTTCATACATGTTGCATGAAAAATACGAAATAAGTGGAGGTGCACATGCAAAAAGATTGAAAGCCATGAACCTAATTGATACACAGTTGTCAATTGTTCTATCGTTCCAATAATTCACGTTGGCTTTTCTCATTTTCTCTCTAAAAGTTCATAGTTATCAAGTGAATAATCGAAAGATTATTAATTGTTTCTAGAAAAGCCTGGAAATTTTGATTCGGCTTTTTTAATATACACATGAGTTTTCATTTATATTGATTAAAAAAGAAAATAATATTTCAAAATAAAAAAAATTAAAACAGCTAGAACAAAAAAAATTAAAAAAGAAAAAAGGTCAAAACCTAACCTACGACTTAATCCTTGTGAAAAACAATTTGACAGTAAAATTCTATATTATTAGAAAAAAATAAATCTAAAAATGCCCAAACCGTATTAGAAGAAATATAATAAAAGACTCGTTTTCCAGGCGATTTGTAACCAAGTGAAATCTGATTTTTCCATGATTTCAGCAATACTGTTTTTTCTCTTTTGGTCATGTAGTTTTCTCATAAATGATCGTACTTGAAGCTTCAAGAATAAATAAATAAATAAAAGTTTGGGAGCAATGAAATAAGCGCACGATGGCACCAATTATTGTAAGTTTCCCAAGAGTTTCAGTGCACGCTCTCAAAACTCTTCTTTATAAGTTACCGTGCATCACGTTCTCTTTTTTTCTTTTTTTTTTTTTTGAGTAAATGTGAGACAAAGACAAGGTAGCTGAAACAATCCTTTACTTGTCCGTTTGCCTTTAAAGATGTTTGCTTTGTAGCTTTATGGATTCGGTTTGAAATAATATTCCCAAAGTGTCTTGTCTGATTCTCTAAAGTATGAATGACTCACCATTGTTATCAGTTATCACTAGATTCCAGCTCCAGAAGTTACATCCCAACTTCACATCTTAAACTAACGGGTAAGGCTAAAAATTCATGACACCCACCACCACTACCACTCTGCGTCAAATTATATAGCTTTTAAAAGGATTTAAAAATTTTAATCACGATATAATGAAATGATATGAAAATAATATGAATAAAAAATATATATAAAAATGACACCGATAAAAAGTTAATAAAAATGGTATATGAAAATAACAAAAGCTAAAAAAATATGTTTTATGTTTGGTATTTTAACACAAAATTTTTATATTTTATATAACACAAATGTTAATTTTATACTCTAATTACCAAATTTACTTTGATATATCGTTTGAGCTTCTCCATTATTTTTTATCTATCCCTTTAATATATCCGTGATTATACTATAAAAAATAATTAACATCAAATTTTGTCCGTATATTATGATTTTTATTAAATTTTATTGTTGTATTTTGATTGTATTTATTTTTAATAAAAAGAAATAGAGTTGAAATATTTTACAAATTTTGTTAGTGCAAGTAATATATTTTCATCAATTTTATTATTAGTTTTTGAAAAAATCAATAAAGTTAAAAGTATAATAATGAAATTCAATGAATTGTCATACACGCATAAGATTTAACATTGATTCATAATATAATAATAATTTTGATTTTAATTAAAAAAATCCATGGTAAAATTTATTCAAATATGAAATTAAGGTTTTTTTAATTATACATGTCACTTTATCAAAATCTTGGACAAGATGGAAATGATACCACTAATTAGAAATTGAGAGCTTCTATATGCAGCCAAAAAATTGTGTCCCACACCCTATTTTAATGAAATTTTTTTAATATCGAAAAACCCTCATATCAAAATATTATTTTACCTTTTTTCTTTTGTTCTTTTTCAATACTCATGAAAATGAATTTTTGATAACAAAGAAAGTGTGTTCCAAAACTATCATAACACACTCTTAGAAGTGAACTTTCGAGAGCCAAGTTAGACTCCCAAAAATTTACTTTAAGGAGCTTTAATTTTTTATAAATTTTTTTAATATTTATTTGCACAAAAGCGTACTTTCGTGAGATAAAAAAGCCTTATGAAAGCATATTTCTGTGAGGTTTCTTTGCCTCACGAAAGCGTTTTTCAGTGAGTGCTTCCATGAGCATTGCACACAAACAAAAATTTTGGATTTCTGTTTGCGTTGACCAAACACCCAAATCTCTCAAAATTTTCATTTTCAATCCATTAAATGTGACTTATAAGTAATTAAAATAAATATATTCAATGGAAATTCAAGAATTTATCTTTGATTGTTGTAAATAAAGAGAGATTTAAAAGAGTTTGAGAGTTTAAATTTAGAGTTATGCTGAGTTTAAGAGAGAGCTGTGTGAAGTTGTGTGGAAAATAGATTGGGTAGAATAATATAAAAAATAAGTTGTGAGAAGTAAAAATTAAAAGAAGATTTTTTTATTTAGGTTTTTTAAATAAATAGGATGTGAAAAATAAATAATAGGTTGTATATAAAAGCTCTCTTAGAATTTTGATTATATATTAATGAAATGCAATAATTAATGTCTAATCTGTTGCCTAATTGGTGAAATTCTCGTAAAATCAATAATGTGAAGGTAATATACTATTTTTATGTAATAAAAAATATTAATTAAATTATCAACAAGTGACTAGAATAAATAAAAATAGACTTTATCTTTAGACATTTGATAAAGTTTGAATTTTGGAGTTATTATTATGAAGAGAATTTTATAATTTATTACTTTCACATCTAATAAGATAAAATTTAAATTATAAAATAAATGAAAATATTTATGATTAAAAAAATATATTAATTAAATTCAGACAAAAACTGATTTAATCTATTATAACTCGACTAAAGGGACCTACTTATTCACCCTCTTGGAAATGTACGGCCATGGACTGTTTCTTTGCAAACAAACAAAGGATTCGTACGGTTGTTTAAGTTTTGAAGGAACCTTCCACTCTCAAACACAAAATTGAACAAGCAAAGATAAAAAATCAGATCACTGGCGTTTACAAGTGATCATGACTACCCCTACGGCAATGTACTACGCGTAGGTCCGCGGGTCGTAATCAAAGATGTGCAGTACGATCACGGCTTTGCATAAATATATTTTAATAAAGATTTTGTGAAATTGTATGATATTTGTGGTTTGGTTTTGGCTGCGGTGAGGATGATGATATAAATAATGATAATGACGACGATAAAATTAAATAGAAGGGATTATCATTTTCTGCAATGGTGATTGAATTGTACGGTTAGACAGGACTTTGGTCGCTAGGTGATAAATGTTAGCCAGCTAGGGTTGCGAAAGTTAATTGGAAGATGCTATGGAACAAGAGTGAAGGTTGCTCTCAATGTAGTCGTGGCTCCATAGCAGCAGCAAAGGCTGAAGATGCGGATGATGATGGAGAAGAATACGATACTAGACAAAACTCTTGGTATTAGTCAAATTAAAGCAATGAAAAAACCCTTGAATTTGATATCTATATTTATATATATATATGTGTGTGTGTTTTTAATTTAGTTATTAGCATGACATAATATTAATTAATAAATAATATTAGATTAAAAAAATTACATTCATACAAATTACAATACATTACCACACAGGTTTAATTTTAAATAAATTTATAAACGTAACATATATGCATGTTATCTTTCAATTAATCATATAATGTGTGTAATATATATATATATATAATAAATATATACATATAATATATATATTTGCAATATAATTAACTATCGAGCCAAGTTGAATTTAGCTTGAACGATTTGATATATTTTTGACTTGGCTTCATTTGTTTGATTAGATCCATGTAATGAATTTAATATTTATATTCAAAATTCTCTTAAAAATTGAACAGACCGTTAAATTTTAAAAAATAATTTAATCCTTGGACAAATCTTTTTAATACTTGAAGCCATTTTTGTTTAAAAAAGTATGAATTCTTAATTTAGTCATTAGCACTTATAAATTCTTAATTACTTTATATATATATTTTCTTCAAATTGAATGGTAAAATATATGATCAACTTCAACAACTTTTATAATATTTCCTTTTTACTATTACCTACTAAATCTGTTTCATGGGTCCGGCAGGATTCGGGCTAGGCATAGTTAAAGTATTAAGAATGGAAAGTGAACTCAAGCCGAGTTTGTCCAAAGCCGTTTTTATATATAATAAATAAGTCATATATATTCAAATACTATTATGTTTTTAAAAAAAATATAATAAAACATATAAAAATATTAAAAATCTAATATTTAATAAGTATAATATAATAACTTTGAATAAATTATTACAAAAAGATTGCAAGAAACAAGAAAATTTAAGTTAAACTAGATTAAATTACATAAAAAAGCAAAAGTAATTAAAAAAATGCATTAGCATGAAAAATTGTAAAAAAAAAATTTATAATTATCGAGTCGAACTGAGTTTGAACTTAAAATGTAAAAATGGTAAACCCAAGTTTAAACATATTTTAGCCTACTTCAATTTTCAAATTCAAACTCAATTAAAGGACTTAAAATTTTTGTCTAAACCCCCCTTAAAAAAATGGACTGATTGTCATATTTAGACAGAGATCCTGACCCTTCAACAAATTTATTACTTGATGGGGAATTTGAATTTACATTACCTTTATTAAAAGTGTTCAAGGAGGGAAAAAGCTAACACTATTATTCAACATTTTTCTTGACTCAAAATCTCAAATTGATTGAGTTCCTTTCTCTCTCTCTCTCTCTCTGATCTTTCAAGAATAACTTCTTTCTTTCTTTCTATTATTATTATTATTATTACACGGATTTTGTTGGGAATTTTTAACAAAGAGAAAAGAGTTTGTACCCCTTTTTTTTGTGGCATGCAGCAGCTAGCTTTCAGATACGAACAAAGTTTATAGAAAATCTACCGATGGAAAATGGAATGATAATCGCTCATCAAAATGAAATTATAGTTTCATTCCTAAGATTGATTTGATTTAGAGAAAGTTCAAAGTACTGTACCAAAAAGAAAAAAATTCAAGTTTTCAAGGCCATTTATCTAAAATACTTTTAAATGTAAACATTAATTATTTAATTTTAAAGTTATGGAAAATTGAACTAAACAAAAATCCCTATTAAAAAAAGGGGAATTATTCCACTCATCAAGCTTTAATCAATATCCCTAAAATTTCAATTAATAAATGATTTATGCTAACAGAAACCTATGAATCTAGAAGATTGTTTTTGTGTCACGGGTGGTATGCACTATATAAATATGATGATTGCACGCAACACATAGTCAACCAAGTTAACTTACGTTTCCAACTTTATTACGAGGAAACGAGAATTTAATTATTGAAATTTAACTGTTTTGAACAAAATAAATAAATAAATACATGTATCAATCAAAATCAAATGTTCGAAAATCACGTTTGCAATGACTTTAATAAATAACCTCAGATATTTAAACATGATTCGAATCATAAAATTGTTATTATTGAGTGAAATTTATCATTTATCGTTCTCAACTCAAACAAGATTAATTTTAAACCGTAAAATAGATAAAAAAACTGTGATTACATGAAAAAAAAACTTCGCTCCCTCAAATCAACAATACCAAGTCCACAAATCAACTAATCATAGCAAAGCAAACCTAAACTTCCTTAACTACTCAATTGGGGCCTTACCCACAATGTTGTATTAGAGGTTTTCATGGGTAATATTTGAAAGTAAATCTAAGCTTTAGGCATAATTTTTTGTCCAAATACGTTTTTTTACATAAATGAATAAACTCAAATCCACCAAAATACTTAAAAAATAAATAAAATACAAAAACATAAAATAGACATAATATTTAATACGTATAACATTAAAAATTCAAATAAATTCATACAAAAAGATTATAAGAACATGAAAATCAAAACCAAAATCTAAATAAGTAATACAAGCTCAAATTAAATTGTATAAAAAATCTAAAATAATTAAAAATGCATTAGTATATTTTTCAATAACTTCCTTACTTGACATATCTTCGAAAATATTTTTTAAATTTACAAAATATAACATCATATTTTAATCAAATATTAAATTAATTAATCTTCAAAAATATTTTCAATAATCATATTACCAATATTTGTTAGGTCGAATGGAAGGAGCTCGGTATCCCTTAAATAAGGTCTCAAGTTCGAGTCTTGAGAATAGAGAAAATAGTGCTGGAAGAGCTCTCCCGTTTGGGATCCAACCGTAACTTGACTTCAAATTAATCGAGACCTAAAGTAACCTTCAGATATCAAAAAGTTTTAGCCAAATTAAATTAATTAAGTTATAAAAATAATAAAAAATCACAACTATCGAACTATGCCAGAGCAAGTTTGAAATTTAAAATGGTGAACTTAACCCCGATCCAATTTTTACTAGATTCAAGTTTCAAACCAAACCTGTCTTGCTCTTGCTCTCTAAAAAATCAAGCCAAGTTTCGGGCTTGAACGAACCACCCAACTCTTAATGTTCTTGGTATTTGAATTGCAGCCTTTTTTTTTTGACATATGATACCCTAATCTCATTTAATTGCATATATCCACTAAAGCTACTTGGCCTCAAATACTGAACACTTGGTGATCCAGCCATTAGCATGCTGAAAGCACCTGATCAATTAGCCCCAGCAACAAACCTCCAAAAGGAGCCTTCGGGCTATTTGACATTTTTAAAATAACATCCTTATTTTTTTTCAAATCACAAGGTGTTCTTATATTATATCGAATATGAGATTAATCTCAGTTCGCTTTTCATGTTTGACACTAATATAAAAAAAATTTAATCTGATGATTAGAATTTAAACATGAGACTTCTCGAATAACACTCTTAATTACTCAACCTTCAATAAAATCAAAATTTTCATATCAGTAAAAAAAAATCTAGAATCTATGGCCATGTATACTGAGCCTTTCCTTTTAAAAGCCGAAGCCATGGACCTTCCCTTTTAAAAGCCAAACCCGAGCTCGATTCAATTCACGCATCAACAATATCGTGTTTTCTTGATAGAATTTTGGACTTTAAATTTTAATAATCAAAACTAAACTAAAAAAAATAACTAATGCTTATAATACTCCAATATATGTCTACTCAAATCCCTTTTGAAGAAGAGAAATTCTATGTAGAACCATCAATTGGTATTAATTTTTTATCTATATATCAATACATAGGTTATATAAATATGAAAAGGTAACTAACAATCTATTGATCAAGTAGTTAAAAAAAATTATGGTATATTATAAAATTTAAATTTGAATTCAAATAATTCTATTTTTATCTCCAATTATAAAAAAAAATACAAGAAAGTAATATAAGTGTAACACATTTTTAACGTGGGTGTCTGTCCTCACTTGATTTTATTGTCTTTAAAAATGAAAAAAAAAAAGTAATTTTTCTTTGAAAATGAGAGGGAATTATTGTTGTATCAAGTGCTACCACCATAACTCTCTCTCTCTCTCTCTCTCTCTCTATATATATATATATATATATATATATATATATATAGAGGAGGGATCCACTTACACATGTGTAAAATAAATTTAGTTTTACACACTTTTATATCTTTTTATATGATTTATAATTTTTTAATCCGACCGTTGAATTTTATGTTCTATTCACATAGATCATGTGTAGACACCTAATTTTGTCCGAATTTCACAAATTATTTTGACAAGTTTTGTTCTTATTATTATTTTTTATTTTATATTTTATTTTCATTTTTCTTATTTATTTTGTTATTATTCATATCATTAACATCATTATTATTATCTTTTCTTTTTTATTATCTTTTTATTACTTTTTATTATTATTATTATTATTATTATTATTATTATTATTTTTATTTTATATTATTTTGCCGCCAAGCCAACCGAACCTCCCATCAGTCATTACCACATTAAATGGCTTCAGGATTTGCTAGATTTGCCGGCAGACCCATTGTCTCAAGCCGCCGGCGACCTGCTCTCTCCCAGTCTCGAGCTCCACCCAGCAGATTTCTACCCTTTCCCATCCCGTGAATCCCGCTCCTACAGAACCTATGGATCTTGTGACTCTGAGAGGCTACGGTAAGAGGTTTCAAACTGATTTAAGAAGAGAACCAAGCAGAGGAAAAAGGGGGCGGAGGAGAAAAAAGACCAGAAATCCCAAAATCACCGAGACACCTTATCGCCATCACCACCGTGAATCCCACTCCTCACAACCCAAGCCACCCTTCTCATCTCAGAAACGCTAACATCACCCAACCCAAAACCCCCCAGATCCGAGAGCTCCAAATCTCAGATCTGGAACCTAGATCTAAAAACCTGCAAAAAAAAAGCAAACCAACAGCAACCACAACAAAACACAACCAGATCCAAAAACAGAAATAACAAAACAAAATACAAAAAAAAGAGAGAAACTTTCGGAGATAGTGAGATTCGTGAGGGTGGGAGTGTTTTCGGGAAAAACGAGCCTCGGATTGGAATAGAGGACAGAGAGCAGAGTGTTTTGAGGTTATTGGAAAGGTCACCGGCGACGGATGTACGGTGGCGTACGTCGAAGAGGAAAAGAAGACTGAGAGGACTTTGGGATTTTTGGAGAAATCGGGTTAAATAAAAAAAAGGGGAAAAAATGGGTTTAGAAAAGAAAGGAGTCGCCTTTTATAGCTGAGAAAAAGGGGAATAAAGAAGGCGACCCGCGTGAAGGCTTGAATCAACTGAGACCCACAGGACCGCCCGCCCGCCCGCCAAAAGCGAGAAGACACGCATGCCTAGCTGCTAGATTCACGAGATCGCCCGCTAGAGAAAGAGCCGATTCCACTAGCGCACTCGTCAGTCCACGTGTCCTTTCGCCCGCTGAGAAAAGGGCGGATTCGCGTGTTGCTCAAATTGGATGTGTTCGCTCGTCCAAAGAGTTAGCCCAGTCCGGGAGGTCGCCCGTTCGTGGAAAAGGAAGCAAAATCAGATAGCTCGCCTGAGAAAGGAGCCCTCTCGTTCAAGGAGTTCGCCCGGCCTAGGAGGGATCTGTGAACTAGTTCACCTGACAAAGAGCTAGACCACTCAACGAGTGTTCGCCCACCCGGGGGAAAACATCCATTCGCTCGCCCGCAGAAGAGCTAGCTGAGTCAGTGTGTTCGCCCGCTCGTCGGAAGCAGTGGCTTGTTCGCACACCCGGAAAGAAAACATCCGTTCGCTCGTCCGCCAGCCAAAAGATCGCCCGCCAAGGAGTTGGACCATACGAGTAACTCGCCTGCAAGAATTTAGTCCATACAAGGAGCTCACCCGCCTGAGGAGAAAGAACATCCACTCGTTCGCCCGCTCAAATAGTTCGCCCGCCCGCAAGGGGTATATTTCCTTTTCTCGTTTTAGTTACTCATTCATTTGTTTAAATACTTTTAATGTTAAATAGAATGACATAATAAACATTAATTGGAAATAAACGTGGAATTCTCCCGAGCATGGGATGTCATGAGACTCACAAGTAGTGATTTCTTGACTGATCCCTAGGTGAGAGGGATTAGCTAAATGTTACCAGAGTATTGGGATATTTAGCCAAATTTCTCAATATTGAGGATTTCATTACTAAAAATCAAAATATGAAATTCCCTTTATAATTCCATATGCATCACAAATCATATGTTTGCATCATGTGCGAAAATAAATAATAATAAAGGAGATTCTCCCGAGGATGGGATGTCATGAGACTCACAAGTAGTGATTTCTTGACTGATCCCTAGGTGAGAGGGATTAGCTAAATGTTACCAGAGTATTGGGATATTTAGTTAAATTTCTCAATATCAAGAGTTTCATCAATATAATTAAAATAAATAAAATTTCTTTCAAGTTTCATATGCATCACGCATCTTTATCCATACTACATGTATACGATTAATCATAAAATAGCGTGAGCACTACCGAAGATGGGATGTCATGAGACTCACAAGTAGTGATTTCTGGACTGATCCCTAGGTGAGAGGGATTATTTCAAATGTTACCAGAGGATTGGGATATTTGATCTAGTTTTTCAATAAATGGTGTTCATGTTGATTTTCATAATGAAATCCCTTTACAACAACAATTTTCAAGCAAATACGCTAATTTTTCCTATAATTGAAAGCCAAGACTATCTTCTTAAAATCCAAAGATACCATGTGGTTAGGATGGTACCGTTTTTAACGGGCGTCGTGGGGGTGTTAATCCTTCCCCACGCGTAACCGTACCCCCGAACCCAACCTCGTTTTCGCAGACCAAAATTATCTTCTTAATAAAACTTAATTAATTTTGAGATTTTGTTAAAAAGATAAATATTTTAGGTGGCCAATCACACCTAGTCAAAAAAGATTGGTGGCGACTCCCATTTTTGTTTTTAAACGCATTTTTCGAAAATCGTCGAGCGCGAAGCCGTTACGACAGCTTGGCGACTCCACTGGGGAAGTGCTTTTTTTTTTAGGGTCGAGCCATTAAATAATCATATGGTATTTATTTCAATTTGATAGTCTGGGTTGGCATTTAAATTTAATATTCTTTCAAAAAAAAAAAACAAATAAATGAAAAATGAAAAAAAAGAAAAGTGGAAAAAATCTACACAAATAAATAAATAAGTAAATTGAAATCTCATTTCATCCATTTTTATTACATTCTTTGTGTATAAAGGTGTTGTTGAATAAATAAAGTGGAATATATATGCATGTACTGTTGCATACATCGATGCATTTGCATAACATGAGCCCTACACCCGGGTTCCGTCCTTTTAGGAGGGGGTAAAGTAGCTATGCTCTCGTGAGGTAATCACCTCCGCAATGGCAAGTGAAATACTCCCACTCAGATCTGTTCCTTTACTAGTCCAAGTGTGGACGACAGTATGGAATGGTTTTGGAACCTTTAGATCTGTGAAACCTTAAACCAGCATATAGTGTGTTGTAAGGAGACCAACCTAAGTTAGAGCCATTCCTTCCCATTAATGAGAGTGACCCTTGATAGGACATAAATAAACATTCCATCCTTTATCTGCCTTTTGTTTCTTTGTTCATATTTTACTCATATACTGATTTTTACTTTTTCTCTTGTTCTTTTTGCATGAATTCTCTTGCATCGCATAGTCACATAAAGGGGGTATTTTAACCATGGCTCTTTTCAACGAAGAATTTTTCACCGAATCCATAGAAAGACTAGCTTGTTCATCATCAGTGAATGTTCCGTGTGACGCCTACCGGGAGGTGCAAATTTGGTCTGAAAAGAGTCAACAAGTAAAAGGTGATTGTTTGACTAGGAATTATGTGCCCTCGCTCCCACAAGAAGTGAATTTGAGCCTCCAACAAAACAACTTAATAGACTTAGCCAACTTATGGGATCGAATCAGTGAAGAAGGGAAAAGGGATTTCCATGAGAGGTACGGCCAAATAGAGTCTTTGATCGCTGTAAAAGTTGAAGAACCATTGATCAGAGCTGCTATTCAGTTTTGGGACCCCTCCCATAGGTGCTTCTCTTTCAATGGAATGGACTTGACACCCACAGTGGAGGAGTACTCCGTCCTATTAGGCATTGATTTGAAAAGTCCGGACAAAATATATGTTCGAAAGCCAAAATCCGGATACCGCAAAAAGTTAGCCAAGCTTATGGGAGTTAGACCGGAAGACATAGATTCCCATAAAAAGGAGAAGGGGTCCAATGTTTGCATGCCGTGGGATTTTCTTCACGAATTCATCAAGAGACATCTCAGTGATCAGCAGGGGTTGACAGTTTTTGCATTGGCAATCTATGGGATGGTTGTCTTTCCGAAGGTGCTAGGGCACATTGAAGTGTTAGTGATAGACTTTTTTGAGCAAATTGAGAATAACGGGAACCCATCACCTGCCATATTAGCTGAAACCTTCAGGTCATTAAATTACTGTAGGAGGAACGGAGAAGGGCGATTTGTGGGATGTGCACAGCTACTGCATGTTTGGGCCAAAAGTCATTTTAAATGTGTGGAAAAGGCTTTCAAGAGGACTTTCCTACATCATCGCGCTCCGGTTAGAGAGTTCTGCAACAGTAAATGGCCAAAACTGAAAAGTAAGGAAGACTGGGTGGACTTTTTGGAAAGACTCGGAGATAAACAGATTGTATGGATGACTCCGTGGATGCCTCATGTACCGGTCTTGTATCGATGTGGAGAAGATCCGTGGGTGCAACTTCTAGGACCATGGGGAGGGATAAGCTATGCGCCACTTATGGTATTAAGACAGTTTGGAGCTAAACAATTTATTCCATTAACACAAGGGCTTAGTGATTTGGAGTTTTCCTATGGTGAGCCCAAGGCAATCAAAAAAGGTGAGCAAGTAGTTCGATCGTGGAAGCGAGCACGGAGAATCAACCTTGGGCCTCTCTCTGATAAAGCTACCTCGGAATACTTGATGTGGAGAACAAGGCAAGTAAGGGAGGTAGTTTTTCTCCCAAGTGAATGCAGCATACCTTTAGAACCGGAAATAGAAGTATCCGAGGCTGAAATCGCTAGGCAGCAGTTCAAGATAGATGAAGAAAGATGGAAGCAAGAAAATTTGAGGCTTCGAAGAGAGATGGAACAGCTAAAGTACAACGCAGAAATGCGAGAAGCCAAGCTCAAGAAAGTCCAACAAGAGCACCACGTCACCAACAAGGATCTCAGAAATCTGCACTTAGAGAACAAGAAGTTGAGATCTGAAATGAGGGTTGGAGGAATTATGCAAACTTCAAATGAAAGGAAGAGAGAATTAGAAGACTTGCATCGAAGGGTAGAACACTGGGCACACAAGGCCAAGAAAAGTGAAGAAGAGGTCGTTCATTTGTCCCAAGAACGACAAAATTGGGAAGGCATGTATTCGGCAAGCGCAAGGAAGCTAGCTCAATGTCAGAAAGAGAATGAGGAACTAAAAGAGAAGTTGAAAAAAGGAAAGCAAGTCGAGATAGATGATGATAAAGCCACATTGCAGCAAAAGGTTCAAATGCTAGAAGAACAGCTACAAATACATAAGAACCACATTAAAGTGATCATAGAAGATTGGGAGCAAAGTGAAAACAACTGGAGATATGGGTACGATTTGGCACAGGATGCAAGCATGATATGGAGAGTGGGAAGTTTGGGTAGACAAGAATATATAGAACACTTAGCCACCCAAGTTTGCAAGGCCGTAACAAAGGCGAGAGAAATGGTCGATAAAGCTGAAGCATTGAAACAGGAAATTCTCCCAACAGAAAAATACGGTCAAAGGTTGCTGAACTTTTTGGAGGAAGCTAAGGATCAATACCAGCAAGTTAGTCGTTTTTATGGATTCAATCAGAATATGATCGGAATGTAACAAACGACTTGTTGAATGAATGAAAATTCCTTTTTGTCAAGATTGTTATGGTTTAAATATCCCTTAAAGTATCATTCATCTTGCATCACATTCATTCATTTCTTCATGTAATATAAACGTAATAATTCAAGATTGCATCATGTAGTAATTAGTTCCTTAAATTGTGGTAATCAAGATTCTGGGTAGCTTCAACACTCAAAATTCCAGCCCAAATTCCCAAACACTCATACAATACCCGGTCGCGTTCAAGAGCAATGGAGGAAGAACATGATAATCGGATGGACAGAATGGAGAAGGCACAAGAAGAAATCCGAGGTCAGTTAGCCGCTCTAATGGAAATGATGACAAGATCGAACCGAGAAAAGGAAGTGGCTAGAGAAGCACCTAACCAAGGGACTGATAAGCCTCAGGGAGATGAAGACCCTCTATACCCTCCGGGGTTTACCCCTCTCCATGCCCAGTCTTTACAAGGCATGCCTCCACCTCCACCACAACCTATGGGCAGCTACGCCTACATGTATCCAGGCGCCCCGAGTACATCGACACAACCTCACATCACTGTGCCTATACCTCCCGTTCAAGGGACAAGACCTGCAGATCAATTCAAGTCCCCGACTTAGATGATCCAAAAGAACAAGAGAAGTTAAGAGGTAGTGTGTCAGAGATAAAAGGGGACTCAGACTCAAAGAAGTTCAGCATTATAGAGGAAAGGCTAAGGGCCATCGAGGGTAGTGATTCTTACGGATCCATGGATGCAATGGGATTGTGCTTAGTACCAGATGTGGTAATCCCTCCTAAATTCAAGACTCCTGACTTCGAGAAGTATGATGGGACCAAGTGCCCTATTACTCATGTGACAATGTACTGTCGCAAAATGGCCGCGTATAATCACGATGACAAGCTGTTGGTGCATGTGTTCCAAGACAGCCTCACAGGATCCGCTGCTAGATGGTATGTACAGCTGGATCGTACACGCGTCCACAGTTGGAGTGACCTGGCTAGAGCCTTCATCGCACAGTACAAACATGTCACGGATATGGCCCCAGATAGGCTATCTCTACAAAACATCGAGAAGAAAGCCAGCGAAAGTTTCAAGGAGTATGCTCAACGTTGGAGAGACCTCGCATCCCAAGTCCAGCCGCCTCTAACTGAAAAGGAGACGACGGTGATGTTTGTCAACACCTTGAAAGCACCTTACTATGAGCGCATGATAGGGAATGCCACCAAAAATTTCGCTGACATGGTCATCACAGGGGAAATAATTGAAAATGCAATTAAGAATGGGAAGTTGGAAAGTAATGATCCAAAGAAAGGTGGGTTATCCAAGAAGAAGGAGGTTGAAACCCAAGCTGTCACCCACACAACACCCCGGTATAGAGGAAGGGCACCTTACTCGCCCCGGTTTCAGCCACAACCCCAACCTTATCCAAATTACCAACCCTACTCCCCAACCACAAACAATGTCTCATATACCCCCTACCAAAATTCTTTTCAGCCACAGACATTCCAACCAAATCTTCGCCCTCCAGCACCTTACTACGCACCGACACCTATGGCCCAACCTTACCAGCCAAACAGTAACCCAACTACTAGCCAAAGGCCTCCCCGAAGAAATATTGAAAGACCTCCTATCGATCCTATCCCATGTCATACACAGACTTATTTCAGCAACTTGTAAAAGGCCACATGATTGCTCCCCTTTTTATGGAGCCGATGAAACCACCTTTCCCAAGATGGTATGACTCTAACGCCCGATGCGATTATCATGGGAACCCAGGCCATTCTACGGAAAACTGCACGGCCCTGAAGTATAAGGTGCAAGATTTGGTCAAATCGGGGAGGTTGACTTTTTCCAAGGAGGAGGAACCCAGTATCAATGCAAACCCACTTCCCAGTCACAGTGGAGGATCAGTTAGTACGGCTGAAGTTTGGGGGAAGTGTTGTATAAGGAGACGCGTGGAAGAGGTTAAGACTCCGATGAGTCTAGTATTCGATGCTTTACTCAAAGCCGAGATGATTCAACCTATACCGATAGACTCGGGGACTTGTCAGGACGAATCAAGCCCAGAACAGACTTGTGAATATCATATAGGGCATGTGGGCCACTCTATCCAAAACTGTCATCAATTTCAACATAAAGTCCAATCAATGATGGATTCATTTCTGATCGAGTTCCATACGGAGGAGGAAGAAGATATAGTGAGCGCTGCCTCGAATGAATCTTCGGGACACGATCATCCTTGGGGAAAACCATTGACAGTGTTTTATAAGGAAAAATCAAGTCCCGAGAAGGAAGAAGCTTATGTTGTCACACCTCCCACCATGATAATCAAAGTTCCAAGTTCTTTCCCTTATAAGAACAACAAGGCCGTCCCTTGGAAGTACGAGTTCAAAGCAGTGATTGACGGATCGGGCGACGTGGGTTCGGACGGATCGGCTTTGCTAGATAATGCCCACATAAGTGGAGTAGGGGGAATCACTCGAAGCGGGAGGTGCTATACTCCTGAAATGCTAGAGAGGGCCCGGAAGGGAAAAGCGAAGGAAGGAGAGGAGAGGGTCAGATGGAAAAGGGAAAGAGCAAGCTTTGTCTTCCAAAGATCGAGGGGAGAAACTGCAAAAGCCAGTATCAGAAGAGGACGCAAAGGAATTTTTGAAACTGATCAAGCACAGCGAATATAGTGTGGTCGAGCAATTGAATAAGATGCCTGCTCGGATTTCACTATTATCGTTGCTGTTGAGCTCAGAGTCGCATCGGAACGCCTTAATGAAGGTGCTGAACCAAGCCTATGTGCCTCATGATATTCCGGTCGACAGTATGGACCAGTTGGCGGGAAATATTACAGCGGCAAATTTAATATCTTTCAGTGATGACGAAATTCCGCCGGAAGGGCGAGGGAGTATTAAGGCCTTGAACATCACTACCAGCTGCAAGGGCCATACAATTGCCAAAGTTTTGATTGACAACGGCTCGTCAATCAATGTTCTACCTATGGCCACGCTGGCGAAGATGCCCATTGACATTTCTTGCATACAACCCAGTCACATGGTTGTAAGGGCATTTGATGGTTCCAGAAGGGACGTGATTGGTGATATCGAAGTCCCTATTGATATCGGGCCGGTCACTTTCAACATACATTTCCAAGTGATGGATATTTCGCCGTCATACAGTTTCCTACTGGGGAGACCATGGATCCATACGGCGGGTGCGGTTCCCTCATCGTTGCACCAGAAGGTGAAATTTGTTGTTGGTGATAAACAAGTAACTGTTTCAGGAGAAGAGACCTCTTGATCACCAAGCCCTTATCGGTACCCTACATCGAGGCAGCCGAAGAAGCATTGGAATGCTCTTTTAGGGCCTTTGAAATCGTAAATGCGACATATGTAGGAGAAGGATCAAGAATCCCCACCCCTCGGTTGTCAACCACCACTGAGATGATTGTTAAGCAGACACTACAAAAGGGCTGGCGTGTCGGAAGAGGTTTGGGGAAGAATCTCCAAGGACGAAGGAAGCCTGTGAAGATTGAGGAAAACAAGAATAGGTTCGGTCTCGGATATAAAGCCACTGGTTTAGAGAGGAGAAGGATGCTGGAAGAGAGGAGGAGGAAAAGAATAGCTCGCCTTCGGGGATACGAAGAAAAGGCGGAGAAGATGGTGATACCATACCTCTATGATACTTTTCGCTTTGGCGGATGTTATCACCCCGATGCATTAGAGGTAGTGGAAAGAGGACTTGTGAAAGGATCCTCTCGTGGGTTCCTCAGTTAAAAGAATGCATGAAGAAATCTCAATTTTTGGAAATGATGGCGTTGTTGGGCACAGAGCTGAAAGACTGGATTGTTGAAAGGATACCTTCTATCTTTTGTTTTTCCTTTTGTAATGTAGTAAGGTAGATTATCAACATCTTGGTCTAGAAAGTTCTAGAAGATTCTTTTGTAAATTTGATCTTCATCATCATTTCAATAAATTAACAAATTCAGTGCATTTCGAGTACTTTCTTTTCATCCATCATCATTTCCATAACTGTTTTCTCCTTTCATTCACTGCCATTGGTATGAACAACCAACCACATCTGTCAAATTTTTACATTTTCAGGAAAATGAATAATGAATGTGAAGATAACCTTAACGGCTATCCGGGGTTTGATTTTGAAAATTCTATATACGTCGACGAACTCGATAACAATGAAGATTCAGACGACGATGCTGTGTCTCCAGATCTATTGAAAATAGTCGAGCACGAAAAAGGACCGATCGAACCCAACAAAGAAGCTATTGATATGGTCAACTTAGGGGATGATGAGAAAGTCAAAGAGGTCAAGGTGGGCGCAGCACTTCCATTGACTGAGAGACTGAAACTAGAGGAATTGCTTCGTGAATATGTGGATGTGTTCGCTTGGTCTTATCAAGACATGCCCGGGTTAAATACCGAAGTTGTGGAGCATCGCCTGCCTTTGAAAATGGAAAGTAAGCCGGTACAACAGAAGCTTAGGCGCATGAAGCCCGAGATGTTGTTAAAGGTGAAGGAAGAAGTAAAAAAGCAATTCGATGCGGGGTTCTTGAAAGTAACTAAGTATCCGGAATGGGTGGCAAACATAGTCCCGGTACCAAAAAAAGATGGGAAAGTAAGGATGTGTGTAGATTATCGGGACTTAAACAGAGCTAGTCCCAAGGATAATTTCCCATTACCGCATATTGATACCTTGGTGGATAATACAGCCCAACACTACATGTTTTCGTTCATGGATGGTTTTTCGGGCTACAATCAGATTAAAATGGCTAAGGATGACATGGAGAAAACCACTTTTGTGACAGTTTGGGGCACATTTTGCTACAAAGTCATGCCTTTCGGTTTAAAGAATGCCGGGGCCACCTACCAAAGAGCGATGGTAACCCTTTTCCATGACATGATGCATAAGGAAATAGAGGTGTACGTGGATGACATGATTGCCAAGTCCCGAGGAGAAGAGGATCATGTAGCCAACCTTCAAAAGCTGTTTGAAAGGCTACGGAAGTTCCAGCTCAAGCTAAACCCTGCCAAATGCACTTTTGGTGTTAAATCAGGAAAGCTGTTGGGGTTTGTAGTCAGCGAAAAGGGAATTGAAGTGGACCCGGACAAAATCAGCGCGATACGAAATCTGTCACCCCCACGCACACAGAAGGAAGTAAGAGGTTTTTTGGGAAGATTGAACTATATTTCCCGTTTCATCTCGCAACTTACGCTTAAATGTGATCCTATTTTTAAGTTACTTCGGAAACAAGATCCGGGAGAATGGAATGAGGCGTGCCAAGAGGCTTTTGAAAAAGTGAAAAGGTACTTGTCAAGTCCACCTGTTCTAGTACCGCCGGTTGTAGGAAGGCCTCTGTTGTTGTATATGACCGTCCATGAAAATTCTATGGGATGCGTGCTGGGCCAGCATGATGATACGGGCAAGAAAGAACGGGCCATTTACTACTTGAGCAAGAAGTTCACTGATTACGAGACCAAGTACACTACCATAGAAAAAATGTGTTGTGCATTGGCTTGGGTTGCTCGGAGATTGAGGCAGTATATGTTGTATCATTCGACCTGGTTGATAGCTAGATTGGATCCCCTCAAATACATCTTTGAAAAACCCTCATTGTCAGGAAGACTAGCTAGGTGGCAAGTTATGCTATCCGAATATGACATTGTGTATGTGTCCCAAAAGGCAATCAAAGGTGGGGCGATAGCCGACTTCCTGGCAGATCGTGCTACTGACGAGTATGAGCCTATCAAGTTAGATTTTCCAGATGAAGATATAATGTCTATCTTTCAAGCGGAGAATGAAGAGCTTGATAGCAGACAGTGGAGAATGTTCTTTGACGGCGCATCCAACGCCTTAGGGCATGGGATAGGGGCAGTTTTAATATCTCCAAATGGAAAATATTACCCGTCCACAGCCAGGTTAAATTTCAACTGCACCAACAACATGGCTGAATACGAAGCTTGTGCAATGGGCTTAGAAGCTGCAATCGAGAGGGGAATCAAGAACTTGGAAGTTTACGGAGATTCAGCACTGGTTATTTATCAGTTACGAGGTGAATGGGAAACAAGGGATCAGAAGCTAGTTCAGTACCAAAAGCACATAGCTGACCTTGTACAACAATTTGACGATATCATCTTCCAACATTTATCTCGAGAAGAAAATCAGATTGCTGACGCCTTGGCAACACTAGCTGCAATGTTTAAAATGGAGACGGAAGCAAATGTTTCACCAATCAAGCTGCGCATGAGAGATTCTCCAGTTCACTGTTCTAGCATTGAAGAGGAAACGGATGGACAACCCTGGTCTTATGACATCATGCAATACCTTAAAAATCAACAATACCCAGAGCATGCATCGGAGAATGATAAAAAGATCCTCAGAAGACTGGCAATGGGGTTCCTTATTGATGGAGACATTTTGTATAAAAGGGGTCGGGATCAGATGTTGCTGAGATGTCTTAATGCGTCCGAAGCTAAAAGGATTCTTGAAGAGATACACAATGGAACTTGTGGGGCACATGCAAATGGTCATTTCATGGCTAGACAGATTATGAGGGCAGGCTATTATTGGACTACACTAGAAAGAGATTGCATAGATTATGCTAGAAAATGCCACAAGTGTCAAATCTATGCTGACAAGATTCAAGTTCCCCCAACATCACTGAATGTCATGGCGCCACCGTGGCCCTTCTCTATGTGGGGAATGGATGTGATTGGACCCATATCTCCTAAGGCATCAAATGGGCACAGATTCATTTTCGTGATGATAGATTACTTTACCAAATGGGTGGAAGCTGCCTCTTATGCAAATGTGACTAAGTCTACTGTTTGTAAGTTTCTAAAGAAGGAGATAATATGTCGGTATGGGCTCCCAGAAAGGATTATATCGGACAATGCCCTCAATTTGAACAATGACATGATGAAAGAAGTATGTGCACAGTTCAAGATCAAACATCACAACTCAGCCCCGTATCGCCCGAAGATGAATGGAGCCGTTGAGGCTGCCAACAAAAATATTAAAAGGATTGTGGGGAAAATGACCAGCACGTACAAAGACTGGCACGAGAAGCTGCCATTCGCTTTGCATGCCTATAGAACATCAGTACGTACTTCTACTGGGGCAACTCCCTTTTCTCTAGTTTACGGCATGGAAGCGGTGCTGCCGGTTGAGGTAGAGATCCCCTCCCTAAGAGTCTTAATGGAATTAGACTTAGACGAGGCTGAATGGGTTCGAAGTCGTTTTGAACAATTGAACCTTATAGAAGAGAAAAGGCTTACAGCACTATGTCACGGTCAAATGTACCAGAAGAGGATGATGCGGGCCCACGATAAAAAGGTTCGACCCAGGCGTTTCCGTGAAGGGGAATTGGTGTTGAAAAAGATCCTCCCGAATCACCACGATAATCGGGGCAAATGGACACCAAATTGGGAAGGGCCATATGTAGTGAAAAGAGCGTTCTCAGGCGGGGCGTTGATCTTAACAGAAATGGATGGGAATGACCTGCCTAATCCAATAAATTCCGATGCTGTGAAGAAATACTACGCTTAAAAAAAAAAAAAGGGAAAAAGAAGAGAAAAAGAAAAGAAAAAAAGAAAAAAAGAGGAGAAGAAAAAAAAAGAAGGAAAAAATAAGAGAAAAAAATAAGAAAAAGAAAAAAGAGGAAAATGAAAGGAGAATTCAAACTGAAAACCCAAAAAGGGCAGTTTGGATAAAAGGGGGATATCTAAGTCGAAAACCTGAAAAGGCGGCTTAGTGGTGAAAAGATCAACGCCTGAGATTGAAATCATGCGGAGCATGGCATCAGCCGGATGAACTCAGTGCGACAGGGGGCATCAACGGATTAGTTTTTTCCGAAGAAAGCACCGGTTTGGTTCGTGAAGGGTTATCTGGACATTCATTATTTGTTTTGGTCACCATTCCTTAAAATTCATCACTTGACCCTTGTGGCTTTCGCTACCGAACTGTGCTTTTGTTATCATTTTCTCTGGTTAGCCCAATAATAAATGTTTTCTTCTAAAATTGGTTGTTCTACAACTAACCGAAAAAGTATAAGAATGCATGGTGTTTGTTAATCAAATTGAAAGGAAGAGGATGATTAAAACAATAATCTACCTGCTAATATTACTAAGAAAAAACAAGAAAGAAAGGAAGAAAGAAAAGGGGGGAGAAAGGAGGAAAAGAGAGAAATAAGAGAATGAAACAAAAGGAATTGGAAATTATGACAAGTACATGTTATGAACCAGCTCCGATTCGAAATTGGTGAACCACGGGTAAAAAAGATCAAAGGACACAAAGGACAGCTCTGAGAATTTGATTACCACAATAGGAATGGCATGGCTTTATCAATACATGCATTTGCATTTCATCCACACTAGGAGAATTCAAGTACCAAAAAATGTGCATTGGCTTTGTTGCATTTGCATCAGGGATCATTGCATCTGCCAAACATTGAAAAATATGGACATAAAGTTTCAAAAAAAAAAAAAAAAAAAGATGAAAAAGAGAAAGAAAAGAAGAAAAAGAAAGAAAAGAATGAAGAGAAAAGAAGAAAGAGAAGGAAAAGAAAGAAAGAAAAGAAAAAGAAGAAAGAGAAAGAAGACCAAAAAGGAATTTTTAAAGTTTCATCGCCTCTGCTGCAAGAGGAGCACATTTTCAGAAAAATTTTAAAAGTTTCATCACCTCTGCTGCAAGAGGAGCACATTTTCAGAAAAGAAAATTTTTAAAGTTTCATCGCCTCTGCTGCAAGAGGAGCACATTTTCAGAAAAGGAATTTTAAAGTTCCATCGCCTCTGCTGCAAGAGGAGAACATTTCAGAAAAGAAAATTTTAAAAGTTTCATCGCCTCTGCTGCAAGAGGAGCACATTTTCAGAAAAGGAATTTTAAAAGTTTCATCGCCTCTGCTGCAAGAGGAGCACATTTTCAGAAAAGGAATTTTAAAAGTTTCATCGCCTCTGCTGCAAGAGGAGCACATTTTCAGAAAAAAATTTTAAAAGTTTCATCGCCTCTGCTGCAAGAGGAGCACATTTTCAGAAAAGGAATTTTAAAAGTTTCATCGCCTCTGCTGCAAGAGGAGCACATTTCAGAAAAGAAAATTTTAAAAGTTTCATCGCCTCTGCTGCAAGAGGAGCACATTTTCAGAAAATTTTAAAAGTTTCATCGCCTCTGCTGCAAGAGGAGCACATTTTCAGAAAAGAAAATTTTTAAAGTTTCATCGCCTCTGCTGCAAGAGGAGCACATTTTCAGAAAAGGAATTTTAAAGTTCCATCGCCTCTGCTGCAAGAGGAGCACATTTCAGAAAAAAATTTTAAAAGTTTCATCGCCTCTGCTGCAAGAGGAGCACATTTTCAGAAAAGGAATTTTAAAAGTTTCATCGCCTCTGCTGCAAGAGGAGCACATTTTCAGAAAAGGAATTTTAAAGTTTCATCGCCTCTGCTGCAAGAGGAGCACATTTTCAGAAAAAATTTTAAAAGTTTCATCGCCTCTGCTGCAAGAGGAGCACATTTCAGAAAAAATTTTAAAAGTTTCATCGCCTCTGCTGCAAGAGGAGCACATTTTCAGAAAAGGAATTTTAAAAGTTTCATCGCCTCTGCTGCAAGAGGAGCACATTTTCAGAAAAGGAATTTTAAAGTTTCATCGCCTCTGCTGCAAGAGGAGCACATTTTCAGAAAAGGAATTTTAAAGTTTCATCGCCTCTGCTGCAAGAGGAGCACATTTTCAGAAAAGGAATTTTAAAGTTTCATCGCCTCTGCTGCAAGAGGAGCACATTTCAGAAAAAGAAAATTTTAAAAGTTTCATCGCCTCTGCTGCAAGAGGAGCACATTTCAGAAAAGAATTTTAAAAGTTTCATCGCCTCTGCTGCAAGAGGAGCACATTTCAGAAAAGGAATTTTAAAAGTTTCATCGCCTCTGCTGCAAGAGGAGCACATTTCAGAAAAGAAAATTTTAAAAGTTTCATCGCCTCTGCTGCAAGAGGAGCACATTTTCAGAAAAGGAATTTTAAAAGTTTCATCGCCTCTGCTGCAAGAGGAGCACATTTTCAGAAAAGGATTTTAAAGTTTCATCGCCTCTGCTGCAAGAGGAGCACATTTTCAGAAAAATTTTAAAAGTTTCATCACCTCTGCTGCAAGAGGAGCATATTTCAGAAAAAAATTAGGTTTTGGATTGGACAAAATTGTTGTCTATCGTCTTTGCTTTATTCCTGATCCTCAGCAATAAGCAAAGAGGGGCAGCTGTAGACACCTAATTTTGTCCGAATTTCACAAATTATTTTGACAAGTTTTGTTCTTATTATTATTTTTTATTTTATATTTTATTTTCATTTTTCTTATTTATTTTGTTATTATTCAATCATTAACATCATTATTATTATCTTTTCTTTTTTATTATCTTTTTATTACTTTTTATTATTATTATTATTATTATTATTATTATTATTTTATTTTTATTTTATATTATTTTGCCGCCAAGCCAACCGAACCTCCCATCAGTCATTACCACATTAAATGGCTTCAGGATTTGCTAGATTTGCCGGCAGACCCATTGTCTCAAGCCGCCGGCGACCTGCTCTCTCCCAGTCTCGAGCTCCACCCAGCAGATTTCTACCCTTTCCCATCCCGTGAATCCCGCTCCTACAGAACCTATGGATCTTGTGACTCTGAGAGGCTACGGTAAGAGGTTTCAAACTGATTTAAGAAGAGAACCAAGCAGAGGAAAAAGGGGGCGGAGGAGAAAAAAGACCAGAAATCCCAAAATCACCGAGACACCTTATCGCCATCACCACCGTGAATCCCACTCCTCACAACCCAAGCCACCCTTCTCATCTCAGAAACGCTAACATCACCCAACCCAAAACCCCCAGATCCGAGAGCTCCAAATCTCAGATCTGGAACCTAGATCTAAAAACCTGCAAAAAAAAAGCAAACCAACAGCAACCACAACAAAACACAACCAGATCCAAAAACAGAAATAACAAAACAAAATACAAAAAAAAGAGAGAAACTTTCGGAGATAGTGAGATTCGTGAGGGTGGGAGTGTTTTCGGGAAAAACGAGCCTCGGATTGGAATAGAGGACAGAGAGCAGAGTGTTTTGAGGTTATTGGAAAGGTCACCGGCGACGGATGTACGGTGGCGTACGTCGAAGAGGAAAAGAAGACTGAGAGGACTTTGGGATTTTTGGAGAAATCGGGTTAAATAAAAAAAAGGGGAAAAAATGGGTTTAGAAAAGAAAGGAGTCGCCTTTTATAGCTGAGAAAAAGGGGAATAAAGAAGGCGACCCGCGTGAAGGCTTGAATCAACTGAGACCCACAGGACCGCCCGCCCGCCCGCCAAAAGCGAGAAGACACGCATGCCTAGCTGCTAGATTCACGAGATCGCCCGCTAGAGAAAGAGCCGATTCCACTAGCGCACTCGTCAGTCCACGTGTCCTTTCGCCCGCTGAGAAAAGGGCGGATTCGCGTGTTGCTCAAATTGGATGTGTTCGCTCGTCCAAAGAGTTAGCCCAGTCCGGGAGGTCGCCCGTTCGTGGAAAAGGAAGCAAAATCAGATAGCTCGCCTGAGAAAGGAGCCCTCTCGTTCAAGGAGTTCGCCCGGCCTAGGAGGGATCTGTGAACTAGTTCACCTGACAAAGAGCTAGACCACTCAACGAGTGTTCGCCCACCCGGGGGAAAACATCCATTCGCTCGCCCGCAGAAGAGCTAGCTGAGTCAGTGTGTTCGCCCGCTCGTCGGAAGCAGTGGCTTGTTCGCACACCCGGAAAGAAAACATCCGTTCGCTCGTCCGCCAGCCAAAAGATCGCCCGCCAAGGAGTTGGACCATACGAGTAACTCGCCTGCAAGAATTTAGTCCATACAAGGAGCTCACCCGCCTGAGGAGAAAGAACATCCACTCGTTCGCCCGCTCAAATAGTTCGCCCGCCCGCAAGGGGTATATTTCCTTTTCTCGTTTTAGTTACTCATTCATTTGTTTAAATACTTTTAATGTTAAATAGAATGACATAATAAACATTAATTGGAAATAAACGTGGAATTCTCCCGAGGATGGGATGTCATGAGACTCACAAGTAGTGATTTCTTGACTGATCCCTAGGTGAGAGGGATTAGCTAAATGTTACCAGAGTATTGGGATATTTAGCCAAATTTCTCAATATTGAGGATTTCATTACTAAAAATCAAAATATGAAATTCCCTTTATAATTCCATATGCATCACAAATCATATGTTTGCATCATGTGCGAAAATAAATAATAATAAAGGAGATTCTCCCGAGGATGGGATGTCATGAGACTCACAAGTAGTGATTTCTTGACTGATCCCTAGGTGAGAGGGATTAGCTAAATGTTACCAGAGTATTGGGATATTTAGTTAAATTTCTCAATATCAAGAGTTTCATCAATATAATTAAAATAAATAAAATTTCTTTCAAGTTTCATATGCATCACGCATCTTTATCCATACTACATGTATACGATTAATCATAAAATAGCGTGAGCACTACCGAAGATGGGATGTCATGAGACTCACAAGTAGTGATTTCTGGACTGATCCCTAGGTGAGAGGGATTATTTCAAATGTTACCAGAGGATTGGGATATTTGATCTAGTTTTTCAATAAATGGTGTTCATGTTGATTTTCATAATGAAATCCCTTTACAACAACAATTTTCAAGCAAATACGCTAATTTTTCCTATAATTGAAAGCCAAGACTATCTTCTTAAAATCCAAAGATACCATGTGGTTAGGATGGTACCGTTTTTAACGGGCGTCGTGGGGGTGTTAATCCTTCCCCACGCGTAACCGTACCCCCGAACCCAACCTCGTTTTCGCAGACCAAAATTATCTTCTTAATAAAACTTAATTAATTTTGAGATTTTGTTAAAAAGATAAATATTTTAGGTGGCCAATCACACCTAGTCAAAAAAGATTGGTGGCGACTCCCATTTTTGTTTTTAAACGCATTTTTCGAAAATCGTCGAGCGCGAAGCCGTTACGACATCATGCATACCAAATTTTAAATTAATCGAATACGTCTAACTATATATTTTGTAAAATAAAATTTCAACCATTGATATATAGTGAAAAAAAAATACTATTCTCGATTAAAATGATAGAAATAGCAGATTGAATAAAAAATTTACATACATAATAAATATGAGTAGGTTGTTAAATCCAACGGTTGGTTTGCAAAAATATTAATCTTATATGAAGATATGAAAGTGTGTAAAACAAATTTGTTTTACACATGTGTAAATGGATCCCTCCTCATATATATATATATATATATATATATATATATATATTATATATATCATCTTTTTTATTTTTTTTTTTCACGTGAACGCTTTGACTAATTTCAATAATTGGTGATGATGACGAAATGGAAGTACTAACAATCAGTATATGGTAGAAAAAATTTGGGCTGCCTCTCCCACCAGTCTGGCCACTTGGGTAACCTATGCAAAATGCAATGCATGCGGCTATTCCTTTTGTTTTTGTTTGGACAGAACAGAACGCTTTGCCTTTTAGAAACAAGCTTTGTTATTTTTTTTTCTTATTTCTGCTCCAAGCAAGAAGGGAAAATTTGCATTCTACTATAGATGATTATTCAATTTTGTCACTTTACTTTGATTTCATTGAATTTTGGCATTGTATTTTTATTTGTGATTATTTTTGAATAAATAGTAAGTACAAATAGAATATTTCATTAATTATGTTAATATATTTAAAATTAAGTTTTGAATATATCATAAAATATGCATTGTCTGAGAGAAAAATCAAATTGTTTAATTACATGGACTGATCTTCATGACATCAATAGAAATGATCACGACAATATTATTAGAATAATTTTGTAACAAACTAATATTATCGTATCTTTGAAAAGTCATTATTTAATGCAAAAAAATACATAGCTTAAAGCATAATTTACATAAATATAGATTTTTTTTTAAAAAACCACAGGTATTTTCATCCATCTTACGATCTGAAACCAATACTGTTCGGATCGAAAGTGATAAACGATAAAACCCTTCCAATAATGACGATTTCAGTATTCAAAATATATCTAAATGCTAAGAAAAAAATCTACTTTTATTTCTTCTAATCACTTATTGATGTTATAAATATTTGTATAGTATACACTTCCAACATTGGCATCAATTGTTGCCATTGTTTATGTTATAAATATTTGTGCATCTAAGGCGTGATAAATATGCATTTGTTAAAGTCCATTTGGATGAGAATAAAGAAAATGTTGCCCCAGAAGTAGGTGAAAATCAATGCATGTATGCAATGTAGTAGAACTCGAGAATAGTTACTGAGTGGCTGTTGACGTTGAAGTTTTCAAACCAATGCATGTTTGTGAACTTTATCTCAGTAATCCTTCTGACTGCGACTTCATTTTCTTAGGTATTACTTTTCCGTAATTTTGTTTTGTTGCTTTTAGCGCGCGTTTTGAATCCAAAAAAAAACCAGCCCATTAAAGTTTGGATGATCAAACAATAGTGTTCGGCGGCCCAAATCAAGCTTTCAAGCCTACAAATTAAGAAAGCCAACTTAAGGGAAGATAATTCTAACCAAAGACAAAAAACAATTCATTACCAACAAATAATTGAAAGAAGTAAAAATGATTTTTTTTATGTATTTAGATAAGGTTCGATTTTGGATCCGCCACTATTTAGAGGATCCTTTACCATCTTCGATCCGAATAAAATTAATCTCAAATCGTAAAATAAATAAAAATACTTACATTTATACAAAAAAAAAAAAGATGAAGACCACTCATTAAATAAAATCCTTATTAAATAAGATTCTCGAGACAAGATTGCAAATCCTCATTATTTTCAAATACAACAAGCTTGAAAAGTTAAATAAAAGTCTAAGGTAAGTACAAAGATTTTAAGTTTATTATAAATTACATACGGTCATACTATCTTATTTTATAACTATTATCTTACTTTGAATACTTTTCTAATATCGGAGGGCAACTTATAATACCAATTCCGACGCCGCCTTCAATGCTCCTGACAACAACATGAAAACTTTGGAAGGTCAAAGATATTATATAGTAAAAAATACAGCCTTAAAACTGCTTAATAACTCACTTTTTGGGTGGTGGCTTTGAAATCTTACGGACCAATAATTTCCTTTTGTAATAAAACTTTTTGCCAATGAAGAGATGTTGTGATTTTGTGAAACTTCCTGGTTGGTTTTGTTTTAGTGGATTGGACAGTATTTGGGTCTTACATATTTTGTAAACTCTACCAAAAATTTCTCTTTAAATATTGCTAGCTGACATTATAAATTTACACTAGTTTTTACTCGTGCGATATGTGAATTAATTTTAATTATTTAAATTTGTAAATATATAAAATAATATTATTTAATTTATTTGTTTAAAGTATGTATAAAATACATATATATAATATAATTGAGATATTCAATCATAAAAAATTAAACATTAATTAAAAAATTATAAAATTCAAAATAAACAAATATTAGGAGGACTAAAAGAATAAAAACATATTATAAATAAAATTATTGAGTACATCAATAAAATGTTAAAATAGAAATTAAAAGTATACTTTAACAATTTTCAGGCATTAGAGTAACATTTTTAGCTATATTTTTATTATTGACATAAATAATCATTATTATATATATGCATTTTATATACATATAATATATATAAGATTAATTATAAGATAAAAGTATTTATATTTATATCTAAAAGCACAATAATTTGTGCAATGCACAAATTAATTTTATCTATTTAAATATGTATGTAACATATATATTTACAAATATAGATGTTTTATACATGAATTGTATTTATTTAGAAAAATAATAATTTTAAATATTTAAATAATGCATATGATATTGATAGCTTATTTTTATACTTTTTAGTTTTGTTAATAAAATATTTTTTAAATAAATTCAAATTAAAATTATTTATTTCATAATATAAATAAATATCAATTAATATTTTATTTAGTTTTCTAAATAGATAGTATTGAAATTATATTTTTTAAAATATTTTTGGATTAGATAGTTTTTAAAATTATTTTAAGATAATTTTTTTATAGATTGAGAAATTTTAAGTATTATAAATTTTAGGGCTTGTGCACATGCTCACTTTCTTAATACTTTGCTTAAGCCTGATCTGAATCCGACTTGACCCAGCCTGACCTATAAATAGGTCTAAATATAACTAATATATTAAATATAGTAAATAAAATTAAAAATTTTATATATTTAAATGTCTCTACTCCTCCAGTATTAAATATAACCAAAGTAATACATTTATTACTTAATTATTAAATATAATATAGAAAACATACATATTATATATAATATATTATGTTTAATACATGATTAAATAATACCATAACGTAAGTTCAATATAACAATCAAATTTTAAAGCAATAAATTAAGTCTACTATTTAATATTTAATGCGTGTTATAAATTTGGTAACTATTTAATACATATTTAACTATTAATTTAATACTTATTTGGTAACTGTTACAAAGTTTACATGTCAAAAAATTAGGCTATCCACATAAGAGTTTATATCAGAAAAAAGGTACATGTAAGTATATACCTTGTAATATAGAATATATGTGAAAAAGAAATTAATAATAGTTTGATGAAAGTGATGCTTTAACTAATCTTATAAAAGACCCGTGTTTTCTCTTTTCCCATTTCTCTCAAGTTATTTTCTTTAAGTATATACCCAAGAGCACGTAGATCAGCTGGTAAGGGGCTGTTCTAGCTTAACCAGAGGTCTCGAGTTCGAGTCCCTGGGTACGCAGCTGTGTTAAAACTCTTGAGGGAGAGCTTTGCCGCCCTTTGGGTCCTGCCCGGCTCGAATCCGGATTAGTCCTATACCAAAGGTATGGGGATACCGGATGGTTAACACCGAAAAAAAAAAAAACTAATCTTATAAAAAAAAGAATAAGTTTTCTTACGTTTAGTATAGAGATCGATTTTTTTTCTAAGTTTAGAATATAAAAATAAAACATTCTTATATTTATTTTACCACCGTCCAGAGAACATAAAATCATAAATATTATTTTCGGATCTATTATAATGGGCATTAACGAAAAAAAAAAGTGAGTAGGAGGTGTTATAGTGGTATTTAACGAGGAAAAAGTCATCGTCAAATATATTAAATTAGTTAAAGACATATACGTAAATGCAAGAACACATATGAAGACAACAGCAAACAAACTAATTTCCTATCACAGTGCAACTATATCAATAGTCGGCATTAAATCCATTTTCATTTGCTACAATAATAGGCGAATTGACAAAATTCATCAAGAATAAAGTTCTTTGGTGTATGATGTTTGCAGCTAATATTATCTTGATTGCTGAAACTAGAGTGAAGTTCAACGCAGAGTTGGAACTGTGGAAACAGACACTAGAATCAAGAGGGTTCAAAGTAAGCAAAGTAAAAAGTGAATACATGAAGTATAAATTCAATTCAAACAAAGATAAAAGATCAATGATAAAAAAAAAAAGGAGTTAAGGTTAGGGAAAAATAGAAAAAGACTTGAAGAAAATCATTTATAAAGATATGACATCACGAGAATTAAAGGAACACATTATCTTAAATAGGAATGAGTGGTAAATGAGAATTCATGCTAATGATTTCGTTTGAATCTATATATTGCTTCATGTAACATATCCCAATATTAGGATAAAAGCTCTAGAGATGATGATGATGATGATTATAATGGGCATTAGTTTCAGAGTCCATTTGAATGGACAATGAAATTGATTTTGGTGAAATTAAAAATAACATTGTTGATGATATTAATTATTGTAGTGATAATATTAGATTAGATAAAATTAAAATTTGTGGTTAGATATGTATTTAAATACAAATACAATAGTAGTGACGAAGTAAGATGTAGTGAGAAGAGAAAATAACAATTTAGGATATTAAACTAAAATTTGTATATAATAAAATTTATAATATGTATTTGAAAATTGTAAAATAAATAATTAAAAATTACTAAAAGTCATATATATTTTTTACATTTGTATTTATTTATAATATTGTAACTTTTTACTATATATAATTAATTATCAAAATTATTTTATATAATTAATTATGTGTATAAATATATATTTACGTAATTATTAAAAAATTTGTTATGTTATTATGTATTTGTTTATATATAATTATATAAATTTATTTTTCAAGTAAAACAATAATTAAAAAATTTTAAATAAAAGAATAAAAAAAGATAAAATGGAAATCGATTACGGTGGAGTGTGACACTTATTCGCTGAACCTCAAAGATTTAGGCTTGGCTAGCTTGCACAGTTGCCCCGTTAAAAATATTTTTATAAAGAATCCTCATTTCTCCCACTGTGCTACTCCCCAATTTTGCACTGAACCTTTTAGATGCGAGTAAAGTGCATTTATAGTCTCAAATCTTTCATATAGATTTCATTTTGATCTCTAACCTTTAAATTGTTCAATAATAATTCTAAACCTTTTTTAAAATAGTATTAATATAGTTATATCATATTTTTTACTTAAAAATAAAACTAGAATTACAAATTGAGGTAATGGGTTTAGAATTATTACTTTTTTCTATTATATTAAAATATATCTATTAAAAAGAAAGTAAAACTTTTAAAATTTTTAAGAATAAAATATAAGTATCATTTTGTCCTTGATTTTAAAAAATTCTATTAAAACTAAGTGAAAAAAATAACATTTTGGTTTCCTTTTGAATAATAAAAACCTATATTTATAAATTTTGATAAAAATATAAATTAAATCTTATTAAAACTAAAGATAAAAAATTTTTAACAAAAAAAAATGAAACATACTCAAATAAATTTTTAACACTTAACCAAAAAGAAGTAAATATTATTTAAAAAAGTGCTTTCTTTAAATTATTACTAAAATAATTTGTAACTTAAATTAATGTCAACCTAACAAAACTAACTTATTTAAAAATATAATCTATTGAGAAAATAGTTTATTAGAAGTAATCTATTAAAAATCACTTATCAAATGAGCTCAATCCCCTTTCCACTTATATTTAAGAATATAGCTAGATTAGATATGTTCAAGGGTCAAGTCGAGTCGAGTTTGGGTTGAACTGTGATAACCGAGAATTTTTCCATTTTGGTATTAAATTACTTAGGAATTTAATTTGATGTGAATAAATAAGCGAAAGTAAATAAATAAATTTATTTACGAGATAGGAAAATTGTTGGAATTCCCGAAAACTGATGAAGTGATGAAGTTGAGGAAATTAATTTGAATAATTTTGGATATTAAGAAATCCAAAATTTAAGAAATAAAAATGTGTATATATATATTATTATTAATTAATAATTATATTTATAAATATTTATTTATAAATATAATTTTTTTTTAAAAAAAGGGAAAGAAAAGGGGGCGGGAATCGAGTATCCCGATTCCCTCCCATTTTCCTCTTCTGTTTGTAACAGAGGAGAGCGTCCAAGGAAATGCCGACCATCGTCAACGGCGAGAAGAGAGAGGAAGGGAGGAGACGACGCCGGTGAGGTGAAGGAAGGAAGTTAGCAATGGAAAGAAGAGAAGAAACGAGTGGAAACAGAAAAGAAACCAGAGGAAAAGAGAAAGAGGAAACGGCGGTGCCAGCTGATCCGGTCACCGCCACTGCCTTCTCATCATTGGCGAAGGCGAACCAAAGCGAGAGGAGTCGCCAACGGTGGAAGGGAAGACGAAAAAGAGGGAGAAAAAGAGAAGAAGGAGGTCAAAACTTCTGTCGCCAGATCCGACGCCGTTGCCGTCGATCTGGAGAAATGGAGAGCGGATCTAGTCTCGTGGCCATCTCCGCCAGCTGAGGAAGGGCTGAACCGATGAAAGACAGGCCACCGGAGGCTAAATCGGCTGGTGAGTGCCGAACCGGTCTGAACCGGTCCGAATCGGTTCAAACCAGGAAAAAGAAAAAGAGAAGAAAAAGAAGAAAAGAAAGGAAAAAGAAAAAAGAAGGAAAGGAAAAAGAAAAAGAGAAGAAAAGAAAAGAAAAGAAAAGAAAAAGAAAAAGAGGGAAAGGAAAAAAAAGAAAAAAAAAGGAAGAAGAAAGAGAAGAAGAAGAAGGAAAGAAGAGGAGCTTGGGAAGTACCTTACCCGAAATTTAATGTTGAATACGGGTAAGGAATTGAAAGATTTTATTATGTTCCATTTAAATTTATGGAATTATTGGATGGTTTTTCTAAAACGAATATCTGTGAATTGTTTAGATTTTGGCAACATAGCAATGAGGCAAGTGGTTAATTTCGGCTAGGCTTGAAAGTCGGAAAACGCGCTAAGCTTTGGTGAATAGGTAAGATACTTTTATAAAATAGTGGTAGTGTTATATCGTATGTTTTGGAATTTTGATCATGATGATAATTGTCGTAACGGTTTTCGTGCTTGAAAATTTTGAAAAACATTTAAAAACAAAAGGAGTCGCAACCAATCTTTTTTGTAAGGTGTGATTGGCCACCAAAAATATTTATCTTTTTAACAAAATCTCAAAATTAATTAAGTTTTATTAAAAAGACAATTTTGGTCTACGAAAACAAAAATCGGGTTCGGGAGTACGGTTACGTGTGGGGAAGGATTAGCACCCCCACAATGCTGTTTAAAAAACGGTACCATTGTAAGCATGTGTTATCCTTTGGTTTTAATAAAATGGTCTTAATTTAATATTTAAAAATAATTTTTATTTTTATTACAATCAATTTTATTCTTTTTGTTCAAAGTCATTTTTTATTTGTAAAAATCATTTTGTTTTATTTTAAAAAGTTAAATTTTATTTTTCAAAAGTGAATGTGAAGCTTTTTGTATTGAAAAATTAAATCAAATATCCCAATATTCTGGTAACATTTGGAATAATTTTCCTCACCTAAAGATTTCTTAAGAATCACTACTTGTGAGTTTGATAGAATCTCATCCTCGGTAGATTTACACTCGCTTCAAAAATTATTATGAATGCAAATGATGCAAACAGATAATGAATAATGCAAATAAATTTTTTAATATAAATATTTCTTCATTTATTTTAAACAAAAAATTATATTATTGAAAAATTGCACTAAGTATCCCAATACTCTGGTAACATTTAGTAAACTTCTCTCACCTAAGGATCAGTTAAGAAATCACTACTTGTAAGTTTCATAACATCCCATCATCGGAAATTTACATTAATTAAATTTGAAATTTTCTATTAATCTTTTTATTTTCTTTTAAAAAATTATTTATTTTTATTTTTAATAAAAATTTAAATTATTGAAAAATCATACTAAATATCCCAATACTCTAGTAACATTTAGTAGACTCTTCTCACCTAGGGATCAGTTAAGAAATCACTACTTGTGAGTTTCATAACATCCCATCTCGAAAATTATTTAATTATTTTTATTTTTATTGAATTGTTATTTTTATATATTTTTTATTATTACATATATTTTTAAAAATAAGCATGAAATTTAATATTAAGAAATAATATCGAATATCTCAATACTCTGATAACATTCAGTATAATTCCTCTCACCTAAAGTTTTTCGAAGAATCGTTACTTGCAAGTTCTACGGAGACTTATTATCGGGATTTCATACTTATTTTATTTTATTATATTTTTGTCTATTATATTATTCTATTTATTTATTATTTTTGCCATGATAATACATTAAAAATACCTAAACAAATATTTCTATAAAACAAATGAATGAAGAAATAAAACGAAAAAAGGGAATATACCCTCGGGCGGGCGAGCTCCTCGAACGGGCAAGCGCGCTGATATTCCCTCTCATCGGCGGGCGAACTCCTTGAGAGGGCGAGCTCACTGATCTTCCCTCTCCTCGGGCGGGTGTTCGTGCGGATCTCGATCTGGTCGAGTGGGGAGCAACACGCGGGTCCTGTTTCTTTTGGCGGGCGGGCGAGCACGCTCCTCCCTTCTCCTCAAACGGACAGCGCGCGGATCTTCCCTCTCCTTTTGGCGAGCGGGCGAGCACGCGGGTCTCCCCTCTTTTGGTGGGCGGGCGAGCACGCGGGTCTTCCCTCTCCTTTTGGCGAGCGGGCACACGGGACCCGAATCGGGTCCGGGTCCACGCGCGAATCTGGCCCTTTTCTTTTCTTTTTTTTTTCTATAAAAGCCTTCTCTTGTTTTTTCCTTTTCACTTTTTCTTCTTTTTTTCACAAAAAACTCAGAGCCTTCAAAGGCTCTCCCCTCGGGCGATTCTCGGCCTCCGCACGCCACCACCGGCCGCCGCCTCTGGTGGCCAAAACACAAAAAGTTTTCCCTTTTTTGATTCCTCTCCACCACCTGAGCCCAAATCTGACCTCCGATTCACTCGAAAAAGGCCCCAACTTCGCATATCTGAACTTCACCGAAAGCCTTTCCCCCCATTTTTTTGATTTTCTCTTTTTTCTCTTTTTTTGTTGGATCTGGATTTTTGTTTTGGTTTGTAGTTGGTTGTTTTTTGTTTTGCAGGTATTCAGGGGCTTATTTGATTTTTTTGTGGGGGTTAAGGCTTTAGATCTGCGATTCTAGGGTCTCGAGTTTGAGGGTTTCGATTTTGGGTTTCAGATGGTGGTGGTGTCTCGGCGTTGGGGCTGAGCTGGGTTTGAGTGAGACTCAAAGGCTTGGGTTTTTTTGGGTGTTGAGGATGATGTTTCTGATTTTTCGTTTTGGACAGAGGCCGAGAGGGTTTTTCTGGGTTTTGGGGTTTTCGACTGATGATAGTGATGGTTGGGGTCACGGTGGCTCGGTGAGTGAGGGATCCGGTCTCTGTTCGGGATGTTGAGTTTTTGAGGGAAAGGGGATTTCGGGTAATGGGTTTTTGAGTGGTGTTGGGAGGAATCCGAGTGAGCGTGAGTAGTGGTTGGGATTTTTGGTTAAGGCTCCACCCTTGAGGCCGGGTGATGGTGAGGTCTTTTTGAGGAGTTTGGCATGGGGTTTGGTGTGATGGGATGAGGTAGAGTAGCTGGTGGTGGCAGTCGGTGGAGATGGGACGAGTGACAGGAGCTGGTGGTGGCAGTCGGCGGAGATGGGACGGGTGACAGGAGCTGGTGGTGGCAGTGGCTGATGGATGGTTGATGGGAAATAATACAGACAATAATAATAATAATAATAATAATAATAATAATAATAATAATAATATAATAATAATATATAAACAGATAATAATAATAATATAAATAATAACAAATAAATAAAATAAAAATAAAAATAAATACAAATATATAAAATAATAATAATATAATAATAATAATAATAATAATAATAATAATAATAACAACAAAAATGGGACAAAATTAGGTGTCAACAGCTGCCCTTCTTTGCTCATTGCTGAGAATCAAGAATAGAGCAAAGACAATAGACACTAATTTTGTCCGACTTATGACCTGATCTCTTCTTTTTTCCTTCTTTTTTTTCTTCTTTTTTTTTAAAATGTGCTCCTCTTGCAGTAGAGGCAATGAAACTTTAATTTTTAATTTTTTAAAATGTGCTCCTCTTGCAGCAGAGGCGATGAAACTTTAAATTTCCTTTTCTAAAAAGCTTCTCTTGCAGTAGAGGCATTAAGACTTTAAATTCCTTTTTGTTTTGTTTTTTTTTTCTTTTTTTGAGAAAGCTTGTCTTGCAGCAGAGGCAATGAAACTTAAAATTTTCTTTTTGAAATGTGCTCCTCTTGCAGCAGAGGCGATGAAACTTTAAATTCCCTTTTTTTTTTTAAATGTGCTCCTCTTGCAGCAGAGGCGATGAAACTTTAAAAATTTTGCCCGGAGGACTTAGAACTGGTGCCCGGAGGTCTTATGATTTGTTTTTCTGAAAAGTGCTCCTCTTGCAGCAGAGGCATTGAAACTTTAAAAATTTTGCTCGGAGGACTTAGAATTTGTGCCCGGAGGACTTGGAATTTGTGCCCGGAGGACTTAGAATTGTTGCCCGGAGGTCTTATGATTTGTGCCTGGAGGACTTAAAATTGTTGCCCGGAGGTCTCATGATTTGTGCTCGGAGGACTTGAGATTTACTTGAAAAGTTTAAAATTGATACTCGGAGAACTTACAATTGGTGCCCGGAGGACTTGAGATTTATGCCCGGAGGACTTAGCATTGTGCTTGAAGTATTTGAAATATGTGCCCGGAGGACTTGGAATTGGATTTGGAATTTTGCCCGAAGGACTTAGAACTTTGAAATTTGCGCCCGGAGGACTTGAATTCTTTTTCTGAAAAGTGTTCCTCTTGCAGCAGAGGCATTGAAACATTAAAAATTTTGCCCGAAGGACTTAGAATTTGTGCCTAGAGGACTTAGAATTTGTGCCCGGAGGACTTAGAATTGTGCCCGGAAGACTTGAATTTGTGCCCGTAAGTCTTAAATCTGTGCCCGAAGGACTTAGAATTGTGTCCGGAGGACTTGAGATTTTGATTCTGCTGCCTGGAGGACTTAGTATTTTACTTGAAAAGTTTGAATTTTGATGCCCGGAGGACTTAGAAATTTTGCCCGGAGGACTTAGAAATTTTGCCCGGAGGACTTATAATTGGTTTGAAAGATTTGACATTTATGCCTAGAGGACTTACAATTGGTGCCCAGGGGTCTTGAATTTTTATCTGAAGAATTTAAAATTAGTGCCCGGAGGACTTAGCATCTTTCCTGAAGAGTTTAAAGACGGTGCCCGGAGGACTTAGAATTTTACTTATCTTTTGAAAATCATTTTTTAATTTTAATCGAACATAGCACTTAATTAAACTGGTTTTGAAAATTTCTTTATCTTGAATAAACTTGACTTTTTTTTTTTTGAAAAAAGGTTGCATAACCTTTAAAATCTTGATTGGATGGTGTCGAGCTTTCAGGTCGACAAACATGTTTTAATCTCAAAATTTTACACAAAAACTTTCAAAGTTGATGCTGTATGATATTGTATATGCATGCGTGCATGCATGACACTCAATCCTGTACATTTTCTAACTTCAAAACTCTTTCCTATCTTGTCAAAGAGGCATACCATTTGCCTTGTTTTGTCTTCTTTGCCCCCAACATGACCATGAGAGCTCCTTTCTATTTTCCATTTCTGCAGAGTTCTTGCACTCTCATCATAGCCTTTTGACTAATAGCACTAAATTTTCCTCACAACTATTTCCCAGGAGAAATGAATCCAAATTTCACAGGTGATATTTGATTATTTCAAAAAAATTAGTGATTACTTTTCAAGATGAGTGACATGAATCCTACTCGGATCTCTTTAACTGGACAATTGAAAGTTTGATGCACCAGGATGTTTTGTTTGGGGAATACTTTGTCACTTATCCAAAAACAATGGTTTCTTTCTTGGCTTAAAATGGTTTTCTTAAAATACCATCGTGTTTCTTCCCTTCTTTTTGAACAAAATTTTGAATGAGAAAAGAAACAAAATATTCACAACTTGATTTGACAATCTCTTAAATTTTCAAATAATGGCGTTCTACAAATGCCAAGATCAGATATGAATGACTGAGGTCTTTCCTACTTAGGAAGAGTAGATACAAGAGGGAAGGTTCAAACTTTTTCCAAAACAATGTCGAGCAGTCAAATGACATCAGAACCTTTGGATATCTCGAAGGCTTCCAGGGATTATTGGTTCTTTTTCCATGTTTTCAATTCATGTCACTACCGACTTGGTTGCATGAAAAGTTCATTATTTGCTCTAGACTGCCCTATTCGGGTTTTCACCCTAAAGCTGCGCTCTTTCTTTTTTTTTCTTTTCTCTATTCTTCTTTTTTTTTTTGCATTTTTTTGATTGATTGTTCCACCATGCATTCAAGAATTCAAATTTCATTCAAACCAAAGAATGGCGAGAATCTTCCAAAGAAGAGCTCTTCGATACAAGCATCCATACTTGATCAAAATGGACTTTTAAGTACGTAATGTAGGCCATGGTTCAAGGTTCTGAAAGAATAGATAAATAGGCCCAAAATGTGTTTGAAGGTGATCAATCCAAGAATCATTTCTTCTTATATAGACATCTATCATTTACATACTTAGAAACACCTTTTCTTTTTATACTTTTCCATGTATCTCTTTTTCTTCTTCTTCTTCTTCTTTTTTCTTTTTTTCTCTTTTTTTCTCTTTTTCTTTTTTTCTTTTCATTAATTCATGTCCAACATTTCAAAAACATAGTAAATCTTATTTGATTGAAAACAAAAGTTGAACCATTCATTTTCTTTGAAGAGATATTTTCTACACATGCCCCCCAGTGTGGAGGGTGATCCTTGTAGGAGGTTTATTATGAAAGAAATTATTAGGCTCAAAAGGAGCAACAAAAGGATAATGTTTATATTTGTGACTGGGATATGAAAGACGGCCATTCATCCTCTCAAATTAAGATGCTTCTATTGAAAAGCAATTCTTATGACAAGTTTTTCTTTTGGCTTTTGAAATCATCTGAATATCATGTTTGCATGGTGTCATGATCAATCTCATTTTTTTCTTTTTCTGTTTTTTTTCTTTTTTTTCTTTTCCCCGTCTTTTTGTTTTGATTTCCTTGTAATGTACCCCTTTAATGTGCCAGAGCTTGACCTGACACACCACATCTTCATTTAAGGAAAAAGGTGATGCGCAGCTCGAGGTATTATGCAGATGGACATTGATGGAAAATCCTCAACTTTGGTTCTTTTTTTTTTTTTCAAAACATGGGCGAAAGGCATCTTGGGGGTATATGATTGAACAATTTGGGATTTGTACAAGAATTTAGGTGGAAATGTATTTCAAAATGATCTTGTCAAGTACAAAATTACCAATATCAAGAATATATAGAGATTGTCATTGATTTCCAAATTATTCTCAAAAGGCTTTGCATGTTGGTCATTTTTGAAAACTATTAACAATAAAATTCCATCATGTTCAAATGGGAAACAAGTCGGACTTTCAAAATCGTATGCCCCAGTTTAGCTTTTTAGCTCCCGAGTGACTCAAGTTTAGTTGAGACATGATCCAGGAATGATTTATGACATTCATCTTTGATAGTAGTCACCGATTTTCTTAGAATCATTTTATCATTATTGTGAAGAAAAGAAACATTCTTGTCATATGCCACTAGAAAATAAATTATGCAAAAAGTTGTGCTCATACAATTGTCACCTAGGCCAATGGAAACGACAAGCATTTTCCAACAAAATACAGACTTCAAAATCTTAAAATCTTCATTTCCCTCCAGATTGATCTATCAAAATGCCATAACTCTACGCCAAAGTGGACTTCCATTGTTCCATAAGTTTCGGAGTCAAGATTCCACCATTGATGAGCTCTTCAACCCTTTCCTTCAACTGTCTGCATTTTTCTGTTGCATGCCCAATTGCCCCCATGTGATAGTCACATATGCTATTCAAATCATAGCTCTTGGCCAATGGGTTTGGTGCTGTTCTCAAAGGTGTAGGGGTCAAATATCGGTTTTTCACCAAAAAGTGCAAAAGATCGGAGATTGGAATTGGGATTTTTCCTTGATTGCTTCTCGATCTTTTTCTGCTGTTTATTGATTGTTGAGGAGGTTGAGCTACTGGCCTAGGCATAAAGATAGGCGCATGAGCAATCGTTGGAAGGTAAGAGTTTGTTTGAAATCCTGGTTGCGGGATTGGTGAATAAAGATAAGGATCACAGGAAGCATTGTTCGAGATTGGACGGTATGATAGGTGAGACAAATAGGGATTCTATGGAATGGAATTTCTGGGAAATTGTCCCTCAAATGTCGCAGCTTGCACTTCTTCTTCCGTTCTTTCCAGTCTATTATCAGCCATATCACCTATCTTGATCTTGCTCCTCTTAATTGCATTCTCAAACATCTCTCCAGAGGCCACCATGTCGGCAAAATTCTTAGTAACATTCCCAATCATTCTATCATAATATAGTGCCTGGAGTGTACTAAGAAACAGAGTTGCAGTCTCTTTTTTCGTGAGGGGAGGCTGGACTTGGGAGGAAACATTCTTCCATGTCTGGGCATATTCTCTAAAGCCTTCAGTAGCTTTCTTCTCCATAGTTTGCAAAGATAAATGATCTGGGGCTAGATCCACAATATGCTTATATTGGGCGACAAAAGCCCTTGCCAAATCTTCCCATGAGTGAACATTGCCCTTGCCCAATTGTGTATACCACCTAGCAGCAGATCCTTTAAGGCTATCTTGGAAAACATGGATCAACAGCTTGTCATCATGCACATGTGCTGCCATTTTTCTACAGTACATAGTGATATGGGCCTTTGGACAAATGGTCCCATCATATTTCTCAAATTCTGGAGCTTTAAACTTTAGTGGAAAGACCACACCAGGTACTAGAGATAATTTGGCTGCATCTAAAGATCCATGAAAATTCATTCCTTCAACAATCCAAAGCCTTTCTTCTATAAGCTTTATCTTCTGTCAAGAATTTGAGCCTTCTTTCATTTGCGACATCCCTTGCTTTTTGTGACTACCCGGATTGGCGATATGTGTTGGTTCGAGGGGGTTCATGGTAGGAGTTGCATGCCTTTGAAACTGACTAGGGTTGACTGAAGATGGCATATTAGGGCATACATAACCCTCGGTGGGCATTGCTTGTGGCTCTTGAGATGATTGGGTTTCTCGTGAGCCAATGTTAATTGGACAAAAAGAATCCTCAGCATTTCGCAACTGATGCCCCTCTTAGGTAGCTAGTTCTCCCATTTTTTCATTGTTCAACTTCTCTAACAAACCGGCCATCTGTGATAATTGCTCTCTTATCTCTTGTTGAGCTTTTTCCATCCTTTCCATTCGACTCATTTCTGTCCCTTCCATGGTCCAAGACTATCTCCGAAGCTTTTCAATGATCAAGCTATATCTACACCAAATCCGTCACAACCTAAAATTAAATGTCATGCTTGCCATGCTATGTGAAGCTTTTATTGTATTGAAATTGTATATCTACATGTAAAAGAAATTTCATACTTGTTATTATTTTACAATATCACAAGTCACACACCAAAAGGAAAAAATATATATATATATAATGAACTAAAATTGTTTTTTTTTTTTTGCTTTGATCATTTGTTTTTGCTTCTTTTTTTTTGAAACAATTATTATTAACCTTATTATCTTTTGTCAAAATCATGTTATGCACACATGAATGAAGTGAATGCAAACCTATAAAAAATCTTGTAGCCACCTCCCTTATATCAGGGACTTTGCATCAATCAGTTCTTTCTCCCTATATGAAAAGTCGATTGGTCTCCACTTGCTAATGATTCAACATGTAGTCGTTCTGGAAACAACAACGATCCTTGAGAATGAACCAATTTAGCCTCTCCAAAACTTTCAAGCATCTGCATTATCTTAGTTAGCTTTCCTTTCATCTCCCATATATCACGTCCAAACTCCTTTCGATTATTCTCCAAAATAGTCTAGCTTTCTAATTGATCTCCCATATCTTTGACCTTTTTTATTCCAAAAAGACAAATATCTTCCTTATTATGTTATGTGAATGCATTAATGTAATGAAATATGACATGCTAAAGAATCAAAATTATCTCTTATTTAAATTCAATGAATGAATTCTCTCTTTTTTCTTTATTTTGAATTTTGGTGATTTCACTTCTCTTCTTTCTCTTTTTTTTTTAAAGAATAGATTTTCTTTTTTCTTTTTTTTTTTAAAAAATCTTATTTTCACACCACAATTTATTTTCTTTAATTTCCCTTTTTTATTTAATCTATTTTTAAAGGAATGTGACAATGCACTTACCTTTTATTTTCTCATCAAAATTTCTCTTTCTTTTTAATGTCTATGCATTAGTTTAAAAAAAATAAAAATAAAAAACATTATTGTTATTTTTCAAATATTATTAAAGAATGAATGGATGTTTTCATGTTATTTTTGACAAAGGAGAGAAACTGAATAAGTCTTTGTTTTATTCGATAAAATTGTAAAAATGTGAAATTTTATTTGAAAACAAATATCTTTTGATTTTATGAGAGCATGAATTTGAAAAATCAATATAGTTATGATATGAAAAAATGTAGTAAAATGTTCCCTCATGTGTCCTAATTTCAGGATAATTTCTACAAAAATTGGACATGGCTCTACCTAAGATTGGCTTCTTAGGGCCTTTTACGTGCTGGGTTGGGACTTATAAAGATCTAAAGGTTCTCAAATTATACCTCACTGTCATCCACACTGGACTAGTAAGATTTAATTTGAGTGGGAGTATTTCACTTGCCATTGCGGAGGTGATTACCTCACGAGAGCAAAGGTACTCTACTCCCTCCTAAGGAGGATAGAACCCGGGTATAGAGCTTATGTTATGCAAATGCATGTGCAAGTGTGTGTATGAGGAAACACATTAAACTCAAATTAAGTTATTATTCTCATCCTAAATGCCTTACCAATTTATTAACAACAAATATATACAAATATAAAACATAAAATAAAAAACATGAAAAGCAAAATGCAAACAAAATTATTTTCAAAATCCAAGTGAATTAAGTTTAAATATTAATCAAGACTATTAAATTAAAACTTTGGATAATACATGATTAATGGATGCCTTGACCCTCAAAAAGCATCCCCAGTGGAGTCGCCAAGCTGTCGTAATGGTTTTCGCACTCGACGATTTTGAAAAACATTTAAAAACAAAAGGAGTTGCCACCAATCTTTTTTGTAAGGTGTGATTGGCCACCTAAAAATATTTATCTTTTTAACAAAATCTCAAAATTAATTAAGTTTTATTAAAAAGACAATTTTGGTCTGCGAAAACAAAAATCGGGTTCGGGAGTACGGTTACATGTGAGGAAGGATTAGCACCCCCACAACGCTGTTTAAAAAACGGTACCATTGTAAGCATGTGTTATCCTTTGGTTTTAATAAAATGGTCTTAATTTAATATTTAAAAATAATTTTTATTTTTATTACTATCAATTTTATTCTTTTTGTTCAAAGTCATTTTTTATTTGTAAAAATCATTTTTTTTATTTTAAAAAGTTAAATTTTATTTTTCAAAAGTGAATGTGAACCTTTTTGTATTGAAAAATTAAATCAAATATCCCAATATTCTGGTAACATTTGGAATAATTTTCCTCACCTAGAGATTTCTTAAGAATCACTACTTGTGAGTTCTATAGAATCTCATCCTCGGTAGATTTACACTCACTTCAAAAATTATTATGAATGCAAGTGATGCAAACAGATAATGAATAATGCAAATAAATTTTTTAATATAAATATTTCTTCATTTATTTTAAACAAAAATTTTTATTATTGAAAAATTGCACTAAGTATCCTAATACTCGAGTAACATTTAGTAAACTTCTCTCACCTAAGGATCAGTTAAGAAATCACTACTTGTGAGTTTCATAACATCCCATAATCGGAAATTTACATTAATTAAATTTGAAATTTTCTATTAATCTTTTTATTTTCTTTTAAAAACTTATTTATTTTTATTTTTAATAAAAATTTAAATTATTGAAAAATCATACTAAATATCCCAATACACTGGTAACATTTAGTAGACTCTTCTCACCTAGGGATCAGTTAAGAAATCACTACTTGTGAGTTTCATAACATCCCATCATCGGAAATTATTTAATTATTTTTATTTTTATTGATTTGTTATTTTTATATTTTTTATTATTACATATATTTTTAAAAATAAGCATGAAATTGAATATTGAGAAATAATATCGAATATTCCAATACTCTGGTAACATTCGGTATAATTCCTCTCACCTAAAGTTTTTCGAAGAATCGCTACTTGCGAGTTCTATGGAGACTTATCATCGGGATTTCATACTTATTTTATTTTATTATATTTTTGTCTATTATATTATTCTATTTATTTATTATTTTTGCCATGATAATACATTAAAAATACCTAAACAAATATTTCTATAAAACAAATAAATGAATAAATAAAACGAAAAAAGGGAATATACCCTCGGGCGGGTGAGCTCCTCGAATAGGCGAGCGCGCTAATGTTCCCTCTCCTAGGGCAGGCGAACTCCTTGAGCGGGCGAGCGCGCTGATCTTCCCTCTCCTCGGGCGGGCGATCGTGCGGATCTCGATCTGGTCGAGTGGGGAGCAACACGCGGGTCTTGCTTCTTTTAGCGGGCAGGCGAGCGCGTTTGGCTGGCAGGCGAGCACACTCCTCCCTTCTCCTCGGACGGACAGCGCGCTAATCTTCCCTCTCCTTTTGGCGAGCGGGCGTGCACGCGAGTCTCCCCTCTTTTGGTGGGCGGGCGAGCATGCGGGTCTCCCCTCTTTTGGTGGGCGGGCTAGCACACGGGTCTTCCCTCTCCTTTTGGCGAGCGAGCATGAGGGACCCAGATCGGGTCCGGGTCCACACGCGGATTTGGCCCTTTTCTTTTTTTTTCTATAAAAGCCTTCTCTTTTTTTTTCCTTTTCACTTTTTCTTCTTTTTTTCACAAAAAACTCAGAGCCTTCAAAGGCTCTCCCCTCGGGCAATTCCTGGAAGCCGCCTTGGCCGCCGCACGCCGCCTCCGGTGGCCAAAACACAAAAAGTTTTCCTTTTTTCGATTCCTCTCTACCACTTGAGCCCAAATCTGACCTCCGATTCACTCGAAAAAGGCCCCAACTTCGCAGATCTGAACTTCACCGAAAGCCTTTCCCCTTTTTTTTTTGATTTTCTGTTTTTTCTCTTTTTTTGTTGGATCTGGATTTTTGTTTTGGTTTGTATTTGGTTGTTTTTTTGTTTTGCAGGTATTCAGGGGCTTATTTGATTTTTTTTGTAGGGGTTAAGGCTTTAGATCTGCGATTCTAGGGTCTCGGGTTTGTAGGTTTCGATTTTGGGTTTCAGATGGCGGTGGTGTCTCAGCGTTGGGGCTGAGTTGGGTTCGAGTAAGACTCCAGGGCTTGGGTTTTTTTGGGTGGTGAGGATGATGTTTTTGAATTTTCGTTTTGGACAGAGGCCGAGGGGTTTTTTCTAGGTTTTAGGGTTTTCGACTGATGATGGTGATGGTTGGGGTCACAGTGGCTCAGTGAGTGAAGGATCCGGTCTCTGTTCGGGATGTTGAGTTTTTAAGGGAAAGGGGATTTCGGGTAATGGGTTTTTGAGTGGTGTTGGGAGGAATCCGGGTGAGTGTGAGTAGTGGTTGGGATTTTTGGTTAAGGCTCCACCCCTAAGGCCGGGTGATGGTGAGGTCTTTTTGAGGAGTCTGGCATGGGGTTTGGTGTGATGGGATGAGGTAGAGTAGCTGGTGGTGGCAGTCGGCAGAGATGGGACGGGTGACAGGAGCTGGTGGTGGCAGTGGCTGATGGATGGTTGATGGGAAATAATACAGATAATAATAATAATAATAATAATAATAATAATAATAATAATAATAATAATAATAATAATAATAACAACAACAAATAAATAAAATAAAATAAAATAAATACAAATATATAAAATAATAATAATAATAATAATAATAATAGCAAAAATGGAACAAAATTAGGTGTCAACAATAATGATTATTGAAATGATTTTTTTAAATGCTAAGAGGACCTATAATTGGTGGTAGGGGTCTTAGTAAGAGATAAATAAATGGTGAGAATCAACAGCTGTGGTTATAAATTGTGTTTCCTTGTATGAGGTTTTAATAAAAATTAAGCCTTTATGCTGTTAAATTTTATACGAAAATGTTGATTGAAAATGTTAAATTTTCTTGTATAAATGGAACCTTGAAAAGATTTATCGAAGGATAAGCTTGAAAGGACTTTATCATGTCGTAGGAAAATTGAATTTTTTGAAATAGTTAAAAAGGTAAATGGATGAGCACGATATCTTGAGGAATTATATTATGGGTCTTATAAAGTCGATAATTAGAGTTATCTTAACATTATAAGTTGATTATCTAGTCGAAAATGAGGTGGAATGTTGATTAGTTGGAGTATTGATGAAAGTAACGATGATTATATAATATAGCTTGGAAGAGAAGATCGTAGTTGAAATCTTGATGGTCTAACGATTTAATGTGGAAGTAATAATGGAGTGATGATTCCAGAATTTATTGAATTCAATCTATTGATTTTGAAGTAGTTCCGAACGTGATAACATGGACAATTCAAGGGGTCAATGTTGAGATGGTTTTATCGTATTACATCGTATTGTCGTATATACGTGAGATAATAAGCGGACCTACAGTAGTGGTATGGGTCTTAGTATCAATATTGTGGTATACAATGGATAGTGATGATATTGAATTATAATGGATGTATGACTTGTGCATACATAATCTTATTAAAATTGAGGTTGAATTACGACACAATCCAATCATTTATAGATTCAAATAAATGAGTGATAAACATGTGAATACATAGTTTTGCTTATACCCTTGGAATAAGCCTTAAATAATAAGATTGACAATTGCACAAGTTCGATAATAAATTATACAGGCCATATGAAATTTGATTTGGGGATTTTGATCTGGTTTTGTGATAGTGAATGAAATTGAATTTCAAGTCGAAAATTATGAACGTATACCAATAGGTCAAACCATAAATGGATTTGATAAGTAACTATTGGCCTTGTGGTTTTGTTATCTTCAATGTTGACTCTGAATTAGATATTGAATGATGATATTGGTGATTACATAATTTCAGTACGTTGATGGCTACATAAAAACATGATATTCAAATATTCACAGATACTAAGAGGATTCATACTAATGATGTGGTCTTAGTATTGATGATGAAATGTATAAATGATTGTTATAGTAGATAAACATTTGAGAAAGGATATTGAATACTGAATGGTTGAATACCGAATGAATTGAATATCGAATAGATTTGAATACTGAATTACTGATTTGACAGAAAGAAAGTTTTGAAATCGAATGATCGATGGTGATAAATTTAAATAAATTGCTTCACTGTATTAGATGAAGATATTGCATATATTGACATTTGAAAATATCACCGAAGTTACATACTGAAATGGTTTTATAGCATCTCCTTTAAGCATAACTTGCTACAACTTCTGATGTTATAATAACATTTATATAAATGCTAAAAGTATAGAATAGTTTTAAAAAGAAAGTCTATGGTATATACATATTTTTATATATGAATCATCTTAAAGAATTGTACCATATGCCTTACATGATTTTGACATGAAAAGTTAAAGATTTGAATGTTTTATGAAACTGTAGGCACCCTAAAAGAATTAAATTCAATGAAGCATAGTAAAAACCACCTAATTGGAGCTTTGCTTATTAGGCAGAGATGCTTGTCCGACAATAGTCACGGACAGGTCTCAATCACGCCTGATCAGTGGGGCTAAGAGAGATGAGGTCTATGGCCATAGATAGCACCCTAGTTGGTTTCCAAGGGACGATGACATGATTTTCACTGCTAGCTACAGTGATTTAAGTCTTTATTGATAGAGTGATAGGGATCTAGCCTAGTCTCTAACTGATATGATATGAAGTCTAGAGTATGATTTTATTGATATGAACTCTAGACTTGACATGATTTATACAGTACATGAAACATACTTGAGATGAATATGAAATATGTTTTGAAACTGTACATGTTTTAAACATGTTTTAAAAGTACATGATATATGATTTCGACACTTATATGATTTATATATGATTTTGTGTCAAACATGACATGATATGCAGTCTAGAGTATAGTTTGATTTGATATGAACTCTAGACCTGATATGACTTACAATATATGAAAAATGTTTTGAAAACCACACATGTTTTCAGACATGCTCTAAAAACGAATATATGATTTGCAATTGTACATGCACCGATCATGTCTTGAAAGTAAATATGAAATGAATTGAAAATTTATATGTTGAGCATGTTCTAAAGTATATATGATATGATTTGAAATGATAGTGGTTTATACAATGAAGTTACATAAACTGCTTACTAAATCATGACATAATAGTAGGCTTTTTACATAAGATATGTCATGACCTTCTATGGTACAAAAATATGAAGAGTATATGAGGAGTATCATGACTCAGTGGTAACGATATTTCATCTACATGATGTCATGATATGATATGATACATGAATATAGAATATACACGAAGAGAATTATGACTTCGTACCACCGTGATCATGATTCTCCATATCGAAAGTGATATGAGATGATAGAATACAGAAGTATGATTATGAAATGAAAAGTGACTTGATACGATATCTCAATTGGACAAGATATACTATGAGATTGATGAGAGTATGAACTAATTGTACATGATATTCAAATTATACACGATGCATTGTTGTGCGATGCAATGTAGTATAAGGATAAAAAGACCGAAAGTGATTAAGTCGATCTATTTAGAGGTCTGAATGATAGACAGATGACAGGAATTGAGATAACGAGATGTTATCGATGAAAAAGGTGAACTGTAATTGTAAACTTGCAGGTTTTAAGCATTGCGGTTAAGACAGTATAATTCTACTCCTGGATTTATATCAATATCTTACTGAGCCGTGGTTTTGCTCACCCCACTTAATTTTATCTCTTTTCAGATAATTGAGTTAAACTCTGCTATGAGAGCTTCTGAGTGGGCCTTTGGAGACGGTATACAGGTTCGGTACTGGCCATTATCCTGCAAATCCACTTCGTTACTTTTGAGGTATACATTTTTGTAAATCTCTTGTTTACATGTACAGACTTTAATTAATATACAGTACATATGTTACTCAGTGAGTCGAGATGTAACTTAGAGATGTGATAAAGCATTGTATAGAGGATCAGTGAAATTAGAGTAGTAACTACACTGACACCGAAAACAAACCTTAAAATGAAAAAGAAAAAAATTTAGTCCATAAATTTGTAGACTAAGAAAAGTATGAATATTAAAAGAAAGTTGCGGCCCTCGGGTCGTGACATGAACCTAGGTAAAATATTAAGAGATTAAATGTGAGCCTAGCTCTATCCTATTTTTCAAACCTAACGTTTTGCCAAAGCCGATTTTTCATATAACGTATAAACCTAACCTGCAAAAATACAATTAATTTTTCTTTAAAAAATTATATAAAATAAAATATAAAATATTAAAACATACAATATTTAACTAGTATACCACAAAAAATTTAAGGGTAAATTACATAAATATACCTTATGATTATGGTCGGATTAAATTTGATACTTAATATTTAAACTTTGACACTTAACAACTCTGAGATTTACTTTCGTTTCAGTTTACCCCAAACCATTACATTTTCCATTATCTTTAAATTTTTTATTTTTTTTTATTTTTTCTATCTTCTTCAATAGTTTTTTCTCTCTCTAAAACTAGAAAACTTTTTTTTCTCTAAACTCATAAAAATGCTACTCACCTAAAAAATCCAAAAATCTTTAGGAAATAAGCAATATAAAGCATTAAAATATTAAAAAAAAACTCAAAAATTCCAAAAAAAAAAAAAAGAGAAAAATGGCAAAGAAATTTTTTTTAGTTCTCGTTTTGGGCTCTTCATATGGGTTTTTGAGCTTGAAACTTGGAGAAAATTTAGGTTATAAAGAGTAAGATAACATGTTGGAAGAGGGTCGAATTTCAAGTGATGAAACTAGTGTTTTTGAAAGTTGAAGGTCACAACTTTGAATATAGATTTAGGAAAATTTGGATTTTTTTTAAAGTAAAACTAGCTTAAGAAGTAGAAAGATGAGAAAAAGACAAAAATTTTGGTATATTTTGCAAGCTAAAAGCCACCAATTAGTGGCAGTCGACAGCAATCACTAGCAGCCGATGCAGTCGCCAGTTGTCGAAGTCTAGGTTTTAGAGAGAGAAAGTTCTCGAAGAAGATGAAACAAAATAAAAAAATTAAAAATAACGGAAAAAGTAACAGTTTGGAATAAATTGATACAAAAATAAATCTCATGATGGTTAATTGTCAAATTTTAAACATCAAGTTTTACATTTAGTTTGCCCTTAACTATAATGTATATTTATGTAATTTACCCTAAATTCAAATAAATTCTTATAGAAAACTACAAGAAACATGGAAGTTTAAAATTAAAGTTAAAAAAATAATATCAACTCAAATTAAAATATACAAAAAGTCTAAAATCTTTAAAAATGTATTACCATAAAAAATAGTAAAAAAAAAATTAATTATTGTACCTAAAAAATATAATTATTAGAAAGGTTCGAGTTGAGTATGGACTTTAAAGGATGAATTCAAGTCTAACTATTTTTTTATCGAATCTCAATTTTCAAGCCCAAACAAATTTAATGAACTTAATATTTTTATCTAAACCAACCCAAAATTTAGATAGACCTTCGAACTTGAATGAGTAGCTTGACCCTTTGAACAAATCTAAGCTAGATATAAATATTTAATTAAGTTCTTTATTGTTTTTTATTTTTTTGAAAAAAATAAATATCAATTACTTGAAAATCGAAATTGTTTAAGTATATTCTATTTTTGTGAAAAAGAAATAGCTTTATTATTCTTTATTATAAGATTTAATTATGCATTTTTATCAAAATCTATAAATACTTGAAAAATAAAGTTTAATAAAATAAAAAAGGAAAGAATATAAAATTAGAGAATGGATCCAAATTTATTATTCTTTATTATCATACGTATATATTTATTAGAAAGGAAATAAAAATTTTAAATATTAAGAAGAAAAATAAAGTACATTTTTTCTTTAATTTTAAGTTGAATTTTTAAAATTATAAGCAAAAATATACTTTTGTTTCCTTATAAGAAATTTTTATTTTCTTTATAATAAATAAATTTTGGTATAATAAAAATGAGTAATAATTTTGAATTTATTACATTAACTTGTGATTCTTTGTTGTTTTTTTTAATTCTAAAATTGATGTTAGGACCATATTGACATCTTTTTTAAAAAATTTAGGATTATCATGAAACAATTTAAAGGTTAGGGATTAAAATAAAATTTATATAAAAAGTTTAGAACTACAAATGCACTTTACTCCTTGAGGTGTAGTGGAGGTGCTTTTTCCTTTTTTTTTTTGTTTTCTATTTTTTAAAATTTTTACTTTAAAATTAATAAATAATTTTTTAAAAATAATAAATACATAAATAATTAATTAATTTTATATCAATTTTTTTACAAGTAAATGAATCAAAATAAATAATTTATAATTAAGTAATCAATTAAAATAAATAAATTTTTAAATAATAAAGTAAATAAATATTGTTAATGTTTATTTTGAGATGCGCACATATTTTTATTTTTTTCAAATAAAGTTATAATATTATTTGATAAATATCGTTTGAGTAATTTTTAATCATTTATTAATCTCACAAATATTAAATATGTATTATAAATTTTCTCTTATATAAATTTTAATCTAATATCCTTAGTGATTATTTTATCTTTTCATTATATTTTACTTCATCACCACCACTGCATTTATTTGCAAATACATATTTCATTACTAATTTCAATATTACCACTATAATATTCAATCTTACTGCTATAATAATTAATTTTATTGCCACTATTGTTTTTAATTACACCGAAACTAATCTCTTCATTCATCCAAACTAATTCTCAATCATTGATCATGCTTAATGGTACTATAATCATGTTACCCAAATATTGTATTTCTTGATCGAGAGTTCCCAATCGCACGTCATCGAAATTAAACGAGCATCCAAATGCACCACAAGCTAGTAACCTAGAAACACTTGAGAAAGCCATAAAGATCTCTATGTCGCAACAACCAAGGCTTAGCCTAGTGGTTGTTACCCTTTCTTAGGAAGGATCAGATCCAAGGTTCGATTCTCTCATTTCTCTATTGTATCTCCATATGAACAAAAAAAAAAAGATCTTTACATCGCAATTTGCAAACATCTTTTCTTTTATTAGTTGAAAAATATTAGGTAAAAGTTAAGGTAATAAAGTGGTAATATTTGTTGAAAACATATTTTCTTTTATTAATTGAAAATATTATGTAAAAGTAAACATATGATAGAAAGTTCAATGAATAGTTTGCAAATATTTATTTGAAAAAAGAATAGTTCAAAAATATATTTGATTTATGTTTATTTATGTTTGTTTATTAAATTTAACAAATGATCAAAAACAACATTTTAGTGTTTATTTATAAAACGAACCAAACATATACAAAAGTAGATTTCATTTGTTTTTATTCACGAATAAATTTGTTTAAAATTTATTTAAAATTTGTTTATTTAATAAATCGTTTTGCGTTCATTTGATAATAATAAATTATTAAAATTACTAATAATTATTCATAAATCATTTTAGTATGTAATTGTTAAATTTACACAAGTAAACAAGATTTTTTATTTGATATTATATATATTGATGTGATTGTGAACATATTTTGTTTATTTAAGTTTTTTTGTTTAATGTTTATGAACGAACTCATTTCATTAAAGTGAGTTCGTTCACATTTCAATATTTTAAATGAACTGAGTTTGCATAAAACACAAATTTTAATTGAATACAAATTGAATATGAATAATATTAAAAAAAAACAAATAAACAAAAATATATTAATCTATTCTATTAATCTTGATGGATTCCTTGAACGATGAGGAAGCCACATCGCCCACCTATGCTTTTACCGTCCCATGCTTTGTTCCTTTGGGTGCTCTATGTTGTTTGGTGCTAATAAAAAAAAACCACATGAAAAAATATGGAGGACAAAAGAGAAAATGTAACATGAAAAAGCATGGAGGACAAAAGAGGGAGAAAACCAAATAGATGGGAAGAAAAAGATTTGAAAGAGAGCAAGTTCATGTACCGCTAGCATGAATAGGAAACATAGCCACCAAAAATATAAAGATGGGACCCATAGGATTTTTTTTACCAAATTTCAAGATTTATAAATGCTCAAATGACAAAAAAAAAATACAATATTAATAAATATAGTTGCAAACTAATAGAAGGCTAGAAAACATGAACATTTAAAAACATGGAAGACAAAAACACAAGTCCAAAGGACTCGACAAAGAAACTTTTTTTCATTTGACACCAATAGGACAAACCATGAGAGGAAAGAAAAATGGATGAAGCTGGCAGGGCTTGAGTTGATAAAAGTTTGGTTTCCAAAGTGTGTCCCTTATCAATTTTTTGGGTCTACACTTTTTTTTTCCTTCTGTTGTCATTTACTCTCCATGGAGAGAGGTTGGGCTATGATTTGTCTTTCTTTATTGCCTTTTTTCCTTGCTTGCTGCCGTTTCTTTGCTCCCTCTGCAAATCATAATTGTTTGTACCTCCTAGCGTTATTATTGTTAGTTTATGTCACCCAAGATTTTGGTTGCATGCCTTCTATCGTTTGCTTTTTGGTGTTTCCTTTTACTCTTCCCTCCTTTTCCTCTCACATTGTTGGTATGTTATTCTTGCTTCCTTCGTTCTCTCATTGTTGCCATCTAGTGCTTCAAGTTTCAGGTGTGCTTTTTCTATCGTTTCAATGTATGTTGGCTTTACATTTTTTCCCTATTTTTTGGATTGGGTTATTGTCATTAACTTTGAATTTGTATTGTTTCTTTTTTTCATTTTGTTTGTTCATCTTCCGCTTTTCTTCTATATACGCTACTGGCTTTTGCTCCATGCCTATCTTGAAAATCATATTTGTGAAACTTGGTTGTTTTCTTTTGATTGTGGTCTTTTCTTCATGTGATTCGTTGTTGGATTTTAGAACCTCATCTATCTAATCATTTTATGCTTTTGGGTCTCCTGTTTTCCTCCTTTAATGCACAAAAATTACTTGTCCGTTCTATTCTTCGTTCGTTAAATTTTATTAATGCTCCATTTATTTACACAACTATTTGGTGGTATTACTTGAAAAATAATTTCTTTTATTATGTATTCATGCAATAAAATAAAAAATATATACTGAATTTTGTAAAAATAAAAAAAGCATTTATTTTCAATAATAATAATAATAATCTTAACTTGCTCGTGCTATAAAAAAAATTTTATTAACGGTTTATAGGATAATAATAATTGATATGGGCTACACAAATGACAAATAAAAAATAATAATAATTTTACTATTAATATTGATATTATTAAATTCAATAAACAGAGAGTACTTTCTCGTGTTGGAGAGTGCACCATGCACTCCCATTTGAGAGAGAGTGCGTCAGGCACTTTCCCACATGCGGGAGATCTCCCAGCACTCTCCCGCAGGAGGTCTCCCGCAAGACGGGAGATCGCCCAAAACTCTTCCGCATGCGAGAGGGTCTTGTCACCTGATGACTTGTCGCTACATAAGTGTGGTCTCCATTTGTAGTCTCTCGCATTACGACAGACCTTCATTGCTCCCGAAACTGGTGGTGTTTATGTTGTACTAGGGAACAAATTCTTCTCAAAAAGATGAAATTGCCTGCCAGGTAATTACTCTGTAATATTTGCCTATAAATAGGCCACAGGTATTATTCTTTAGTCTCTAATTTTTGATTATTGGCGTTTACGCTTCCTAATATTAAAGAACCTTTTGCTGACTTAAGCATCGGAGTGCCAACGCTAGGAACTACTCCCTACGTTCTTCTGACTTTTCTTATTTTAACAGAACCTTTCTGGAGACACGTGGAGAAAGAAGACAATATCGACGTCAGCGAGCATTTATTATTGTTTTGAGCAACAACAATTGGCGCCGTCTGTGGGAAACGAAATAAAAGCCAGTCAAACCTTTTTAAGATGGTGAGAACAAGATTTACTACTGTTAGAGATGAAAGTGATGAGAACTCGGTAAGTTCTCCAGAACGACAGCCTCAAAGGAGAACACAAGAGAGTAGGGAAGAGCCTGGCGCAATTGTATCCTTGGCTAAATTTGAAGCTTTGAGACGGTAGAGCGAGGGAACGACCCAAGCACTGAGGGCCATGGCAGATCTGTTCAAAAGAGTCCTCCCACAATTAAATCTACCACAGGCTGTACAGAACCTCGTAAGAGAGATGAGTGAAGGAGTCCTCCCACAATTGAATCTGCCTCAGGCGACAGGCGAGCAGATTGTGGCAGGCTTGCACTCTGCGACAGGCGAGCAAGCTGCGACAAGGGTGCAAATTGGGATAGGCGAGCATGAAGCGATAGGCGAACAAGTTGCGGCAGGCGTACAAGCCGTAGCATGAGAGCGAAGGGCGGTGGATGATCTCGCTGCGATAGGTGGGCGACCCGCTGCTCATGGGCGAGACGTTACAGGCGAGAGAGTAGTGGCAGGCGAACATGTGAAATCCCCAATGTCCATGTATTCCTCCATGTTTGTAAAGTATTTCATTCTAATATGATTAAATGAATATGAAGTTGATGTGTAAATGATGTATGAATGATGTATGTATGAGGTATGAAGTATGTAAGAAATAAATAGGATGAGAAGAAATTAGTCAAATAAATTATGGTGATATCAGAAAATGAATAAAGCATGAGAAAAGAAATATAAAAAAATCAGAATTTTCATTGGTAGTTAATGGATGAGTCATATGGAAGAGGAAGTAAATTCAATGGTCAAATGGGTCAAAGAGGTAAAGCATGGCTGAGATGAATTAATGGGATAAAGCATGCATTAAATGCAAATTAGCATAGTCATCATCTTCATCTCATCACCAATGTCAACCCCTCTTCCAGCCCTTCCTCACGTTCTTCCTCCATTTTCCCTAAGTTTCCAACTCAAGTTACCTTGATAAGCTACCTTAATTCTCCAGCAATTCATTAAGTTCGTTTAACGAAAATCGATCCTTGTCGTTAGACTAGGAGATATCCAAATTTTGGTGGATTGATTCCAAGTATTGGAAGAGATCTCAAAGTTTGAGATTTTGGTCTCTAGTGAAGGTAAGAGAAGAAGATGGTTCTTACAACTTTGTTTATGATTTGGAGTTGTTTTGAGTTAGTATAATATATGTATGATGATGGTTTAAAGATTTGAATTGATATGATGATTTTAGGTTGAAGAAGTGAAAAGCTAAAGTGACGCATCAAGTGATCTTGCGTTCTCGAAGAAATCGAGGTAAGAAATTTATGTAACGGACGTAAGGCGGCTATGTCCGCATGTTTTATGATGTTTATATGTGGTTTGGAAAGAAACACCAGTTGATTTCATGCACGACAAATGACATTTTCGGACTTATCTTATAGTACTAATTAGGCTAGGGGCAGCCAACTGCCATAAAGGGAAGTCGACTGCCTAGAGACAACCAAAACGCCATTTTTCGAAAACCGACTCAAACCAGTCGACTGCTATGTAAGCCAGTCGACTGCTATTTACCCATAAGCATTCTGTTTCAAACCAGTCGACTGCTATATGGGACAGTCGACTGCTATTTGCCAAAATGCATTCTGTTTCAAAACCAATCGACTGCTATTTGACCAGTCAACTGCTATTTGCTAAGAAGCATTCTATTTGAAAACCAGTCGACTGCCCCCATGTATTTTCAAAGATGAAAATATCGAAATTTTAAATGAAATTAATTTCGATAAAAGAAGTTATGAAGCAGCAACCAATTGCCCTATAAGACTAGTCGACTGCCCTGTATGAAAAGAGAATTTCAAAGCCAAAATGTTTTAAACACCAAAGTATTTTCTGAAAGAAAGAAGTATACAATAAATGTTTTGAGGCTATGGACTGCGTGATGATTATGCATTTCTGATGGCTAAGAGACTCTGATCAAGTCCTCAGTAATATGTATGTTGAGCGAGGAACCCTAGTCAGGTCCTCAATCCCACATGTGACACCTGACTAGTGTTCACTGTGGATTTCTAAAGGCAGGAGAGAATCCCTGACCTATACAGAGTGCACTACTGTACTAATGCATGATTAGAGTCATATAAATGGGAATAAACGGTTTATATGACGACTCAATCGCTTAAATACTATACATAGTCTCCATCTATTTCAAAGTACAAGAAGTATGTATGAAGAAGTTTATAATGTATGTTTTAAAGTATGATATGAAGTATGATGTTTTAAAGAAAGAAGTTTAAGTATGATGTTTTAAAGAAAGTATGTTTGCCATGTCATTGAAAATAAATATGCATGATTGCAAACAATGCATGAAAGATGTTTATGATGCATGCTTTATAATGCTTTACACGACATTATAGAGCCAAGTAGAAAAAATGCATATAGAGGCATATTACGCTCTTTTACATACTTTTCTTACTGAGTGTAAACTCACCCTTTTACGACCATTTTTCTTACAGATTATCTGAAGTGAGATTCGCTCCGAATAGAGGAGCTTGTTTTGGAAAGATTGCGGTGTACCTTCTCAATACGCTTCCTAGTTAGTATAGAAGGTATACTCATATGTTCATATGTATAGTAAATTTTAATTCAGCTACGGTATAGTACAATTAGTCTTTATGTATATAGGATGTCGAGGATGTAAAATAAGATGATGTATGAGATCCTGTGGAAATGGAATGATATGTATATATATCATTATTAGGTTTTATTGAAAGAAATATTTTGTCTATTGAGCTATTGGTAATTAGCTAATAAAAAGAAAAGATGGATGACATTGATGAACTAAATCTAAATAAAGAAGGAAAAAGATAAGTGATAAGATGAAGTGACGGGGACGTCACAGAGTGGTATCAGAGCAGGTTAGATTGAGGTTTGTCAGTGTCAAGAAGCTAAAAATAGAATATATCCCCAATTGTATTGTACTTGTCTGAATACAAATGCATAGTATAACTGTTTATGGTTATACTAAAGAGCTCAATGATGACTATATTTACAGTATGAGCTCACGAAGAAGAGGTACAAGTAAAGGAAGAGGACGAGGTCGCACTAAAGAGCCCCCAGTTCCGTCTCCTCATCCATCTCCACCACATAGCCTGAATACAAGGCTAGCTAAAATGGAAAAGCATATGGAGAACATGGCCACGATGTTCACCCAGTTTATGTCGAACTTCCCAAATGTGGCCACAAGTACCCAAGCAGCTACACCTGCTATTCCTCCTACAGAAGTAACCCCACCAGCCCCAACTATGGAAAGGCGGGATTTTAGAGCCTATTGTAGTGTGGCCCTAATAAAAGAATTTAAGAAGTTGGATCCGCCCAAGTTTAAGGGGGAAAGAGATTTGCTGACCGCAAAGAACTGGATGAAAGCGATCTTGAAATCCTTTGAGTATTTGCCCTGCTTTGAAGGGGAGAAAGTAGGCTTGGCTGCCTATTTACTGATAGATGATGAGGAATATTGGTGGCAAGCCACTCGGGCCGTGTTAGAGGCCTGATATGATGAAGTCACGTGGGATAGATTTGTGGAGGCTTTTAATGAACAATACATCCCACGCACGGATCAGAATAGATTGAAGATCGAGTTCCTAAGTTTGACTCAAGGTACGATGACGGTGAATCAGTATGAATCTAAGTTCATAACCTTGAGTAGATTCGATCCAGAAGTCCGAAGAGATGAAGGGCATAAGATCTACAGGTTCACCGAGGGATTGAAGTCCCCGATTAGATCTAAACTGTATCCGATGGATATCACCACCTATGGAGAAGCTGTCCGTAAGGCTCAGTTGTGTGAGCAGGACTATGATCTGCATCATGCTGACTTCCGAGCCAAGGGTAAAGGCAAGGAACCGATGAAGCGAAAGTCGGATGAGAAAGCTCCGAGTGATAGGTATCCATTCCGAAGAAGTAGACGATCTGAAGGAGTTTCGATAGGTAAGTAAAATATAGAAAAGATGATCTTTAAATTAATTTAATGGTTATATGGAATTATATTGAAATTGGAGTTATGATGATGATGATAATGATATAGGTACTCCTAAAGCTACCGAGATCAAGATAAGTGATGAGCGATCCCGAAATCCAGCTGGAAGTACTGCTAGCTCACCGAAGAGTACGATACAAAGATGTGAGCAGTGCGGGAAATTTCACGGATCACAGCCATGTCGCTTGGCAAGTGGCGCTTGCTTTAGATGTGGGGAGAAAGGGCACATGATTAGGGATTGCCCTCAGAGAGATCCGAGGATGCCTGATGAATCTGATAAGACCCCTAAACCGCAACCTAAGGCCACTGCTGCAGAAAAGGGAAAGAAAGCTGTGACCCAAGGACGAGTGTTTGCCATCGACGAAGAGTCTGCCGATGTCTCGTCCAAAGTGATTAAAGGTAAGATTTACCTTTTTGATGTAAGTGTCATGGCATTGTTTGATCCAGGCTCTACGCATTCATTTGTGTCCCTTAGGATTGTTATGAAAGTACCTGTTGAGCCTGAGCCTTTAGGACACTTATTGCAAATAAGCACACCTTTTAAGGAATCACAAATGACAGAGTTAGTGTACAGAAACTGTAAGCTACGGGTAGAAGAAAGAGAATCAATAGCTGACCTAATCCTACTAAATATGTATGGGTTTGATGTTATTTTGGGTATGGATTGGTTAGCTAAGAACCATGTTATATTAGACTGTTATGCTAAGAGTGTAACATTCTCTTCACCCGTTAACTATATTGTAAACTTTGCAAGTGATTAATATGAAAGCATGTTTGATTTTGATTTGGTTACAAATGAAAGTAATGGATAATGTATATGATGATGTGAAGGGTTTATTGCTTATGTGGAGGACGTAGATCAGAAACGTCCCGGACTCAATGATATTCCTATAGTCCGAGATTTTCCAGAGGTATTTCCGGATGATCTTCCAAGACTTCCTCCGGATAGAGAAGTGGAGTTTACGATCGATTTGGTGCCGGGGACTGAGCCCATTTCAAGAGCTCCCTACCGGATGGCTTTGGTAGAATTGGAAGAATTGAAGAAGCAGCTTCAGGAGTTGTTAAACAAGGGATTCATACGACCCAGCGTATCCCCTTGGGGTGCTCCTGTGCTTTTTGTTCGGAAGAAGGACGGTAGTATGAGCTTATACATTGACTACCGGTGGTTGAACAAAGTGACAATCAAGAATAAGTATCCTCTTCCCAGGATAGACGATCTCTTTGATCAGTTAAAGGGTGCGCAAGTCTTTTCCAAGATAGACTTGAGGTCGGGATATCATCAGTTGAAGATCCGAGATGAAGATATCCCTAAGACTGCATTCAGGACATGGTATGGCGATTATGAATTCTTGGTGATGCCGTTTGGATTAACCAATGCACCCGCAGCATTCATGAATTTGAAGAATGATGTGTTTAAGCAGTACTTGGACAAATTTGTCATTGTCTTCATCGATGACATCTTGGTGTACTCGAGGTCATGGGAAGAGCATGAGCAGCATTTGAGGATTGTTTTGGAGACCCTCAGAGATCGAGGACTGTATGCCAAGCTAAGTAAATGTGAGTTTTGGCTCAATTATATCTCCTTTTTAGGTCATGTGATCAGTAAAGATGGAGTTTCAGTTGATCCATCAAAGATTGAAGCGGTGGTCCAATAGGAGAGACCGAAGACGGTAACAGAGATTAGGAGTTTCTTGGGTTTAGCTGGCTACTATAGAAGATTTGTAGAGGGTTTCTCAAAGCTAGCTGCTCCACTGACGCGCTTGACGCGCAAAGAGGTGAAGTATGAGTGGAATGAAGCCTGTGAGTGTAGCTTCCAAGAGTTGAAGCGCAGGCTAACGACTGCACCAATCCTCACCATTCCTAGTGGTTCAGGTGGATTTGCGGTGTATAGTGATGCCTCAGGGCAAGGCTTGGGATGTGTGTTAATGCAGCATGGTAAGGTAGTGGCATATGGTTCTAGACAGTTGAAGGACCATGAGAAGAACTACCCGACTCATGATTTGGAGTTAGCTGCAGTAGTGTTTGCCCTGAAGATATGGAGGCATTACTTATATGGTGAGAGATTTCTGATTTTTACGGATCACAAAAGTCTGAAGTATTTGTTCTCTCAAAGAGAATTAAACATGAGACAAAGAAGATGGCTCGAGCTTCTAAAGGATTACGATTGTGAGATCCTGTACCACCCGGGGAAAGCTAATGTGGTGGCGGATGCTCTGAGCCGGAAGCATGTAAGTATGTTGTCTTATATGATGATAAAAGAATATGAGCTAATCGAACAGTTTGCAAGCCTCAACCTTAATGTTATGCCTTATGAGCAAATTGGAATGATGGCTAGTTTGAGGATTGAGCCAGAGTTAATGGACAGAATTCGAAGTGCTCAAAAGGAAGATGATAGATGCATTGAGGCTATGAGTCAGATGCAGTCAGGTATAACCTCAGAATTTGATATTAGTAGTGATGGAATTTTGAGGTTTAGAAGTCGTATATGTGTTCCTAATGATGATGAATTGAAGAAGTTGATTTTGACTGAAGCACATGCCACTAAGTACACGTTGCATCCAGGAAATACGAAGATGTATCATAATCTTCGCAAGGTGTATTGGTGGAATGGCATGAAGAGAGACATAGCTGATTTTGTAGCAAAATGTCTCACATGTCAACAGGTCAAGGTAGAGCACCAAAAGCCAGCAGGATTACTGCATCCTCTGCCTATACCTATGTGGAAGTGGGAACACATTACGATGGACTTTATTGTAGGATTGCCCAGAACCAAGAGGAATTATGATGGTATTTGGGTGATCGTGGATAGATTGACAAAGTCAGCTCACTTCCTACCTATGAAGTCAACAGATACACTCAATGCTTTGGCAGATATGTATGTAAGAGAAGTCGTAAGACTACACGGTGTTCCAATGAGCATCACTTCTGATAGAGATTCCAGGTTTACTTCCCATTTCTGGGAGCATTTTCAGGAAGCCATGGGATCTAAGCTGAATTTCAGCACAACTTTTCATCCGCAAACTGATGGACAGTCCGAGCGCACGATTCAGACGCTCGAGGATATGTTGAGAGCTTATGCTATGGATTTTAAAGGCTCCTGGGATGACCATCTGCCATTGGCTGAATTCGCATACAATAATAGCTATCATGCAAGCATCAGGATGGCATCGTATGAAGCTTTGTATGGAAGAAGGTATCGATCTCCGATTGGGTGGGAAGAAGTGGGCGAACATAAGTTATTGGCTCCAGATCTAGTCAAGCAAGCCTCCGAAGATGTTAAGTTGATTTGTCAGAGGCTTAAGACAGCTCAGAGTAGACAAAAGAGCTATGCAGATGCTCGACGGAGGCCACTTGAGTTCATGGTTGGAGATTTTGTGTTTTTGAAAATTTCTCCATCCAAAGGGATTATGAGATTTGGCCGACGAGGTAAGTTAAGTCCTCGTTACATCGGTCCATTTGAGGTCTTAGATCGAGTAGGTGATGTTGCTTATAGATTGGCATTGCCTTCGGAGCTATCGGGAGTGTATAATGTGTTTCATGTATCGATGCTTCGGAAATATAATCCGGATCCGTCTCATGTTATTGAATATGAACCCTTGGAGATAAGGGAAGATATGAGCTATGTAGAGAAGCCGGTTCGGATTTTGGATAGAAAAGACAAAGTATTGAGGTCTAAGACGATCCTATTAGTGAAAGTTCTCTGGCAATACCATACGATGGAAGAAGCTACGCGGGAGCTAGAGAGCTTAATGAAAGAAGGGTATCCAGAATTATTCACTTGATAAGCTAAGCAAATTTGGAGGACCAAATTTTCTAAGGTGGGAAGGATGTGAAATCCCCAATTTCCATGTATTCCTCCATGTTTGTAAAGTATTTCAATCTAATATGATTAAATGAATATGAAGTTGATGTGTAAATGATGTATGTATGAGGTATGGAGTATGTAAGAAATAAATAGGATGGGAAGAAATTAGTCAAATAAATTATGGTGATATCAGAAAATGAATAAAGCATGAGAAAAGAAATAAAAAAAAATCAGAATTTTCATTGGTAGTTAATGGATGAGTCATATGGAAGAGGAAGTAAATTCAATGGTCAAATGGGTCAAAGAGGTAAAGCATGGCTGAGATGAATTAATGGGATAAAGCATGCATTAAATGCAAATTAGCATAGTCATCATCTTCATCTCATCACCAACGTCAGCCCCTCTTCCAGCCCTTCCTCACGTTCTTCCTCCATTTTCCCTAAGTTTCCAACTCAAGTTACCTTGATAAGCTACCTTAATTCTCCAGCAATTCATTAAGTTCGTTTAACAAAAATCGATCCTTGTCGTTAGACTAGGAGATATCCAAATTTTGATGGATTGATTCCAAGTATTGGAAGAGATCTCAAAGTTTGAGATTTTGGTCTCTAGTGAAGGTAAGAGAAGAAGATGGTTCTTACAACTTTGTTTATGATTTGGAGTTGTTTTGAGTTAGTATGATATATGTATGATGATGGTTTAAAGATTTGAATTGATATGATGATTTTAGGTTGAAGAAGTGAAAAGCTAAAGTGACGCATCAAGTGATCTTGCGTTCTCGAAGAAATCGAGGTAAGAAATTTATGTAACGGACGTAAGGCGGCTATGTCCGCATGTTTTATGATGTTTATATGTGGTTTGGAAAGAAACACCAGTTGATTTCATGCACGAAAAATGACATTTTCGGACTTGTCTTCTAGTACCAATTAGGCTAGGGGCAGCCGACTGCCTTAAAGGGAAGTCGACTGCCTAGAGACAACCAAAACGCCGTTTTTCGAAAACCGACTCAAACCAGTCGACTGCTATGTAAGCCAGTCGACTGCTATTTACCCAGAAGCATTCTGTTTCAAACCAGTCGACTGCTATATGGGACAGTCGACTGCTATATGACCAGTCGACTGCTATTTGCTAAGAAGCATTCTGTTTGAAAACCAGTCGACTGCTATATGGACCAGTCGACTGCCTCCATGTATTTTCAAAGATGAAAATATCGAAATTTTAAATGAAATTAATTTCGATAAAAGAAGTTATGAAGCAGCAGCCGACTGCCCTATAAGACCAGTCGACTGCCTTGTATGAAAAGAGAATTTCAAATCCAAAATGTTTTAAACACCAAAGTGTTTTCTGAAAGAAAGGAGTATATAATAAATGTTTTGAGACTATGGACTACGTGATGATTATGCATTTCTGATGGCTGAGAGACTCTGATCAAGTCCTCAGTAATATGTATGTTGAGCGAGGAACCCTAGTCAGGTCCCCAATCCCACATGTGACACCTGACTAGTGTTCACTATGGATTTCTAAAGGCAGGAGAGAATCCCTGACCTATACAGAGTGCACTACTGTACTAATGCATGATTAGAGTCATATAAATGGGAATGAACGGTTTATATGACGACTCAATCGCTTAAATACTGTACATAGTCTCCATCTATTTCAAAGTACAAGATGTATGTATGAAGAAGTATATAATGTATGTTTTAAAGTATGATATGAAGTATGATGTTTTAAAGAAAGAAGTTTAAGTATGATGTTTTAAAGAAAGTATGTTTGCCATGTCATTGAAAATAAATATGCATGATTGCAAACAATGCATGAAAGATGTTTATGATGCATGCTTTATAATGCTTTACACGACATTATAGAGCCAAGTAGGAAAAATGCATATAAAGGCATAGTACGCTCTTTTACATACTTTTCTTACTGAGCGTAAACTCACCCTTTTACGACCATTTTTCCTACAGATTATCTGAAGTGAGATTCACTCCGAATAGAGGAGCTTGTTTTGGAAAGATTACGGTGTACCTTCTCAATACGCTTCCCAGTTAGTATAAAAGGTATACTCATATGTTCATATGTATAGTAAATTTTAATTCAGCTACGGTATAGTACAATTAGTCTTTATGTATATAAGATGTCGGGGATGTAAAATAAGATGATGTATGAGATCTTGTGGAAATGGAATGATATGTATATATATCATTATTAGGTTTTATTGAAAGAAATATTTTGTCTATTGAGCTATTGGTAATTAGCTAATAAAAAGAAAAGATGGATGACATTGATAAACTAAATCTAAATAAAGAAGGAAAAAGATAAGTGATAAGATGAAGTGACGGGGATGTCACAGAACATGCCGTGATAGGCGACCGAGTTGCGACAGGTGGGCGAGATGGGTCATATGGGCGAGACACTACATGCAAGAGAGTAGCGGCAGGCGACCATGTCGTGGCTGGTGGATGAGCTAATGTGGGCAACAAGGCTGTGACAGGCTCCTTTGAGATGCAGCGGAGTATGTTGAACCTTCCAGCTTGGCAAACTGGACCCGAAACAGTACGAGGTGTGAGAGGAGCTGGAAAGATAGGGTCTAGACGAACACAGCCAACTCTTGACGGAGGAAGTGCTTGGTGGACTAACTCAGAGACTGACCCCACTTAGAACACAAAAATGATGCGAAAAGTTGCATCTCAGAGTAAAGAAAAGGGGAAAAATTATCCTACATCCGCAATAGACATAAAAAAGGTTATGAACAAGTGCTGGAAGAAAAGAAGCTAGTATCTGCAGAAGAAAGTCAGAAAAGGTGGGTACCATTTTTTGCGGCTATTATGGAAAAATCCTTACCACCGAAGTTTAAAATGCCATAAATGGCTGCATACTCGGGAAAGACAGACCCCTATGATCATATCCAGAATTATGAAGCATTGATGCTGCTCCACGGGAGGAAAGACGAGATCATGTGCAGAGCTTTCTCACTTACCCTAACTGGACATGCTATGCAGTGGTTCAATGGTCTGGCTGAGGCACCAATCACTTCCTTCGATCAATTGCGAAGCGAATTTCTAAAAGCCTTCATAGTTAACAGTCAGAGGAAGAAATAACCTACTTATCTGCTTACACTTAAACAAGGAAGTAAGGAATCACTAGAAAGCTATGTGGATCGATTCCGAGATGCAACTTTGGAAGTTAGGGACTTACAGGTCGGTGTCACAATGGCAGCAATATTGCAAGGGACTAGGTCTGAGAAGCTACAAGAGTCACTCTCTTTAGATCAGCCAACAACACTCTCAGAGTTATTCACCAGAGCTAACAAATACATCACTCATGAGGAAGTGTTGGAAATGGTACAAACTAACGATCTCAAAGGAGGAAGGAAATGGGAAAGAGAATTTGTTGACAAAAGTAGAGATAAGTCCAACAAGACTCCAAAATTGAAATTCGATAGTTACACTCAACTTAATGAGCCTAGAGCCTCAATTCTAGCAGCTATAGAAGAGACGGGACTACTACAATTCCCTAAAAAAGCAATAAGAAGTATGGGACGAGACGTAGATTCTTATTGTGATTTCCATTTTACAAATGGGCACTGAACTGAGAAATGTAGGGAGCTAATGAATCAACTTGAGAAACTGGCTCGAGAAGGAAAAATAGACAAATACCTTTGGAGGAATGGGGGAGCCCACTATTCTCCCCGCAATTGGAGAAATAATTTGTCGCAGAATAGGCAATATGACAATAATAAAAGAGAGGGGGGAGTGGACAGAAGGTGGAATGATGAAGAAAGGGCTAATCAGGGAAACCCAGACCACGATTGACCCCCATATATAAAGATAGATAAGGAAGATTTGAGGCCTTAGTATTTTAAAGTTTCAATCAGACATGTTATTTTGAACATTTTGCCTTTATATTCCATATTGTCGTTGATTATTGGTAGTATGCAATGAAGTAATTATTTTTGATAATTTATTTTCTCATCACGATTGCATATCTTGCAACAGGAATACAAGCATGTACTTGAAGCGAAAAATGCGCGATACAAGTCATGCATGAAGTGTAAGAGCTTGAAGCGAAAAATGCGCGAGGTAAGCCACGCACTATAAAGAAAAGGCCTGAAGCGAAAAGTGCGCAAAGTAAGCCATGCATGAAGACAAAAAAGTCCCTAAGCGAAAAATGCGCGAGACGGGCAAATGAAAAGTCCCTAAGCACAAAAGAATGCGAGACGGGCAAACTAAAAGTCCCTAAGCGAAAAATGCGTGAGACGGGCAAATGAAAAGTCCATAAACACAAAAGGCTGCAAGACGGGCAAATTAAAAGTCCCTAAGCACAAAAGGGTGCGAGACGGGCAAACTAAAAGTCCTTAAGCGAAAAATGCACGAGACGGGCAAAGAAAAAAGCCTGAAGCGAAAAATGAACGATGTAGGCTACGTAACATGGACTTGAAGCAAAAAGTGCACGATTTAAGCCATGCATGAATGCAAAAAGTGTAAAGGCTTGAAGCGAAAAATGCGCGAGGTAAGCTACGTACTCAAAGAAAAAAGCCTGAAGCGAAAAATGTGTGATGTAGGCTACGCATGGACTTAAAGCGAAAAGTGCGCAATGTAAGTCATGCATGAATGCAAAAAGTAGAAAGCCTTGAAGCGAAAAATGTGCGATGTAGGCTACGCATGTACTTGAAGTGAAAAGCGCGCGATGTAAGTCATGCATAAAGTGTAAGGGCTTAAAGTGAAAAATGCGCGAGGTAAGCCACGTACTCCAAGAAAAAAGCATGAAGCGAAAAGTGCGCGATGTAAGTCATGCATGAAGTGCTTGGGCTTAAAGCGAAAGAATGGACGAGGTAAGCCATGCACTCGAAGAAAAAAAGCCTGAAGCGAAAAATGCGCGAAGTAGGTTACACGTGGGCTTGAAGCAGTAACTGGGCGGTGTAAGCCACATATGTAAGGCGAAAAAGTGCACAGGCATGGTGCAGAAAATTTGAGACGTAAGTTGCTCATGTGAAGCACGAGAATTTAAATACGTACAAGGTAAATATGTAACCATTGAAAAATTCTTTGCAAAAGACTGAGTTCTTTTACAAAGAATTGGGGAGCAATTTATATGGGCTACACAAATGGTAAATAAAAAATAATAATAATTTTACTATTAATATTGATATTATTAAATTCAATAAACGAAGAGCACTTTCCTTTGTTAGAGAGTGCACCATGCACTGCCATTTGAGAGAGAGTGCATCAAGCACTCTCCCACATGCGGGAGATCTCCCAGCACTCTCCTGCAGGAGGTCTCCCGCAAGACGAGAGATCGCCCAAAACTCTCCCGCAGGAGGTCTCCCATAAGACGGGAGATTGCCCAAAACTCTTCCGTATGCGAGAGGGTCTTGTCGCCTGATGATTTATCGCTACATAAGTGTGGTCTCCATTTGTAGTCTCCCGCATTGCGACAGACCTCCATCACTCCTGAAACTGGTGGTGTTTGTGTTGTACTAGGGAACAAATTCTTCTCAAAAAGATGAAATTACCTTTCAAGTAATTACTCTGTAATATTTGCCTATAAATAGGGCACAAGTATTATTCTTTAGTCTCTAATTTTTGATTATTGACTTTTACGCTTCTCAATATTGAAGAACCTTTTGCTGACTTAAGCATCATGGTGCCTACGCAGGGAACTACCCCCTGCGTTCCTCTAACTTTTCTTATTTTGACAGAACCTTTCTGGAGACACGTGGAGAAAGAAGATAATATCGACGTTAGCGAGCATTTATTGTTGTTTTGAGCAACAACAATAATAATATAATTATTTTATCTACCGTCGATGAAATTTTTTTTACTTTACAAGCCAAATTAAGATTATAACATATATCTTATTTTATTTATTTTTTAAATATTTTATATGATACATGTCACAATCCTAACATCTAGGGATGTAAACGGGTTGAGTACCCGCTAAATTTGTGATACCCGAACCCGATTAATTACCCGATTATTTTTATTTATGTTACACGAACCCTAACCCTATAAAATATAAAATACATGTTTAACTACCCGAACTCGTTAAACTATCCATTTATTAAGTCAAAGTTTGACTTTTAAATTTAAATTTAAAATCAATTTTGGAATAACTTAATTAAAACATTATATTAATAAATTTAATTTAACTCATAAAAATAAACTAAAGTTAAATATCATAATTATAATATATAATGATTTAATTTAATTAAATAAAACATTAATAATAAATAATATATAATATAAATATTGTATTAATTAATTATTTTTTATAATCGGGTTCGAATAGCGAGTACCCTAAGGTAATTACCCGAACTCGTGACGGGTAGTAATTTTATTACTCGAACCTTACCCGCATTCGATTATACATTATCCTAATCCTATTTAAATGAGTCGGGTAGCATCAAGTACCTGTTTATAAGGTACCTATTGTCATTCCTACTTACATCTATCCTAATGTATGTAATAATTATCAAAATAATAATAAAAAACTAAAAACGTTGTAGGAGTCAGAATAAAAGGGTAATGGCCCGTTTGTTTAAGAGGAGGAGAATCCCATGCCATTTGTTAAGAGCTGATGGCCCCTTCCCTATATCATATGTTCAACGAACCCTGCTTGAATCTTGATTTTTCTTTTGGCCACACAAATTCTAACCCAACTTTTTTACTTTCTGTTGGCAAATTCCGGAGTCAAGAATAGAAAATAAAACTAAAAGCAGAGAGAAAAAGAGAGCTTTGAAACTCTCTTCTTCTTCATCAAATCGAGATACCCAATACTCTGTAAGATCATTATTTCAAGTTTATATCTTTTTTTTTATTTACTGTTAAAAGATGCTTTTAATTGTAAAGATCGTACCTTTTTTTGGGCATGTTTTGTTTGAGTTCACTGTTAGGTTGTTTTCCTTTCTGGGTTCTTTCATTTCGTTTTCTTGCATATATCAATTAGTGATTCAACTTGTAATTGATTTTGTTCTTGTATATATCGATTGTCAATAGCAGTTTTAGAATGAAATGGATGGTCCTTAAAATTATCAAGAAAGTTTTATTTTTTTTCTATGATTTTGGAGGTAGAAAATTCATTCTGGTTATTTTCCTTTCTTTTTCTGATTCAAGATGATTTTTCGTTCCCAGGAATTGATTGTTTATTTATAATCTTTGGAGGATTTGATATAAGATGAAGTTGTATGATAGCTTGGATAAATTGAAATTGAACTTGATCGAGTCAGGGCAAATTTGCATGACTACAGACCCACAGCTGTAAATATAGTGCCTATAGCTTGAAATAAGACACGCGTGCATCAATAGATGGTTTGGAGGACATTCGTTTCTGTCAAGTAGTCTTTTTAAAACTAATGGGGAGTAGACAGAATTTGTTTTCAAATTAGATCTTTTTTTCTGAGATAAGAATTAAGGTATACTTGTCGAATTATGCTTGCTTCCAACTTAGGAGGCAAACAATCATCCTGCCTGGCGTAAAATTTTCACTTTGGTGCTTACTACCACTGTGAATTTTAGTTTCTTGTTTGTTTATTGAGTATCGACAAATGAGCAAATCTTACTGTTTTCCCTTTTGATGTATAGTATATTCTTGTGTTTTTTACTAATAGTGGGTTAATTCAAAATGGAGTGCTAGATTGATGCATTAATAATTGTTGCATGCAGTTGAAATGGAAATGCTTACTGAAGTATTCCTGCCTAAAGTGCCTATTATTGTTCCTTTTATTTTTTTTCTTTCCTGTTGTCTTTTGGTACTTAGCACTGTCGGTATTTGTACTTGGCAGATAGACCCTATCAATTTTGACATTATGCGGTAATTATTGGGGATCAGCTTCTGCTACTAGAATATAATGTTGGCATTGTAATCACATTTTTGTTCTTCCCATCAACATGTGGAGTTTTGCATCCAACTGCATTGCTGGAACTGTTGGACTGAAAAATAATTCTCTAAAGCAAACTCATGCTGCACCAGAATGTTCAGACGATGAAAGTTCTTCTGTAGTTAGCAGGGATGAAGGTTTAGAGTGCCCAATATGCTGTGAATCCTTCAACATTGTAGAAAATGTGCCCTATGTTTTATGGTGTGGTCATACCCTTTGTAAAAATTGCATTCTAGGACTTCAATGGGCTGTTGTGAAATTTCCTACTCTACCAATTCAACTTCCGCTTTTCATCTCCTGCCCCTGGTGCAATCTCTTGTCTTTTCGTTTGGTTTATAATGGGGATCTCAAATTCCCTCGGAAGAATTATTTTCTACTTTGGATGGTTGAGAGCATGAATGGTGATAGAGTGAAGTCTCATTCTTCTTGCTGTGAAGATCGTCAGCCTGACTGGTCATCAAGCAACAATTTAACCTTGGGAAACCAAGTGACTCGGAGTAACCACAGAAGGGGACAGTATCCTCATCATTCTGAGTCATCAGGATCAAACAACAATCATTCTCATCTTGCCAATAACTTCAATTTGGAAAGAATATATTCTTCCCTTCAGAAATCTCTGGTGCTCTTTATACATCTGACAGCTAAGTTCCCACTAGTCATCATATTTGTCCTAATCATCCTGTATGTAATTCCTGCCAGTGCAGCCATCTTGCTCCTGTACATACTTATTACTGTTCTGTTTGCCCTCCCTTCATTCCTCATTCTGTACTTTGCATATCCTAGTTTAGACTGGCTTGTGAAAGAGATCATCACTTGAGATGTTATCAAGTTTCATGTTCAGCAAGCATTGTGAATATAAGTTTGCACCTACAGCGTGATGCATCTTTACCTTAGATCCTTCCTATTCGACGACTTTCCAGTTTCCAAGTTTATGGCAGTTCTTCCTTGGAGCTTCTCAATGTCTTCTTCCCAGAAAAGATTTTCCGATTTGGAAACTTTTCAGCCGGCGCGTGGTTGTTTTGATTCTTTTTTCTGGGATTTGCTCATCTGATGGCAGCAAAAGTTCCCGGATGCAGTGGGAAGTGCTCTTTATATAACTGAACTGTGGTTTTGTATACAGTTGAAATAGTTATTCTAAGTCTTTGAGAAAGCTTAAGTATGCATGTAGTTGTACTTAGACAGTTAAGACTGTTGTATTTTTATATCTATGTTATACATATGTGATTATTCGGCGTATGCTTGTTCTTATCCTTTTTGGTTTGGATGAAAGCAATCAGTTATCGGTGAACAATCATTTGCAGGGTTCTATGTCTCTTTCTACGTATTTACAACTCAATATTCTAATTTCTTTGGAATGGCTTTAATATTTTGGTGTATGTATGTCTCTTTGAGTGTTCACGATGTTGCAGAAACTGATGCAACTGATTTGTGATTTTGAGCTTTCACCTAGATGGATTTGTTTTGAATTTTGATAGTTCTTGATCTGGTTTTTCTGGATTGTGCAATGACTCTGATGTCTATGGATACATTTTTGGACACAGTCACTTTGAACAGTGTTGTCACTGAATTTTGAGAATGTCTCTTTCGGTTCCTTCTACCTCGTTCTTTCAATTTTAAAGATGGTAAAGAGTGGATTTTAATTACGATTTTAAGCTTGAAAATTGAGTGAGATGGGGCGCTAGTCCAAGATATAGAATATATGTAATTGTGGAAGGTAGAATTATCACTAGTTTTATTTATTTTAGCCAAAGAGTAACTTCTATTAAATTCAATGTTCAGGAAATTTTAGAATAAGCTCTGAGAATTTCAATATTTTAAAGAATTTTAAAATGAAAATGACTTAGAATGTATCAATATAATTTAATAAGATTTTATAATTATATTTTGTAGGTAAATATTTTTTTTAAAAATTTGGTATTAAAATTTTATGAGATAAAACATAATTATAATAGAATACTAAAATATTTTTTTGAAAACGTATATATTACTAATAATATGAAAACGTGTATATATATATATTGAAAACATTTATACTACTAATATAGCTGAAGTTAGAGAAAATAAAAGTTGCATAAAAAATATAATAAAATGTTGATAAAATCAATAAAAATCATAAATTAATTTCACCTCTTGATATGAAATCGGAAATGAGAATCGAGCTATCCCAAATCTCTCATTTACGTTCTAAGAACATTGACAATTTTAATTTTATTTTGCGTAAAAGTAATTTTATTTTAAAATTTTGAAATTCTTTCTACAAATGAAATTTCTCTTTAAAATATAGTAAAAGGCTTCTTATTTACATTTTTTTTTTTGCTCTGAAGGAAATTTTAATTGATCAAATTCTTATTTACATTGAGATGTAAAATCTAAAATCACAAATTCCTAAATTTTGTTAAATTTTTTTTTATCCGAACAAATTTTAATTAATTAATTCCATATTTTCATTATTTTTCCTATTTTATATTTTCATTAATCCCCAGTTAGGACAGTCCAATATTGAACTTAATCTCAATGTCTCAGTTTCCAGCAAGATCGAAAGAAACATCCAGAAACTTCGATGGTTTTCCGATATATATTTTTTCTTAAAGGTTCAGTATTTTTGCCATCCTCACAGAATCCAAGTAGGACAATCCAGAATCTAGCTCCAATCTCCACGTGTCAGAACCATGTCCTGGAATTACAAACTTAGGAGCTTGTCCTTCCACTAACTTTGCGGCTGTTATTGTAAGTTAAAAATGCCAGAGTAACTGAACAGAGATTCCAACAAAAGAAAAAGAAAATGGTGGCAGCCATTGCTGTTTCTTCTCCAAAATCAACTGTTTTTCAGAGCCCAATCTCTTTAAGAGATTCCGGTTCAAGTTTCCTTGGTGAGTCCTTGAAGGGTTTTTCTTTGCAGTTGAAAGCACGAAGTCAGAGAAAAGATAGCAATATTAGCTTGGTGGTTGCTTCAGCTGGTGCTACAACCACCGCAGCTGGAGGCGATAGTGGTGGCTCTGCTGACAGGTTTTACTTTAACATCACCGGCTTTCCTTTCCCCCTTGGCCCTTTTCTTAACAGGCGCACTACTAGGACTGAGGTCAGTTTTCTTCATTAATCAATGTTACAGCCTAGTTTGGTTTTGAAGTTTAATTAATCGATAATCGACTTTTGGAGTTTAGAGAATGGAATATAGTTTTATTTTGTTTGCTCTTTAGTTTGATTAGTATGGTTGATCCGTTGGAAATTGTATTTGCCTTCTGCTACTGTACAATTGTTATGCCTACTAGCCAATTTTCCATTATTCTCTGAAGCATTTTTACAGTTTCAAACTTAGCAAGCTTTTTTTTTCCCTTCAAATTTGCCTCATGATGTGAAAATTGTTCAACAATACAGCACATTTACATCATAATCATAGAAGGATACGGAGTACATACATTATTGCATTTTGTTGAAAATCTGTTGTACCTGAAAGTTGTTAATTCCATGTAAGAAAGCATAGAACTATAACCACAACTACAGAAAAGGTTTAACTGCCTTTTGCTACAGAAAAGCATAGACATTATGCACAAACTTGCATGTTCTCTAATCTGAAGTAGTACACCTACAGTTATGTATTTCTTATACGGACTCTTCATCTCACAATTTAATTGTCTTTGATAGGCTGTGAAAGGCTCTATATGGCTATTCGAACAAGAGCAAGCATTAGGCTTCAGCAGTGTCTCAACAAACATTCGCATGACGGTTATCAAACTCAAATCTGGTGGACTATGGGTCCATGCACCTATTGCCCCAACCAAAGAGTGCATCAAGGTTCGGTTTTCCTTTCTGATTCTTAATATTTAAGTATGCATTTGTCTAGTCCATTCCCATAGCATCTCTGATAGCTTCTTCTCCCAATAGAGGGAAAGGACTCTTAAAGTGCAAAAAGGAAAATCATTGATTTGTTTTTCACTTTTGAATGTTTATAAGAATCAGTGATTGTTTGCTTCTTCATTTCCTTATCTTTTTTATTGCACAATTCTATTCCCTGTTATTGCTCCTGATGAATTATCATTTTGTCACTGGCCTTCTGCTAGTTTTGCTCTTTAATGAAATGGGAATGCATTCTATAACAAGGGATTTGCCCGTTGTCTTCCAGCTTGTGAAGGAATTAGGAGCTCCTGTAGAATACGTTGTCCTGCCTACATTTGCTTATGAGCATAAAATTTTTGTGGCCCCATTTTCTAGAAAATTTCCTAAGGCTCAAGTTTGGGTGGCACCAAGGCAATGGAGTTGGCCCTTGAATTTACCCCTTGCATTTTTTGGGATTTTTCGTGCCAAAATTTTGAAAGATGAGGATTTGTCAACTCCATGGGCTGATGAGATTGAACAAAAAGTTCTAAGCTCACCAGAAGTTGGTAAATAAACTTGAATATGAGCTACTTCTAACAATTTAAAGATGTAGAAAGTTTGAACTTGTTTTCATTTTAACAATTTCAGGGATTGGACCGTATGTAGAGGTGGCTTTCTATCATAAACGTTCAAGAACACTTCTGGTTACAGATGCTGTAATATATGTCCCAAAAAAGCCGCCAGAGTGTATCAACGAAGAAAACCTCTTAGAATCAGCAAAAAATGGCTTGGCAGTAAAACTCCTTAGCAAAGGAAAGAAAGTTCCTGATGAGCCAGTTGTTGACAACGAAATAAACCGTCAAAAAGGTTAGATTTCTTGCCAAATTCTATGGAAGGGCTCAAATATTTTCAAATAAGATAGCCAAATCTAGTACAATGCTTATGCAACTTAAATGTGTTTTTGTACATAGCAAGAAATTGAATGAGACTAATGCGTGGCGCAGGGTGGGAACGAATGGTTCTACAAATACTGTTTCTTGGTCCATCAAATCTTTTGGAACCAAATGCTAGTTTTGCTCAGATGTCACAGAAGCTGATTGTTTCTCCTATCATAAAGACACTAGTTTTTTGCAAAGTTCCAGAAAAGGTAAGAACCCTTTTGGTGTAACTTTCCTTTGCTGAAACTGTCATATAAAATATTTTTGAGCTTAAATCTTTAAAATAACTAGACACTGGTTTTCTTACTGCATAAACCAGAAGAAGCTTACGATTATTAAGAAGTGAATCATGTCATTTCTCAAGTATCCCTAGATTTGTTGTGTATGCTCCATTTCCATCTAAGTAGTTAATTTGGATTGGAAGTTTAACTGCCTAACATGCTTCGTAAAAATTCAGGTTAGGGATTGGATTAATGGCATTGCAAGGGACTGGAAGTTCAAGAGGATAATTCCTGCCCATTTTGCAGGTCCAATTAAAGCAGGCAGGGCTGAATTATTAGCTGCATTTGCATTTCTTGATGACTTTTTAGGTGAGCGTTATGTTACTCGGCCTTCACTTGCTCTTCTCTTCACATCACTCATGGGAAAGGCAGCCAGCTACTTCCCACCGGATGATATGAAGACATTATCATCCCTTGATGAATTTTTAGTGTCTGTGGGAGTGGTGAAGAAAACGGTCTCCGGCCGGAAACGATGATTTGTTCCTACTTAATGCGAACAAACTTAGATATCTAGGGTATATATCGTATACCATTTCACAACTGTTCAACATGTTTACAATTTTAAAGAGAAAAGTAGAGCTTTGATTCCCTTTTTGAGTCTCCTAAAATTAAATTGAAATGCAATGGAAATATATGAAGTCAAATGGGAGATGCGCTCAGCTACATTATTATTTCATATAATGTTGCATGTGCAAGAAAATTCATCTCTTTAGACCTGGCCCTGCAGGTTTTCTTCAGGTTTTACTTAACAATGAAGCAAATAAATAAAAGCTGCAAGAACCCTACATGAGTTAGAGCAAGGGCCCTTCTTTCAGTTACAATTCAACCACCCAAAGAGACACAAAACAAAAACATTTGGCCTTAACAAAAACCATCTTGATTGGGAAAGAATGCAAGGCAAGCAGCTGGAAACTGGTAGGGTTGGAATTGGTTTTTGCTTGGCCATAGAAAACTTGTTCTATGGAACAAATAATGACCAAAGAAACCTATGAAGAAGCAAAATTCTCAGGACCAAATATATTGAAAGTAATTGATTATCATAAACATCATGGACCCAAGTTTTTGTTGGGTTGTCAAGCTTCCTCAACCAAAGCTACCAAATTCAGACGAAGAAAAAGTTCGGTGATTTTTTTATGGCCCAGAACTTGTGAGAGAGTTGATTTCTTATTAAATAATTACATTAATAAAGAAGATGCTAGATCAGAAACATAAAGCATTAGTGGGGATTGGAAGGAGAATCCAAGGTGAACTTTTTTCCTACTAAATTGTTTTTTTCCCTTATTGTATTGGTCACTCTTCTGATCTGCCCATAAGGTTTGCTTCCAGATATTGATGCAACTGTCACTTTTTCATTTCTTTATTTTATAAATGATTTAAAGAGATTAGCTTTTTTTTTTTAATAGCAGATGCTAGGCTTTGTTTTAAAAGATATATTTGTTAAGTAGAGGAATATCTTTCACTTATAAATTCAAGGTTATTTTTTATTTTTCTATTTGAGATTCGTAATATTCTTTTATTCATTGCTTATGCAATGATTTCGTAGCATTGGCTCTTTCGCCCGCAGAAAAAAAAAAACGAAGATCCAACTTAATTTGAGCTTATTTAAACATCCTTGTTCATGTTCCCAACCCAAAAGACATACCTATAAATGTAAGAAAAGCCTTGATTTATAATTTCAAAACCATTTTCGTCGTTTTCCTACGTGCGATCCATGAAGCCAATACAAGCCTATATCTTTTTTCATGCATGAGTTACGATCATAAGAGGGCCATATCTTGCTGACCATAAATAAATAATCACAATTATAGAAAATCTCAAATGTTGTACTACATATTTCCAATGGTGCCAATGCATCAATTTTTTATGATTTTGCCATTGCAAATATTTCAATGACAATAAAATCATTTAATATGACCATCGCTGATTTAAAATATGGGAGAGATAATGGACGGGAAAAAAAATAAGGATTAGAATGAAATATGTGTTTGTAAACTAATTTGTCATTTCATAGTTTCAAATTATGTTCTTAAATTATATATTGTAAATAATATGCTTTCAATATAGGATCGAAGGAAGATTTCTTATCTTAAAGAAGAATTTACTCTTTTGAGAGAGATTATTGACATTATATTATCTAACCAAATTCTGTTATAATATGGTACAGTCTTTCATATAATTTCCAATTTCATTTGTCCCATTTTTTGTTTTTTGTTTTTTAATTGGGATTATTCAAAGTTATCTGTATGAGATTTAGTAAATATGAAAATTTTCTTTTGAATAGGACGTATTATTCAAAGTTAATCATAATCAAAATATTACCGTCCATGAACCGATAATTCGATAAACTGGTAAATACAAATTTCAATAACAAACTAAATAAATAACATAATAAACTAAACTTAATCTCACACTTAGTGAGACTCAGAACCTAAGACCTCAAAGTTCTAGAGCCTCTTCCTTATCACTAAGCCAAAGCCTCATCGACACCAAAATTTTTTAGATGACAAAATAAAGCAGATTTAGCATTTATCATTTTCCGGGATATAAGTTTTCATCTTAGACAAAAAAGTTGAAGAAAATGAATTTAGAAATAGATTTGATAATTTGTGTATATAAATTATATTTGTATAATATAAAATCGTGTTTGTATCATATAAAACACGAAAATTTTATGTCAAAATTCGTATCAACACATCAAATATAAAATTTTTTTTTAGCTTTTCTCATATCGATATACAATTTTTATCAAATTTTAATTCCTATTACATTTGTTTTTTTTAGTTATGTCATTTTTATTTTATATTATCACATCATATGTAAAATTATCAAGTCAATTTAAAATTGCTATTTAAGTATATTCAAAATAGGAGGAAAAAAAAGGGGGGAAAGAAGGTTCTAGTGATTTTCTTTCATTGTAGGGTTGTTTCCTTGATTAGGACAACTCTACTTAATTAACATATCAGAAAATGTCCTCCCTTAACCACCAATTTACCAACTATATGTTATTATGTTTGACATATCAACCCTAATTTTAATGTTTTTTTTTTGGTTATACCCTAATTTTAATTTTTCTTCTTCTACAATTAATTATAAGTCCAATCATGTACTGAGGGATTGTATTTGAACGAAGGTAGATATCCCTATCTCCCATCACAACATTAATAAACTTATTTGATATATATATACTAATTATTATCATATTTTTTTCTATAACATCATATTCAATCTTAATTTTTCGAAAAATTATAATGTGATACTTGTACTGTTAAAAGGTAAAAATTTAATATTTGTATTATCATTTCCAGTGCCAATCTAATCCCTTTCTTAATACCGTTAATTGAAGATGATGACTCTTCACAACTAATTAAATAACAATACTTGTCATAATATTTTCCCCATTTATTGAAATTATCTCAATTTATTTATGTGGCATTTACGTAATATATTTGTGACATGTCATAATTTTTAAAAATATAAAAAATAAATTTAAACTATTTTTTAAATGAAAAAAATAATTTTTTAAAAAAAATCTAATTGTCTTTTCTCTCTTCTCCTTCGTGTGACCGTTTAATTTTGAAGTTTTGGGTTGAAGCGAAACCTGGATTAATAAGGTAAAGTCATAATTCTTTAAACAAAGTTGTCTGTAAGTCACCATTAGAAAGCATCACACTTAATTGAAGGAAAACAAGTTTCATCAAAAAGAAATACTTATTACAATACCTAGGTATTAGATGTGTTTCTTTATAACTTTTTGTATGAATCATGCATGCATGATCGAAGAGATCCTGTAGTGTCAAACTCTTAGTATTTTGATGTTCTTATTCAATTTGCAAACCCTTGAATTCCATGTGATTATTTCCTGTTGCATGAGCTACGAATTTTACAACTTTTATTTAAAAGAACGATATCATTAATTAAAAAATTTTCATATAAAAAAATATAATATTTTTAAATTACGTGGCAATCATTAAAATTATCCCAGTCCATTTATATATAAATGCTTAAAAAAAAGAGTATGTTTAATGCATTAATTAAAAATAAATTACATAATATACTATTTTTCAATGAGTAAAGTTAAAAAACTCCACATCTTTAAAAATAAATATTAATAGAAATTTTTTAATTATTTTTAAAGATTTGTGCATTTTTTATTTTTTTTAATTCATAAGAGGTACAAGGAGGAGTAGGAAATAGAACTTTGAATTTAATTCCTCCTAAGAAAGATATTAATCACTAGATCAAGTCTTGATTGTTCACATTTTTAATCTTTACTTATTAATGAGATGTATGTGCGGTTGATTGAAGTAAAATATAAAGCTATATTGACATTTCTTTTTTTAAAAAAAACAACTCTCGCAATTAAAAATCTAATTTAAAAAATATTTAAAATATATTTTAACGTAATTCTCAAAGTAGAATGAACCAATAATGACTCAATGATTTAACCACCAAAATATTTTTCGTTCAATTAAATATCATTGTTATTACTTTAAAATTCTAAAAATAATGAGTGTAAAAAAACATTAATCTATAAAATAAAACGAAAATATTAGAAGGATTGAATTTAAATATCCAAAAAGCTTAAAAATGTAAAAATATTCCAATTTCATTACTTCTTGTGTCATTATTATAAAAAATTAAACATTTTTTAAAAAAATAAAAATAGATAGATTTCAAAGTAAATTTAAATTACAACCTAAATACCATAACACAAATTAATTAAACTGTTTCTTTTTTAAAATTAATAATTAAACTCCTATAAATTCCTCATTTCATTTTTGTTTTAGTGAGGACACACTCTTTTCTCTCTCTTTTCCTTTCTCGAAATCTGCAACAAACCGAACGCGCAAAGCAAAGCAAAGCAAAGCAAACATAGAAAAAGAGAAAAGAAAAACCAAATCGTTTCTTACACAATTTTCAAGCAAAAAAACAACCTTTTTGTGAGCTTCCATAGCAAAGCTAAAGCCTTCTTTCAGTTGTACTTTAAGCTTTCTGGTAAGCAGAGTGAGAAACAGAGAGTTAATACTTAGCCGTAATTTAAAAGGTATGATTTCCCCTTCCTTTTAATTAGCCGCTTATTGTCCTTTGTTTTCCTTATATTTAAACGTTCCTTTTCCTTTTTCTTTTAGGTTTTTTGAGAGAAAATGCTGTAGAGGTTTTGGTTTTTGGATTGTTTGGAGTGATTCTTGAGATGGGTTTAGGAGCAGACCTCAGCTTTTTCTTCTTCTTTAAATGGGTTTGTCTTGATACGTTTCCTGTTTTATTTATTTCAAAGATTGATTTTTTTCTTTGATTTTTATCTTCAAAAATGGATTTTTTTTTCTTTTTTGTGCTCCTGATATAATTGCTTCATCATCAAGCTATCTTTGAATTGTTTTTCTACCTTTTTTTCTTTGGTTATGATTATAATGAGATATGTTGGTGAAAGCTTAATTTTTTGTCCATCTTTGCTATGATATTTAGGTGAGACATAGTCTTCACTAATAGATGATTCAGTTTCTAGGATTGGTAGATTAAAAGAATTTTTCAACCCCTTCTTTTGTTGTTTTTCCCAACTTGCTTTTTGTTCAGTTCAATGTAATCCAAAAAAATTGCTACCTTACTTTTTTACATGAAAAATAAAAAATCTGTTCATATAGTTATTAGTAACTGTTTTATTGAACAGTGAGCCTTGTGGTACTGTATATTTGCTGCTTGGTTTTTTTCAGAAATTTTACATTTTGAAACGTGCCAGTGTATAATAAAACAAAGAAATTCAGGAAAAATGACAAATGCTTTAATTGTTAAGTGAATTCAATACGGAATGCTAAATGGTTTATTATGGCATTTCCAAAATGAGTGGTGAAGTTAAGCTCTTCTGTTGTTACCATAGAAAGTTGTATGTATCGCTTTCTTATATGTCTTTGTTCTTATCTGCTTTCTGGTTCATGCCAATTGCCGTAGAACTGTCTTTCCAATTTGTTCCTTTCAGTTGTCTCTCGAAGTTAATGATTTTTAATTTATTTGTTAGATTAAATCAATCATAAGAGCTAGTTTCTAATGATCTTTAAATCTTTCTGTCTTGTTGTCCAAGTAGACAAATTTTGATATGAAAATAATATCTGCTATAATACCAGAATAAAGCTAGGTCAGTGCTCTTTTATGCTTTATTCATCTAGAAGTCCTTTATGTATATTTAATCTAATCTGATTGGCCGCAGACTAATATAGTTTTGGTTGGTTTTCAGGATTTTCGGTTCTTAACTTTTATTTTCTTCTCCTACATATTTGATGGCTGAGGAGAGTATCAATTCACCAGTAATGCCAGATATTACCAGGCCGGATGGGGGTAATTCAAGAAGAAACTCCTTTGCAGGAGCAGGTTCTGCGGACAGCAGAGAAAAAACTCTTTCTCGTTACCTGAGAGCTTCTAGCGGTTCTTGTCATGATATCTGCAAATATGGGAAGAAACATGAATCTGAAGAGAAGGCTAGACATCCCTTTCTGAAGCGGATTATAAAAAAGACATGTGATGAGGCAATTTTGTTTGAGAGCTTGGACTTGCCACAGAGGAAGAAGATATCAGCAATTATGTCCAAATCATCCCCCAATTCCGGAACTCATACCCCTGATACTTCTGAGGTCATCAAGCTTCAAGCGTCCGTGGACTCTCCTGACGGAAATAATTCTAGGATACATGAAGTTCTTCCAAAGAAAGAAAAGACATCAGCAGAAAAGCTCAAATCCAAACATTCTTCGAATTCCAGAAGTCATTCCCATGATATCTCTGAAGTCGTCAAGCTTGAAGTGCCCACAGGCTCTTTCGACAACAAAACTTATACGAAACATGAAATACTTTTAAAGGAAAAAAAGACATCAACAGCAAAGCTCAGATCTTCACCCAATTTAAAATCTCGCTTCTCTGATGCGCCTAAATTCACACAGCAGGATGCATCATCATCTTCTGAGAGAGCAGGAGTCTGTTCAAAAGAAGTTTCATCAAAAGCTAAAGAAAAAAGCTTTTCTAATTGGCATACTACTTCTTTTAAGCTGAAATCTCATGCAGAAAAGCATTTGTCTGCTTCTGTCCCTTCAGAAGGTTTAAATGTAAGGAGAAACAACGGAATCAGTGACATGATGATGGGAAAAAGGACTGCAACTTCCAAAGTATCTGTAAAGAAAGCATTGACATCGGCTAGGGCTTCATCGTCCCCAAGAGCTTCTCTTGCTGGAGCTACTAGCCTAACCGCAAGAAAGAACAGGAACTTGAAAGTTGTTCCTCCACAGAAGAATCAGAACAAGGTCAAAAAGTCTGAAACTGAGCAACCTTTCAATGAACATGATGGAGGCAATAATGACACGCTTCAGGAGAAAACCCTGTATGTTATCAAGATGGAGACAGAAAGTATATTGTTAGAATCTGATAAAAATGAAAACTGTGCTGCTGAGTTGTCTCCAATTGTTGCTTCATCTCCCAAGTCTTCACCCCTCCCAACCTCTCCACCTTTGTCATCACATACTGGAAGAGATATGGGTGAATCTGAGTATACGGTGATTGAAGCTGAGGATGACTCTGATACTGAATATGATGAAGATGAGACTGTAAATATGGAAGAAGCAGAAATTTTGGAAGGAGAAAATGGAGCAAGGCCCAGAAAGGCTGGGACGGTTTTCTCCAATGACAAAGATTGCCATCCTCTGAAATTATCTTTTCGGAGAGGAAAGATCCTTGACATTCAGTCTGAAGATAATAGTCCAAGGAGGCTCAAGTTAAGGCAAGGAAGGGTACTTGGGGAGAAACAAAATGTTAAGGCTCACCGGAGAACCTTTAGGAGGAGAAGAGGTGATGGTGACATGAACGACAGCAAACCTGGTGGGGAAAAGGTTGTCTTGAGACACCAGGATGTGCAGGGGAAGAAAGATGAAAAGGGTTTGTTTAACAATGTTATTGAAGAAACTGCTAGTAAACTTGTTGAAACCCGAAAAAGTAAGGTTAAGGCCTTGGTTGGTGCATTTGAAACTGTCATCTCCCTCCAAGACACCAAACCTTCGGCAAATACTGTCTTTTGAGTTGGGATGAACTTCTTTATTAACAGTTGGTTTGCAGGAGAATGGTAGGAGAATAAACATAAGCTTCTGAGAGGTGACTCCAAGCTTGAGACACCAGGATGTGCAGGGGAAGAAAGATGAAAAGGGTTTGTTTAACAATGTTATTGAAGAAACTGCTAGTAAACTTGTTGAAACCCGAAAAAGTAAGGTTAAGGCCTTGGTTGGTGCATTTGAAACTGTCATCTCCCTCCAAGACACCAAACCTTCAGCAAATACTGTCTTTTGAGTTGGGATGAACTTCTTTATTTACAGTTGGTTTGCAGGAGAATGGTAGGAGAATAAACATAAGCTTCTGAGAGGTGACTCCAAGCTTATTGAGCTGCAGAATTGTAAAAGTAGATTTCACCATTTTGACTCTAGAGGTCCCGGATCTTTATTTGAATGATTGATCCTGTGTGTACTGATCTTGGCATGCTTCACACGGTTGTGCGAATGATGTGCTTCTTTTTGTTTGTAGAAATTATGCCGCAATGCCCGTGACTAATTTTAACATGTGAATAAAACAATATGTACTTTGCAGAGGTAAACAGAAAGCTTGATAACTTTGAATTATTTATAAACGAGTACATCCATCGAAAAAAAAACTGATCCATAAAGCTAGGTCTCTTGAATTAAGTGGACCATTAGATTAATCATGATATTGAAAAATGAAGGAGAAAAGTATTTTCCCAACAAACACAAGGCAGTCAGAAAATTTATTTGTATCTCATCTAACTTGAACACATTAAAAACTTTGTTACATATGGCATTGAAGAACAAATAAAATCTTGTGATAGCATATCAAACATGCTTAGATAGACTCCACATATTACAATCAGAAGTAGCTGTTGCCTTAAAGTATGAAAATCATGGGACTTTGAATTCTAGACTTTTAAATCCTGAATTGACACGAGATGTTCGAAATTGAAAGAATATTCGTAGGGCACCTTGACATTAAAAATAGATTTGCAGATACATTTTTTCTCATGTCATGTTAACATATAACTTGCAGCAGGCAAATATGTCTTGTTTTCATCATATTTCGAAGTTTACTTCTTCCTAATGCCCATACACACAGTGGCGGAGCTAGAAACTTTATCTTGTGGGGGCTTAATCTAAATTGTAAAAAATAATTAAAAAATTAAATTTTTGTATTTTGTCATATTTGTTGAAATTTTTAAAATATTTTTGGCGTGATTTTATATTTTGAAATCTTTACATAATAATTTCGTTATCAATGTTTTTGAACATGATTTTTTCCGATAAATACAATTACCTATCATTCAACCATTTATCTCTCATTCTGTTAAGCAAACGAGTTTTCAAGATAATACCATCAAGGCAACACAGTCAAAAACATTTTATCGTTTTTAGTTGCAATTATTAGTTTAATAACAAAAAACTTATAGATATAATCCTAAAAAAAACTAATAGAATACAATCTCTTTTAGTCTCAATTATTCTTATACTAAAATCATTCATTCCTTTAAATTTTAAAAACTCAATTCTAGAATTTAGTTCTAAAGTTGACTGCCAAAATTTACACCAAAAATTTCTTTTGAACAAATTTAACAAAATGAAAAAGATTTAAAACATAAACAGGGCTCCGCCCCTACATATGCATAAGATCCATTCGAGCTAACAATACTTCCTTTCTCTTCCTAGGGATATCAGTGAGTATGTTGATGATACTCTTACAATAATTCTTCTCGATATGCATAACATCTAAACAATGCCGCATGTATAAGCTCTTCCAATATCTAAGGTTGAAGAATATCGACCTATTCTTCTAAATATTTGCTATTATATTCTCAGAGTCTTTCTTTGAAACCTTCTTTGTTTTACTCATGGTAAACTTCTTCCTTTTAAGTTTCAAAAGAATTTCTTTTTCACTTAATGGTTCACGTGCCATCTCTTACTCTTCCTTACCATTAAATACCATTTTTTGTTTCCTATAAGGATGATGCCTTAGTAGGAATCTTTTATGGCTCGTAAATGACATCTTTCTACTATGTTTCAGCTTTTGTGAAGGAATTTGTTCTCCATATATTGGACAAGCATAATAACTTTTGATAACACAACTACACAAGTCACCATACACAGAAAAATCATTAATTGTCCAATGCAACATAGCTTTTAAAGTAAATGTCTCTCGACAGTATGCATCATAGATTTCAACATCGTCATCCCACAATAGCTTCAAATCGTCCAGCAGTGGTGACAAGTAAACATCGATATCATTCCTAAGTTGGTTAAGGCCTAATATCAATAAAATTAACATCATAAACTTTCTTTTCATACATAATCATGGTAAGAGATTGTACATTACCATACTCACCAACAATTATAAGTACTACTAAGAGTTCTATATGGGTTTATCTCATCAGTTGAAATGGCTAGTTGAAGATTTCTAATGTAAGCTGCAAAACTAGGTCATTGATAATCTACTAATTTCCATGATAGTGTATCCACCAGATGACATAAAAGCCCATCTATTCGTTCATTTGCATGCCTTGTCAAATCTTGAGCTATTTGTTTCATACCAAACATTCTACGAAATCTTGGTATGAGAGAAAAATGCTATAAAGCTTTGGTTGATACACATCGTTTCTTGACACTTGCATGTGCATTCACCTTCCATTAAGGCATCTTTTTGCATCCTGATACTACTTCATATTTAGTATGCAATCATTAGGATATGCATAAATCTTTTCATGTGAGAACTGAGTATTTAGGTATTGTTGTACATGTAGGGACACTCGCCACTATCATTTCCTGTGTATTTCGTAGGTTAGAGCCAATACAATAAGGTGGGCCCCACATGCCTTATAGTGCCCGGATGGATGTGAGACCATACTGACATTATTCAGGGAATCCAATAAGCCTACGGTAAGAATTTCAAACCTAAAATCCCTCATTTAGATTATTTTTGAGAAGTATGAAAATAAATTAGAAAATGACGATTAAGTACATAGCCTGATGGTATTTTCGTAAATTGTGATCAAACTAAATAGAATTTGGATCTAGTGATTAAAGTATGATATTTTACATGGGAATAAGTCCTAGGCTATGTCAACAGATGAATTTAATTAGTGGTAGAATAAAAACTTTACACGATTTACCCATTAGGGGTAATTTCGTAATTTCACCTTCTCAGTAGGTCAAACCCGAACCAAACCACCATGATTCATCAAAATACATCCAATAAAAATTTTTGGTAATGAAATCTGAATTTTTGGAGTGCAATTACACAGTTACAAAAATTACGAAAGCTTAAGGGCATTTTTTGTCCTAAAATCTCATAACTAATGGTATTTTGATCATTTTACCTTTATTTAGAATATACTAAATAATTCCACCAGCTTCAACCGGCACTATTCCTTCATCTTCTCCCTTCTTTCACATCAACTGTGAGAACCCAAAATTCTCTATTTTCTCCATATCTATTAAAAGTGCTGAAATAGAATTATTGAAGTTGGTTGATAGCAAATTGGTCATTTGCAAGGGCTAGTCAAAATGGATCAACTTTTAACTAAGTTGACTTAATATATATATATATATATATATATATATATATATATATATGAAAACTTAAATTAATTCTGATCTGGACAGAAAAGAATACTGTGCAGTGGCATGATGTGTAAATAAGTAATTTATAAGTGGGCATTTTAGGCCTTTTGAAATTACATCAGAATTTATAAATTAAAAATATAATTATAACCAATCAAAAGAAGACAACATAGGCCTTCTACCATTTTCCACTCAGCTCTCACACGTTCTACCCTGTTTCTGTTTCTGCTCTGCATTTTCTTCCCATTTTCCTCACGTCTTCCACGTCTGCCCATGTAGAATTTTCCTTTTCCTCCATTAATCCACTTAGGTTTCTTTATAGGATTTAATCCCCATCTTAAGAGCTTCAAAAACCCCCAAAAAGCTCAGCGAAAAAACCACCAAAGTGGGCTGTTTTGGGAGCTGGACAGAACCGAATTTGCACAGGTAGTTCACAGCCATGGTTTCTTGCTTTAGAATTTTTGTTTATGCTTGGTTTGAATGAGTAGATGATATGTATAATTGTTGATTTAACTGAAGCTTGATAGATAACACATAGGGGTTGTTAATTATGGAATTTTGAGGGTTGAAATTTTGGCTGTGCATAGGTGTGTGACGTGAATGCTTGAGGAGGGGCTGATTGTAGATGGCGTGAATGGGCATTAGGAGACTATAGGGTAGCCAGCCAAGAAAGGTTAACAATGGGGGCTGATCATGGACTAGGAATAGCTATAAAAAAAAATTGACTAATAAAAATATGAAATAAGTTAAATATGGACAGCCTTGAGTTAGAGTCAAATAAAATGTGAATTTAATGAAGAAACAGTCGGCCATTAAGGGAAAGAGTGATGGTGGTGTGAACGATAGTGAAATGGAGAAGAAAACTTGACTATAATTAAATGTAGTCATAAGACTTATAAAAATAAATAAATAAATAGCTATTAAATTTAATTAATACAAGCATGAAGTTAGTCAATATGTGCTACCGGATTGTAGAGGAAAATTGAGGAAATGATAGGGAAAGTGGGTTAATTTTACTGTTCGGATGATAGAAAAAAAAATAATAATGGAAGCTACTCAAGGTTAAACACAACTATGGAATTGAATTGATTAAATATATGAATTTGGTGAGCTGGTGGGGTTCAGCTACAGCAGAAATGATGGACAAATGATGCTGACTTTGAGAGATAAATGGTGTAAAATGATGATATGTAATGTAATGCAAATGGTTTTGATGATAATTTGATATAAGGATGAATCTAGAGTACCATAAAGGGTCGGTTATGGGCTGTTTTGAGGGAATTAAAATGTTTCCAATATATATATATATATAACATGAGTAAATGATATCAAATAATAAGACGAACATAGTTATGAAATTAATTTGGGAAAATTATAAATATAAGGAAATAGAGCAGAATTAGTTTAGGAATATATATATATAATGAAAATTTTGTTGGTTTTAATACATAGATGATAGAAAACATTACATTTGATGTCACAAATGTAGACAGCCTATAAATTAGATAAACCACAAGTTGGTATAAGGTAAGATACAATCGATCATGAAGGAGTAATAGAGAAATCAAGCTGACTTTAATGTACGAGGGATGTAAAATAATGATTTGTAATGTTGAAGTATAGTTAAATTTATGAACAAGTGAATCATTGAGTCTAAATTGGTACAGATCATTCGGCTATGGAAAAAAAAAAAAGAGGTGTAGATGGCGTAATTTTGAGAATAAGGATATGGTGGAATTAATACAGAGATGAAAGAAAATTATTGGTGAACTAAAGAATTGAAAGTAACAAGTACAAGGGTTAGAGGAAATTTCGATTTAGATAAAAAGAGTAATTAAAAATAACTAATTTAATACGATAAGGATGTAGGATTGAAGTGGGAAATAAATAGAGATTATTTATGAAATGAAAATGAGAAGGAAAAGATGAGCAAAATGAATTAGCCATATTTGGCCAAATGAAAGTTATGAGAAGTTCTATATTATATTCGTAAGTGAAAATAATATAAAATGGAAGTTAGGAAAGTATAGAAAATTCTATGAATATGAGCAATAAGTGTTAATTATTTGATGTTGTTTGTGCAGCGAATAATTTGGAGAACTAAGTGGATCAATGGTGCCATTGGATTTCATTTCAGACTGCAAATAGAGGTAAGGAATAGTATATGGAAGTAGTGTAGGAAATACTGTGCATGCATGTGGGAAAATGGGATGATTTGGAATTATAAACCGTGATTTTTGACAGGGCTAGGATAGAAAATCAAATCGAAAGGTTATCGAAATATTTAGAAAAATCTGTCCTTAATTGCATCCATGCCCAGTTTTCCATAAATTAATATTAAAGAAATTTATTTATGAGTTTAAAAATATGTTTTAAGAAATATGGTTTTGCATAAGAATTATTTTAATTAATTCATAAAATTATTTTATGAAATAAGAGATATTTTATAGAGATTTATTTATAGTGAAAGAAATGTTTATTTGTTTATACGATTATGGATTTATTGAAGAAAGCTAATATGAAATTGATTTTACTATGATTTTATTGATATATGAAAAATGATTCTTATGAGATTGATCACTCCTTGATGATCATGCATACGAGCATTATATGACTAGGACTGGGAGACCTTGATCAAGTCCCCAGTACCTTATTGACAATGGCCATTGTTACGAGGTAGGAACGGCTTAGGGAAGGATCCTGGCCATTTGTGGGTACGCCTAATTCCTATACGAGGTCCCTTATGGGATACGAGATTTGTGCATGAATCTCTTGGAGATTTATTTTCTCATTGATATAAGATATATAATCGATGATTGATTGTTCGAATTGATTTATACGAAGAGTATATGATTTGACCGAAAAGTTACGATAAAAGTGAACGAGTTTTAAAGCATATGATTTCATGATACGAATACAGTTATTTTATTTTAATGATTTACTTGAATGAAATGAATTGCGAAAAGAGTATATAATTTCAACGGAAAAGTAACAAAAGATGAATGAGTTTTATATGCTAATGTTTGAATGATTTCACGAGTTTGATTTTATGAAAATAAGTTTGATTATTGATTTTTAAACTGCATATAGTGGCATGGTACCACTCTTTTATATGCTTTTCCTTACTGGGCTTTCCTCAAAGCCCACCCCCTTACTCACCATCCCAGATAGCTCTTCCGTGCGTGCGATTACAGTCGTAAAAGGTAGTGGAAGAGATCACTAAAAGTTGATATGTCAGGAGTACAGGTGCATGTGGAATTTTATATTTATATTCAAACTAATAAATGCACAGCAGACGTATTTGTAAGTGGAATGAAATCAGTGTAGTGTTCAAAAAAATTATACATGATCTAGTGGGATGTAAATTATATTGAATTATAATAAATAGAATTATAAATATTATATCTTAGTTTTGTTATAGAATCGAACTTACATCGACACCGAATGCAAACCAATTGACATCGAATAATTGAATGAGCAATATAGAAGAAAAAAGAAAAATTTGATTCGGAATTTTATAATTTCGGATGTTACATCAACCATAGCCAAAAAGAAAAGAAAGAAAAGAAAAGCCATAAAAACGTAGCCTAAACAACATTATTTCACAAAATTTGTTTATACAAACTTGTTCTACTTATCAAGATCTACCTACCCATACCTATAGCTTCTTGATTAAGTGACAAAATCAAGAGATAAGAGGCACTATACCATTCGGCCAAGAGAAGTAATTTCATGGTGTTACTTTCTTTTGATTTTAATGGTAGTCAATGATAAATTTACATGTGTTAAGCATGATTATGGTGTTAGATTTAGTTGAATTGAATTAAAGCATGCTCAAGCACACTCCAAGGGTTTCAGCCATTGTAGGAACTCCATGCAAACGTGTAGTTGGATGCGTAAAAATTGTGCTAAATAAGAGAAGAAGCATGAATAAGTAGGAATTACATGTTGAATTGTTGAAAATCCTAAAGAATTCTCACATGCCATTTTCAGCCAAGCTAAGGGGAGTGGGGTTTTGGGCTGCAATTGATGAGTTTAATATGCTATTAGCCTGTAGAAATTACAAGGAGTCCATCCGTGCAATCGGATTTAAAATCGAACTTAAAATAGCGAAGTTAGGTTTTAATACTGGTAGAATTTTTACCAGTTCAATGGGTTTAATGTACAATAGGGTTGCAATTAGTAGTGAAAAATAGCTTAAAAATTTAAGTAAAGTGAGTTAATATTTTTGGTGAATTGTTTTGCAGCCCGGGAGTATTAAATTGCGAGTGGTGCTATTGGGAAGACTGATTTAATCGGACAGGTAAAGGATGCGTGTGTGAATCGTAGGGATACTGTGAATGCATAAATTGGTTCACATGATTTTTATAAAGTGATTTGGAAATAAATTACTTTGGAATTGGTGAAATTGTGGATACTGGCTGGTTTATAAATTGTGTTTTCAATGCACGAAGACTAGATTAAAAATAGCCATTATTTTGCCGGAATTTGTAGGAACTCTAAGAAATAAATTCTAATATTTTTCAATAATAGAAATAAATAAATCCCCAAGTGATTTCTATGTGAACTATTGAGATTTCTTTATATTATTTACTGAACAACAATATTTAAATATTCCTACTATGGAATTTTAAATGCGTGAAAGTAAGTACCAGCATGTGCTTATTATAGTCCTATAAATAAATATGACATTTTCATGAAAGAATACTGAATTGTAAATATTTTATGAATTTTTATTCATAAACTGAATATATACTTTCAGTATATTTATTTATGAACTGACTGAAAATACTATCAGTGGAATTGATTTCAAAAATGGTGTTTCTACTGTGTATTCACTATTTGAGACTGTTAGGCCCCGTATCATGCTCACGTGTCATGTGTTACTACTGCTACATTGTGCTGATAGATACTGATCCTATTATCAGCGTCTCAGTTGTCACCTGATCAGTGCACATTGTAGACCCCATAGACTATAGCCATAGGTCTCATGTGTCATTATTTTACCCTTTTGGGATATTATTATAGCATGATATACCTTAGGTGTTGCCTGGTCTCCACTAAATGGATTACGGATTATTGAATTGTTTCACTGAACTGATTGCTGGTACTGATTTATTTCTTGATAATGAGTTTTATAAATACAGTCTACTGAATGGTTCGTTATATGGTGTTTATCAAAATGTGAAGTGAATATTATGATTGAAAAGAAATATTTATTGATTATTAAATTATTTTTCTATTTAATTTTAATAGCATTTTATGTTGTTTTGGTATCAAATTTAATTTACTACTCCCTATAGTTGCTTTTAGGAGCCGGAACAAGACAGGTATTCTAAAATACCTTCTATACTCAATCCGATTTCCTAACCGACTATAGTATCCATCCTGATTTGTACCTTAGTACACTATTATGATTTAAATGTTTTAGCATATAGATTTCAGAGTATCAGTGTTTACATACAATTTTCTTACTGAGCATATTAGCTCACCTTTTATTTTTCCACTCTATAGATTACCTACAGTGATACCGTTCCATGGATTGTCGGCTGCGCTATCGATTCCTAGGGCAGCTTGAGTGGATCCTTGAGGTATTTCGATTTATTTTTATATGTTCAAGCGTTTATGTACAGTACTACTTTTATGTAATGCATATCTAGGGGATGTAAATTTTAAAGAATTACTACAGATGTAAATATTTTCTATTTCGTAAATAAATAAATCATTTCTAAAATTTGGTACTATTTAGAGAAAATGAGTGATAAAGGCATCGTAGACAGTCCAACCGTTACTGTGTGTGTAAATGTGAAAATTACTGTAAATTACGAAATGTGACATTTCATAATCCATTCCTATTGAAGATAACGTCTTCTTAGACTCATACATTGATTAAGGAAATTGATTGTCTTTTGAAAACATCTCTATTAGCAAGCAAAGTAAATCTAACAAACTTTTGTTGCTCCACCCATGTTTTGCTTTTAAGTTGTCAACTTGACCAATGTAGATAAACTCGTAACTTTCTTACAACTAGGATACAATAGCTTCCTTGCATCTTCAAACAATTGGTCAGGTTTTTCAGGATTATTTGAACAATAATAACATGCAACTCGTACCAATTTTTACAGTTTCATCAAATGATTTGAAATTAATTTCATCAGTTCTCAGTTTTACTTTTTTATTAATAGATGCAGATGATTAATTTTTCTTAGTTTTCCCATAAAAAGTTCAATTATAACTTTGATCAACTCCATTAAAATAAAAGTGACCTCTAACATCTTGAATCTTTCATGAATTCATATTCCTATACTTATTACACGGGAAATTCACATATTCCAAGCCATTTGCATTTTTGAAGAAAACTGTGAGAACATTTCCACTCTTTCCTTATATTCTATTGATCGACTATTAGTTCATAACCAAGATTTATCTATATTTGTCTATCTACTAGTAAAAAATATATATTTTAATATACAACAATGATACTATTCAGGCACAACCACATTTTAGGAAAATTACAGTAAATAATTAAAGTAATATAGACATACAAAACAAACACTAACTTGAGAGGGGTAACTATAGAAATATGAGAGCAAGATGAAGGCTGATCAACAACTAACTGTGGTCTTTTGATAAGCAACAGAAGAGGGTGCTAGAGCAAGCTCAGAGAATGAAACTACAATTATGAATATATTTTCAAAAAGCACTAGAAAAAATAAAGAAAAATAAATATAAACTAAAACTATGTTTTTAAGAAAATCGTGCAATTTTTTTTTTAAGAAAAGATTTACGAATCCAATTCTATTTTGGTATCTCTTTCATTTTACTCACTTGAACAAAATAATTTCATGTACCGTGTATAGCATTTCTTTCGAAATTTGAGTGAGATTTTAAGTTTAAACTGATTAGGATACACAAACAAAAGTTAATAATATCTATTTGAATATTTAACTTAATGACTGAAGCACATTCTTTTATTTAAAAAATTATGTTTGAATTTTTTTCATCTCCACTAACAAAAAAATAATTATAAAAGAAAAATCAAACTTCAATGGCTAATATATAAGTTTGATTTTTAATTTCAATCAATAATTCATAGTTTGAATTCTTTTCATTGTTTCTACTTTCTTAAAAGACAATTCGAGTCAAAGCCAATGAAAAAGAAAAAGAAATTTGGACTATCATCTTCAGTGGACCATATGATGATGAGTTTTACATATCTTAGCCGATCTGATATCAAAGGTCCCACTTAGATAACCATTTCATTTTTTTTTTCTTTTTATTTTACATATGATTTATAATTACAAAATTGAAAAGTAACTCTTTCTTATATAAGAAAAATTAAAAAAAAAATTTCCTATTAGACTTGTTTAGAGATTGGATTATCTGTCCAAATTCGAAAGCTTACTTATTTTTTGATTAGATTTGGACAAAAATATTAAACTCCTTTAAAAATTGAAGCCCGCTAAAAAATAAGATAGGCTTGAGTTCACCATTTTTAAGTCCAAATTTGGCCCAGTCCATTAACTATAATTTTTTTATTATTTATACTAATGTATTTTTTAATTAATTTTATTTTTTGTACACTATTTGTATTATTTTTTAGACTTTAATTTAATTTTTTATATTTCTTGTAATCTTTTTATAAGAATTTACACAGCTTATTGTATATTTGTATTATACTTATTATTATGTGTTGTACTATTTTATTATAATCTTTTAAAATTAATGATATTTGGATAGGTTTCAGCTTATTTTTATTGTATGTAAAAATGAGCTTAGGCAAAAATTTAAGCTCAAAAATTGAGCCGAGTTGACTTGAGTTCATTCTCAATTCTTTAATACATTACTTAAATTTGGCTTATACCCGACAGTCCTAGTCCATAAACAGATCTATTTTCTACCTATTGTAATATTATTTTCATTTTAAGATTTTAACTTTATCTTTATAATTAAGTTTGATATTTTAACCATCAAACTATATAATTTTGATTTTTAATTTCAATCAATAATTCATATCCATCATATATGAATTAGATATGAATTAAACAACATAAGAATTCATATACAACTGAAATAAGAATATATATTCTATGGACCAAACTAATATAGGTTTGATTAAAAAATGAAAAAAGGTAAAAACACTAGTACGATAATTAAGTTTTAAGTAAAAACAACTTTTAAAAAAAAAATCAAAGATAATGTAGGGTTTGATTCTGGGTGGATCAAACTTGAGGGAAATCCCACCCAACTTAAAAAGAATGAATTTCTTCCATTACGATATTATTTTTGGTAATTAGGCCGAATTTACATCTTCAAGCTATTTATTTTATTTATTTTTTATAATTGATAAAGTCATATATCTAAATTTAAATGAGTTGACATTTAAACTTAATTAATAATCTACTTTTAATTATCATTTTGAACCTAATTTTATTCGATTAATTATCATCTTTATTTTTTAAAGTATATGTGTTTTATGAAAAAATAAATATTTAAAAAAACTAAAATTTAGATAATTTACTTCTTTTATGGTGTAATATCATGAAGTGATCTAATACCACATTAAGTATGAGATAAATCTCCACTTACACTGCATGCTTGTGCTGGTCCAAAAAAAATTTGAATTTTTGATGATTTAAACAAAAGACTTTCTGTTATGAATCATGTTCATTTAGAGATTCAATGAAACCTTACATCACTAAGTTATCTCCTTGTGTTTAAATGATTTACTTCATACATTAATAGTTTTTTTTTAATTTTTTTACCATTTAATAAAAAGTAAAAATAAATTAAAAATAACATAAAGCAAAATTACAAACCAAACAAAATTTAAATTGTTAGGTAGCATTTTATCTAAATTGTTCCATATAATATTACAAGTGGGATTGAATTAACATTTTAAGATAAAATATTGATATACCAAAACCAAAAATATCTCAAAGTGTGATAGAGACATTATTTTCTTATTCAACTAAAAACAAAGAATCACACTAACAACACTGTAAGAAAAAGACAAACATGACGTTATACTTTAAAATCAATCAATCAACTTTGCAAAATTGAAGAATTTAAATAAAAAAATAAAATAAAAAGGCAACTCTATGGAGTTCGGACAGTGGAGAGAAGCAACCAATGAGGAGATGCCACCAAAGCAAAAAACATCGATAAACAAAATTCCAAAAAATTCCATGTTGCTACGTGGCAAAAAGTGAGTGCTTCAGAATCTTTCTATGGACAGTATACTACATTGTCATTTTACCTTTTTAGGCCCCGACAGTATATTTTAAACAACCAACAGTAAAAGCTATGGGCTTTAATCTCAAAACTCTGAAAGTGGAGATCCCTTAAATAACCATCAATGAATTAACGCCACGTAATAAACTTGGTACGGCAAAAAGAATTTACATTTTTTAGGTTACACGTGGAGAGATATGATTAGCTGTTGATATAAAAAAATACCTCGATGCAGGATTAATTTTTCAGGAACTTTTTTTAATGTTTTATTTTTCTTTCTTCAATATGAAAGTGAAACCCCCAAAACTTTCTCCTTTCCTTGCCCTTCAGTCTTCTCTCACCATTGTTTCTCTGCTATTTGATTTCTTTGGGAGTTTCTTAGTGAAAAATTTTATTTTTATTTTAACAAAATGTCCTTCTACAAATGTTAAAACCCAGATTGAATTCCTCAGGTAAACTTTTATTTATTTATTTTCTGATTTTTTTAAATTATTGGTTCTTTTTTTGGGCTGGTTTTTTTTTTTAGCACTTGCTATAAAAACCCTAGTCTTTTTGTTTATTATTATTTTTTGTTTGCAGAGTTCGGTCTATCTTTAAAGGTCTAAAGACTATGTAAAGGAAGCTTTTTTTCAAGCTAAAGGTGAGAGCTTTGGTTTTGATCTTGTCATTTTTTGCCATTTTTTCCCTTATTTTTTGGCTAATTTTGTAATAGGTTCGGTTTTTTTTTTTAATTTATAATGTGAATTTTAGATAATTTTGTGAAGAAGTAAAGTGGCTTTGTTTGGGTTAATCATTTCAGTTGAATTTGTAAAATGGGTTTCTTTTATAGTTTTTTCTTTTGGATCTGAGCTTTGATAAGTTAATGGCATGCATTGCTAGCATAAACTGAGCTTTGATAAGTTAATGGCACGCATTGCTAGCATAAACTAAGGTTTTTTTTTTGAATCTAAGAATCTAATTTAAGTTTCATTGAGAAGAATAGGAAGTTATTAGGAAAAAAGCTAACATCTTTTACTAAGATGGAAAAATATGTAAAGGTTGTGATTGATGGGGTTATGAAATATGCTGATTTTTGAAGTTGAAATGGAATTCTACTGTAATGAATTTATGACTTTTCATTGCAATCCATTGTCCAAAAAATTCATTTCCCCTTCTTATATGGTAGATTACATGTCTGGGTTCTGGGTCCCCCCCCTTTTCTCCCTTTGATAGGAGCTCAAGCAAGCACCTTAAGTTAATTTTATGCTATTGGAGTATCCGAATGGTTTACAGTTACATTTGACATGTTTTTAAGATTAGAGTTATATCTCTTCCATTCCAACTCCTTTGCACAGAGATAAAAACTAAAAGAACTTGTAGTTAGAATGTGATTTAATCCACAAATTGCAGATTATAAGGATCGTACCCTGAGATCATGTTTTTGACTGAAAAACAATCTGAATTTGAAGTTTAGGGTCATACTCAAAATCTTCCTTTTTTTTCTTTTTCTCTTTTCTTTACTTGGAAAAGGAAAATGGTTTTTGAGCTTCTAAACCATTATATTGAGGAAGCTTAGTCCGTAGTCACCCCCTCTCAGAATTGAAGCTGTTTCTGTTTGTTCTGGTTCATAAACTGGATGTTCAAGAAACTAAAATGTTGTGACTAATTATGATGTTCTGTTGGCTTGTACAACCAGGACATATGATCATTGTTTCTTTTGCTCATATTTATTGGAGACTATGATTCTAACAAAGCAGTATCGTTGCATACACTCATCTAGCTGTCAATGCATAAAAGGTCATCTAAGTGAAGATGCGATTTTCCTAGTGTTTCAACATCTGAATTGGAATCCTAAGTTGATTGCTACTCTTTCATGTGTATGTAAATGGTTTGATGATCTTGCCAAGAGAGTTCTATGGAAGGAGTTTTGTAAAACAAGGGCCCCAAAGATGATGCTTGATCTGCAGTCTAGTGGAAGTCACAGTGTTGATGGGAACTGGAGTGCACTTGGAAAGCTGCTTATTTATTGTTCAGGATGTAGTGGTGGTCGCTTGTTCAATAGCGTTCAAATCCCGGGCCATTTTGTTTACAGGACAAGGTTCTCTAGGACCTCAGGCAAGAGCTTCCTTTTACCACAATGCAGAACAGATGTTTTATATGTGTCTGACCCTTGCGAACATCTTGACCAAGGGGAGGAAGGCGATGTGGGATTTTTCCGAGGAGTTTTCAAGTCATTCATGGCTTCAAAGGTTCGGAAGATGTTGATTGACAGGGGTGCCCAGCTTCATCCAACGGCAGCGTGCCCTTATTGTAAGGCAAAGTTGTGGAACATGCTGCAAGCTAGAATGGTACCGCAGAGTGCAAGCTGTAGATTGGGAGCTTATGAGGATTGCATCGAGTATTATGTCTGCCTCAATGGACATATGCTTGGCATCTGCACCCTTTTACCTTTGTCTGATTCTGACGAGGCATCTGAATCAGAGTGATAAGTTGAATCTGAACCAGGTAAGCTCTTGCAGCAAGCGTTCATGCATTATCAAAAAAGAATGGGGTTACAACTTTTGACACGATCGGAAATGATTTGTTCATGGTTCATTCACATGTTCTTTGAACATGGGTGCTGATATTGAGGGAACTCTTTTCATTCTCTTCTAGGCATAGAGGTTTTACATTAATTATTAATTTATATCATCCTGCATGGATGCATCTTTTGTTCTTTGAACAAAAAATGAGAGAAAGAGTTTGGAGCAAATAAAAAATTTACAGTCTATAAGCACCTTTTCTTTCTCCCGCTAATCATGATGTAACATTTTTTCTCTTAATACCTTTATTTCCTCAGTGCAAATGTACATTCTTAGTGAGCTAACATGGTTGCTAAAATTACATGGCTGAAGACAAAAGTATCCTTTCTGACATAACCAGCATGCAATATGGTGCAGGGGAGTTCCGCAAGTTCTTTGCTGAAAAAATATCACTATATGGCTATATCTGACTAGATGCATCATGTTCTTTGCAGTTTGTTTATCATCTCATGTGTGGAATTCTCTCCTGGTGGAAATGTAGATACGGTGGGGACAAGGTGGGTGTACCAACTTTGTTTTGCAGGACCTGAAATCAACCATCATAACTTGGCCTCTACTCTGGTGTTTTGCTGCTTTGTCTAGCCCTCGCCAAGTGTTTTCTAGAAGGGTTAGATGCTATTGCTAACCATATACTTTTCAAATTATCGATTGGTTAACAGTGTTCATTGTGAACATGTAATGCTGTGTATCTTGTGCATTTATATATGCCTCATATGTGTTTTTGAATAGCTGATTGGTATCTTCAATAATTCAGAAGTTGTTTAGGTAATTCATTCACTTCTCTGCTAACCTGCTTTTCAAAAGAATTTCATCCTCATTTTGAAGGTTGACTTCCAAAGACCTTTGAAAAGGTTATCTTTGAATCCGATTTGCGCTGAAGTTCCTTGTAGCCTTAATTATTAAACCAAGAAAAAAAAAACACACAGGACTCGAGTAGTCTAATCTTCTTCAGCTATTGCTTTTACCCATGCTCTTATTATATCTTTTCAGATACATAACCGAGGGACTTAAAATGCCCTGCCAAAAGTCATTTTTCTGCTAGCTTTATAACAATCTGGCATGGCATGGCATGTTCACTATCGTTTGGGCTCTGAATTCTGATAGAACAGTCATGGTTTTCATTTAAAGGTGGTAAAAATTGATCCGACTCAAAAAATTCACCTAATTAACTCAAATCTAAATTCGATTAATCCGATTTGATTAAAAAAGTCAACAACTCAAATTCAATCCGATCCGAATCCGAATTAATCTGAAATCAAATTTATCCGAATTTATATTTTATCTAAATTTGACTAGATCCGAATTTGAATTGATTCGAAATCAAATTGATCCGAATCCAAATTTACCCGAACTTGAAAAGATTCAAATTTAAATTTAATATTATTAATAAATATATAAATGTTAAAATTAAATATCAAAGTATTTTAATATAGTAAAAATATAATTTTTTTTAATAATATGAGTATTATGTTATTTTTTTAATCTAGTTAAATTTAAATATTCACTTTTATATTGCATTCATTTGAACCTAATGTATAATTATTTAATGGCTAATCTATAATAGAGTACAGAAGTTATATCATTTACACTAATATCTCTAATTATTCTATAAAAAATCAAAATAAATTAAAGAGATATAGAATACTGTTTTATGATATTTAGTATGAATTATTCAATCACTTTGATTCAAAAGTTATTAATTATTGTAGATAATAAAAATAAAATGAAAAAAATGTAATTAATTTATGAATATTGATAAATATATTATAAAGAAAACTATCATACGGATCATTAAATATTTTGATTATTTCAATCCCAATTGTACTATAAGTCATGTAAGAATAAAATTTTATTTTCAATGAGTTTTGTAATTCTTAAAAATATGGTTTCAGTTGATTTTCATACCAGATAAATCACATCAAGATGACCAAAGCTTAATCCAATAAATCTGTCCAATCAACCCGAATCCAAATCCGACCAACCTGAATTGATTAAAAAAGTCAACGACCCAAACCCGACCTTATCTGAACCCGAAATAATGCGAACCCAAAATGATCCAAACCCGAAATAGACCAATTTTTCCTTGACCCAAACCCGACCTTATTCGAACCCGAAATGATCATATTTTTTCTTAACCCAAAATGATCCGATCCAAAATGATCTAACTCAAACCCGATCCAACCCGCCCATTTGCCACCTCTAGTTTCATTCATTACCCATGTAAATACCATCAATTTTCTATTCTGTCATCATGCTATGGCATGGCAATTGGCAATCTTGCAGGGTTTCGTAGTTCTGACCATCTCTGCTCCATTCAGTCTCTGAGAGTTTATTATCCATCCATCTTCCCTCAACCTTTGAAAATCTTTCTGGTGCTTGTAGCTTACTTATTACATCTATGAAGCTCTAGTTTACAATTAGCTTACGATCAGAAACGTTGGCTCTCACGATAGAATCAATTTGGGAGTTGAATCCATGAATATTCACTCTTCAACCCATCTCACACAAGGCAATGAGATTAAATCATTCAACTCATTACATAAACTATAGATTATCTTGTTTTCAAGTGTTCATATTCTGGTGAATCACATGAGGAGAATACGTCTTAAGCTGTTGATAAAATCTGCTGCTTCTGTTTCAAAGTCCAACCGTGATGCTCATCCATCCAGCTAGAAGTTTGTGCTACATGGAAGATGAAAGGAAAAGCTTAACTGGCGTTACCATGAAATTGCCATATTGCCATTTAAAAGAAGTCAAATTGCAGCATAGTCAATAAGAGTGTCCTGATATTTGGTAATTGAAAATAAGGAAAGAGGCTTGATTACGTACCCTGGCATCTAGCTCAGGTAATTTAGGCATGAACTGCTTTATATGGTCTTCAGCTGCTTTGTCAGATTTCAGTGTCTCACATTGTAATGAGATCAAAATCATTTTCTTCCGTTCTTTTCGTTCGACCATTTATGTCACAAAATGAATTTCAACAAGAGATGCCATTTGTTTTTTGTTTGCTACAACTTGTTGCAGGGAAATTGATTCCAACATGTTAATCATCCACTACTTCTAGTCCACTTTCCTAGGCTTATATATCCTGCAAGATAAACAATGAAATGCACAGACTACCATATGCACCCTCCAGTATCCAACATACTGAATGGCTCTAGAAAATTAAATTTACACTCTTGATGAATACCAGCATATACATGTTAGACTGTAAAGCAATCCCGCAGCAGTTTAGCATTAAGAGAACTTAAGTGCTAACTGACATTCACCGACAAGTGGTTGGGAGGACTTTATCATTTATCACTCTCTATTCGAACAGAATTAATCTCAGACCGTAAAACGGATGAGGATACTTGTACTTACACAAAAAAAAAAGTGCTAACTGACATTTGTGTATCTAATGAGCCAAAACTTAATCAAGCCTAAGGAAATAAAAATGCTGAACAAGCAATTTACTGGCAGAAACTCGACTTCCCACGAATTGATTATAGTCTGGGACCCTGTAATTTTTCTATTAGTGAAATCACACAAAACATTGACATGAATACACAGGAAGAACTGATTTACACGTGAAGTTGATGAAAAAAACCAAAACCACCAAAAGGAACCAAGTTACTAGCAAGTTGAAAGAAAAACAAAAATGAATTAACGGAAAAATAAAAACTAAAAAAAAGTAGCATTGCGATGAAGTCCTTAGCAGATAGATTGGGGAAGCTAATGCTATTGATTGATGCCACTCCTTCCGTCACTTCCCAAAGTCTGATTCTTCTGCCACTGCAGTTCCTTCTTCAAATCATTCCAATCCAAAAAAACAATACTAAAAATAAGAACAAAACACATAATATAAAAAGAAAAAAGCAATTTTTTAAAGAAATAATCAACGTTACGCATATGTTCAATTATAAAAATTAACCGTTCTCAGTAGGTTCTAAATAATGGTTCCAGTTGCGTTTTTTGTCGTACTGTGTTTATCACGCTTGTCGACTTGACAAATAAGAAAGTGGCCGCTGTTCCATGGTTGGTGATTTTTTTTTTTTCAAAATCATATATATATATATATATATATATATATATATATAAAACAAAAAATATGCACACATGTAAAATAAGTTGACGTGGATATTGACATGTACGCTCTTATTGAACGACACGTAAGCGAGTTGACACATAAGCAAATTGAAAGTTATCACTTAATTAACCATTTTCACTTTTTTCTCTTATAAATACTCACGTCTTTTTTTTTAATGATATTCACATTTTTTTTAACTGATCATATCCCCTTAGTATCCTCAAATCATTCAACATATCTCTTCTATATTATCTTATCTCTAATCTTAATCTTTGAATATATATAGTATCTAACCCATTTAAAAATAAAATTAATTATCAAATATATTTAAAACAATTAAAATATTAAGCATAATTTACTAGAGTTTTTTACCTAACAATAATAGTTTTAAAACTTATTTCTCATTATATGGTGCTTTGAAACTTATTTTCCTAGTCATTGTAATTTTTACCACCTCAGATTTTCTTAAATTTGCATTAAATAAAATGGTTTTCACTTTTCATTGTCTTGTAGCTCATCTTCTCTCATCTTTTTTTCTGGAAAATTTTTCTGCGACTTCTTCTTCTCCTTCATCCTCTCTTCAGAATTTTTTTTTTCTTTCCAATAAACTTTAACTTTTAATCTTTCTATTCTGAATTAATATAACACCACCAACTTCTTCCAACAATGGTTAAAGATGAGTTGTGACATCCTGTAAGGTTTGGGTTCAAATCTAAGAAACTTCATCCCTATCTCCAGTTATTTAATATTTCTCTTGTAACAAAAAAATATGATTATTAATGCAAACATTAGTGTCAATAGAGATAAACACATAATAATTTTGCTATAATGTACGTTTGTGTTAATTATCATGTGTTTATATACTTTTAACATATTTTACACCTAATAACTTTAAATTTATGTTTAATGGTATATTGTTTGCATTAAACTTAAGTTAATTATCAAACGTTTATGATGCTTCTAACATATTTTATGCTTAATAATTTTAAATTTACGGGTCCGTTTGGTTCACTGAAAATGATTTCTGCATTTTCTGATATTTAGCTGGCAGAAAATTGGCTGGTCAATAAAAAATTAAGCTATTTTTTTTTTAAAATTGTCTTACACTTTTGAAAATTGGAAGACATTTTTGAAAAAATAATAGTTTATTTTAAGGTTATATACCAAGCTCGTGAGTGTAATTTTACTTAAGTTAGACATTGAATATGAATTTTTTAAACTTTGATTTCATGTAAGCCTACATCAAAAATATTATATTAATAAAAATATTTTTTTGAATTGATTAAAAATTTATACATTAAAATATTAACATTAAAAATCTTTCAATATTTTTAATTTAAATATTATTTTGTACATTATGAATCTTAATAGTATTAATATTTCAATAATAATATTGTTTTAATAATAAATACTAATTTAATAAATAATATATTTATTATACTTTTAGAGTAAAATATAATTATTTTAATAGCATAAATATTTTTAATATTTCAAAAATAAATATTAATATATTATTAATATTTTATATGTATATATTAAAATAGTAATATTACTTGAAATTTTTAAAAATATTAACATGAGTAATAATAAATAATTTTCTTTTAAGTTTTTAATAATGCAATATTTTTAATATTAAATATTATTTTCAAAATATAATTATTTAATATTTTATTAGTTATGTTGATATCATTTTAAAAAATAAAATAAATTTTCAAAAGACAACTAAACAATAGAAAATATTTTTTATTAACTCAACTAAACAACGGAAAATGTTTAGTTTTCCAAAAAATGTAAACATTTTCTAGCATTTTGTAGAAATTATTTTTAGTAAACCATCAAACATTATATTAATCATATATTTTTTACGTTGATTTTGTTTTAAAGTCAAAATCTATCAACTTAATTGATATATTGTTCCGGTATTGTTTTACTCTGTTAGAAACCAGGGCGCAACATGGACCACACTACTAGCAAATTATAATTGTTATCACATGAAAACACTTATCTTGTAATATTTAAAATAATTCGGAACATTTTTACACATTTACTTATACGATAAGTGAAATTATTAAGATTTTTTTTCATAGAAACTGCAGTTGAGTAATTTTTTTTTTTTGTTCATTCGCAGTTGAGTATTATTAATTAGGAAATCATACAACCTAATTTGTCCTGTTGAATAGCAGCTTCAACAAAACTTGGGTTGTCTTCTAACCAGATCATAGAATCTGGGATTACACAAGCATTTTTAGGTAACAAATGAGCAACTACATTTCCTAATCTTTTAACATGTTTAAATTGCAGCTCACGGAAGCCAGAAAGCATTGTTTTTGTTTCCGCGGATACCAGACAGTAGTCAAAGGCCGGATAGTTGCAGCAACAGGATCCTTAAGCATCACTGATTTGAACCCTTTCAAGTAGTCTCGAGCAAACTGCAGCAACTTAGCAGGGTCAGATAAGTTAACATCCAGGCAAGTAGAGTGGCGCACTGAATTTCGGTAATACCAGAGACACCGTATCAAAACTAGGAAAATATCAAACTTGGAGGAGTCCACCGTTTCCAAGACCTCCATGAACCAGTCAATCTCTGAAGGAGCTTGATACCGAAGAGAAGAAGTATCATAACCAGACCTAGACCACACAGCTTTGGCTAAGGTGTGTGCAACTTTCATGCGATCCTGAGCAGAGGAAGCATAGTGAATTTGGGATTACCTTCCTTTTAGCCAGATTGACCATAGTTGGCAGAATATCATGAAAGCACCGCCAAGCATGGACATTGATCTTATTTGGTACAGAAGCATGCCATATTTTACCCCATAATACATGCTTACTCGAGATGGAAGAGGATTCCCCAACCATCTCACCGCCAGTGGAAATAATCTGATCATTGCTGCGATTATAAGCAAGTAAGGTCTTGTAGCCTGATTTAACCGAATAAAGACCATCATCAGAGTGATGCCACACAAGTAAATCAGGCGAAGCTACTCCTAGCAGAGGAATTTTAAGAATCATCTCTGTATCATCCAGTCTAAAATGCTCCAACAATCTCAGCTTTGTCCAACATCCTTGATTATGATCCACCAATTCTGACACCGGGAAATCAACAGGGCTGAGAATACCTTGAGCAATTGGTTTAAATGACCATAGCCTAGGAAGCCATGGGTCTGTCCACTCTGAAACTGAGTGACCATCACCAATACGCCACCTAACTCCCAAGTTTAAAACAGACCTCAAGCATGAACTCTTCCAAATAAAGGAAGGTTGATAGCCCACCTTAGCAGATAAGATTTTTTTATATTATAACTTAAATGTCAAATGCATATTTAAAAGTTGTTCAAATATATCCATCACCAATATCATCAAACATGCTACAATAACGATATGAGGGTGACAAACAAATAGAAAAAAAATTATGTGGGAATGACAAAATAATATCATATACGTAAAATTAAGTGTTTTCTTATCTTTTCAATTATATAAAGTTAAACTCATAAATTAATTTAGTTAAAAAATAATAAAAGAAAATGTTAATATATTATAATTCACAAAAATTAAATTAATAGTTAGCAACTAAGCTTTTTAGTTAAATACATAAGAAAAACAATTAACAATAACATTAAGCAAGCAGTAAGACTTTAATAATATAATTAATTATTTTTATATCATACTAATACATACTAAACAGTCGTAAAAATGAATGAATTTATCTTTTTATCAGCTCATTCCCTCTCAATTTCAAACTAAAAATCATCACAAAAAAAAAATGGTCTAATTCTCATTTCTTTGTTCTTACTACTTGATTGCTTATTATCCCAAATTTTCATAAAAAAAACACACACACACACTGACACACAATTTTAAAGTAAAATTTTAGACACGCGTGACGCTTGTGTGTAAAAGCCACCCCATAGGCCATCATCTGTTCTCCTATGATTCTTCTTCGGTTCTTTACTCTCCCTAGTCCCCTGCTTCAGTTCCTTTTTCTAATTTTCTTCCCCATCCAGGCAATCCTTTCTTCTCCTGATTTTCCACTCACAGTGTGTTCATCTCCCTCAAGAAGAACCCACCTGCTGCTGTTGCCATTGTCATGGATTCTTTCTTTTACTTTGATTGAAGGCATAAACTTGTTGGAGTTTAATTGCTGTGGTTTGGTATGGGGTTTGTCTTTGTTTTGCTAGATATTAGAATTTTTATTTAATAAAAAAAATTTTATGACAGAAGCCTGTTGATAGTTTGAATTTTGAGTGAAGTTTACATTATTTGGTCGGTTTAGTTTTAAGTTATGGGAGAATTGTTGAGGAATTCGGCTTCATTTCCCCTAATATCAAATGGGTTTGGATTCCAGTATCAATTAAGTCGCCAAAGTAGAGGTAGAAATAGTGTCTGTTGTAGGTGTTTTTGTGACTGCTTTTGTGGTGGCTTGGCCTTGCAGAATAATAGAAGGCATGTAGTACAATGTAGGCTAAACATGGTTTCGGTGCCAGTTCATCAATGTGTTTGGTTTGGTCGTTTACCAATGAAAATGTCAAGGATGAATTTGCAATTCAAGTCAACTAGGATAGATAATAGGGTCAATGTGCAGAAGATGGTTGCTAGTATTGACTCTGAGATGGTTTTAGGAAATGATGATGAAAATTGTTTGATTCAAAAAATCAAAGAAGAATTCGGGTCAGATTATGTGGGTCAAAATTTACCTCCTTGGGGTAATTTGGTGGTTGATAAAAGTTTGGTTTCCGAGCACAGAGGTGTTGCTCATCCTTCTACAGGTTCAAATAGGAAGGACACTGTACACAATAGCAAGGTATACTTTTTGGAGGAAAGGAACGAGGAGGAACTATCGAGAAGAATATTGATGCTTAGTAGGTCCAACAAGGTTAGAAGTGCACTGGAGTTGTGTAGCTCAATGAAGTTGTCAGGCCTCCAACCCAATGCTCATGCATGTAATTCTCTTCTCTCTTGCTTGCTAAGAAATGGGCTGCTTGATGATGCCTTGCGGACTTTCGAGTTCATGAAGACAAGTAAAATTATAACAGGGCATACTTATAGCTTAATACTGAAAGCCGTTGCAAATACTCAGGGTTGTGATCCAGCGCTTGATATGTTTGTGGAATTGGAAGGAGATTCTGAGCAGAAAAAAGGTTTTGATGTGATTGTTTATAATACGGCAATATCTATTTGTGGAAGATTGAACAATTGGGTTGAAACTCAGAGGATATGGAGAAGAATCCAGGAAAATGGCTATATCGGAACACAAGTCACTTACTCCCTGCTAGTTAGCATTTTTGTTCGTTGTAATCAGAATGAATTGGCTCTTGATGCTTATAATGAGATGATTCAAAATGGATTGGAACCCCGGGATGATACAATGCATGCCATGATTAGTGCATGCACAAAGGAAGAAAAATGGGATTTGGCATTATCTATCTTTCAAAAAATGTTGAATGATGGATTGAAGCCAAATCCAGTGGCATGCAATGCATTAATTAATTCACTTGGAAAAGCTGGAGAGGTCAAATTAGCTTTTAAAATCTATGATGTTATGAAATCCTTGGGTCATACACCAGATGCTTTCACGTGGAATTCGCTGCTCGGTGCTTTGTATAGGGCAAATCAACATGCTGATGCTCTTCACCTCTTTGAGAGAATAAGAGAACAGAGTTCACCAGTAAATGTTCATCTGTACAACACTGCTTTAATGTCATGCCAGAAGCTTGGTTCGTGGGATAGGGCCTTGCAGCTCTTATGGCAAATGGAAGCTTCAGGATTGTTGCTTTCAACTGCATCCTATAATCTTGTCATTGGTGCTTGTGAGACTGCCAGGAAACCGAAAGTTGCCTTGCAAGTTTATGACCAAATGATTCATCAAAAGTGTGTACCGGACACATTTACTCATTTGTCACTAATAAGAAGCTGCATTTGGGGATCCCTTTGGGCTGAAGTGGAGGAAATCTTAAATGTAAGTTTACATTTTCAAACATGCGACTCTAATTTGCTCTAAAAGAATGATTGGTTCTTTAACTCAATTTGGCTTATTTTCTTTGAGCTATGCATCAAGTAGTTTTTGACTAAATTTAGAGTCCTAAGTCTGTTAGAAGGATGCTACTGAACGTGAAGTCATATTCATGAGTTTTTTCTTTTAAGAAAATTTTTGAATTGAGAGTATTTTTGATGGTGAAATGCTTAGACCATCAAGCGAATAAACTGATTCTAAAATATTATCGCCCTGATAGAATATAAGGCGTCACTGACCAACGCTGCACAGTGTGGAAAGACCTTGTTTATTGTTGTTTTTGTTGGTAGTCAACTACAAGGCGTTAGAGATTGGAGTTGATAGAAATTCCACTTATGAAATTACACGGCCACGGTCAAATAGGTTCCATTCTGAGAAGGTTAAGATTATCAAAATTTACTTGGCCTTAGTAACATGCTTGAATTTTATACGAAATCCGCAAGACTGAAAGATTATGATTAGACTTCTCATCTTTTTATGGAAAGTGCTGGTCGCATTTGACAGTTCTTTTTAGCTTTTTTCTTTTACAGAGAGTTCCACCAAATGCATCTCTTTATAATGCTGTTATTCATGGAATGTGTTTAAGACGCAAAGTTGAATCAGCAAAGAAGCTGTACTGGAGAATGCAAAAGAGTGGTCTCAAGCCTGATGGCAAAACAAGGGCATTGATGCTTCAGAACTTACGAAAACATCAATTTAATAAAGCAAAGAGGTACTATCGTCGTCGATGATTAGCTACTATTTTGACTAACTTAAAAGCTAAAAACACTGGTCAGAGTTGTTGACTTGAAAGTGTATAAAAGAAGGTTAAGAGCATTTTTGTTATTTTCAGATTCTTCGATTTTTTTTTTGGTATTGTAATCTTTGCTTGATAGTTTTATTATAAGGTAAGAAAAAGAATTAGCTTATTCTTCCGTCATTTCAGTTTCAATTTTCATTGTATCCTACCTAATACACTACCATCAGTAATTATTTGATTCTTACCTCTACTTTGTTCTTTTCGTAAGAAGAAAAAAAATCTGTCAAAAAAAATCAGTAAAATTTTGATTATCATTGCGTTGCAAAAAGAAAACGTGAAAATTAAGAATGATGCGGTGACTTGGATTGGGAAATCGAAACGTGAAAACTGAGAATATCAGAATGTTCCGTGGGCACCATTTTCTCTGAGATAGTATTTTTCCATCTTGGAACAAAGACATTTGAGCCAGAAAGGATTTAGGCAGCAAAAGAAACATACGCCATGAATACTTTTAAGGACACATTACAATCATCAATATATATACTGTTACTTGTGTGACTTACAAGAGAAGTCATATACAATATGAGAGATTCATATTGGCTGCGCAAAATTGTGCAAAACCAGTAGTATTAAGGTAAAACTTAAGTACAACTCTCAGACAGTCTGTGATAAAGCTTCTTGACTTCCTGTTGCTCGAGTATCCGAATCACTGTCGAGTCTCCTGAAGACTAGCTTTTGCTGGGGGAGCTGGCCATTCGCAAACGCTGTTAACTCTGTGTCTACTACGATGGTATCCTCATCCTTGAACTCCCCTCTCAAGATGCCCTTGGCGAGTTCATTTTCCACATTCTGTTGAATCACTCTTTTAACTGGTCTGGCACCATAGTTTGGATCATAACCCAGATTTCCGAGAAGCTCAACCGCAGCGTCTGTCACCTGAAGCTTTATTTTTCTATCTGCAATCCTCTTTTGCACGCGCTCCAGCTGTACAATTAACACAGACAAAAGGTAAGGGAGTGACAAGCTATAAAAGGCAGATACTGCAGGAAAACAATACAAGCTCGAGAACTTTATAGGGACTAATATTTCTCTATTGGAACCGAAATAGAGATCTATCATGTGAGTTCTACCTAAAGACTGTAAGTTGATCATTTAAAAGAAAATAACCAACAACAGGCACTTTTGGTGACCTGCTACATCCAAATCTAGTCTAGAGAAGAAAGCCAAACCGACATCATAATATAACTGTAGACTGTATTCTTTTTGGTTATTTATTGATTACTGTCATAGATTTCTTTTTTGAGATAATTCTTATAATTAAATAACGTAATTATAATCCTCGATACATCATAAAATGGATATGACATTGTTGAGTACTCGGAATCTTTCTTTCCATTATAATAAAATCCACATTATGAATATGCACATAAAAACAATTACGCCACAAAGAACTTACCTGTAATCTCACAATACTGTTTATTTGTTCGCGGTCCAAAGGCTGGAACACTATATACTCATCAACACGATTCATGAACTCAGGTCGAAAGACTGCTCTTGCAGCCTCCATCACTCTCTGTTTGATAGTTTCATAAGCTATGTCTTTTGGTGTGTCTTCATCCGAGTTAAGAATGTACTGTGAACCCACATTTGAAGTCATAATGATGACGGTGTTGGTAAAGCTCACAGTACGACCCTGTGAATCAGTGACTCTCCCATCATCCAGAATTTGAAGGAAAACATTAAACACATCAGCATGAGCTTTCTCTATCTCATCAAAAAGAATTACAGCGTAGGGCCTCCGGCGAACTGTCTCTGTCAGCTGTCCTCCTTCTTCATATCCCACATAACCAGGTGGAGCACCTATAAGTCTTGAAACTGCATGTTTCTCCATATACTCACTCATATCAATACGAACAAGTGCTTCTTCTGTATTAAACAAGTAGGATGCAAGGGCCTTAGCAAGTTCTGTTTTCCCTACACCAGTGGGACCCATAAACATGAAACTGGCAATTGGACGGCGAGGATCTGAGAGACCAGCCCGAGATCGTTGAATGGCCTCAGCTACAGATTTAACTGCAGGATCTTGACCGATGACACGTTTATGCAACTCTTCCTCCAAATGTAATAGTTTCTCCCTCTCTGATTGTTGAAGTTTGGAAACTGGTATGCCAGTCCATTTACTAACTATTTCAGCAATATCATTTCCTGTAACTTCTTCTCTCAGCATTGATTTTCCAGATTTCATATACTCATCTAATTCTTTTTCTGTATCAGCAAGTTGACGCTGCAAAGAGTTCAAACTCCCATACTTCAGCTCAGCAGCACGATTAAGATCATACTCCCGCTCAGCCTGCTGGATCTCTAGATTTACCCTGTCAATCTATACAAGTAAAACAGTTAGAGGACTACCTCCTTTTGCCTTCAATTGATATAAAATAAAATAAAGATCAGCCACATCATCAGCTTCTATATTAATGTTAGAAGGGAAAAAAAATCTGGGAACGTTCAAAGATGCAATCGTCACTCTTGGGGATGATGATGATGATGATGATCATTATCATCATCATCAAAGCCTTTATCTCAAGAGATTGGGGTAGGCTATATAAACTAATATCTGAATTTACATTAGATCGTTCATATGTATTCTCCTCCTCCACACATTTCTATCCAAGACCATGTGTTCATCCAATTTTAATACCTCAATATCTTTTCAAATTACTTCCTTCAAGTCTTTTTTAGTCTTCCTCTAGTCTTAACCCTTCTCTCAACATTCATAACATCTATTCTCCTAACTGGAGCATCTACAGGTCTATGTCGTACGTATCCAAACCAACATAAACAACTTTTACACTCTTGGTGATGATGATATATGACAGAATATATGGTAAGAAAAAATAAAGCTTTTAGAAAAATTTCATACCTCTTCCTTGATTGACTGAATGCGCATCATGACAGTCCTCTCATGCTCCCATTGCCCAGTCAACTCAGCCTGTCTTTCCTTTAAGAGGGACAACTCAGCCTCAAGACGGCTCAGTCTATCTCTTGAAGCTTTGTCAGTATCATTTGTGAGAGACAGCCTCTCCATCTCCAACTTCAGTACTGAACGATTAATCTCATCAAGGGCAGTGGGTTTTGAAGTGATTTCCATTTTCAATTTAGCAGCTGCTTCATCAACAAGATCAATAGCTGCAATTCAAAACCATATATTAGTACTCAAAATGATTTCCAGAAACTAAAAAGATAGTGCAAGGAAACCTATAATAAGTTTAAGAAACTCAAGCAGCTAATTGTCTTAAACCTAACAACCATCCCCATAACTAGGAAGATACAAAATATAAAGATAGTTAAATTGGTTAGTACTACATCACAAATTATTCCAACTCGCCATGATCCATTAATCAATAACATTTATGATCTCAGGTTGCAACTTGCATGAGCATCAACAATTCCCAGTTGTTCTGTTTGTGCATATATTACCTTTGTCAGGTAAAAATCGGCCACTGATGTAGCGGTCAGACAATATTGCAGCTTCCACAAGTGCGCTGTCAGAAATACGGACTCCATGATGCAGCTCATATCTCTCACGAAGTCCCCGGAGTATAGAAATTGTATCTTCTACTGATGGCTGGTCAACATAAACCTGCTGGAAACGACGTTCCAGGGCTGGATCTTTCTCAATGTATTTGCGATATTCGTCCAGTGTTGTTGCCCCAATGCATCGCAGTTCTCCCCGACCAAGCATAGGCTTCAGAAGATTGCCTGCGTCCATTGCACCATTTGTGGCACCTGAAACAGAGATCATTTCAAAAGAACAGGAATCAAGGATTATCAGTCTATCAGCCTTAGCATTTTATTGGAAGAGAAACACATAATTTCAATGAAGAACAGTCTAGCAGAAGGCGTAAACTTTCACAAACTGATATAACCCATAAACACCAACAAAACAGACAAAAAGGCTCTCACAGTTGAACCAGCTCTACAGATATTGGATAATCAACCTATAAAACTAGAAACTCAACTTACCTGCCCCCACAACTGTGTGAATCTCATCAATGAAGAGGATAATTTGGCTCTCTGATTCTGTTACTTCCCTAAGTACAGCTTTCAGTCTGTCCTCAAATTCTCCCCGATATTTGGCCCCAGCTATGAGTGCACCCATGTCAAGTGATATAAGCTGTAAGAAAATAGATTTGATCAGCATCCACCATTCAATCACCAGCCAGGACAATGTAGCAACATTATAACTCTAGCAAACCCACCCAACCCCCACCCCCCCCCCCCCCCCCCCACAAAAAAAAAAAAAGAGGATATTTGATTTTTCCTGAAAAAAGTATGATAGCTAACTTCAAGGCATAGCACACACCTTACGGTTCATCAAAGCTTGAGGGACATCCCCTTGAACAATTCTCTGGGCAAGCCTGTTAAAAGACGCAGTGAGATCATGTAGATAATGTAGTCATTATGCTAGCATTAATAGCAAAAATGCTAATTACAGCAAATTGACTTCATCATGGCAACTAAGACCAGGTGGACATAAAACAACCAGCCTGCAGCAGAAGTGCTGGAGCTAGTTGCTGTAAGTGGGTTAACAGCATTTCACTAACTGCATTCAAGGCAACTTAATAAATTGATGCTTATGTTGATTGCGTGGACACCAAAAAGCTCATAATATTGCTAGTCCCTAATACAGTAAAATTATTGACATGGTAAACCAGGAATTTGAAAAATAAATAAATAAAAAAATAAAGAGGAGCATTTATAAGACATAATTATCTTGTTTCTTCGCAGGGCTATTTACATGACCTTGCATGAAGCAAAAATCAAAGTACTTACCCTTCAGAAATTGCAGTTTTCCCCACACCTGGTTCACCAATCAGCACAGGATTGTTTTTGGTTCTCCTAGAGAGAATCTGAATGCATCTGCGTATTTCATCATCTCTTCCTATCACTGGATCAAGCTTTCCTTCTCTAGCCATTGCTGTCAAATCTTTCCCATACTTCTCCAATGCTTCATACTTTCCTTCAGGATCTATATTCGAAGTCACAGTGTCAGGAAAACAGTGAAGTGAACAGAAAATATACCACAAATGCCAAGAAAAATAAAGCAACCAAAATAAACTGAAGCCTCAAGAAGCAAGGTTATGAGAAGGAGCATTGAATGAATTCCATAATCCACAAGTCAAGATGCATAAAAATAGAACTAAAAGAACCAAAATATTTTAGCAAACAAAAAGCCAACCAAGCACACATGAAAACATTATAAATTTTGCCCATCTACTTGTGAATCAAACACCTGGTTCAATTTTGCATCCAGAAGACACCCTCCCCCCAAACATTGTGTTTGTGTGTGTGCGCGTAAGGGAAAAGGAAAAAAGGTTGAACATGTTGCCAACAAAACTAAGTAGCTAGCAGCCACTTTGCATAAAAAAGGCACCAATATGCAAGGATAAACAAAAAGATTATATAAGTCAACCATGAAGGGAAGAAGAATATGCTTTACTCTCTACAGCACATCTCCATTTAACCACACAATTTCCTGAAACATATATGGCATGGTTAACAGAAAGTAAAGAAAGGGAAAATTCTGTTACCTTGGTCAATAACTGACTGACGTCCCCTAATGGATTCTATCGCAGATTTCAAGGATTGGCGGGATATCTGGAAATCCCTGAACAACTGCTTTCCAAAACGTTGATCTTGTGTAAATCCAAGAACCAAATGCTCAACAGAAACAAATGAATCCCCATACTCCTTCTTGTAGTCCTTTGCCCGCTGGATCAGAGCTTCCAGATCACGTCCTAACATTGAACCAGCTGATTCACCCAAAACCTAGTATCATTGGACAGCAGAGAAGAGATATGATCAGGAAACAGCACTACCTTATCCACTGCCGAAACGTAACTAACATGCTCAAGCATTAACTAAAAAATAAAACCTCGTAATTAAATATAGTCTTGAAGAAGAAAAAAGTTTTCGCCAAAGCACCTCAAAAGAACAATACAGTTTGTCATGAGCCATAGATGCAAACAGTGCAGCAAAACTCAATTGACTAAAATCAGATGCACCAAAACTTAAAAAATAATTATAAAATCAATGGTTAAGGAGTTGTACAGAACACCAAGGAGAATAGATTAGAATGTGGTAGTACTTACCTTTGGCTGGCGTTGGATGTACTTATCAGTGGCTTCAAGAAGGCGAGTATTGTCAATTCCAACTTTAGAAAATATCCTACGAGCAAGACCATTCTTCTGCTCCAAGAGAGCCTTCATCAAGTGTTCTGTCTCCACTATCTGATGTTTGTTCTCTTTAGCCACATCTGGAGAAGAAACAATGGCTTGCCAGGCCATTTCTGTAAACTCTTGTTGAGTAATCTGCTAACATCCCAACCCCAACTCAATAAAAAAAAAATTCAAAAAGAAAATTACAAAGAAAATAAAGCTGCTCCACAGCATGATACAAAAGACTAAATTTTCCAATGCACTACAAATTATAAAAACTTAATAAGACCATTGCAGAAATAAGGCAGCAAAAAAGAAAATTTAAATTCATAAATTAGTAGTACTGGCTTAGACCATAACTAAACAGAACTTCAAACAACAAGGAAACATACCACATTAGCATTAAACCTATGAAAATTACTAAAGAAACAACTCAAAATCAATATAAATTCAATCTCCTCAACACCTACAAAATTAAACCCATTAAAGCAAGGCTTAATAGCCAAATATACCCACAGCCTTTTGCACAAAAATGAATATAATCTTTCAACGTTTTATTGCATAAAAATTAGTTCCTAAAATTTTATTTTACTGGAAATAAATCCTCAATCATTTAAAATTATGTAATTAAATCTAAATCTGTTAAATGACACTAATTTTCATTAGTATTGCATATGTGACAACTAACTATACCATCTCCACGTTAGATATCTTAATGGCAATTAATAACATTTAACATATTTGAATTTAATTATATAATTTTAAAAAATTAAAGGTTTATTTACAGTAAAATAAAAATTTATGAATTGATTTTTACGTGATAAAATGTTGATAGCTTAATTATATTTTATGCAAAAAATTTAAGGTCCATTTTACTACTACACCTCAAAGTGATTCAAGAAGCTTCTTTTTTTCTTTTAATTCAGGATTGGCTAACAAGTAGATGAAATTACTATCAAGAGAAATATCTTCAGTCAACAATGCATCATAAACCATCAAATAAACTGTCTACTGTTAATTTTTTCTCAATACTACTACTTAACAAGCTTACCCTTCCCGACGAAGCTTCACAACGAACAATGAAAGACCTTGAAGAAGTCCTTGAAAACCTCTCAAAAATCCCATTTTTCTTTAACTGAAGCGTCTTAAAAGATTTTAACGAATTGGGTTTTGAAGGAAAGCTCAAAGAAAGACGTGGGTGAGCTAAAAAGAGATTGTTTTTATTAGAAATGGAACGTGCAGCACATAAACCGACTCCACTAAACGACGCCATAGAAGAAGAAGAAGCAGCCATTGTTGGTATTAAGTTCAGAAAGAGAAGTGATTGGAATGAACTACCCTAGCCCAAATCAAAAGCCGATGGCTTTGCGTGGGAATAAGGGAAAATAAATAGAAAAGAAGGGCCTTTTCTTTCTTCTGCTGATTGTCTCTCGGCTTATCTCGGAGTTTCTCGTTTTTGGTTTTTTCCTTCACCGTTTTAGGTAGTTTGAAGATGTCGTTTTAAGGAATGAAGAAAAATATGTGCTTTTCGGTTTTCGATAAGAAAAGGAGTTCGTCGGAGATTTGTTTCGTAGGGAGCGGACGTTTCCGTGGAGAGAGTTCGTGAAGCGTCGCGAAAAAATCGGTTTTCTTTATGTTCATACACGTGGCTATCTTAATGGATACGATGAAAAAGAAATAATTTTGCCTTTTATTGGAAGTTTATTTTTTTATCGAATTTTTGGAAGTTTATTAAGGTTTTTAATTTAACTTATAATAAATATAAGTTTTATCATTCTAGACCATTTAAATATAAAAATTATTATTCTAGACATGATAAGAATAGTATTCCACTTGATTTTTTGTTTGTCATTTTAATTTATTTATTATTTGATATATAATTTATTAGAGTATGGGATCATTTTTATTTTAATTAATGAAATTAAAAATTTTCACAAATACTCTATTAAATTATTTTTTAAAATGTAATAATCTTATAAATTCGTTAATGAGGGAAAGATTTGATTCCCTAAAGTAAGCAGGAAATTCTACCATAAGGTCAAGATTTTTTATTTTACTATAAAGTTAACATCAACATACATAATTAAATATAAATTCAATGTTGATAGGCATAAAATATGTTTAAAATATCATAAATATATAAAAATAAATAAAATTAAAAAATATAATGTGTTTACATCTATTGATTTTAATTTTATATTAATTCTCATATATTTTATAATATTTTCAAAATATTTTATGTTCAATAATATTAAATTTATATTTATTCTTTTTTTATCATCATTTATGTTTATTTATATGTATTTATATTGATAGTATAATAAAATAAGGATTATTATCATATCCACTGTCATTGAAGTTTTTTAACTCCACAAGCAAAGTTAGGATGATGACATGTGTCCTTTAAAAATATTAAGAAAATAAAAAATAAATAAAATGAGACACATATTATTATCATAATCCTGCTTGTAGAGTTAAAAAAATTTTACTAATTCATAAAATAAATATTTTTTTACGTTACTGTAAATATTCCCGTAAGTAGAAGTTTTCTTTCATTGGTTACAATTCTGCGTGTGATTATTTTTTTGATCAAAAAAATGATGATAAAGTATGTAAGACCTCATTGAACGAACAAAACTCTCTTAACAAATGGGACCTCATTGGGTAAGGAGCCCAATAAGGCGATCCATGATCGAAGAAACTGAAGTTTCACTAAAAAAATCAGGCGATCCATGATCGAAGAAACTGAAGTTTCACTAAAAAAATCAATAATGTGGAGTGCACCCAAATCCATGCAAGCAATAATGAATTCAGAAAAAAAAAAGAAAAAAAGAAAAAAAAGAGCTTCACAATTCACGCAATAAACTTAGAACGATCAATCAATGTACTAAATATTAATTGGAAGAGTATCACACTTGGTAATTTCAGATAACAAATTTAGGTTCATATAATGCACAAAAAATTACTCCTAAAGTTTTATTTTAAAGTTTATTTTTTATTCATTACCGGTAAAATTTTGTAATTTACAAGCGATATTAAAAAATTTATCAGTTTATTTTTTAAACTATATTATCTTTTTATATGTAAGAGCGGATTAACCATTTAATTAATATTTTAATATGTGATAATTTTTTAATTTTATTAGTTGATGATAATAAGAATGATGTATGATATAATTTTTGTAATTAATAAAATTTCATCCCGTTTTTTAAATAAAACGTTCGACCATAGAATATTTCAACAATTTTCAATTTCTCACTTAGAAATTGCGAAAGAATCACATAAGCCCTTGCTGGAATAACAACAGTACCTAATAACAATGGATCATCTTTAGCTAATGTTTATTGCTTTAGTAATTATAATTCATTGCCAAATAATTTTTCCTTTTTCTTTAACCAAGTCTAGGATCAAGATGGCTAGCCTTAATTTTGTCACATTATTACCAAATTAAGAACTAGTTTAGATGGACGGTAAATTAGATCGGTGAAATTGAAAATAAATCATTAAAAATAATTTTAATAACATAATAAAATAATTAAAAACAAAAGTGGAGAGGTAAATTTCCCTTCCACCTAGTTTTTGTCCTATATACTTAATTCTACCGCACCATGCCGTAAATCATAGTGTTTAAGTTTCCTAAAATGCTCTAATGTTACGTCTATAATTCATATATTTGTATTTATTTATTTCGTATTTAATACATGTAAAAAACAAAAATTACTATATCATAAATTTTTACTCCTCAAATACAAAATAAAATTTCAATTTATATCAGTTTCTATTAAAATTTTAACCAATGTTTTCATTTTTTTTCATATAATTTCATATTATGTCATGCTATCCAATTTAAATTTGTAAAGTCTACTCAAATTCTTTTGACTACCATCCATGGTAAAGCAAAAGCCAAAGCGGATTAACCGCGAAATTCTTCCAAATGTATTCCACCCTTTCATTAATTTTCATATTATTGCAGTGATCTTCTGCCATCAAGATTTTCCTTCTCATTTGGACGAAAACCATGATGAAGAAATGTCACGCTGAATAATGTTCATCCAGTTTTGCCAAAGAAAATTGTTCGATATCACGCTCTACAGTATTCAACTTACTCAGATATTCAACTTACTCAGATCTGTTATTCAGAATATCTCACGTATTGAAAAACAATTTTGCAATAAGCTTTATGGAAATCTCTTGGCATAAGGCTCGGGCTAAGATATAAACGAGTCAAACTCGAAATCTCTTGGCATAAGACTCAGGCTAAGATATAAACGAGTCAAGCTCTTTGTGAGCTACTTGTGTTTGATTTGATTATCATTTAAATTTGACTCATTTATTTTCAAGTCGAGCTCGACTCGAACTATTTGAGTAATGAATCAAGCTATATTCGAGCATTTTAATACTCAAACTCGAACAATTCACAAACCTAATTAAGCTTTTTACTTTTTTTTAATATTTTATTATTAATTTACCATTTTACTATCATAATATATAGTTAAAAATTGATAAATCGAACCTATCAAGTTGAGTTCGAACGAGCTCAAATATTTTGTCGAATTCAAACTGAGTTTCAAATTTCAAATTTCAAATTTTCAAGTCAAACCGAATTCGAGTCTGATACTGAATCATCTCGGCTTGATTACACTCTGACGACACCCCTACTTCAAGCATAGGCCAGGCTGAAGCCTGAACCAAACTATTCCATATTCTGGGAATATCCAAAATGGAAATGGGGCCATAGAACAGCAATCCTGGCTGTCAGACAATCAACATGGTCAAGAAAATGCAGAAGCAACTTTACAATTAAGCAATAGTTTAGGCATAGTATTTATTAATGTGTGATGCTAGTGATATTCCAACACACTTTTTGATTGCTTACAGACACAATCAACTACAATGGCCCTTTGTATTTGACCATCTTTCTAGGATTAAACAGTGGTTATCCTTTCACGCCAAGCCTATAAAAAATCTATGAACCATAAGAAAAACTCCGAGCCACCATGAATCTTTTCTTGAAGAAGACCGGTCTGCATAAAGGAACAATTCTAAGGTACCAACTCCATCTGTAGCTCTCAGCATTTATAATTTATAATTGATAAAAGTGTGTGCAGCAACATGATTTTGAGTACCACGTCAAATTACACGATAAAAAATGATATTATACAAGGGAAGACAAATTCAAAGCATAATAATGTGGAAAATGCCTCTGAGATTGAATTGCTTGATAGCAAAGTCTAATTACCATGAAAAGAACAAAGTGATCAAATGGATGGACAATCATCAGCTACACATAAGGCGTAGACCAGCAGGAAAAAAACATGACCTATAAAATAAGTGTGCGTGATGCCAATCGCCTTTCCTCAATCAGAAAAGTCCCCAACTTCAATTTCTATACCAGTTCCAGGACTCGTCATCTGCAGAAAATTTGCGAATGCATAACTTAGTTTAAAGCAAAGGATTACGTTAGCAGTGAAGAAACAGTCAATTTACTAAAACCACCTGAAAATGATGCCATCCCCTCTTCAAGCTGTGGATTATAATATGACACAAATACATTTGTTCTGCTTTGGTTGGTTTGTTGCTTTCTTTTCTGCTCATTAATGAAAGATACACATATTACTTATAAGGGAAAAATAAAACATAAAGCATCAATCAAAAAATTTTAAGTTGGGAAAAGGACAAGACGGTTGGTAGCTGGAAATGTATGGATTCAATCTGGTGTTTTACTATAAACAAGAATTAGCCAATAGTACTTAATAAAACTTCCTAAAGTCATAGCAACGCAAACATCACCCAACATTTTCCATCTGACCCAACTGGAAAACCTTAACCAGCAAGTTTGAATAATTTCTCAACGGAAGAGTTTTTTTTCTTTTTTTTCTTTTTCCTTAAAGAAAAGATGAACTCAAAACTGCTACTGCAAATGGACAAAAGGACAAAGGAGTATTATTGATCTTTTGAAAAACTTCAATAATAAATTTGGAATCCCGCAGATAATAATTGTACCTTTCTCCAAAGGAGGAGGTTGAACAACAACATGCATAGTCGTCACTCCACCGGGAATATCACAAAGAGGGCTCTGGCACTCTCCCAGTGTTTTGTTGTTCTCCAATATTTTTCCTGCACTGATTAACTTGACATCTTTCACTGTCCTTGGACCATTCTCCTTCTCTGCCCAAAATTAAAAGAGTACAATCATACACTTGGAACAACTTCTAATCAGAAAAACTTTAATACGACTAAAAAATAAAAGAGCAGAGAGGTCTCGTCATACACGTGAATCGCAAAAAGAGCGTAATGAGAAATAGAATCCCATTCAATCAGAGACAAAATTTAAGACTTCCCTCAACTACAGTTCAAAACTAACACAAGCAACCCATTACTTACTATCTTGCATAACATTGTGAATTTATACAACCATTTCTTTTCTCATTGTTTTTTCTGTTTGCTATAAAAGTAGGCTACTGCAGTCGCCAGTTTTCCTCTTATGTGAAATGCAAGGTAATGGATGTCCTATATTGCAGAACTTAGTTCAAACTAAGCTTTTAGTTGAACCAAGTAACTGTAATTTGTAATTAAATTAAAACTAACTACAACACTACCATATGCTGAAAAAGACTAAAAAAAAATGCAAAGCACCTAAGAGCAAGAATCAAGAGAGTGACAGAGGGATGGGGAGAGAAGCAGGAACAACGAACAACGAACTGACAACAGCAATCTACTAGCATAAATCTTAAAATTTAAGTCTAGATCATCTCATCTCGGAATTCAATTATGAACTGTTCAACAAAAGTGCCTCAAATGCAACATTGTTTGAAAGCCTGGCATCCAACAGACACACATTTCCAATAGAAACACCTACGATGCAATTAAGCAAACCAAAAATCTGTATAATATGTTGGTTAGTGATAAGAAAGAGAAGTATCAGCAACACTCTTGAAATGAGACAAGTATGTATAAAAAAACATTTGAACTGGCTATTCATCTTATTCGGGGAAAGGCCCAAGCCATTCTTTTTTCGCATTTTATAGCATGTTCTTTCGGCTGCCTAGGAAATATTTCATTATTAAACATTTCATGCAGCAGTGGTAATCAGTATTTCCTTATCAATTTTCTGATCAAAGAACATATTCCAGTTTCTCTGCTATGAAGGATGGATTTTTGTCCTAATTCCAAAGGAAGCAAAGCATAATATAATGATTCTATTCTTGCATAGTTTCTCTCATCGGAATATTCAACAAGCAATACAAATAAATTGCAGAAATTTTGGAAAGCAACATATGATCCCAGCCTTCTAGCTCAAACCGTATGGAAGAACGAAACAGTAACCAAAAGACAAGAAGAACAGATATCTAAGTACCAAATACAATTAAGCTGAAAGTTTGCCTGCACAATTTACGTTTAAATTTAAACAAACACCCAACTAACCTCTAGGCCATTGAGCAAGAACACTTTCCTTCAAGGTTGCAACACTAGTAGCAGCAGGAAAAGTTTTAGGACCAATATCCGATCCATCAGTCAATCGAAACTTGATCTCCAACTGATCTTGGACACCAGCCATCTCCACAAACCTTACAGACTTGAAATTCCCAACCCCTCAAGATCTTTTCCAGGGCCTTCCCTAAACTGTATGCAAAATCCTCAATCTAGATTGCTGTGAAGATGCCAAGACTCCTCTCAAGTACTTGGTTTGTAATATTTGCCGTAATCAACCCCCAAGAATTCTCAACTGGAAATTCAACAGAATTGAAATATAACATAAAAAAATGAATTACTGGACTCAGAGATATACGAGAAACAGATATGCAGGCAATCTAATTCTAGTTTAGGAAACGAAGTTTAAGAGTATAGATTTGAGTAACTGTTTCCAAGTAACCCAAATTGAGTTAAATCCAGATATAGAGTACAACCCACTCCTAGTATATATTAAAAAACAGTGACTAAAATAAAGAAATAAGCAATCATCGGCCGATAAAAAAAAAAAAGAGAGAGAGAGAAAATCTCAAAATTTAAGATAACATCAGCCAGAATCCAAGACTTGCTCACTCCAAAACCAAACAAATACTTGAAAGCAGTGAAAAAGCTTGATGGGTTATCTTACTGGAGTCCAAAACTGATCTGGGTTGGTTTCTTTTGGCTGAAAAATCCAAGCTTTGAAGGAAAAAAAGAAGATGAGAAAAAGAAACTGATGGGGCTGCTGCGATACAATTAAAATTATTATATCAAATAAAGAGAGAAAAGGTAAGAGAGATGAAGGAGAAGAAGAAGATGAGATCAATTGATCAAATAAGAAATCTGCACAGACGAGGCAATTTCGGAGTTTTCAAAGTCTTCTAAATCTATGGTCAATGCATCCATTCTTGCCTTCTCCTTCCAGTGAGGCAATGGAAATGGACAGATTTCTCTCTTATAAAATAAAAAATAAAAAAGAGTGATGCTTTTGTTAGCTTCCAATATTACATCTCACAACAACGTTAAAACTAAAGCAAACTAAACTACCCTTCCTTGTACTTACATTGTCTAGTATGTCTTCGTAGAAATTACTATGATTTTGCATGCAACATCATAACCGTGGATCTTGATTATCCTAATTATTTCCTTAAAAACGATATTTTTGAAATAAAAATTTTCAATATTTCAGAAGTAGTTTTGAATAACTCGAAATTTAAATGATAGTAAAATATAAACATTATTTTCAGCTTCAAAATTTTTTAATTTTTGAATTTATTAATCAATTTTTTAGAAAAATTAATTAAGATCAATAATTTTTTTGTTAAAAATCAACTAGAGATATGAATGTTTTAAAAAAAATTATTAAAGTTAAGACAAGTCTAAACACAACATTATTACACGATACGAAAATAATATGATTAAGAGACACGAAGATAACACGAGATAAAATTAAATAAAAATTATATATTAATATATTGAAAGCTAAAAATAAGATTGTGTTTTTTATGTCAACACAAATTTTGACACAAAATTCTAATATTTATACAACACAAACACGACTTTATATAAACATAAAAACGAATTATAAACACAAATTATAATCCACATAAACTCTTTAGCAAAAAATTAGTTTTTTTTATTTTTGGAAGTCAGAATGAAAGCTTTTTCTTGTCTGCTTTTGTTCGGCAATTGACGCGTCCAAGACCTTTTCACAATCTTACACACAACTACACAACTACAAGGCTCTCTGAAATAATAATTATTAATGAATAAAGAGATGAGGCTAATGCTAATCAAGTCTTAATCATTAGGTTAATTTATTGGAAAAATGATTTCTATTAATAGAAAATGTCCAAGACAAGAGAATCTAATTTGATAAGGATGACATGATTAGAGATCCGTCAAGCACAAGGAACCATTGGTTTTCAAAGGCCATAACTTTTTAAATTATAAATCAAATTTAACATAAAATTAAATGAGATTTGAAAATGAAACTCTAACACTTCTTTCTTAAGACTACTCAAATTCGGCTGGTTGGATTGCTGACAAGCAAGACAATTATTCCAACACGCTTTTCTTGTAATCAGCAGCTTAAGAAATTCCGCAGAAAGGAATCTTTTCATTGACCATATATTTGTTAAATAACCAACAATTTCTTGGTTATTAGAATCAATTCATTACAGACAATGAAAACAAAACAAAAAAAATTGTGTGCTTGATTTAGAATTTGGATAGTGCTGCAGACATGACAGGGTAATAAATCAATTATGTTATGTGATTGGAAAAACTGGAAAAGAATTTCACTGCACATTTTTAAATGTTTATGGTAAAGTGTACATAAACAAATTCCCATATATAACCTAAGAGGTTCCCAATTAATGGGAGCTGTAACAAAGCAATCTCCATGATCTAGTCCTAAAATTCAACTATATATTTAGAATCAAGGGGATAAAATATGGAACCAACAAAAAAATAATTTAAAAATGGAAGGGAAAAAAAAGTCTGGGCTGATGTGGGAGCCTCACCAAATGACCTGCCCAACCCATTCTCTTCCCACACCAATGAATCCAATGACATCAATGGGAGCATTTCTAGTCTTGTGTATTTTGCAACTTATTCCAACATATGCATTAAGTTAAGCCAAGAACCCTTGCAGGGAGTCCAATATGAGTATCCTTTTCCTACCCCAAAAAATAAACATCAATTGCTATGTTACATACCGAGAACAACTTTCATGCCAGTGCTAGTAATGTAGGTCCTTCCAGCAAAATGTTTTCGGTGATGACAGTAAATCCAGTTCCCAAAATTGTTGCTCACATGGCCAATTTTCGTCTCACTTTTTCAAATAGATCTTAAGAAATTTTCAGGCCGCAATAAAACTTGTGACATTTGACTTGCTAGCTTGTCTTACAAGTCTATCTTTCCCTCTAAGTCCTCTAGCTGCTTAGCTATGAATCTAAAATGTGGCAGTTCCTAACAAAATCATTGGAGTAGTTGACATACTTTGTCCAAAATGGCCGAAGATGCTCGAAGCCAATCTGCAGCCATGGTTTTGACTGGCCATTGTAATGAATAACAGCAGCTCTTTTCACATTCTCAATGTCGGTCTCAATCTGATAGCCCAAGCCAAGCATATGCCATGATGGGTCAATTGGATGAACATGGCCTTTAAATGCAATCAAAGCAGGTGGTAGAGTTCCAAGCTTCCACATAGTCAAGTTTGACTTCAGATTCTGCCACAAAGAAACCAACAATCAGAGTAATAGAGTAAATGAAACTATTATTAGCCAACTATTAACTATAAAAAACTAAATACTAGTCAACGTATTATGATCTAAGCTTACATCCAGGGTGAAGTTTTAGTTTCCATTAATGTTGTTCAATGCAAACAAAGATGGATCAGGAACCTGTATTTAATTATGACTTGGTAAAAGTAAAACAGAATGGAATTTCTTGTACAGCAACAGTTTCCTTATACAAAATGTAAAAGGATCAGAACCATTCACCAAAAAAAAAAAAAGATCAGAACCCATCCCCATGTAGATCAGTAAATGTTAAGGAAGGATGACAAAGATGATATTCAATTTCAGACCAAAGGAGGCAAAATCATTGGTCTAAACTCTCTCGCAGCTAAGTAGATGATATTTGATTGCCAAAATTCAAAATAATGAACTTTGATATTCATCATAAACAGAAAGGAAGTCAAATTACAGAAACAGGAAAATTAGTAGCCGGTGGTTACCTCTTTCAGCCAGGAATGATATCTTTCTCTTATATTTGTCTTCCTCCATGCACGGAGATCAAATATATTCATTCCATAAGCCCAAGCACATTCGTCAGGATCCAAATGCTTAGCTATAAGGGGATGGGAAAAATTGAAGTAGTTTCTGAAATATTTTGACATCACCCGCTCGTCTTCACCTTTACATGTTTCTACAGCTCCATTAACCTTTCCCCCTAAATCAATCTCCCAAAGAGGAGACAAATCACGCTGAATTACAACGTCATCATCTAAAAAGATCACTTTGTCGAGGTTCGGAAAAAGCTGTTCAAAACACACAATCAGAACACAAATTTTGGGAGGAAAGACAATGTGCAATGATTGTCCATGTCAGAGAAGAAATATAGCCACATCTAATTACCTCTGGTAAATATATCCGAAGATGGTTGAGTAAGGATATGTACTTTGGACTTCTAGCCTGCAATTTTGAAGCAAATTTTCGAGGAGTAGTATGAGAGAGATTAGCCCCTGCAATATGATTGCCATGATAGTAATTTCTGATGCCATTATGGTTCTCTACAGCTTCAAGCACAGGAACATTCTCTCTAGTTAAACAATCAAACTGGTGAACCCCTTTCACTTCAATTATGGCAGGAGATACGGGGTTTAGCGCAAACCAGGAATGCATACCCGCATAAGTTTTCTTGTCTGTTATGATATGGAAGACAATCTTTTCAGGTTCTAGTGATGACTTGACAGCAGAAGTAACAACTACCGATGCAGCCAATATGTTGTCCGATGACAGGACAAAGTGATGGTAAGAATTGTTTGAAAGCACGGGGAGGAGCTCAGGAGAAGGCAGTTGTCTGCGTGCAAGAGCATTGGAAGAGTATTCATCAGTTAAACGCAGAGAAAGACAGTGGATGCCTTTTGGAATGGAACTAGCAGCAAAGTGTTTGTTCATAAGCTCAGAAAATTTAGATTCCCTAATTTCTCTTTGAAATTTCTCCATCTGCGCAGAAAAGACAAACACTAATTAGGAAGTTCACCAAACTTACATAATATGAGAAAAATTTGAATCCATACTGAATGCATATAAAAGTACTTGAATTTCTGAACACTTTCCTACATTTTTCAAGATGAAGTTTCATTTAAAAAAGAGACATGGTTAGAATATGAGCTACAACATAAACCCAGGGAATGTAAGCCAAAGCTAGCATGAAAAAGATATCTTAACAACACCTTAAGGTCACCATACCCTTCTAGCAAAAATAATAACACAGGCAAAAAGATCAATCAATTTATTCTCTGAGCATAAAATTTGCAGTTGCAGCCTGATTATAAATTCTTTGAAAAATATTGGATCTCTCAAAAGTCAAAACCCACCACAACTTGAAATCTTATAGAGCTTGCCTTTAGCCTTCCTAAGGCCACAACGTGAGGCTTTTATGTCCCCTCAATACTAAAATTTATCCAGACCACAGCAAGATAATAGCATTTGCTGATAACAGATCATGTATCCATAATGTAATCCAAACTGCACCTCATATATCCATGGAAGACCAGAATTAGGTTGTTACCTAGTATCAGCTCAGACTTAGAAAATAAACATCATATAGAGGTGAAATGGTTACAGCTCTAAATTTCAGCATTTTTGTTCTAAGTGGCCAATCTCTAGACTCTTTAAGTTTCTTCCATATAATTCATTAACACTGCCAAAAATAATCTCATAAAGATGCAATGGACACCCATCATCTTCAAAATTTTTGCCTTTTTTTCCTTTTTTGGCGGCAATTTTTAGGAACTAAGCAATGCTCGTGAATCATAACATTTGACAGAAGAATATTGAACAAAATTAGAAATTCAAAGACTATATTTAAAATAACTACATAATTCTTTTGGCTTGAATAACAGACTTGATCTATCCCAAAAAAACATGGGACTAAGGTTCAGTGAAGTCTAACTGAGTTGAATGAAAGATATAATTGTGAAGTTATTTGGCTGAAGAATTGCAGATTTATATTTGAAAAGAAAATATCGAGAGAAAAAGGGATAAGCAGAAGAGAATGAGGGAGGGAGAGACAACACATTAACTAGATCATCATATAAACATGAACAAATAAACAACTTGAAAGTTTCACAATAATAATTGCATTTTTATCTTTCTGAATAGATCCACTATGTACCAAAAAAAAGTAGGCATATACTAGCTTGCTTTCATAGAGAAAATGAAGGGCTTGTAACTCTTTCAACATCCAAAAACTAAAAAATGGTAATCATTCTTAGGTGCCATATGTAAGCTGAGGTTCTTAATCTTTTTAGTTCATTTTTCTGTCCGCCTCATCGGTTATCCTGTTTGTTTTTCAAGCCTAAAATGGAGGGGAAGAGAGAAAAAAGTAAAATACCATTTAGTCTTCCATCCAGTTTATACACACCTCCTCCCATTAATAAACAGCCAAAGCTCCATAAAACCGCCTAGGTAAAACAAGCATTTAAACAAAGAACCTCTGGTACAAAATAGTGAACAAGAAAACGTTCCAAAATTCATTGAACAATCAAACCAAGGTGCTTAATATATTAATTGATGCAATGAAAAGAATTAAACATCAACCTTAGTTCTACAGTATAACCATCAACCACGTTAAAAAAAATATCAAATAAGAATAAAGTAAATTAAAAGTAACTATAATTTGGTTAACATGACCATACCAATGCTCTTAACATGAGTGCAAAGGTCTTTGCATCATACTGGTTACTCTTCATTTCAGAAACAAGTTGACTAAATGAATCTGGAAGCTTTAGACCATCTGGGATTTCCTCAGTGTTTACTTGATTAAGGATCTTATAGAAGTCCTTAACTAGTCTCTGCTGCACCATCATCATTACCACAAACCATCAACTCAAGTTAAAATCATAAATAAATTGTTGACCACAAGACAAATCCGAAAAACAATCCCCGCATGGAGAGAATGGAATACTTACCCCTGAATCATCAACTCTCCCAAGAAGCCTCGGTCCTAACCGCCTACCTAAACAATCTGGGCATGGTAGAAAAAGAAGAAGAGAAGTCATGGACCCAATGACAGCAACTATAAAAAGATAAAAGGTTATACTAACCTAGATAGTTTAACTCAGAATTGAAAAGGAAAAAAAGATCCAATTCTTAAATGATTGTAGTCAAATTCTATTGATATAAACATTGAAATGTAATAACCAGAAGAAACAAAGAACATGATTAAAAAGCAGGCCTAAAAGCAATCAATTTCAAGCATCAATGAGGACCTCATTATATAAGTTCGACTTAACCAGTTCTAATCAATTTTCATAGTATTCCATAAGGAAAGCAAGTGCACATATTTATACATTAAATACATAAATAAAATTCTGAAAAATTGAAAGATCTTGTCCCAAGTTGACCAATTCCAGAGAATTATGAACTTTTTATAACCTAGAATTTCACAAAGGCTAACCAAAGAACAACAAATAAGAATAAAACAAAAAGCATGACTATAAATCCATAAACCTGGAAGACAACTCCAATTGAAATATAGACATTAGAAAATGTTAAAATATGCATGAACCGAGACTGTGAACAATAAAATGGGTTTTGAACTTTCAGCACTCTCTCCATAATCTATCTGGTTCATTACTCTAATATATCCATAGCATTTATTGTTTAAGAAATGAAGCGCACTAACCTAAGATTCAGATTCAACCAGCAAAGAAACCCATTCACATATCCATTTTTATTATAGTTGGATCTTATAACAATGCAAAGAACATTTTTTCAGCGCCAACACATACAATTTGCCATCAACATACACTACAAAATAGGGATTTAGGGACCGGGGAATCATGCGGCATAACAACCCACATATCCTAATCCATCTGTTATAAAAAAACAAGCCAATATATTAATGAATTAGTTCCATCCACACGCCAAATCAGATTGAAGTGAATCCCAAAAATCGGAGCATCATCATATCATCCAAGTGAAATAAAAAATTACGAGCACCGCTAGCCCCAAATCAAGTGCATGACCAAACACACATATCAACAAAATGAGAATAAGGATAAACTAAGGTTCCAAGAAAAAAAAAATCTAGTTTATCAACAAAACTAAGATTACATGAAGAAAATAGAAAGACCAACATATTATCCAATTAGTTCCTTCCACACCCCAAATCAAATTGACATGAATCCAGAAAATGTGGGCATCATAACATCAACCAAAATCAAATGCATAACCGAATACACACGAACAAAATGAGAAGCGGGATAATTAAGATTCAAAGAAAAGACTAACAGATAATCAAACTAACATTAAAGGCAATAACAAAAGAAAACCCACATCAAATCAGCTCCCACCACATCAAATGCGTAAGAAAAAGAACCCAAATCAAATCCAATCAAGATCTACTGGAAAAGAATAAAGGAAAATAAAATCGTAGAAATTAAAAAGGAAGGGTACCAAATGAGGAGCACTGATTGACACCTTCAAGGGTAACAAGAGCAGTAAGAATGAAGACGAAAGGCAACAAGAAAGCGAGGATGAGAATGGTATGGAAAAGGGTCCTATACGAAATATGTCTAGCTGCCACCTTGATCTTCATCAAGTCAATAAGCCCATAGTTGCTTGATATCGTTATACTTCTCATGCAAGGCGAGACGTGAAGCCGCATCCTTCTCTATGCAGCCCCACCGCACCTGAACAACTCTTCTCCACTCTATTCAAAAAGAAACCACCTTTCTTATTGTTATCAGAACCAGCTGTTACTCCTCCACAATATCTCTCTCTGCTCTTCTCCACACCCAATCCTACCCCCACCACCATAAGATCCAACCCTTTTCCCTTCTTTTCCTGATTCAAGCTTTGATCTTTTGATCCGGGTTTCCTTCGAAACTCTCCCCTTTGTTGTTGGTCTTTCTAACAAAGACCTCCACCGCATTGGACTTCAACACCGACCAATATTTCGGCTGTGTTTTTCTTCCCCTTTCTTATGGAATTTTTCGGAACAGAGAACCACACTTGGGGGTTTTTGAAATCTGGGTTTTGATTATTGCAGGTTTAGCTTCGTTATTTTTTTGCTGGATCAAGAAAGAAGAGAGGAAAGAGAAGGAAAACAAAGAGAAACTGGCTTTTTGTTTTTGTTAATTTTTTGTGTTAAAAAAATTTTCCTTTGTTCTAATGGTGCTTCCTCATTGGTGGATCAACTCATCTAATTTATACTCTTAGAAATAAATAAACCTATTTAAGTAAGTAATCATTAGAAAAAAAGAGAAGGAGACTAATTTTTTAAAATAAACAAATAAAATTGATAACTTTGATTTTGATGAGTCAAAACCGTGTTGGCTTTAGAGAGAGAAAGGTGGGGTTGCAGTTTGACCTTTGAGAGAGGGAATAAAGCAATGATCTTTAGGGCTAAATTTAGATGTCTTCTGCTAAGTTTATGGCAAGCATTTGCTTTATATGTGGATATTATTTTCTTTATTTTACTTTAAAAAAACAATTTTTAAAGTTTTTATCTAATTATAATTAAAAATATATTAATTCAATGATTTAGTAGTACTATTTGCCATTTAAGAAAAGAATAAAAACATTTTAGATTTACCGGAAAATTAGGTTATTGAATTTTTTTATAAATATCAAATAAAAAAATTCAATTCAATTCATTTAAATTTTAATCTATATTTATGAATTTTTTAAATTGATTTTAGAGTATTTAACTGTTTATTCTTTCCAAATAATTTGTTAATACCTTTGTGTGATGTTTCAATATCAAAAGGCTGGCTTTTAATTTTTTTAATTAGTAATATTATTTATTTTGGCATTAGATGTATCAATATATGCATTATCTACTAAAAATAAAAAATTGATGTTGTCAAGTTCTTGGTAAAAATAGTTTTGTGCTTATAACTCAATTTTTATTGAATTTTCGTAAATTTGTATAAGTTATGAAATTAGACGATTATTTTTTAATAATATTATCTATATTTGCTTATCAAGATTAGTCTGCGAGTAGTATTATCTAATTCTATTTATCAAAAATAAAAAAAAATAAAGAATAAAGAAACCTCCTATATCGTATTATAAAAAATCTTACTTCATTGAATCAAATGATAAATAAAATAAGATAGGTGAAAAGATGAAAAATAATATTAGAAGAACTCTCCGTTTCGGATTCGACCGTAATTTAATTCTGAATTAATCGAAATTCAAAGTGATCTACGGATACAAAAGTTTCGATAAAAAAAAAAGAAAAATAAAACAGACAAGGTTGTTGTACATTTTTAACTTTTAGTGAAATAACTCCAGTTTGATTGCCTAGTACGAGGTTTGTACGTGACAACTTTTTTATTTTTTGAGGGTGATATCCAACCGACACTGGGTGTTGTTTTAGGCTTTTTTCAATTTGGGTACAAATAATTATAAATAATATTATATTGCTCATATAAAAATAAACGTTAAATGTTCTTTTGGTCAATGGGAATTTACAGGTTTTGGTTCATCTATGGCAAGCGTTTTGATTTATTCTCGTGGACAACATTCAATTAAAATTTAGATAGCAATGTAAATATTAATCAAAATTCCTCAAATTACTAAAATAAAAATATAACATCAATGGGAGACAGCTCAATCGTGTGTTACCTAAATCACCCAAGTTTTTATTAACTTTTAATGTTTTTAGAACGAAAACCGATGGTAGTCCCCGAAATTGCATGCAGTATCACTACGGTTTCTTGTCATTGAAAGAAATAAGAGAATATAATTGATCGTTTTAAGTGTATAAAAGGTGAAAGTAGAGATCTTTCGATTTTAATAAAATTAATTTTTTATATTAAAGATCTTTCGACTTTAATAAAATTAATTTTTCATGTTTTACACATATAAAAGATGAGAGTAGAGATCTTTCGACTTTAATAAAATTAATTTGTCATAATATAAGTTTTAATGTGCAAATAAAATTGAAATCTCACTTGATCTAAAATCATACTATTTGATTCCAGTATTTCTATATTGATATCAATGCTAATGTTCCGTAACTTTGACATTAATCAAAAATTAAGTCTGAATTAAATGATTTTGCTAACCCCCACCAAAAGACATAAATACAACAACCCACTCAGAAAGAAAGGCTTTTTTTTTTTTTTTCATATTCTTTAAGCACTAATTTTTTATTTAAAAAAATCACACTCAATTTTTTAAACATTGAACATATACACTTACAATTTAACAACATAGAGTATAATTTTCAAGCCATTGCTTAAAGGCAGAAATATGTCTTAATCATATAACAATTTTAGTGTAAACATGATCCTGACTCTTGATCATATTGCTTTATTCTTTATTATAAATTAATTAGGAAGAATAATGACTCATGATTTTGCTTTGCTATTAAATTTTCAATGCCAACATATGTTTTTTATGTTTTTGAAAACCCACCCTTTTCATGATTTTTCTACATTTAAAATTAAAAATGTGAGAAAAAAGAGAGAAAAAAGATAAATAAGATGAATAAAAAAAGAGCAAAGAACTTGTCAACTAGGAGAGCCAACCCTAAGTATGCTACGTGGACCAAACTAATGGCTATTTATATCCTTCACTTTCAAGGAATTTAACCAATGTTGTTGTTAGAGAGTCCCCAGGGAATTTATTCATCTCATTGGATCTCTGATTCTTAGGGTACCATCCTTAATACTACCCTATGTCTTTTTCAATGCGTTTTACTCAGTAGCACCTCAATGATCACTTTTTAATTAGATCTGAAAAAGGAAGAATACATTATGCTTCAAATTTAAGACTTTATTTCACCACCAAAAAAATTAAAATTTTTTTCAAGTATAATTTTGGATTAAAAAAGATAATAAGAATTGTTTTGAAATAATCAAAGAGAATTATTAAGCAATGATAATAAGATTGATGGACAGAAACTATGCCAAACAACATTTCTTAGTGTAATTTTACAGAAAATTTATCAACTCTTTTCGTTCAAAGTCGGCTAATATGAACAAAATCAAACCATTAGTGACACACATTACTTTCTCCAAGTATTGAAAACTTCCAACGATATGTTTGAATTTATATTTGATGTACCGTTAGTGTATAAATCATATATATTATCGTTAAATCATATTATAAGTTTGTAATACCTAATTCATTAGTAAATTTAATAATATTTAATTTTAAAATTTATAAATTAATGAAATGACATGCTATAATTAATTAATAGTATAGAGTTTATACATTAATATTGCATCAAATATAAATTCTTGTCTTTTTAAAATATCATTTTGCACTAATCATGATATTTTATATCGGCAAAAACCTTCTGAATCATGTTTGATTAGCCTTTTGTCTCGTAATCGTTTGATGCAAAATTTGGGACCACAACATAAGGGGTGATTTTAATTTGGATCAAATATTATATTTTCATTTTTTTCTCTTTTTTAAGTGAGCTTAATAAAGAGAATCTTTTAATAATAATAATAATAATAATAATAATAATAATAATAATAATAATAATAATAATAATAATAATAATAATAATACATCATCATCATCATCATCATCATCATCATCATAGCTTTTATCCCAAAAAATTAAGGTAGGTTACATGAACCAATATGTAAATTGGTTGTCAATATGAATTCTCCTTATATACTTATTCTTATCTAAGGCAATGTATTCTTCGAACACTACTGTCACCATACATTTTCCAATGACTTCTTTTTAAATCTTTTTCAACTTTCCTCTAGATTTGACCCATTTTCATCGCTCATAGCTTCCAAACTCCTAGCTGTCATATGTGTTCAAACCAATGCAAATAACTTTCACTCATCTTGTCTTTGGTAGGCACCACTACAACCTTTTTATGAGTATCTTCATTTCTCATTTTATCCTTTCTTGTATATATGCATATCTACTACAACATTTGTTTTCTTACTACACTCATATTGTGTATATGCAATCTCTTAATCACCCATCATTCACTACCATATAACAATGCTTGTATAGGAATTCTTTTATTGCATAGCACACCTATAACATTTCTCCACTTGTTCTAGCTAGCTTGGATCCTATGCTTCACATCACCATCAATCTCTCTATGAATCTGCATGACCGATCCCAAATATCGAAAAATATCCCACTTAAGTATCGATACACTATTTAACGTCACTATGTTCTGATTTTCGTCTTTATTTGAACTAAATTTACATTTCGTGTATTCAATCTTCAATATGCTTAGTCTAAACTTTCTTGATTCTAATGTCTGTCTCCATAGTTCAACTTTGCATTGACTTCTACTCTAGTCTCAAAACATAAGACAATATCATCTATAAATATCATACACCAAAGCACCTTATCTTGGTGGGATTTTGTCAATTCATCCATTATTGTAACGAACAAGAGTAGACTTAGTGCTGACCCTTGATGTAGTCCCATTATGATAGGAAATTTGTTTGTTTGCCCTCTAAATGTCCTTAAATGTGTCATTGCATCTCCATACATGTCAGTAATTAGTTCAATATATTTCACAGGATCTCTTTTCTTTATTAAGAACCATTATAAGACATCCTTAAACACTATCATATGTTTTCTCCAAGTTTATAAATACCATAGAAAGATCTTTACACAGTACTTAAGAACACTATACATTGTTGATCGGCCAAACATAAAAGTAAATTGATTCTTCGATATCTCTATAGCTTTCCTTAATCTTCGTTCTATCACTTACTCCCATAGTTTCATCAATTGACTCATTAGTTTTTTAATCTTCGTTCTATCACTCACTCCCATAGTTTCATCAAGTGACTCATTAGTTTTTTGCCTCGGTAGTCGGAGTATCTTTGAATATCTCTCTTGTTATTATAAAGAGGCATCAAAACACTCTTCTTCTGTTCCTTAGGCATGTTAGTGTGTCAAATCTTATTAAAAAGCTTTGTCGACCACCAAAATTCTACCTTTCTAAAAACAGTAACATAACTTGTTAATGTTTTTTGTTATGTTTCAATGTGAAAATGATGGCTTTTAATATTTTTAATTTGTAATAGTATTTATGTAACGATCCGTCATATATATACTAAATATCAATAATCACATATACAATCAGTTGATTGGCCTATCTGCGATGCCTTTGTAACACCCACTCTTATCACAGGAATTAATTTATGAATAAAAGTCTATCTATAACTGATATTAATATTTACATCAAAAGTGTCATTTCCAATATATCTCACCAATTTTACATTCCCTATACATAATTTATACAAAAGTAGTACTGTACATAAACGTATGAACATATAAAGAATTAAAATATACCTCCAGGATCAGATAACTGTTGCCTCAGGGCACCAATAACGTAGCCAATCTGTGGAACGATATATCATTGCAGATAATCTGTGAGATGGTAAAAGGGGGTGAGCTAACGTGCTCGTAAAAAATTCGTATGCAAGAACTGATACTATGAGATCTATATGCATAAAATCATTAAATTTTCCTAATGGTACACTAAGGGACATTTTAGGATGGATACTATAGTCGGCTAGTTAACTAGATAGAGTATGGGAGATACTTTAGAGTACTTGTTGTGTCCTAGTTCCTCGGTGCGACTATAGGAAATAGACGGTTGAAGTTGATATGAATAAACACATAAATTACTTTAAATCATAACATGAAATATTTCAATATGTAAACAGTGTATCAACCATTTAACTGAATCATTTCAGTAAACAGTTTAGTATATAAATTCAGAAAACAGTATAGTAAACACTTAAGCAATTCAGTTCAGTATTAGTAGGAAATTCAATTCAGTAAAACAATACAGTACAATAGAGTCCAAGCAACATCAAAAAAATATTATGCCATAATAGTATCCCAAGAAGGGAGAAACAGTAACAGTAAGACATATGGCCATAGTCAGTGGGTCTACAGTGTACACTTGCTAGGTGACAACTCGGAAGTGGAAGACTTGGCAGGTCCATCAGTAACAGTAAGTCGGCATGATACGGGGCCTAACAGTCTCAAAACAGTTTATAGACAGTGTGAATACCCTTATAGAAATCAATTTCAATAATAAAATCTTCAGTCAATCCATAAATGTATATATTGGAAAATATAAGCAGTTCAGTAATAAAATTTCATAAAATATTCACAATTCAGTATTCACTTCTAAAAATGTTCTTTTTATCTATAGATGAGTTATAAGAACATGTTGTACCCTCACATACGTAAAATTCAATAACATGAATTTTTAAATATTGTTTTTCAGTATTTAATGAAAATATACAATTTCAATGACTAAGACGAAATTTACTTAAGAACTTCTTTATTTCTAATATTCATGGGTATTAAAAGATAATTTCATAAAATTACTAGAATTTTCGGTAGTATGACTGCTATTTCTAACCTAGTCCTCCTGCATTGAAAACATATTATATAAACCAGCCAGTGTCCACAATTTCAACAATTCCAAAGCAATTGACTTCAAAACAATTTCATAAAATTATTTTCAACCACAATATGCATTCACAGTATCCCTACGTCTTCCATACTCATCCCTTACCTGTCAAATTCTACCAAAGTAGTCAATAGCACCACACGACTAATTTCACTCATGGGCTGCAAACACATTATACCAACACCATCATTTCACCGTACTTTATTTATAGTAAATTTTTCTTCATTAAATTCTATCACATTGTCTACAGTAATCACTAAACTAGTTTAATTTACACAGGTGCTAAAATGCAACTATGCCTAAATCAACTCCGATTTTAATTCCGATCACACCAACAGTCTTCTCTTAATTTATACAGTATTATGGAACCCTGAACACATCAAATTGAGCACCATTACATGGTCCCCTTCACTTGTCCGAAAGCTTCATGGTGACTTTCACTATGTTTTTCAACTATTTAATTCTTAATTCATGTTTTAACATCATTTTCCACTTCTCTTATATCATTTTGATGCATCAAAACACATGGATTTATGAACTATCATGGCCGAAACCCTGTGGTAGTGATTGAGGTGGTTTTGATTTAATCTAAGGCTAAATTCATGCGTAACTCACTTAATTACATCACTTTCTATCATTAATACATACAGGAAATTCAAGCATGGTGACATCTTACCTTCGCCGAATTCAAGAGGAAGTCCCACACTTTGATTTTGTACACTTTACCACAAGATTCTGGTATGGGTTTGTAGAGAATTAGATTTGGAACAAGATTGTAGAAGCAATTTTGGTGTTTTAAGGTGTTTTAGTTAGTGTTTTTGAAAGATTTATTATTTTCTTCAAGGTTTATTAATGGTGGAAAGGCTTGAGGTTGAAGAGGATGGAGTGGCTGTTCCCCTTAAGTGTGTAGAAATATTTAGAATATTCTTTTTAATGACAAAATGACCAAAATGCCCTCACTTTAATGATTTTGGACAATTTAGCCCTTGAACTTCCATAATATTTTTAACTATTCAATTTAATTTCAAATATTTTATTCCATCACTAAATATTATTATTGAACATATTTTAATGAATGGTTTTATTAAGGTTTGACTAACCTTAAGGGTGAAATTAAGAAAATACCCCTACCAGGCCAACCACGTAAATTTATTACTTTACCTCCGATTCAATCTATCTATTGACATAGTTTAGAACTTAATTACACATAGATTATCATACTTCAGTCAGTTGGTCAAAAGTCAATTTAGTTTGACCGTTATTCACAAAAGTTCAATCGGCTATGTCCTTAATCGTTATTTTCTAATTTGTTGACACACTTTCCAAAAATAACTTAAATAAAGGATTTTGGGTTCTAGATTATTTCCATAGGCTTATTCAGCTCTCTTTACCGAGTGTACCAAATCTTGTGTCCATTCAAACATTATAGGGTCTGTAGGGCCCGCCACACTGTTTCCTTTTATACTTGCGAAATACACAGGAATTGAACAGTGGTGAGAAGCCTTACATGTGTAACAGTATTAGAATATGTGGCCTCACATCGTCCCCACCTTAGGAAATTTAGTCCTCCAAATTTGATCGAACCAGTCATTGAAATCTCTCTGGGTACTTTTCTCTCATCAAACTCTATAATTCCCTTGTCGCTCTTCTTCTGAATGGTACTACCAAAGCACTTTGCCAAGGAAATAATCTTAGACCGTAGCACCCTGTCCTTCCGAACCAAGATCCGAATCGGTTTCTCCACGTAACTCATTATCCTCCCTAATCTCCAATGCTTTGTACCGAATTACGTGAGATGGATCTGGATGGTATTTTCTCAGCATTGATATGTGGAAGACATTATGCATTCTAGATAGTTCTGGTGGTAGTGCTAATCAATAGGCAACATCTCTTACATGGTCTAAGATCTCGAATAGCCCGATATAACGAGGACTCAATTTCCTTTTCTTAAACCACATGATGCCTTTAGATGATGAGACTTTTGGGAAGACAGAGTCTCCAACTGAGAACTCCATGGGTCGATGTCTGTTATTAGCATAACTTTTTTTCTGACTCTGAGCTGTCTTCAATCTGTCACAAATGAGTTGCACATCTCTGGAAGCTTGCTCTACCAAATCGTGAGCTAAGAATTTTCGATCACCCACATCGTCAACCATAAAAAGCCTCGTATGGTGCCATACCGATAATGGAATGATAACTGTTATTATATGCAAACTCCACCAATGACAAGTGATCATCCTAAGAGCCCTTAAAATTCAATGCAAACGCTCTCAACATATCTTCGAGTGTTTGGATAATGCGTTTGGACTGTCTATCGGTCTGTGGATGGAAAGTGGTGCTAAAATTCAGTTGGGATCCCATGGCCTCCTAAAATCTCTCCCAAAAATGCAAGGTAAATCTAGAATCCTTGTCAGAAGTAATACTCACTGGAACACCATGCAATCGGACAATTTTTCTAACATATAAATCGGCTAAGGCATTGAGAAAATTAGTAGATTTGATGGCAAAAAAGTGAGCGAACTTCGATAATCTAGCAACAATCACCCAAATAGCATCATGATTCTTCCAGGTCCTCGGTAAACCTATAATAAAGCCCATAATTATATGCTCTCACTTTCACATTGGGATCGGTAAAGGCTAAAACAACCATGCAGGCTTCTGGTGCTCAATCTTTACTTGCTGACATGTAAGACATCTAGCAACAAACTTTGCGATGTCCCGTTTCATCTTAGGCTACCAATACACCTTGCGTAGATTATGATATATCTTATTACTGCCTGGATGCAGAGTGTACTAGATGTATGATCCTTTGTCAAAATCAAATCTCGTAATTGCTGATTATCGAAATACAGATTCTACCTCTAAACCTCAATATATTATCCGTGCCAATCCCAAAATCAGACTGAACACCCATCGGCGCCTAACTGGCAATCTCTATATAATGCGTATCATCCCTCTGGGGCTTGTCTGTTTCCATCTATCAAATCCAGTTCTACTTGAAGGCTAGCAGTGAAACCATATCTCTTAGAGGAAATCATATTCAAACTAAGGCTCAAGAACTACTCTAACAGATCATACTCTTGGATCATCATGTATGATACCATCCCGATATGCTTCCTGCTCAAAGCATCTGCCACCACGTTTGCTTTCCCTAGGTGGTATAGGATCTCGCAGTCGTAATCTTACAACAACTCCATCCATTTACGCTGTCTCATATTCAATTCTCACTATGAGAACATATACTTGAGGCTTCTTTTACGATCTATATATACTTGGAATTTCTCTCGGTAGAGATAATGCCGCCATATCTTTAGTGCAAACACCACGGTAGCCAATTTTCATGTGTGGGATAATTCTTCTCATGCTCTTTCAACTGTCTGGAACCATAGGCAATTACCTTCCCATTCTATATGAGAACACAACCCAAGCCCAATGCAGAAGCATCACTGTAGACTGAAAAACCTCCGGATCCACTGGGAATGGTAAGGATAGTAGCAGTATTCAACCTCCATTTCAACTCCTGGAAACTGCGCTCATACACATCTATCCATTCAAACTTAACATCCTTATGCATGAGATGCATCAGTGGAGCAACCAATCTCGAGAATCCTTCAACAAACCAATAGTAGTATCCAACTAAACCCAAGAAACTCCGTATCTCTATCACCATCTTTGGTCTCTCCCACTGCACAATGGCTTCAATCTTAGACAGATCTATAGACACCCCATCTTTAGATACCATGTGCCTTAGAATGTAATGTGATCTAGCGAGAACTCACACTTACTGAACTTGGCATAAAGCTTTCGGTCTCTGAGGGTCTGTAGGACAATGTAAAGATGCTGCTCATGCTCCTCTGGTGACTTAGAATATACCAAGATGTCATCGATAAACACAATGACAAACTTATCCAGGTATGGCTTAAACACCTCATTCATCAAATTCATGAAAGCTGCAGGGGCATTAGTCAATCCGAAAGGCATAATCAGAAACTCATAATGACTGTATCGAGTCTTGAATGCAGTCTTAGGGACATCAGCTTCCCGGATCTTCAACTGATGGTACCCTGATGGGAGATCAATCTTAGAAAACACTGCGCACCCCTGAGCTGATCAAAGGGATCATCAATTCTGGGTAAGGGATATTTATTCTTAATGGTAGCTTTATTAAGCAATCGATAATCTATGCACAGCCGCAAGCTACCATCCTTCTTTCAGACTAATAGAATTGGCGCTCCCCAAGGAGTACACTGGGGCAAATAAAGCCCTTATCTAACAACTCCTAGAGTTGCTTCTTCAATTCATCCGGCTCTATTAGTGCCATCCTGTACAGTGGTTTAGAAATAGGCTCTGTGCTGGGTACCAAATCAATGGTGAACTCGATCTCCCGATCTGGTGGTAATCTCGGTAATTCATCCGAAAACACGTCGAAAAAATCCTTGACCACAGAAATCTCATGTAGCTCCAGACGTTTCTTTTCTACGTCCTCGGTGTATGCAGTATACCCTGCAATCACATCAACACAACACTCAAACAATTTAGTAACAATTAATATACTTTCATTACTTATCTAACAACTTTATAGTATATCTTTCAAGATAAGAGAAAGTTATAAACTTAGTGTAACAATATAAGCTAACATAGTTTATAACTAACCAGTCCTCCTAGAATTACATCAAATCATACATGTTTAATAAAATTAGGTTAGTTTTAGTTTCCTTCTCTCCTACTGTCACTTTACAATTTCTATATACTATTCAGTCATTTGCGATTCCTTAAAGGGTGTATTTATCTTTAAAGTATACCCTAAGAGTTCAGGTTCTACTAGTATCTTACTAGCATAAGTAATTGACACAAAAGAGTGTGTAGAACCAGGACCAAACAGTGCAAGTACTGAAATATCAAAAATATGAATCTTACCCTTAATAACATCTGTAGAAGTGTCAACAGCCATGATCCAGTGCATACACCTTGCCCTGTGTCATAACCTTCTTACCCTTTTCTGCTACTGTCACTTTTGTAGGCTGCGATGGTGTCACCTTTACTAACTCTGTCGGAGCTGCTACTGGTGTGGGTGGAATTGTAAAGGGAGCGCTAGATGCAGTTGCCACTCTCAACATCGGGCAATCCTTAACCAGATGCCCCATTTGTCCATATCAGAAACAGGCCTTAGTAAGTAGATAGTGAGGCTGGTACCGTGCAACCTCCCACAATAAACACACCCGATCACTGTACTCCTCGAGTAGTGGTAGGACCAGTAGTAGAAGCTATCTTAACTGTCTTATCATCCGAAATCAGGATACCCGATGTCTTAGCTTTCTTAGGTTGCCTTCTCCCTATCCAATCCTCAAAACTCCTCTTAGCATTCTCTTTTCCTTTCCTTTTACTCTTAAACCTAGTATCAATATGAACTTGCTCGTAGTCCCGCTCACAAAGTTGAGCCCAACGTACTGCCTTATCATAAGTCCAAATATCTAAAGGGACTAATCAGGTCCAAATAGAAAGTTTCAAACCCGCCATAAATCTATCTATCCTGTACTCCTCACTTATCTTGGTCGGAGGATCGAAATGACTCACCATGGTAAATCTAGACTTTTATTAATCTACAATCATACTCCCCTATGTCAACTCCAGAAACTTCTACTGTAACTTCTTCTATGTAGTACGGGGAATATACTGTCTATGAAAGACCTTCGAAAATATAGTCCACGTTACCATCGAATGTTGTGCCAACAGTATTGTCTGGGTGGATTTTCACTAATGCTCTGCATCGTCTATCAACTAGAATATAGCCAAGCCCACCTTCTCGGTCTCAGAGTACCACATATACTTAAATAGCTTCTTTATCGCATTAACCCAGTGCTCCACCACCAACGGATCCTTATCACCCTTAAATTTCAGAAGATCCAACTTCTTAAACTACCGCACTAAATTAACATCATAGTAGGACTCAATGTCTGCTGGCTGCGGCTGGACTGGTGGCTACGGTGTTACTTATGGATGGGGTTTATGTTGTGGAGATGGCTGTGGCTCGGGAGCTACCTATGCAAGTGCCTGTGCAGGCTGAGGTGGGGGTAGTGCTACTTCTGGTGGTGCTGCCACTCTAGCTCTATTAATAGCTTTATCAGCATTATATACAACTACAAAGACAACCAACATCTGTTCTACCCTTGATATTCTAGTATTTGGACTCTCAGGCTATGAAGGAAGAGCAGGTTCAGCGGCAGGTTTTGGTGTTGGCTCCGGAGTCGACCCCGCCCTACCTTGTCCTCTACCTCTACGGGTAACCCTTCGCCCACTCATTTTACACAACACAAATATTTAGATTGATTTTCAGTCACTTGAATCATTTATATATTTAACTGTACAATACTACAAGGGATGTCATCCTTTTAGACATAAAAACACCGACAGACATCAAACCAACCTTGCTCGGATACCAATAAAACTGTAACTATCCGTCATATACAGTAAATATCAATAATCACATATACAATCAGTTGATTGGGCTGTCTGTGATACCTTTATAACACTCACTCTTATCACAGTAATTAATTTGTAAATAAAAGTCTATCTATAATTGATATTAATATTTACATCAAAAGTGTCATTTCCAGTATATTTCACCAATTTTACATCCCTGTATATAATTTATACAAAAGTAGTACTGTACATAAATGTATGAACATATAAAGAAAATAAAATATACCTCCAAGATCAATAACTGCTATCTCAAGACACAAAAAATGCAGCCAATCCATGGAACAGTATATCACTATAGATAATCTGTGAGATGGAAAAAGGGGGTGAGCTAAGGTGCTCAGTAAGAAATTTGTATGCAAGAACTGATACTATGAGATCTATATGCATAAAATCATTAAATTTTCCTAAAGGTACACTAAGGAACATTTTAGGAAGGATACTATGGTCAGTTAGGTAATCGGATAGAGTATGGGAGATACTTTAGAGTATCTGTCGTGTCTCAATTGCTAAGTGTGACTAAAGGGAATAAACGGTTGGAGTTTATATGAATAAACAGTATAAATTACTTTAAATCATAACATGAAATATTTCAATATGTAAATAGTGTATTAGCCATTTAACTGAATCATTTCAGTAAACAATTCATTATATAAATTCAGAAAACAGTACAGTAAACACTTTAGAAATATTAATGCAGTCGATGTATAAGCAATTTAGTTTAGTATCAGTAGGAAATTCAATTCAGTAAAATGATACAGTATAGTGAAGACCAAGCAACGCCCAATAAAAATCATGCCATAACAATATCCCAAGAAGGGAGAAACAGTAACAGTAAGACATATGGTCATAGTCAATGAGTCCACAGTGTACCCTTGCCAAGTGACAACTGTAAAAGCTAAAGACTTGGCAGGTTTATCAACAACAGTACAGTAACAGTAAGTCAGCATAATACACAGCTTAAAAGTCTCAAAACAGTTTATAGACAATGTAAATACCATTATAGAAATCAATTTCAGTAATAAAATCTTCAGTCAGTCCGTAAATGTATATATTGGAAAATATAAGCAATTTAGTAATAAAAATTCATAAAATATTCACAGTTCAGTTTTCACTTTTAAAAATGTTCTATTTATCTATAGATGAGTTATAAGAACATGTTGGTACCCTCACGTACATAAAATTCAATAACATAAATTTTTAAATATTGTTTTTCGGTTTTTAATGAAAATATGCAATTTCAATGACTAAGATGAAATTAACTTAATAACTTCTTTATTTCTAATATTCAAGGATACTAAAAGATAATTTCATAAAATTACTAGAATTTTCGATAGTATGACGGTTGTTTCTAACCTAGTCCTCCTGCTTTGAAAACACAGTATATAAACCAGCTAGAGTCCACAATTTCAACAATTCCAAAGCAATTGACTTCAAAACAATTTCATAAAATTATTTTCAACCATAATATGCATTCACAGTATCCCTACGTCTTCCATACTCATCTCTTACCTGTCAAATTCTATCGAAGTAGCCAATAGCACCATGCAACTAATTTCACTCCCGAGCTGCAAACACATTATACCAACACCATCATTTCACCGTACTTTATTTATAGTAAATTTTTTTTCATTAAATTCTATCACATTGTCTATAGTAGTCACTAAACTAGTCTAATTTACACTAATGCAACTATGCCTAAATCAACTCCGATTTTAATTCCGATCACACCAACAGTCTTCTCTTAATTTATACAGTATTATGGAACCTAGAACACATCAAATTGAGCACCATTACATGGTCCCCTTTACTTGGCCGAAAGCTTCATGGTGACTTTCACTATGTTTTTCAACTATTTAATTCTTAATTCATGTTTTAACATCATTTTCCACTTCTCTTATATCATTTTGATGCATCAAAACACATGGATTTATGAACTTCCTATCGTGGCCGAAACCCTATGGAAGTGATTGAGGTGGTTTTGATTTAATCTAAGGCTAAATTCATGCTTAACTTACTTACTTACATCACTTTCTATCATTAAAACATAAAGGAAATTCAAGCATGGTGGCATCTTAGCTAGGCCAAATTCAAGAGGAAGTCCCACGCTTTGATTTTGTCCACTTTACCACAAGATTTTGGTATGGGTTTGTAGAGGATTTAATTTGGAACAAGATTGTAGAAGGAAGTTTGGTGTTTTAAGGTGTTTTAGTTAGTGTTTTTGAAAGATTTCTCATTTTCTTCAAGGTTTGTTAATGGTGGAAAGGCTTGAGGTTGAAGATGATGGAGTGGCTGGCCCCCTTAAGTGTGTAGAAATATTTAGAATATTCTTTTTAATGGCAAAATGATCAAAATGCCCTCACTTATAATGATTTTGGATAATTTTGCTTTTGAATTTTCATAATATTTTAACTATTCAATTTAGTTCCAAATATTTTATTCCATCACTAGATATTATTGTTGAACATATTTTTATGAATGGACATGGTTTTATTAAGGTTTGACTGACCGTAAGAGTGAAATTATGAAAATACCCTACGGGGCCAATCGCGTAAATTTATTACTTTACCTTCAATTCAATCTATCTATTGACATAGCTTAGAACATATTTACACGTAGATTATCATACTTCAGTCAGTTGGTCAAAAGTACATTTAGTTTGACCGTTATTCACAAAAGTTCAATTGGGCTATGTCTTTAATCGTAATTTTCTAAGTTGTTGACACCCTTCCCAAAAATGACTTAAATAAAGCATTTTGGGTTCTAGATTCTTACCATAGGCTTATTCAGCTCTCTTTACCGAGTGTACAAAGTCTCCTATCCATCCGGGCACTGTAGGATTTGCGGGGCTCACCACATTGTTTTCTTTTATACCTACGAAATACACAGGAATTGAATAGTGGTGAGAAGCCTTACATGTGTAACAGCATTAGAATATGTGGTTCTCACAATTTATCTTCTTAGATGTATCAAAATATGCATTATCTACTAAGGATTGATATTTTCAAGTTCTTGGTAAGAATAACTTTGTGCATTTTTATTGAATCTCATTTGTATGTCTTAAATGAAATTAAACAATTATATTTTAATGATATTATGGATTTTTTTTTATCAAGATTAGTTTGCAAGTAGTATTCATTGAATCAAATGATAAAATATGATAGGTGAAAAGATGAAAAATAAAAGAGACAATGCTGTTGGACATTTTTAACTTTTGTGAATATAACTCAACTTGATTGCCTAGTAAAAGGCTTGTTCGCAATAACTTTTTTATTTTTTGAGTGTGATTTCCAACCGACACTAGCAGTTGTTTTAGACTTTTTCCAATTTTGGTGCAAATAATTATAAATAATGTTATATAGCTCATACAAATATAAACGTTAAATGTTGTTTGGTCAACGGAAATTTACAAGTTTTGGCCTATTCATTTCTGGCATGCCTTTTGTTTTATTCTCATGGAGAAAATTCTATTAAAATTTAGATAGCAATGTTAAAATTATTCTAAATTCATCAAATTACTAAAACAAAAAATAATTTCAATGCGACCAAGAGCTCAATCGTGTGTTACCAAACTCACCCAAGTTTTTATTGACTTTTGACGTTTTTAGAATGAAAACCGATGGTAGTCTCCGAAATTGCACACAATATCACTACAATCTCTTGTCATTGACAAAAATGAAAGAACCCTGACAGATCAGTTTTTTATATATATAAAACGTGAGAACAAGGATCTTTCTACTATAGAAAAATTAACTCATCTTACTGTATATGGATGTTAAAAAATACTTTCAAGTAACTTATAATAGTAGGTAACAGATCTTCACATAAAATTAGAAAATGACAAGAACCAATAAAATGAAGAGTGTTGAAATATGATTGTAAAAGTGATTGCCATAGCATTTCTCTTAATTTTTTTATTTAAAAGAATCAAACTCAATTTTTTAAATGTAGAATATATACACTTACAATTTAATAATACATAGTATAATCTTCCAGCCATTACTTTAAGGGAGACATGTCTTAATCATATAGCAATTTTGGTGTAAACATGATGATAATGATTCTTGATCATATTCCTTTATTCTTTATTATGAATTAACTATGAAGAATCATGGTTTGGCTTTGCTGTTAAATGTTCGATGCCAATGTTTTATATTACCACCTTTTTCAAGATTTTTCTAGATTTAAAATTAAAAAAATTGAGAAAAAGAGAGAAAGAAGACAAATAAGATGAATAAAAAAAGAGCGAAGAACTTGTCAATTAGGAGAGCCAACCTTAACTATGCTACGTTGACCAAACTAATGGCAACCTATCTTTTTCACTTTCAACTTAATGGAATTTAACCAATGTTGTTGTTGGAGAGCCCCTAGGGCATTTACTCCTCCCATTGGATCTTTGATTCTTGGGATACCATTCTTGATCCTCCAAGAATAAACCCTTTTGTTTTTCCTAATGTTTTTTACTCAATAGCTGTCACATCCAGAAACCATTTTTTTTTTAAATCAATACACTTATTCACGTTCGATTAATTTCAATTATTTGGTTTGCATTTGGTATCGGTATAATTCATTCTATAACTTTCGATATCTATTAATCCTTATACCATTAGACTAATTTATCCACGAATATTAAATATGAAATCAGAATATAAACCACAATATAAAAATTCATACTTCTATTAATATCAACTTATTACAAGTACATTCCAACTAGTTCTTTGATCTTACGCTATATGATTTACATCTCATACTATAAATATAATTACTGTGCATACACATGTCTAAATATACAAATAAAACACTTAAGATATACTTGTTTACTTAATCGCTTAGACTTCTAGAAGTTTTCTTAGTTCAATCTTACAGCAACGGTTACCACGTGTACCGATTAGTTATCTGAGATGGTGAGTGAGGGTATGAACTTGGAGAAACTTAATAAGAAACATATATATATATATATATATATATATATATATATAAATTAATGAAATGACATGTTAATCATCAATAGTGTAGAGTTTATATAAAATATACTAATACCGCATATAATATAATTTGTGTTTTTAAGGTATCCTTTTGCACTAAAATGATATTTTATACAAAAAACCCTTTTAAATCATGTTTGATTAGCCGTTATCCTTCGGTTGTTTAATAGTAGAATTTGGAACCAAACCATAAGGGATGATTTTAATTTGCACCAAATATTATATTTTCATTTTCTTTTCTCTTTTTTAATTGAGTCTATTAAAGAGAATCTCTTTTGTAACAACAACAATAATAATAATAAATGGATTAATCTCATTATTAGGGGAGTTTTACTATTTACCACTTTCAGCCCAAACAGAATTAATCTCAGACCGTAAAACGGATAAAAATACCTACATTTACACAAAAAAAAAACAACTACAATAATAAAAATAATAATAAACATTAGATTACTTATGTGATTTAATAATAACTAAATGTAATAAAAGTAACACTGAGTTACAATTCTTTTATATTTTAATAAAATAAAAAGTTGTAATCCACTAACAAAACATGTAATGATCATATAAGCAATAATACTATTTTGTATTATATATGATAATAAAAAGAGTAATTTGCTAAGAAAAAATATATAATTGTTAATATATAATAGTTATACGAAGTCATATAATTTACTTTTATAGAATAAGTAATTCCAGAAAGGTTATGTAAATATTAAGTATAGAATGGTAATACACTTTTATATTATTTGAAACTAAATAATTGTAATCAAATAACAAAATTTGCAATGATTGTGCTGTCTATGGTAATAAAATATATAAATTAATAAATATATTAAGTGTTAATATAAAAAAAGTTATTTTAAAATAAAAATGTGTAAATAGTCACATAAATTAGTAATATCACTTTTGAACTAACAAAAAAATATAATTGGATAACAAAAAGAAATAAAAAAATAAATTGTAAATTTTTTTAGAAGAATATTATAGTTTAATAATTAAACAATACTACTTTTGCTAAAGGTAAACAAAACCACTTTATAGTGACAAAATGAGTAATTTGATATCAAGGAATTATAAATTTTAACATAAAAGAATAATCTATGAGATGTAATTAATACAATACTTCTGCTTCATAAAAATACAATGCACTTCTATTATAAAAATTATTTTTTTAAAATCATCCAAACGCTAGATAGATTTAATAATTTGTATAATATTCTTATAAAAAAAATCCTCTTAAACAAAGACCACATAGTTCATAGTCCAAAACCTTCAAAGAAAATTACTGTTTCATCATTTAAATAATATAATTTAGGAAAGATGAAATGGGAATTCCATGTATTTCAACTCTTTGGTCGATGTGATTTTTGAATGACAAAAGACTTATAAAACTTGGAATACCATCAGAAGGAACAGACAAAAGCAGAAGAGAAAACTGTGGTGCTCTAGAGAGCAACCAATCCTTTTTAAGTAGTCACCATGTTTGCTTTTAATTCAGAGGAGTACTTGTGACAATGATTGATAGATATGGCTGTTTTTCCCCATTTTTGATGAAAGACGAAACTTTGAGGTATTTTATTCTCATTTGCAGATTATGACTGTTTCACCAATTTACAGGTTTTCTCTTTTCACAAGTTATCATAAGGTTGATGTTCTCCCAGGCATTTCCATGATTTCTGTTTGAATGATCATCATAGGTTTAAAATACTTAAAAAGCAGATAATGTATGCAGATTATTAATCAAATCAAGGGATCAACAAGAATCTAAAAAGAGATTAATGGGAAAATCAATGAATTGCACAACATCACAGGATTGTGATTAAATAAAAAGTTAGACTAAACCCATTATCTGTGCTAGTATATATAGGATCCTCCAAAATCATCACAGAAAAGAAATTGAGGTTTCATTATTGTTATATGTGGAAGAAACAGAGACAAAATCTAAACAAATGTTATGAAGTCGGGTAATAAAGTCAAAATATATTTTGGGAAAAATAATGATTAGATCTATACATTGACATATTCATGTTGAGACATGTCAAGGACAACTGACTCAAAGAATTAATTTGGCTCACTCCCATTAGCCCAGTGGAAGATTCCCTAACTGCTATAGGAACACAATCTACTGTTTATGTGAAAATTTGGTATTGGAAGGCCTACCTCGATGTTGAGATTCCAGAATAATATCCATGCTTGCAACTTGCAAGTAAGGCTTCCCAATTAAACTTTATTAGATTTTCCTGATGAGGTATAGCCTGTTCTACAAATAAAGAAAGCTCAAGTTTGCACTGAAAAAAACTTGCCCCTTCTCTGGTTCTTCCCTTGTTGTCCTCATTATAGTCAACATGACCGCACCTTCACAGAAGTATTAAGACGGGCTCAATACTCACTAACCCATCTAAACAAGTCTTCCATGGGAGATATTTCATACTTGCATGATTTAAACACTAACCTCGGCATAGGATATAAATTTCCAAGCTGAGGATTTTAGTCATTCAAAATAACGATCTTCATACAAATTTCACATATTTCTGACCTGAATCAAACTGTGAGCTGGTGCTTTCTGCAATCCAATTTCATTTATTATATGTCTCATATTTTCTGCATCTTTCCACCTACCAACTGCAGAATAAATTTTTGCCATCAACACATAATTTCCTGTGTTCTCCGGCTCCAGCTCAAAAAGCCTCCTTGCGGCTATCTCCCCCAACTCAACATTCTCATGTATTACACAAGCACCAAGTAATGCACCCCAAACAGCATAACTAGGAGCAAATGGCATTGTTCTAATGATATCATAAGCTTCATCTGGTCTACCAGAACGACCAAGAAGGTCAACAATGCACGTATAATGATCAGCTTGAGGGCTTATTTGGTCATTTCTAAGCAAAAATTTGAACAAATCCAAACCCTCATCCACCAGACCAGCGTGGCTGCAAGCATGCAGCACAGAAGTGAAAGTAACTTCATTAGGCTTTACCCCAGCTTGAACCATTTCTTTGAAAAGTGAAACAGCAATCTCACCATGCCCATGTGCTCCATAACCAGCTATTATCACACTCCATAGATAAATGTCCTTGTTCTCGTTGGGTATCCCATTAAAGATCTTGTGAGCACATTCTAAACTACCACATTTTGAATATATATCAACCACTGCAGTAGCAATTTCACTGTTTGACAATAATCCAGACCTTATCAGGTAAGAATGCATATTCATTGCTTGCTGTAAATCTGCATGGATGGCATACGCAGGTAGCAAACTCTTCAAGGTAGCATCATCAGGTTTCACACCTTCTATCAGCATTTCTTTAAAAAGTTTTATTGCTTCATTTCCAAGTCTATTATGAATGCACCCAGCGAGAATCGCATTCCATGGAACAGTTTTCTTTTTTGAAGTTCTCTTGAAAACTTGGAAGCTAAGGTCAAAGTGATTGCATTTAGCATACATATCGATCAATGAAGTTTCAACCATAACATTTGACTCAAGTTTTTGCCTTATTGCCCAACCATGCAAACAACTACCATCCATTAAATTCTTCGACTCACCGCAAGCTGAAAGAAGAGATGCTAGGGTAACTGAATTAGGTCTCACACCTTCAAGTACCATCAAGAAGCAGAGTCTCAATGCCGCTCTTAAATCACCATTTAAGATATGCACATTGATCAAAGAAGTCCAAGTCACTACATCCTTCTCAACCATACTATCAAAAACCAACATTGCTTCCTCCATACTCCCACACTTTGCAAACATATCCACCAATGCATTCCTCACTACTATTTCCTTCCCCCAACCCCTCTCTTTCACCAAATCATAAACCTTTCTCCCCACCTCCAATTCCTTCAAAAATCCGCAAACTGGTAAAACCGAAACCACAGTAGCACAATCCATTTCCACCTCATCATCCACCATCTTATTAAAAATCTCCAAAGCTTGCTTGGCATATCCATTTTTAAAGTACCCACTAATCATTGAATTCCATGAAACCACGTTAGGCTTCCACATAGAATAAAAAACTTTCACACCTTCCTCTTTCTTTCCACAATTCATATACATTGCCAACAAAGAGTTCATCACAAAACTATCTTTTTCAAAACCACCCATCAAAGCTCTCCCATGAACTGCCCCACCAAAATCAACTAACTTTTCTTCCCCAATAGCCTTAAAAACAAAAGGGTAAGTATAGTTATCTGCCATGCATTTCCCCAAGTTAATCATCTCAACAAACAAATTTAGTGTTTCCAAATGAAACCCACTCTTGGTATACATTTTCAGCGTCATGTTATACGAAAACAGGGTTGGTTGAGGCATTTCATCGAACAGTTTGCGAGCATTTTCAATGTGGCCGCAGTCAACATAGGAACTAGAAAGGTCTGAGCGGAGAAGGGGGCAAAGGAGGCCTGAGGTTATGCTTAAGGCATGGAGTTGGGTGGTTTTGGTGAGAGATTTAGCAGCAATGTACTGTTTGAAGAGAGATTTGTATTGTTTGCCTTTGGACAAGACCAGAGATTGGCCATTCATTCAGTCTGGTTTTTCCGTTAGTAGTATGCCTTTTTCTTTTTCTTTTTGTCTGAAAATGTATTTTTTTACTTGGGGAAATTTATGCTATAAAATAGCAATTAAATTTTCAAACCGTAGAAAAAAAAGGAATTGGTATGAAAGTGAAAGTTGAATAGAGAGAGTGGGAGAAATAATCCAACTGAAGTGAGAGTTAAATAAGAAATTGACCTCTATTTAAATATTAATCCTAAGATTTAAGACACGATTTCCAATGGTTTATGCATATCGTTTCTTTTTGTTATTTATACAATTAAGTTGCATTTGTTTATTTTGAAATAAAAGAAAAGTAAAAGTGCCATTAGATATAAATGCAAATAGTAATATATTTTTTCATTAAAAACATAATAGAACCTTTTTTTATATAAAACCAAATGTAAAATTTTGTGTCTATACAAGACAATATGTTATAATTATTAGTTAGTTTTGCAATTAAGTGATTTGTTTTCTTGAACCCTAGGGTCATTGCTTGGTGATATTAGAGGTTAATTAAAAACTTATTCTTGCATTTAGGGTTTTTGTTAAACAATTTTTTAATAACATGTTATAAATTTAAAAATTATCTAACCAATAAATTTCTTTTTATAAGACACACTTACTCATCATTTGTTTCATTTTCAATATAAATTAAGCCTCGACACACTATTCTTTTAATTTAATAGAGAAATTATTTGAATCAAACTTTTTAAGTAAAGATATGCAAAATTATCATTTAAATCAAATATTAAAATGAAACGAATGCGGACATACTCTTTTGTTTCAAGAAAAAAGTAATTCAAGCCAATTATCTTTTGAATAAGAGATACATGGACTTATCCTTATCCTTAAAACTAAGTGTTTGGATTGCAACTTGCAACAAGCTTATGCATGCTTGTTTAAGGCCAGAACTATAAAAATGTAAACCCAATCGCAAACACCAATAAGTGGGACAAAAGAATGCTTAAAAACATATTGCAACCTAGTATGTTCTTATATGCAATTATACGTAGAGAAATCTTCTTAAAAACTAAAAAATCAAAGGCCTTGTTAAAAATTACATTGGTAACACCTAGTAAGAAAGAACTGTGAATTACTAAAAGAAAATGTTTGCGTCAATAAACCCTTTTAAAATTGGTTGTGTAACTCTGAAACTCAAACATATTTTTGAAGTACCCCTTAAATATCTAAACACCCACTTCACTACATCCTAGTAAACCTTTCCCGTATTAGAAAAAAAATTCATTACACCAACTGCATGAGCATGACAGGTTGTATGCAAACAATAAGATACATCAATGAACCAACTATAAATGAGTAATGAATGGTAGACATAGGGGGGGACAGTAGTATACCAAAAATTTTAAAAATCCTCTTATACGCATTATAAGAGACTGCTCCTAATATTTGACTGGTTGGCATTGCCCCCCCCCCCCCCCCAATATTTTTGCAAAATTCATGTACTTATTTATATGTATAATATATTAAATTAAATAAATTTAAATTGGTCCCTCAAAAAAAATAAAATTCTATTGATATATTTTTTTTTACTTACCAATCTCTTTAACAAATATTTAAAATTAATTGGGTTGTCACAAATATTATGTCACAATCATGAAAAACTCAATTAAACTTTCAATCAACTTCAAAAACAAATAAACCTAGAATATTTTATAACTTATCAGCCACCCAACATAACTTCTTTTCTATTTTATTTTTTTCCTATATACTTTGCACGTTTACTTATAATTTTGCCCATCATTCTCTCAAAAGCAAGACTATCAAAATTATCAAGGTTTGTATAATTGTATGTTAATTTTTTTAATATATGTTTATTATTTACATAATTTTGTCATTATATGAATGCAATTAAAATATTGATAGAAGTCATGTTTTTTACACACATGAGGACAACGAGGGCTTTTGTGAATGAAAATTAAAAGCTCTTCCTATATAGATGTTTGTGTAGAGATTAGAGAAATAACTATAGAAAAATAATTATAATTTATTGTTTGCTAGGCTTCTTGTATGGTTTGCATTATTAACTTTAACAATTTAAATTTTAATGGGTTAGTAAATAGTAATAATTTATATAATTTTGTTGGGAATATAAATTTTTTAGAGAATGTTAGCCACATTATATCGATATATTGTGTTTGTAATTGTAGTGATAATTTTGTTTTATAATTTATAAATAAATTTTATAAGTTATAAATGATATTACGTGAGTATAAATTTGTTAAAGAATTTATTATGAAAAGTAAACTAATAAATTTATATAATTGCAGGTCTTGTAGATTCATCATTCATGGGTAAGCGAAAAAGATTAGACTCATTTTTTAAAAAGAAAGATGATGATAATTTAGAAAGCAATATACCATCAAAATCTCTGAGGCTTGAGCACTAAAGTCTTAATCAATCTCCTCCAAATTCTCCTATTGTTCGTGTTGAAGAAGTTAATATTCACTCCATTGAAAGTGATCCTGGATTACATTGACCTATTTTGGAATTTTCGATTAATCAACGGGATGAAATTCAACGAGCTTACTTGAGAGCAGGTCCATGTCAAATTCATCTTTCTAGTTATCCATGCTCATTAGAAAAGCATCCTAGGCGTTTTCAATATTCTTGGTTTTCTCAATTCTCTTCTTGGCTTGAGTATTCTCCAACTAAAGATGCTGCATATTGTTTACCATGTTATCTTTTTAACATGAAATCCAACGGGCGACCTGGTTGGAATGTTGGAATGTATTCACTATTAAAAGATTTAGAAATTGGAAAAAAGTAAATGTTGGGAAGGATTGTGCTTTTCTTAATCATATTGGAGATAATCCTTTATCACCGCATAATAATGTTATGAGATCTTGTGAGAATTTGATGAAACAGTCTAGGCACATTGATAAAGTAATGCATGCACAAAGTGCACAACAAATTTTGAATAACAGGTTACGAGTCAAGACTTCTATAGATGCTATTCGATGGCTTGCATTCTAAGCTTATGCTTTTAGAGGTCATGATGAGACACCTGATTCAAAAAATCAGGGAAATTTTCTTGAGTTGATTGAACTTTTGGCTTCCTACAATGATGATGTTAAAAAAGTTGTATTAGAAAATGCTCCTAAATCAGCCAATTATATTTCTCATTCAATCCAAAAAGAGATTTTGCATGTTCTTGCTAATAAAGTACGAAATAAGATTCGTGAAGATATTGGAGATTCAAAATTTTGCATAATTATTGACGAGGCTCGAGATGAATCCAAAAGAGAACAAATGGCTCTTGTTTTGAGATTTGTTGACAAAGATGGCTTTATTAGGGAGCGTTTCTTTGATCTTGCCCATGTTAAAGATACATCTGCATTAACTCTTAAGAAAGAAATATGTGATATTCTCTCTTGTCATAGTCTTGATGTTTAGAATATTCGTGGTCAAGGATACGATGGGGCAAGTAATATGCGAGGGGAATGGAAAAGATTGCAAGCATTATTCCTTAATAATTGTTCTTCTGCTTATTATGTGCATTGTTTAGCTCATCGGCTACAATTGACTCTTATTGCTGCATCTAGAGAGGTACACTCTGTTCATGAGTTTTTTAATAATTTGACTTTTATTATCAATTCTGTTGATGCCTCAAGCAAACGTCATGAAGAATTACAAGCTACTCAAGTAGCTGAAATTGCACGTATGGTATCTATTGATGAGCTTGAGCCCAGAAAAGGTGCCAATCAGATTGGAACTTTGAAACGAGCTGTTGATACTCGTTGGGGTTCTCACTTTTATTCTATATGCAGTCTTATAACAATGGTTGATGCAACTTGTTTGGTGCTTGAAAATATTAAAAAAGAAGGATCTACTTATTCTCAACGAGGGGATGCTAGTGTTGCATTAAAGTTTATTCAATCATTTGAGTTCATTTTTATTTTGCACTTGATGAAAGAGGTTATGGGTATTACCGATGTATTATGCCAAGCTTTGCAACAAAAATCTCAAGATATTTTGAATGCTATGCATTTGGTTTCAAGTACAAAGATGTTGATTTAAAATTTGAGAGAATCTGGTTGGAATAGTTTGCTTGAAAATGTGCTATCATTTTGTGAAAAGCATGATTTGAGTGTTCTTGATTTGAATGCTCTATATTTTGAAGGTCAACATCGACAAAAACAAAATCAAATCACTATGGAGCACCATTATCATTTTGACATATTCAATGAAGTCATTGATTTTCAATTGCAAGAGCTAAACAATAGGTTTAGTGATCAAGCAGTGGATCTTTTGACACTTAGTTCTACTTTGGATCCAAAGGAAGAATATAAATCTTTCAATATTGATGATATTTCCACTCTTGCAAAAAAATATTATCCTATTGATTTTACTGAGCAAGAGAGATTGAATTTGAAATTCCAGTTGAAACATTTTGAGTATGATACGCACAATGATGTGAAACTACAAAATTTGTCTTCTTTATCACAGTTGTGCCTTGTTCTAACAGAGACAGAAAAATCAAAAATATATTATCTTCTTGACAGATTGATTAGACTTGTTTTAACTCTTCCAGTGTCTACTGCAACTAGTGAGCGAGCATTTTCAGCTATGAAGATCGTCAAAACAAGACTAAGAAACAAGATGAAAGATGAATTTCTTGCAGACAATTTAGTTCAGACTCAATTCTTGAAGATTTTGTTTCTTTAAAAGAACGTCACTCACAATTTTAGATAAAATTATTTATTTGATGTATTTTCTTTCTTTATACTTTTCTGTATGATTATTAAAATTTATAATTTCTTGCATATATGTTTTATGTTATTAATACATAAAGATAGAACAACTATATTCAATATATATATATAGTTTTACATTTTTAGTTGGCCCCCCGGAATCAAAGGTCAAGATTCGCCACTGGGTAAACATAACATCTTTTTCTTCCTTAGTCACTGGACAAGATTACTTATTTAAGTGAAAACAATTAGCTAGATGCATGCTAATTGACTTAGCAAGTTGAATGTTAAATCTCTCAAGTACTTGTTCAACATATTTTTCTTATGATAACCATGCTGCTCCTATCATGGATAATATCCATAACTAAAATTTTCTTTTCTTGACCTAAATCTTTTATGTTAATTGACTTAAATAATATCTTTTTCAACCTACAAACCATACAAGTATCTTGTTTTAGAATCAGTATATCATCAACATATAATAAAAGATAATGAGGTTATCATATGGAATTTTTTAACATACAATGGTTTGCATCTATTCTTTTATTGTTGTGACTCATCATAAAAAAAATTAAATTTCTTATACCATTGTCTAAGAGCTTATTTCAAGCCATATAAGCTCTTCTTCAATTTGCAAATCATGTGTTTTTTCCCTTTCACTTCAAAACCCTTAAGTTGATCCATATAATTTTTTTTTGTAAGTCAATATGCAAGAATGCAATCTTCATCTCAAGTTGCTCAAACTCAAATTCAAATTAGCTGTTAATCCCAATACCACTCGAATGATATTCATCTTCACAATTGGATAGAAAATCTCATCAAAATCAACGCATGATTTCTATCCAAGACTTTTCACAACCAATTGAACTTTGTACATCACTAGCTTGTCACCATCCTTTTTTAGCTTGAACGCTCATTTGTTCTTAAATGGACTTTTTCTTTTTAGAAGCTCAACAAGATCATATATGTCCTTTTTCTAAAATAACCAACACTCATTATCTTAAGTATATTGCACATATTGGAAACTTTTTGGCTCTCCATAATTAGTTACCAAAATAAAATCTAAACTAGGATACTTGGTGGAAGGTCAATGCTCTTTGATAGATCTCCTAGACTTAGACTTTACAGTCCTTGGTGTCGAGAGATTCTCTTCTTGCTCAACATTATCTGATTACAAGAATTGCTCCCTTACTCAAAACCCATTACATTTGGCTATGCAATGTTATTATTGGTATCTAACCGATCATTAATTCCAGTTGATTTATCTCTTTTCAAAATGAGAAACATATTGTCACTAACCATTCTTAACCAATCAACAAAGAAATTTAATGCTACAACTCAATATTCACAATATCACTAATCCTAAATCTCTCATAAAACATTTGTATTGCTAATAAAATCAAATTAATCCAAAGCAGGAAATCAAATCATGAAATTCACGAAATTAGTAACAAAGAAATCACCAGCTCAATAACAAAAGCATCACCATTTTTTTTGTGTAACCACTAGTAAATTCATCCGTTTTACTGTCTGAGACTAATCCTATTCAGGTTAAGAGTGGTAACCAATAAAGTCCTAATAATGACGACTTTAGGATTCAAATTATATCCAAATGCTGAGGAAAGAAGTCCACTTTCACTTTTTCCATAAAAAGCATGGCAAATCAGTAACAAAAATATCAAACATCTAACTGAACATCACAAAATTAGTAATCTTAATAAAAAAAACCTACAATATCAATAACTACATTATATTATTACACCTAACTTTAGAAATCAGTAAGCTTAAATAATAACAACATAAAAATTATAATAAAATTGAATACATTAGTGCAATTCAATAAAAAAAACCATTGCATTTCAAAAAACCCCTCCCAAAAAAATCATTTTCGATGAAACCTTAAAACTAACATGTAATTGACGATTTCAGAATCCAAGCTACCCTTTACTTGTTTCATTTTGCAACAAAGAAGTTCGAAATCAATAATATTGAAGATTATTACATTTGCATGATCGAAGCAAAATGAATTTTCCTCATATTTCACAAATGAGCACAGTACAACTTATATAGAGGTTTACATGAAATTCAAAAAAGTTACTACAGAATTCTGGAAGAGTATAGAAAAACTAGGATAGCTAAAACACACGAAACATGTGTGTGACTGTTAGTGGCTTTGTATTCTGGAGGAACCGAAAACATTGCTAGTAGTTTGTTGAGGTATTTCTGGTGCATCTCGATACTGGTGCTTAGTTGATGTGGCTTGAGCTGCTGATGTGGTTTGCTTAGTATCTTGCTGTGTTACCCCCCCCCCTCGCACAAGCTGGAGAGTACAAGTTTTGGACACTCAGCTTGGACAGGAAGGTATGAAACAGAGAAGGATGGGATGCCTTGGTAAATACATCACTAGTATCGAGATGCACTAGAAATGCCTTAACAAACTACCAGCAATGTTTTCGGTTCCTCCAGAATACAAAGCCACTAACAGTCACGCACATGTTTCGTGTGTTTTTGCTATCCTAGTTTTTCTATACTCTTCCAGAGTTCTGTAGTAGCTTTTTTGAATTTCATGTAAACCTCTATATAAGCTGTACTGTGCTCATTTGTGAAATATGAGGAAAATTCATTTTGCTTCAATCATGCAAATGTAACATGGTGTCAGAGCAGGTTCTCGGTTCTTTTCTATTATGCATCTTCTCATTTTATAGTTTCCTCCATTTTCTTATTAACCAAACAAGTTCTGCAAATGACTCAGTCTACAACAAAAATCGAAGACAACCCTACTAATCCTTACTACCTTCACTCCAATGAAAATCCATCCTTAACCTTAGTCTCCAACTCCCTTACTGGTTCCAATTATCACTCCTGGGCAAAAGCCATGCGCATGGCATTACTCTCTAAAAATAAGCTGAAGTTCGTTGATGGCTCCATAAAAATGCCATATCGAAACAATCCACTATATCCTGCTTGGGAACGATGCAACACCATGGTAATCTCTTGGCTACTTCATTCTCTAAGCCCTTCCATTGCTCAAAGCATTATTTGGTTTGACAATGCTTATGAAGTTTGGCAAGATCTCAGAGACAGATTTGCTCAGAGTGATTCAATCAGAATTGCTGAGCTTCAAGAAGAAATTTATAGTCTCCAACAAGGTTCTCTTTCTGTTACTGAATATTTCACTACTCTCAAAACTTTATGGGATGAGTTATCTGTTTTACGACTTGTTCCAATTTGTTCATGTGCTACAAAATGCTTGTGCCTAGCTCTTCCTACTGTGCGAGCATATCAGCAGTCAGATTGTGTTATTAGATTTATCAGAGGATTAAATGAGAATTTCTCCACTGTTCGTTCTCAAATCATGCTGATCGAACCACTACCTTCCATAAACAAAGTGTTTGCCTTAGTCATCCTGCATGAGAGACAGGTTCATGGAAGTTCCATTCAATCCACATCTGTACCAGCTGCTGATGTGGTTTGCTTAGTTGATGTAGCTTGAGCTGCTTATGTGGTTTGCTTAGTATCTTGCTATGTTAAAGATCACGAACAATGAGACATTTGCAAATTCTTTGTGAAATTTATATTTCCCTAATTTCTGTCAAAAAAATTATGTTCATAGAAATAAAACACTAAACCTAAAACCCGATTGCTCATAACATTTATTTTAACTTTTGTTTTTTTTTTAATATTTTACTTTTATTTTTATCGAACTTAAAATTTTTTTTATTTTAACCTTTTATTTATGACTTAGCTATTATTCACTACTATATTAGGCGTGTAGTTCAAATCCTTTAAAAAAATTTTAATCAAACAATCTCAAAAACATTTAATTCTTATTTGATCCAAATAAAAGATGATATTCTTAATTTAAAAAAAGATTTATATATGATGCACTGATAGTATATAGTTTCTATACACTGTCAATGAACCAAAGGTTGACACCTCATCAATATGCTCTTATGAACAAATTAAAAAAATTAATTTATATTTGCTTTTAAGAGCTTGGCATATTTTTTAATTTATCAATTGATGAGGTGTCAACTTCTGATGTATTATCAATGTATACAAACTATACATGGTCAATACATCATATATAAACCCTTAAAAAAACTCCAAATGTTAAACCTTAAACTGAGTATTTACCAGTCCATTTATGCGATTTTTTTTAATTTTTGTACAGGAATGACTATCCTTTTAAAAACTTAATTATAGCAGCCAAGCCATTACTAACTAGATACTTGACCTAGTTTGGACGTAATGGCTATATCCAACTTCTTTCCCACGTGGATTATGCGAAAAATTGCATGACACTCTCAAACTCACGCATCATCAATGTATATATTCTTCTTCGGAATAAACAATAAAACAAGCCCAAACCTTTACAGCTCCTATCATCCAATCCCCAACAACTTCATTACTCCACTTTACTTTCTCCTCCTTTGTCCAAAACCCCAAGTCCTCCTTAGTCCCACTGCCTTCTCTAACCCCACGAAAAAGGCATGGCCTCTCACCACCACCACCACCTGCACCGCACCACCACCTGCTGCGCCACCTGCTCTTGCACCCAGTGCTGCCAGACATCCCCACCACCTCCACTTCCCCAGCAATCTGACCATCTTCTGCAAGCCCTTGCCTCTCTCCTCCAAACCCAACCCCCCCAATCCCAACAAATTCATTATCTAAATCAAAATCAGACCCATATTTTAAAACCACTTCAAGATCAAAACTCTGCCAGTAAAAAACATCAGTTTTATCAGAATCACCGCCACCAAGAAGAGTCTGACTTTCTGCTGTCTTCACTTGTCAGCCGCATCAATGCTCTTGAATCATCACTCCAACATTTTTCCAGAACTTCAAGTTTTTATTCTTACCCTTCATGTTCTCTTAGAGATGCAGCTGCTCGTGTCATCCAAACCCATTTCAGAGCTTTCCTCGTTCACAGATCAAGAACACTTAGGCAGCTCAAAGATCTTGCCTTTATCAAATCAAGTCTCAATTCTCTCAAGCTCTCAGTTTCGAATAAAACCCATTTTGACTGTGAAGCTAAGTCTCAAAAAGCCATGGACTTGCTGCTCAAATTGGACTCTTTTCAGGTATATCTTTATTTGATACTTCTTAAAATATTGGTTGGCTATTCTTTTTTTTTTTTTGTTTTAAAATATTTTTTTGTAGGGTGGTGATCCCATGATTATAGATGGAAAAAGGTCAGTTAGTAGAGATTTGGTTCAGTTTTTGGACTATATTGATGGGTTGGCTTTAAAAAGGCATAGGCACCCGTATAGGAATGCAAAAAATGTAAGGGTTTTGGGCGGCAGTGGTAGCAAAGCTAGGATTTTGAGGTCTAATTCTGGAGAAATAATGGAGAAATTGAGAGATAGAGTCGAAAAGCTTGAGATGTTTTCCGGCAATGAAGAGGGAGATGATGATGTGGAGCTTGAAGGGTTTCATCAAGTTATTGGTGAAGGAGAGAATCCTAGGATTTCTATTACTAAAAAAGGTGGTGTTTGTGTAACTCCAAATAGAAACGGTGGGGTTTTGGTGAAAAGGCAAGAGAGTCAACCAAGAGTGAAGAAAACCGTGAGCTTTGCAGAGAATGGGAATGTGTATAGGATTATTGGCAGTGGAAATGGAAATGAGGTTACTTCAAGTGGAGATGGTAGTTTAACCGATGAGAGTGTTTCAAGTGATGATCATGGACAGATAATAGAGAATACAGGAAGTGGAGGATTAGTTGAGATTGAGGAAGTGAACTTGGATGATGAAGATTCCTTGCATAGCAGCCATGGAGAGAAGAATACCAGGAGGAATATGACCAGACAAGCTAGAAGTGAGATTGATGAGGATTATCAGATTCAGGATGGAGATTTTGTGTTTTCTGCTCCATTGCCTGTGAAGATGGAATCAAGAGCTGATCTGATGAAGAAGAGGAAGGGTGCTATCAAAATTGTCTCATAGACAGCACCATTGTGATTTGTGAGAGCTTAGATCTTTATTAGTTCTTTCATGTTATCACTCTAATTGTTAGTTTAGATTGATGAGAAAGTTCACCATGGAGGTGTCCTTGAGGGCCTCTGCTACCTGCTGGTTTGTTTGTAGTAATATTTTTCTCTCCCATTTGTCGCTGAGTAATTTTTTGTAACTTGCCGCTGATTTGAGTGTCTAATGTTATCTGAACTGAATTGTCATTGGTCTCATGCCTTCACAAGCATTGTTCCATGTCACTAAGATTCTTCTTTATTTTGGTACACATATGTGAGGCACAGAGAGCTGAGGATTCCAAGTCCAACCTTGAACCTCAGTCTTCCTAAGGGTAACAATCAACCCTGAATTGTTAATGACCTGAAGAGTGAGATAGTCAATATCATAAAAGGGTAAAAAGAAACAAAAAAATGTGAGCATTTTTGAGCATAGAATCATGCCACTGGCCATCCAAGCATACTGCAGAAGAACAACTCAGCACAATAAAACCATCAAACTTCACTATGAGTTCTGAAAGGCAACAGATAAACTATATTTCTCACCTTTATTACAAATAAATATACAAGGAAGTTAACGCATTTTTGTTTTAATTAAACAAAAAATTATCTTGAGAACATCAGCTACCGTGCAGATCGAATTGCTTTGATAAGCAAATTATTGGATTTTGTTCTCCTACAAAAGCAAAACAGCCATGTAAATGTTAGAAGTAGTCACTAAAGTCAGCATACACTAGTGTAAATTATAGTTGAAAATGTTGATCTCACCATTAAAGCACTTCCTCTTGCATCTTTCAACCACAAGCAAGAATGACTATCATGTCCGGGGCACTTTCAATTAGTGCATATACAAACTCTACTTGATGACTGTTCTGATGCATGTTTGCAGATATTATTTTCTGCACAGGAATCTCTCGTTTTACCTTGCCGGTGGTCTGTGCGATTGAGTAAATCTGATGTACTATCTACCTGACTAGCAACTGTAGAGTTCTCATCCTCATAGTTGGTGCTGGCGGCAGTCTCAAGTTTCTGGGAATTGATGGCATTTTTCTTAGCATTAACAATTTTAGTTCTAGCCTCCCTCAAGGCATTTAATGCTACCTTGAAACTGTGGTCAGATGCCATCCCCTCTTCTGCACATTTCACGGCTTCCTGATACAATAGCTTGTACTGTGAGTTCTTCCCCTTATGAGGATTGCCATGCATCTCAACAGACGGTACTGCATCCAACATGGCCTCATCCTTCGCATTTCTAGTCCATCGCTTTAAAATATAATGTTGAGGAAGCAGGAAGATATTAGCTGCTTTGAACACGGCAATAACATGTCTGCAGAGGATCCCTTCAAACTCAAGCATCTTGCAACTACAACTAGCTATCTGCTCAGCCATATTTAATTTTACCAGGTGTACTTTATGTTCTTCGTCAAATCTTGCTACCTCATATGTCTTTGATAATCCATCATCTTGACTTAATTTCACAGCAAGCACAAGAGATTCATAAATTTCATCCTGGAAAACTGAGAACAATTTTCTTGTGTAAACTTGTGCTGCTTGTTTTTCCATAGGAAGTGGTGTCTTTAACGCTGGTTTAGTGTAAAATGTGTCAAACTCTGCCCTTGCTTCCTTCTCAAATCGATCATCCAGAGCCTGCTCGTACTGCTCTGCAAAATCCTGTAAGGTAGTCCCAGCATTTACATAGCCATCAAATAGTGAGTTAACACTTCTGCTTCGCTGGGTTGAATACATGCCAGCAAAGAATGTGTCCCTCACATATGTTGATACCCATAACTTGCGATCGATATAAAGGGATTGAAGCCATTCATTTCCTCTAAGACTATACTTATCAAGAAGCAACTGCCAAGCAGATTCAAATTCTTGAGGTGTCTCACTCTTGTTAATGCATTTGTCAAACTCCACTTGAAATGTCTTTGGGAGTGAACTGAATACATGCCCTATTTCCTTTGGCATTTTGCGTAGGATGTGCCACTTGCAATATCGATGTCTTGACTGCGGCAAAACGCTTTCTACTGCTCTACTAATGGCAGAATCATAATCCGTTATAATTAGACCTGGCTGACGCCCAGACATTGCCTCAAGCCAAGTTGTGAGAAGCCAAATGAATGTAGACTCGGATTCATCTGCTAGTAGTGCACAACCAAACAACACCGACTGTCTATGATGATTTACTCCAATGAATGGTGCAAATGGCATTTTATATTGATTCACTTGGTAAGTGGTGTCAAAAGATACAACATCAGAGAAACAATTATAAGCAATTCTTGCTCTTGTGTCAACCCAAAAAACACTACTTAGACGATCTTCCTCATCAACCTGAATAGCATAATAAAATGCAGGATCACTGGCCTGCATAACCTTAAAAAACCCAAGCAAACTTTGTGCATCAATCCCGAAATTGCTTAACCTTCCTCTTCCAATAAAGTTAACATTATTATGAGCAGCAAATCCCAATTTGCCAAAACTGTTACATTCTTCAATCACTCCCAAGGCACTGATAGAGCCACTCAAACTTTTCTTCGGATCATCCTCTTCCTTATGTGACCGAAGGAAATGCCTCATTGCCGGAGTCACAAGCTCATGATTATGATTCTTCTCTGACTTAGCTACATACCACTTTCCATCATCCCGTCTCCTGACAGTCATTAATGCCTTGCAACCCTCCCTTGTAATAGGCCTAGCACGCCTCCTCTTTGTATCATCTCCCGAATCCACATTTCTATAACGTTTCTCCCGGCGAAATCCTTCCTTGGAGCAACAAAATTCTCTAGATATAATCGAGTTATCTTTCTTTGATCGATAATAAGAATTGACACGAATACTAAAACCTGTCTGCTTAGCATAAGCATTGTAAAAATTCCTAGCATCATCCTCAGAAGTAAACTCCATTCCTAATGTAGGCTCAGACACCCCAACAACTAAGTGCGGAGAAAACTCGAAATTCTCCTTTCCATGGTCATCCAAAACCATGGGATTCTCATTCTCATTATCTTCCACCACACAACACCCATCACCCTCATCTGCCAATGCCACATATGAGTCAACCATTTCCTTACCTTCACTAGAAGGCTCTTCTTTCTTCCAGTTTATCTTCTCAATTCTGTCAAATAAATTATTTGCTACTCTTTCAATTCTCATGTTTATAAATGAAATTAAAACACATAAAATCAAGTCAATTCTATAGACTAGCATCGCAAAGCACAAAAGAGAAACAAGGCTATGTCAAAACAACATTCTGGCATTTTGGAGCAATTAATAAAGAATATGCTAATGCACATATTGCTTATACTGGAAAGAACAAAGCTTTTTTTTTTATTGGATGGAACAAAGCTTTGAATACTAGGAAATGAAAAACCCAGAGAGCTAAATTAGTGAAAACTTATATCTAAAGGCTTTTTTCTTTTTTTGGGTTTTTTTTATATTTTTTTTCTTTTACTTTGGCCTTGAAATTCATTTTGGGTAATTAAATTGACGAAAAAAAAAAAGAAAAAGAAATTGGTTCACCTGTTTGTTTAAGCTGCCGCGGACCGGAAGAAATGACAGGACGCAAATTACCGTCTGCTTTCGCTGTTTTCATCGAGGAATTCGTGTGTATTTCTGGCCGTTGGATGGATGCATTTGAACATCTAACGGTTGATGTTTCTTTTATAGGCTGTAATTATGATAAGCAAGAAGAGGTCTTTTTTTTTTCCTCAAATAAACACTTAAATATTTAAAATGATTTATTTTTTTTATACAATTTTATGCATCATGGTATATAAAATTTTACATTACTTAATTAATTCATAAATTTTAAAATGAATATTTTTAAAAATATTAACAAGATTGAATGATTAAAAAAATTGTCTCATGTGATTTGAATTCAACCTAGAAAATATCATCTCTTACTCCAATTATAAATAAAAAATCTTAGAAACAAATATGTCTAAATTTATTAATTAACCAATATTATGATATTATTTAATAATAATATGTAAAATTTATACATTAGTTATCATTTAGAACTTAATTGATTTTAATTACTATAAAATTTCTATGTAATTTATTAAAAACTCATAGCATTATCTAAATGACATATTATCAAAATGATTCACGAAAACCCGTTACACATCAATAAATATGCATTTTGCATTTTTCGATCAACTAATTAAAAACATCACACCTTATTTCACTAAAAATCAAATAAAATCAAAAAGGAGAAATTAAATGCATTTATGATAAGAAAAATTTATTTTTGGTATTCTCAGGCAATTAACATTGAAGAGCCGAATTCTATCAGAACAATTTTAATTCCCAAGTGTTAAAAATCACATCATCGAGATGGCTTCTAGTTATTAAAAGATAAAATTATGGGGTGAAAAATTATTTTTTGCTCTTACTTTAATTTTTTTATTATTTTATTAAAAAAATATGTATTTTTAAGTATTTTTTTATTTTCAATTTCACCGTCCATCCAAATTAGTTCTAATTAAGCATTGCCAAATCAATGTACCAAGAATAATAATTAGAAACAATTTAATCTGCAGAAAAATTATTTCTATAAATTTGTTTGAATTTATTCGAAAAATTGTGTTAAACAAAATTATAAAATTTCATATAGTCAATAATAATAATAATTTCTTAGTTTTTTTTTTCAATTGGCTTAATTAAATCAAATCAAATCAAATCATCAATGTTGTCACATTGCATCATACAAAATTCAATCTAGATCAAAATTCATATACCATCTTTGTTAAGGTTGAAAAAATTGATGATAACACAATGCAAAAAAAAAAAAAAATTGATGATACTACCAAAATTGATGATTGATAATTCTATAATTTATAGAATTATTATAAATTTAACGATATAATTTATCTTTAAATTATTACTATTAGATTCAAATCCCTCATTTATCTGTTAAATTTCTCTCAATGATGTAGGAACTCCAACTGATAAATAAGTCAAAGATGTAAAGGATTTCAGTTCCAAATTTCATTCAAACACAAGACTTTGTTGATAAAGTTTCATGCATAGATATTTTTACTGGCTGCCAAGAAAGATAAATTGTTGCATTTATCTTTTATGAAAATAAATTATCAAGATTGACTTTTTGCTAAGGATAGAGATAATCAAGAGAGCTGATACAAGATAAATATTTTTTGAAGATAAAGATCGAGCCTTATCATACAAGATTTTGAGCTAATCATCATCCCCACTGCCTCTATAAATAGCCAGCTTCAGCACCATAAAGAGCATTCAATCCTACTAAGGGATATAGAGTAGTTTAGTTTTATTCTCTTTGTTTTAGTCTTCAAGTTTTCATCTAAATTTCTTTTGGTTTTTATTTTGAAATATTTTAGAAGTTTTATTTAAATAAATATTTTTTTATTTTCACTTTCCTGCTATTGATTAAAAAAATTCTTTTTCGATCGTTTGAATAAAATTAGGGTGTGAAATTTTAGTACTTAGTAAGCAATTCACAAATTCAATCCTCATGGGAACGATACTCTACTCATCACTTTATTACTTGCTACGGTCCGTATATTTGCGGTACATTCATCAGGAATTCGGTAACAATGATACTACTAACAAATGGTTAAAAAAAAGTAAAAATAATTTTTTAAAAATATTTAAATATAATTCAAATTTTAAAATCATCTCTGTTACGCCAAACAAAAATAATGATGCCACTCCCAAATAACGATCACTAGCACGGCTTCAATCATTTTCGCACCTCCTTTTATTCCACATTGAAAATAATGATGCCACTCCAAAATAAGGATCACTGGCAAGGCTTCAATCATTCTAGTAATTTCATTCCACATTCTTCCAAGATTTTCAAACTCAGCAATTGATTTTTCCGAGGTCTCAAATCGATTCCCAACACAACATTGTAGCTTTTGAAGAACACCCAAAGAAATCATTGTAGCTTTTTGAGAACATCCAAAGAGATGAGCTCAATTGATGATGGGTACAGCTAAGTTTTAACAATTTTTAATTGAAAAATATAAGGATAAACAAGTTCCTTCAATCTGACAACCTCAAACCAAGAGGCAAATTCGAAAAAAGTACAATTTTTTTAGAGCTTTGCTTGATAAAAAATTAAAATAAAATGATAACAAAAATTTATAATCTAATAATTAAGTTTTAAAATCACATTTTTTTCATAACTTAACTATTAAATTAATAAATTTTTATTTTTATCTCTTTTTATTATTTTTATCGAAGTCTAAAAGTTTATTTGATAAAATCGAAAAGTGAAAAGAGGAAAAAAAATTATTATTATCTTATTCACTGCCAATGGAGTTTTTTAATTCCACAAGCAAGATTTGGATGATGACATATATTCTTTAAAAATATTAAAAAAATAAAAAATAAATAAAATTTGATATGTGTCATCATCCTAACTCTGTTTGTGAAATTAAAAAACTCCACTGGCAGTAAATAGGATAATAATCCAAAAAAATAATAATAAATGAAAATAAGAAAAAAAAATTTTGAAAATAGGAACTTGAAATTAAAATATCAAACCAAGAAAAACTACATAGTTTCAACTCTCATTGGGGAAGTAGTTATTGCTCTTGGCATGTAACAGCCAAAGCTATCATACAGTAAGTTTAAAGCAAGACAACTTGGAGATGAATCAAAGAGAGCAAACATAGAAGACATTGATCCTCCCAACTAAGCCAAAGTACCAGCACAACTATTAGCCTCTCTAAGATGTGAGTTAATTTGATATTTTTCAACTATTGTAGCAAATACCTGCAATCCAAAACAATAGCATTATAATGTTGGATTATGCCCTTAGAACCATTCATTAGATGATTGACTTTGGCATTTTTTTATGTATCATGACATTTTATTTATCATAGTTCATTATTATATTTGTCTTATAACTGCGTAATATAATCTTATATAATAATGTCCTTAGAATAGTAATAACACACTATTCTTAAAGTATCCCTAGTCAAGTATTATTGTGAACAAGGATAACAATGATACGATAAGACTAGTATGTGGTTGACTGATGACCATTGTCATGGATATAGGATATCAAGTCATCACATAGGTACATGTTAGAGAACTATGTACTGGATCGACCCTCCATGAGAACGCTACATGGATTGTTATATGAATGTCATAAGCGATTCTCATAGTGATGATGGTGTATGTGATCCTTTGACTTGAGATCATCAGAGATCCCAACATAGAGAATTGCATACTTTAATGCTGCTAGATGTCATTCGTAACAGGATGGACTATAAAGGTAGTAATTGGGTATGCCTTGATCTATGTAGAGGGATGTTGAGTGATCAAGATAGGATTTATCCCTCTTATATAACAAGAGTGATGTCTTGGGCCCTTTGATAGAGTGAGACTAAGAAATGCATGGCCGTGCTCGAATAAGTCAATATGAGATATTGATTTTATTTGTTTAATTAGTCTACTCAGGAATCAAGAAACGCTGATTAGACTATACAAGTGTGACACATTCCATGACTTGTGTCTAATCAAGACATCATAGGATAAAGGGATTAAACTACACGGTAACATCTATCACGAGTAAGGTTATGTCGAGTCATTGACATTCTCGTTACATGGGTAGCAATGATGTGTTGCTAGATACCGCTCATTGCCTGTGACAATTTTGTCATTGCCATTGTTTTGAGAACCTATTGGGTCGCACACTTAGAACGGATCAATGAGGAGCTTAATTAATCCTATTCTGAATTGGATTAAGGATATAACTAATCCTATTCTGAATTGGATTAGGGATATAACTAATCCTATTCTAAGTAGGATTAGAGTTCTGTTTGGCAGTAAATTTTAGGGTAAAATTTACTGCCTATAAAAGGGATGTTTTTCTAAAACATAGCTGCACTTTTAAAAACAGAAAACAAAAACATTCCTTTTAATCGAAGCTAGCAATTCGGTTATAAGGAATTTAAAAGCTCTTTAAGGCTTCTGATCGTGAGACGTTCAAGAGTCGTGAGATCCGTTCGTGTGGATACCGTAGAGGCAGGAACGAAAAGTTGCTGCTTGTGACTCGACCAACGACAGAAAATTTAGAGAAAACGTCAGGTAAAATCTCGAAACCCTAATCAGGCAACTCTCCGAATCGATCTTGGTGGAGGCCGAATGATTTAAATTCCGCTGCGTGTTGTTTCGGTTTCCTTCACTGGTATCCGAGCCAGGTTCGGAGTCCCTGATTTGTTTTGATAAAAGCATGATCTTTGGTTACTTTCTGTTTATGATTACATGCAATCGTTTTAATGAGATTAATACGGATTAGAATGTATATGATATATTCAGAGGCTACAAATCGAATTGTTGAAATTATATATATGATATATATCAATTTCGATTCAACTTATATGTGAGATATAATCTGTGATGCGAATTAATAATGGCGTTTCTGTTTTGCATAAACGTTATGTATAATCTGTGATGCGAATTATTAATGGCGTTTCTGTTCTGCATAAACGTTATGTATAATCGGTGATGCGAATTATTAATGGCGGTTTCTGTTCTGCATAAACGTTATGGAAGAAACAGAATAATGTCGAAAGTGTATAAAGATTGAAACACTTTTAGATAAGAGTTCTAATGCGACTAAAATTATAGTCAGTATGAGATACTGGCTGGAACATCCTGATAAGATTAGGACACTTCCGGATAAGGGGCGTTGGCAATGTCAATACTGTTGACCTTTTTTTTTTCGGGGGCTCCGCCCCCAAACCCCCGCAAGGGGCGCTGCCCCTTGACCCCGCCCGCTGACCTGCCAGCGGGACCGCAGCCCAAGGGCTGCCGCCCCTGGGAACCCCGCAGTCAGGGTTATAATTCGTTTCAAATGTGCCTCATTAATAAAACTAAAAATTAAAAATTGCATTACACTTGTTTGTATAACACGGTGGTTGTTGTTTGAGCATGGTGCATAGTTATAGCCCTAGCCCAATATGATTGTATTTTCGTGGTTGTAAATTTTAATAAATACGACCTGCGTGTCGTGCCTTGTTCTTGAAATTCTTGTTGTACATTCTTTTCTCATCTTACTCCCCTCGAATGTAACTCGAGGTTTCTCTTAAACTATGTAATTGGAGCTGACAACCATGCAAAGGATGACCAAAGAGGCACTTGGAGAAGATGCTATTACCCTTAGGTTAACCTTTAGGGTTTCTCATTGGCTTGGGAAATCCATTTAGTTTGGGCTATAACTACGTCACGTTTATTTTATTGCTTAATTGCATGAGATGCATGGTTTATTTTGTACGTTTATGATATGAAAATCATATGATAATTTAAAAAAAAAAAAGTAAAATTGGTGAGATCTTATTCAATAAACTAAGAAAATCCCTCAAATTAAATTAAGTCAATAATAGATGCCTACCAATGAATAGCACTCGTCAAGACTAGAATCGATTTTGTTATGTTTGCCAAAGCAAAATATCATATCTATCTTAGTAAGACGCGATGGGATAATAGTGATATCCAAAGGCTATAAATTGGGTTGACTTAACTAAATTTCATCAATAGGATTGGGAATTTAGAGGCATAAAGTTGGGCTTCCATTCATGAGATGAATTAGAACAAGTGTTGTTCACCCAACTATCCAAGAGTTACATGAGATGTAATTGGTAAGTGTTGCCTACCTAAATAGCCAAATCTTGGGCGATTAGCCAAAGCTAACTCTAGATAAGGTGAAATATGGATCTTGGCCCACTAGAGAAATTATGTGATAATTTTTTCGAATTAATAGTGAGGGTTGTTGATTCGATAAAAATAGTGGGAGCATCATTTAATAAATATTTAATTAAATGAATGCATTCATGATACTTATATTTTGCATATTTTTGTTGTAGATTACCATGGCATCAAACACAAATAACACACTTTCACTGCGATCTGTCCTTGAGAAGGACAAGTTGAATGGGACAAACTTCCTGGATTGGTACAGGAACCTGAGGATAGTCCTCAAGCATGAAAAGAAGTTGTATGTCCTTGAAATTCCCTTACCTGAGGAACCACCCTCTAATGCTCCAAGGGCAGAAAGAGATGCTTATAAGAAGCATCAAGATGATGCATTGGATGTTAGTTGCCTTATGCTTGCCTCCATGAATCCTGAGCTTCAAAAGCAACATGAGGAAATGGATGCGTTCGATATGATCGAGCATCTCAAGCAACTCTATGAAGAGGAAGCTAGGCAAGAAAGGTACAATGTCTCTAAGGCATTGTTTCAGTGTAGGATGGCAGAGGGGACTCCCGTTGGTACTCATGTGCTCAAGATGATTGGGTACACTGAAAACCTTGAAAGATTGGGATTTCCTTTGGGCCAAGAGTTGGCCACTGATGTGATTCTGCAATCGTTGCCAGACAGCTACAGTCAGTTTGTTGTTAATTACAACATGAATGAAATTGACAAGACTCTGCCACAGTTACTTAGCATGTTGAAAACAGCTGAATCCAACATGAAAAAGGCCAAGCCCAAAGATGTCTTAATAGTTAAGAAAGCTAAGGGCAGGGCTAATGCAAAGGGCAAGAAAAAGGGTAATAAAACCAATGGCAAGTTCAAGCCCAATGATACTGCACTGAAGCCTAAAGGTGGGGTTGCCAAAGAAGGGAAATGCTTCCATTGCGGTGAGACCGGACATTGGAAGAGGAATTGCAACAAATACTTGGAAGAGCTAAAGAAGAAGAAAGGAAGTGAGACTTCCACTTCAGGTATTTATGTTATAGAAGTTAATCTATCTACTTCTTCATCATGGGTATTAGATACTGGATGTGGTTCTCACATTTGTGTAAATGTGCAGGAACTCAAAAGGAGTAGATCGTTGACTAAGGGCGAGGTCGACCTGCGAGTGGGAAATGGAGCAAGGGTTGCTGCATTAGCTGTAGGAACTTATATTTTGACATTGCCCACAGGGCTTGTTTTAGAATTAGATGATTGTTATTATGTGCCTTCCATCACTAAAAACATTATTTCTATTTCTTGTTTGGACAAGAAGGGTTTTTCATTTATAATAAAGGACAACTGTTGCTCCATTTATATAAATGATATCTTTTATGGTAGTGCACAACTAATTAATGGTCTTTACATTCTAAATCTTGATATGCCCATTTATAACATAAATGCTAAAAGGATTAAATCTAATGATCAAAATCCAACATATCTCTGGCATTGTCGCTTGGGACACATAAATGAGAATCGCATTTCCAAACTCCATAAAGATGGACTTTTGGACTCATTTGATTTTGAATCGTATGAGACATGTGAATCTTGTTTGATGGGTAAGATGACTAAAGCCCCTTTCAAAGGACATAGTGAAAGGGCAAGTGATTTATTGGGCTTAGTACATACAGATGTATGTGGACCTTTAAACACACAGGCCAGAGGTGGGTTTATGTACTTTATTACATTTACTGATGATTTCAGTAGATATGGCTATGTGTATCTTATGAGACACAAGTCAGAATCTTTTGAAAAGTTCAAAGAATTCAAGAATGAAGTACAAAACCAACTTGGCAAGAGCATTAAGGCACTTCGATCAGATCGAGGTGGTGAATACTTAAGCCAAGAATTTTATGACTATCTTAAAGAGTGTGGGATTGTCTCACAACTCACTCCTCCAAATACACCACAATGGAATGGTGTATCTGAAAGGAGAAACCGAACTTTATTAGATATGGTTCGATCAATGATGAGTCATACAGATCTTCCAGAATCCTTTTGGGGACATGCATTAGAAACAGCTGCTTTTACACTGAACCGTGTTCCATCTAAATCGGTTCCAAAGACACCATATGAGATATGGACTGGTAAACGTCCCAGTATGTCTTTTATGAAGATTTGGGGTTGTGAGGCTTATGTAAGACGTCAAGTCTCTAACAAACTTGCACCTAAATCTGATAAGTGCTATTTTGTGGGATATCCTAAACAAACTAAAGGATATTATTTTTACAATCCCACTGAGCGCAAAGTGTTTGTAGCTCGAACAGGTGTCTTTCTAGAAAGAGAATTCATTTCTAGAAGAACTAGTGGGAGAAAAGTAGAACTTGAAGAAATTCAAGAGCTACAAGATAGCGCACCCGATGTTGAGATGGAGCCTGAGCAAGCACCACAAGTTGTTGTGGAACCAGAACCACAAGATGTTGTGGAGCAACCGCCTGCTCAAGAGACACAAGCCTTGCGTAGATCAGTTAGAACACATCGTGAGCCACAGAAATATGGATTTCTAATGACTCAGAACGGTGATGTTTTGCTCATGGACCAAGATGAGCCTACTACCTATCAAGAGGCTATAACAGGGCCAGACTCTGAGAAATGGCTTGAAGCCATGAGATCTGAGATGGAATCCATGGATGCCAACCAAGTTTGGACCTTGGTTGACTTACCCGAAAGGGTAAAACCTATAGGGTGTAAATGGGTTTTTAAGAAGAAAACCGACATGGAAGGAAATGTTCATACCTATAAAGGGCGATTGGTTGCTAAAGGTTTTAAACAAATTCATGGTATTGACTATGATGAAACTTTTTCACCAGTCGCGATGATCAAATCCATTAGGATCTTGCTTGCGATAGCTGCATACCATGATTATGAAATCTGGCAAATGGACGTCAAGACTGCTTTTCTTAATGGAAAGCTACTCGAGGATGTGTACATGACACAACCTGAGGGTTTTGTTGATCCAAAAATTGCTGGAAAGGTTTGTAAGCTACAACGTTCTATTTATGGACTAAAGCAAGCTTCTCGAAGTTGGAATCTTCGTTTTGATGATGCAATCAAAGAGTTTGGTTTCATCAAGAACGAAGATGAACCTTGTGTCTACAAGAAGGTCAGTGGGAGCACTATTGTCTTCCTGGTGTTGTATGTAGATGACATACTACTCATTGGGAATGACATCCCTACCCTTCAGTCTGTAAAGACTTGGTTAGGGAATTGCTTTTCAATGAAGGACTTGGGCGAAGCTTCCTATATACTGGGTATAAAGATCTATAGAGATAGATCAAGGAAATTAATTGGCCTAAGTCAAAGTGCATACATAGATAAAGTGCTAAAGAGGTTTAGCATGCAGGATTCCAAGAAAGGATTCTTGCCTATGACACATGGCATTTCTCTCTCAAAAGAACAGTGTCCTACAACACAAGAAGAGAGAGAACGTATGAGTAAAGTTCCATATGCATCTGCTATTGGATCCATTATGTATGCCATGTTATGCACACGTCCCGATGTCTCATATGCCTTGAGCATGATGAGTAGATATCAAGTTGATCCTGGTGAACGTCACTGGATCACTGTCAAGAATATTCTTAAGTACTTGAGAAAGACTAAGGATACATTCTTGATATATGGAGGTGAGGAAGAGCTCATTGTAACAGGTTACACTGATGCTAGCTTCCAAACTGATAAAGATGACTATAGATCGCAGTCTGGTTATGTGTTTTGCCTTAATGGTGGTGCTGTGAGCTGGAAGAGTTCAAAGCAGGCGGCAGTGGCCGATTCTACAACAGAGGCTGAGTATATAGCTGCCTCTGAAGCTGCTAAGGAGGCTGTTTGGATCAGGAAGTTCATTACTGAGCTTGAAGTTGTTCCTAGCATTGTAGATCCGATTGAGCTCTATTGTGACAACAATGGAGCCATCGCACAAGCTAAGGAACCTAGATCTCACCAACGATCCAAACATATACTACGGCGCTTCCATCTCATTCGAGATATCATCGAGAGAGGAGATGTGAGGATATGCAAAGTACCAACTGACGATAACATCGCCGACCCACTGACGAAGCCTTTGACGCAGCAGAGACATGATCGTCACACTAGGTCACTAGGTATTAGATACATGAGTGAATGGTCTTAGTGCAAGTGGGAGATTGTTGGATTATGCCCTTAGAACCATTCATTAGATGATTGACTTTGGCATTTTTTTATGTATCATGACATTTTATTTATCATAGTTCATTATTATATTTGTCTTATAACTGCGTAATATAATCTTATATAATAATGTCCTTAGAATAGTAATAACACACTATTCTTAAAGTATCCCTAGTCAAGTATTATTGTGAACAAGGATAACAATGATACGATAAGACTAGTATGTGGTTGACTGATGACCATTGTCATGGATATAGGATATCAAGTCATCACATAGGTACATGTTAGAGAACTATGTACTGGATCGACCCTCCATGAGAACGCTACATGGATTGTTATATGAATGTCATAAGCGATTCTCATAGTGATGATGGTGTATGTGATCCTTTGACTTGAGATCATCAGAGATCCCAACATAGAGAATTGCATACTTTAATGCTGCTAGATGTCATTCGTAACAGGATGGACTATAAAGGTAGTAATTGGGTATGCCTTGATCTATGTAGAGGGATGTTGAGTGATCAAGATAGGATTTATCCCTCTTATATAACAAGAGTGATGTCTTGGGCCCTTTGATAGAGTGAGACTAAGAAATGCATGGCCGTGCTCGAATAAGTCAATATGAGATATTGATTTTATTTGTTTAATTAGTCTACTCAGGAATCAAGAAACGCTGATTAGACTATACAAGTGTGACACATTCCATGACTTGTGTCTAATCAAGACATCATAGGATAAAGGGATTAAACTACACGGTAACATCTATCACGAGTAAGGTTATGTCGAGTCATTGACATTCTCGTTACATGGGTAGCAATGATGTGTTGCTAGATACCGCTCATTGCCTGTGACAATTTTGTCATTGCCATTGTTTTGAGAACCTATTGGGTCGCACACTTAGAACGGATCAATGAGGAGCTTAATTAATCCTATTCTGAATTGGATTAAGGATATAACTAATCCTATTCTGAATTGGATTAGGGATATAACTAATCCTATTCTAAGTAGGATTAGAGTTCTGTTTGGCAGTAAATTTTAGGGTAAAATTTACTGCCTATAAAAGGGATGTTTTTCTAAAACATAGCTGCACTTTTAAAAACAGAAAACAAAAACATTCCTTTTAATCGAAGCTAGCAATTCGGTTATAAGGAATTTAAAAGCTCTTTAAGGCTTCTGATCGTGAGACGTTCAAGAGTCGTGAGATCCGTTCGTGTGGATACCGTAGAGGCAGGAACGAAAAGTTGCTGCTTGTGACTCGACCAACGACAGAAAATTTAGAGAAAACGTCAGGTAAAATCTCGAAACCCTAATCAGGCAACTCTTCGAATCGATCTTGGTGGAGGCCGAATGATTTAAATTCCGCTGCGTGTTGTTTCGGTTTCCTTCATATAAGTATGCGAAAAAGGAATTTATTAGAAACTTACCAAAGGGCACATTGAGAATCAATCTCCATGATAATCTTGCAATATCCTTTGTATAAAACCGAATTATTCTAAATTAGAAAAATTAGTTAAGAGACTAGTGAAGTCTTGGCTTACTAGTAAGGATGAGACCTTTAAACTTTGAGGTTCCAAGTTCAATTCTCATCATGTGTGAATTTGAGTTTAATTCAGTTATTTATTACTTTAGTTGATTATAGTTATTTATTATTTTACAATTAATTTGAGTAAAGTAATTTTCATAGTTATCAATTTAAAGAATGTAATATGTTGATTATAATTGGAACTTCTAATAGAAATGCACTATTAAAAAAAAGTTTAGTTGAGACAAAACAAGGAAGATGTAACTCAAGTATGTATATTTACAAAATTATCTTTTATTTTTAAATTTTTTATCTTAACTAATTAAATGGTATAATAGTAAAACAATAAATAAAAGCATTTTTTTTTCATTTTCAACTGTACCAAGTAATAGATGAAACAAAATTATGTTTTCTTTTACCTCTTCTACCTTCCATAACAAGCACAAAAATGAAATGTAATATACAGATTGTGATTGTAACTTTTAATGAAAATGTACTACTAAAAAAAAGCACAAAAATGAAAAAAATATATTTTCTATTTTTTCATTTTTTATATTTTCAATTTTCTATATTTCTATTTTTTTTTCATTCTATCAAGCAAAATTTAAATGTCTTAAAAAAAAATTAAGATAACTAAGTTACTTTAACCCTCGATTATAGGTAAATGTATAATTTTTTTTACAGAAAAACTTACATGAGCACTAATGCTTGAATCAACTTATCTTTTGTCGAGATAATTGAATCAAGCCGTTGGGCAACCTCTTGTAAGACAGTTAAACTACTTCAATTATTTTGTTAAACATTTTATTACTATTAGTACTCTATAGTAATGAACTAAGGTCATATTTAGTGTATACGATGAAATATATTTTATGTTACGTTGTATTCGTAAAAGAAATGATTGGATCATAAAGAGAATTAATCATCATCTTGGTATAGGATGATTTAATGCTTTCCATCAGATAACGATTATTTTTAATCCCATATGACAACATATATTTATATATATTTTTTGTAAAGTTCACATTGAAAAATTAACTTATATTTTTAATAATATGATAATAGGCCTTGATTAATTGGTTAATTCAAATTATTTTTTTATTTTTCATTTTCCTTATTTTTTATTCTTTCTTTCTCTTTGTTTTTTTTTTATTTTCTTTTTTTTAATAAAGAAAGAATATAGTTTAGATAAAATAATAATTTTTAAAACAATTAATGTTTTTCAAAATTATTTTTTTGAAAATAATCTATGTTTAAGACATTATTTATAAAATTAACTCTTAAATATAAAAATTATTTTAAGTTATTTTTTAATTTATAAAATTTGAACGTTTGAATTTAGCTAGTATTTTTCTTATTTTTAAATTTTATTTTTTCTTTTTTTGTTCTCTTTATTTTTATTTTTTTTTTAATTTTTAATTTTTCTTTTCTATTGTTAGCAAGAAAAGAAAAGAAACGGAAAAAATAAAAATAAAAAAGATAAGATTTTTTATTATAAATAAATGTATTTTTTAAACAATCATCTTATTTGAAAAATATATATTTTAAAATATTTATTGAACTTAAAATCATAAAAATTATTTTTAAAATCTGAATCCTAAAAAGAAAGAAAATATGTAAAAAAAAACACAGTGAAATATATAAAATAAAAATATTTTAACAAAATAAATTTTTTGAAAACATTAAATTTTTTAAAAATTAAAATTTTATAGGAAATTAACTTTTTTTAAAAAAATAAATTCAATTTTTAACTATAGAAATTATAATAATATATTTAGTTAAAAATCTTTTGAATTATATTTATTAGAAAATTTATAAATTCAAATTATATTTATTTTAGAGAAGAGTACTTTTGATAAATAATAAAATCATTTTATCAGACAACCCTATGTTTGGATTAGGGGTAGGGAAAAAAAAGAAAGGAAAACTAAGTAAAACAATAAGAGGTTGTAAACATTTTTCTTGTTGCCAACAATCTCTTGGCCTAGTGACTAAGGATGAGTTGTGGCATATTATAAATCTTGGGTTCGAATCCAAGCACTCACATCCTCAGTTATTTAATATTTCCCTTGAAATAAAAAAAACATTTTTCTTATTTGGAAAAATTTTTTAGTTAAAAAAAGGAAAGAGAGGGGGAGTGAGTAACCTTTACTTTTTTTTGACTTATTTAATTTTTTTAAAACTCCAATTTAGGATAAACGAGAAGGAAAGGAAATTTGAAAAAAAAATTTAAATGTAAAATATTAAATTTAATCTTATTATATTATAAAATTTTAAACAAAAGAGGTTATAATTGGAAAAAGAAAAAGCATTATAATGAATAATTTCATTTCCTTTCCTTTCCACTGTTTAACCAAACAATGGTTATTATGATTACTTTCCTTTCCTTTTTTAATTTTAGCAATTCAAACAAGAGATACATACACCATTTCCTTTTCTCTCGTTTCTTTTAGTTTACATTCTTTTTCTTTCCATTTCTTTCCTTTACTAATGTTTATCCAAACATAGTGTTAAGTTTACAAATAAAAAATATGCTGAAAAATATATACAAATCATCCTATCTTTTTCTTAATCTTTTTTTTTGACTAAATCTTTTTCTTAATCTTTGTATACAAAAATTTGAAGATAAGATGATATACCATCTAGTCTAATTCTATTTATAATCTTATATTATCTTATGTTATTTCATGTTTATATTATCTTATACTAAAGGATTATTACAAAGTTCATAATCAAGACAAGTTTTAAATACAAAAGAAATTTCAGGATGAATAAAAGGAAAGACACTGCCAATGAGGCCTTGACTTAGTGGCAAGGAGGAGGCATTGAGACTTTAAGGTCCCAAGTTCGAGTCTCACCGAATGTGAGTTTAAGTTAATTTATTTGTTATTTGTGTAGTTTGTTATCATCATTTGTATTTATCAATTTATCAAGTTACCAAGTCATAGAATGTAATATACTGATTGTGATTGTAACTTTGAATGAAAACGTACTACTCAAAAAAAAAATAAAAGGAAAGACATTTTTAGTTTTAAGATTTAAATTTTAAGTTTATTGAAATTACTTATTTAAAAAAAAGAATAAACTAATTGAACTAAACTCCAAACTCATAATCGTGACAATTTGTTTTAATACAAAACTTGGTTTTGAGTCATAATATTTCGATTAATAGTTATTAAAATTCAGCATATTTGAAAAAATTACCCAATTCCTTAAGCATAACCTTTTTATGTAAATATATTTTTTCTTTTAAATTGAATGTTCCCTTGTATAATCTGAATCTTCTAATTAAAGTATTTAATCAGACATTTACCGCAATTGAAGTAGGTGATCGAAGCCCATATTTTTCAAAATCAGGCTTTAAAATATCTGCCAATCAAATTTTAAAAGGGGTTAAAATAGAATATCTATTTTTCCGAAGTTCAAAAGTCATAATTATTTTCTACAATCAAAGTTTAACTTAATTATAGTAACTTTCCATGAAAGAGATAATGATCCAAAATTAAAATATTTTATTATACCCACCTTATCTATAATAGTAAAAAAGCTTCTTGTTGATATACAATTGAAATATCACTAAGTGGTGCCAATAAGGTATTGTCTTAGTGACAAGGAAGAGGTTAAGAGATTTTGAGGTCTCATGTTTGAGTCTCACCAAGTGTAAGTTTGAATTAGTTTAGTTATTTACTAATTTGTTATAGTTATTTACTAGTTTACTTAATTTAGTAATGTGATTTTCATAGTTTCTTGTTCATGAAATGTAATATGCTGATTATGATTGTAACTTCTAATGAAAATGTACTACTAAGAAAAATCAATAAGTAGTTGAAAGAAGTAAAAATGAGTTGAAAGAAGTAAAAATGATTTTTTCTAAATATTTGGACAGAATTTGAGCCTTAGGTAGAGGTGTCAAATGGGCTGGACGGCCCATGGCACGATACGATTCGGCACGATGTGGATTGTGCTTGGCACGGCCCATCCGTAAATGGGCGGGCTGGTCCAAGCACGAAATACAATTGTGTGCCGTGCTGGGCTAAAGGTTTTTAGGCACATGAATTGGCACGGCACGACCCATGAAGGGCCAGTGCTAGCACGTAGCACGTGGGCTAGCACGGCACGGCACGCAAGCCCATGTGCCATGCCATATTGGCCCATTTATATAAATAAAATTATATTTAACAAATCTAATTATGAAGTATTTCAATTATTAATATATAAATTTATAATATTTTCATTTTGAATATAAAATGTATGATATGTCACATATTTTGTATATAACTTTTTATTAAATACACTTCTAATAAAAACTCATCAAAAAATAATTTATTAAAGATTATTTTATTCAAAGATTGGTTAAATGTAGAAGTTGGAGTACTAGATAAACCATATTATACAAGTAAATAATTAGGTGAAGAGAATGAAAAATAAAATAATAATATTTTATGTTTTATAATCTTGTATTTGTGTATGTGTGTCTGTGTTTTTAAATATTAGGATAGTAAATTTCAAAGGAAAACATTGGTACAATGGTAAATATTGTTCCTTTGTAACTTGGAGATCACGAGTTCAAGGCAAAATACTCTCTCTTAATGCAGAGAGAATGCTATATACCCACAAAGTGGAGCCTTTTTTATCGTGTTGCTCTTTTTTATAGGATTGTAAATTTTGATATCTTTATTAAGTAAATTTTATTATGTTTTCTCATAGATATACGCATTTTGTCTTTTAGGATTGTAAATTTCAATATCTTTATTTAATATTTATTATTATGTTTTCTTATAAATATAAACATTTTGTTAAAGTGAATTATGTGTCTTTTTATTTTATTTTTGTTTATCTTGCATGTTATTTAAATTAATAAATATTTAAAAATAATAAAAATGTAAAAATTTATTAATGGACCGTGCTCGGCACGATAAGGCACGAAAAATAATGTTGGGCTTGGCCCAGCACGACCCATTGTGCTATGGGCCATGTGCCGTGCTGGGCCACGTACTTAAATTTCATGGACCGTGCTAGCACGGCCCATTAAAAAATAGTGCCGTGCCAGCACGAATCCATTAACACATGGACTAATATTTAAATGGGCCGTGCCGGCCCAGCACGGCCCATTTGACACCTCTAGCCTTAGGTTCTATATAATTGAAAAGACTTTACCGTATTTACACTTAAAAAATATATAGCTGGAATCAGCACCGTCCACTTTTCGGGTCCCACATAGACACACCATACCGTATATCAACCTCGACAGGATCAAGAAAATCCAATAAATGGCTTACAACTGGACGGACCACAGCCACCTGACACCCATATTTCATTTCCCACTCTTTTTTGGACTTTTTCCATAGGAAAAAAAAATCTCACTCAAACTAAAATCTTCTCCTCCAGCTACCAAAACAGAAACTTAACCTCCACCATTCAAATCACCCCACGTCACCAAAATAATGTATAACCAATCATAAATCGCCAAGTGTACGGTGAAGCAGCAGGAAAAATGGAATGATTTTACGTGATCCGAACTCCAAAATCAGTTATATTAACGTAAAATGAAATTATCTTCCACAAGTTATTTATCCAAATAAGAATTATCTTCCACGTGGATCAATAAAATACTGCCAAGTCAAAATCAGGGAAAATGATTAGTTACTTGAATAGCAGGTGATTGGACCTCCATGCGTATAATAATTCTCGTGAATCGGTCGTTCTCTTCGTCACTCGAGGCTGCATCTCTTTAGTCTTCGTCACAAAGTTCAAAGAGAGATGGCTACGTGGCGATTTTCTACGACGCCCAGCGGAGCGGAAGCGGTTTGGAGCTGCAATGCGGTGGCTAGGTTCATCGACTTCAGCCGCGGAAGAAATGGCGGCGTTGGCGGTGCTGGAGGTGGAAGCGGTAACAAGGCGAAACAGTTGATGCTGATCAGGAAGTGGCAAGCTAGGCCGATGAGGAGGTCGTTTTCGGTGAGGAATGTGTCGAGTGAGCCGCAACAGAGGGTGAAAGATCCGGTAACTGAACAAGAAGGTTCGATCTTCTATATAGAATCTCTATATAAATGCAGATGCTCTGTTTTTACTTTTTCTTTTTTAAATTTTCTTTTTTCTTTTTATTTATACTTGTTTTGTTCATTGAAAACTTCTGGATTTTTTTTTGAAGTTAATTTTTAGTGTTAATGCTCGCTTCTGTTGCATTCGTCTAAACGAATATGAAATTTGCGATTTGAATTTTGTTTTGTTCTTCGACGGCTTTTTTTTATCTATTGTTTATTTGATATTTGATACCTAAAATCTACTGATTGTAAAGTGTAATTTGATGTTGTTGCTTGACTGATTTTTAGTTATTGCTTTTTTTTTTCAAATATTAATTAATACTTATGAAGTTTTCAGTGGGATGATCAAGTCTGAGATCTCAAGTATTATATATATATTTGTGTGTGTGTGTGTTTCTCTCTTTCCCCCTCTCTCTCTCTCTCTCTCTCTCTCTCTCTCTCTATATATATATATATATATATATAGAGAGAGAGAGAGAGAGAGAGAGAGAGAGAGAGAGAATGATATTTTAGTTGCGGAGTCTTGTTGACTTTTAGATTCGGTTCTGTGCTTCGATCTTATGATCTTTAGTTTCTATTCTTTATTTGATTAGAATTTGCTGATTTTGAAGTTAAAATTTGATGTTAGTTAATGGTTTTGTTTGATTTAATATTATGGAAAAAAAGAGCGTTAGTAAAAAACAATTCGACTGTTGGTATGTGCAATGTGTTAGGTTGGTAACAAGTCTCACTTTACCTTGTTAGCATTGAAAAGGGATTGGGACCCACCATTGGTTGATTTTTAGGACATGAAATGAATCATGAGTCATGGCCCCAGTTGATCTTAGCTATCTTAATTCCAATGAGTCATTGAAGAGTTTTGAAGCCGTCAATGACTTATTGGAACGAAGCCTGTCTAATTAAGCTATCTTCTTAGTTGCTGGTAGCTAAATAAGACATATCAGTTGTTGGGTTCGGATCCTTTTTTGATGCTGACATGGAAAATGTTATGAAAGAAAACTATGGCTTATTCAGAAATGAATCTCAGTTTCTTAGAATGAGCTATATTATTCATTTCATAATAAGCTAATGAAGTGCCAAATAGTATGGGTAAAGCACCATGACAAAATCTAAACACAACACAAAATCTAGAAGATTACACCTTGTCAAGTCCTGTATAATCTAAGGCTAAGGCAGAATATCCGCATGTTAATTATTTTTTGCTCTATAAGCTGAATTTGTATTCCACTGAACAATTCTTGAATAAGTTGAAATTTTGATAAACTATACTATTGGCTGAGGCAGAATATCCACATGTTAGTTATTTTTTTCGCTATAAGCTGAATTTGTATTCCACCGAACAATTCTTGAACAAGTTGAAATTTTGATATACTGTATTACGTTGTCCTTCACTTTTCCATTTTCATTTTAACAATTATTCTTTGTCATTTGATTTAGAATCTCTGGGCACTCTTAGTCCTTTCCCTCCAGATGCTTCATCTATTGCCTCTAGTATCAAATATCATGCAGAGTTCACCCCGTTGTTTTCCCCCGAGAAATTTGATCTTCCAAAGGCTTTCTTTGCAACTGCGCAAAGTATTCGTGATGCTCTAATTATAAACTGGAATGCCACATATGATTATTATGAAAGATTGAATGTAAAGCAGGCACACTATTTGTCAATGGAATTTCTACAGGTGTGTACTTGTTCAACATTCAGTACTTGACTTTCTGTACATCACTTTGAAGATATTATTATTTTAACATGTTTTATTTCTTTTGTAGGGGCGGGCACTGTTGAATGCAATTGGTAATTTAGGGCTTACCGGAGCTTATGCGGAGGCTCTAAGCAAGCTTGGACACAATCTAGAAAATATAGCTTTCCAGGTTGCCTGGTTTATATAATTTTCTCGTTTACATTAGTTTACCACACATTCTGATATTAGGAAATGATTGGGGGTGGATAAAAAACACTCCAGACTGTTCCAGAATTAAGTCTAAGTGTTTATATTGAATTGAACTATAATTGACTAACAACCAAGGTTTGGCTTAGTGGTTGCAACCCTTCCTTAAGAGGGATTAGGTCCAAGATTCTATTTCCCACTCTCCTGTTGTACCTGCTATGAATAAAAAAATAAACCATAAGTGACTAAGTTATTGATAAATTTTTTGCTTTGTGAAAGTAGTGGGCCATATAAAGATAAAATTTTTTCCGTTGAAGCCTATACCAATTGCCATTGTCTAGAAATATAATGTTTCTTTTCCTTCAGTTCTTTCTAAAAGCAAGCTTGGACACAATCTATAAAATATAGCTTTCCAGATCAGCTGGTGTATATAATTTTCCCTAGTTTACCATACTTTACCACATATTCTGACATTAGAAAATGATTGGGGAGGATAAAACACATCCAGACTTCTCCAGAATTAAAGTGTAAGTGTATTTATTGAATTGAACTATAATTGACTTGGTTATTAATGAATTTCTGTTTTGTGAAAGCAGTAGGTCATATAGATAAGTTTATTTGTTGGAGCCTGTACCAGCTGACATAGTGCTGTTGTCTAGAAATATAATTTTTTTTTTCCTTCAGTTCTTTCTAAAATCCACTATTTCTGATTCATTTTGTTTATTTGTCAAAGAGAAAGACAGGGAGGGTGTCTTTTTGCTTGCCTTCGCATTTTTGGTTATGGTAGCTAAATTCTTAGGTTGATACTATAGGAGCCTGATGCTGCCCTTGGGAATGGAGGTCTTGGTCGACTTGCTTCCTGCTTTCTGGACTCTCTGGCAACATTAAATTATCCAGCATGGGGCTATGGACTTAGATATAAGTATGGTTTGTTTAAACAGCGTATTACAAAAGATGGGCAGGAAGAAGTTGCTGAAGATTGGCTTGAGGTATACTTGCTCTTTATTTGTTGTTTTTCTCTTGAAGCTATTACTGTAGACACAAATATCTAAGTGTGTGTTTGTGTGTATGTTTATATTGCTTAAATAATGGATATTAGTGTTCTTTTGCCTCGCTTCTCTGACCAACTTCTTTATCTCTGGCTTGATTATGGTTTCTCATTTTTAGATGAGCAATCCTTGGGAAATTGTGAGAAATGATGTCATATATCCTGTCAAGTTTTACGGCAAGGTTGTTACAGATTCAGATGGCAAGAAACGCTGGATTGGTGGAGAAGATATACAGGCTGTTGCATATGATGTCCCAATACCAGGATATAAAACTAAAACCACGATCAACCTGCGACTCTGGTCAACAAAAGCTCCATCAGAAGACTTTGATCTATCTGCTTTTAATTCCGGAGAACATATCCAAGCATCTGAGGCCCTATATAATGCTGAAAAGGTCTGTTCTATTATTTTTCTTTGTATATTTTGCTTCTGATAATTTATCTGCTTATCTCTTCATAAGCCAAGCAATTTGCTGGCACATCTCTTCAGAGACCCATCATAAAATCTAAACTGCCTGAATCTGTCTGTGGAGGAGAGTCTGAAGTCTGAACCGAGATTCTTTACCACTAAAGTAATAAAGCAAAATTTCTAAAATGGTTATTGGTCTTGTAACAGAATGTACACATCAGCAGTTTGGGAAATTGTTCTGTGGTTCCCTCTTTTAAAAATCTCAAGAACTTAACCATATTCTGTCTTTTCTCTGCATCATTTGCATCCCAAATCACTCTCATGTTTGTTTTGATGTTGTCTTGATTTTTCATGAACAATGTTGATCCAAGTGGTATAGAGGATGGCTTATAACATTTTTTAATATCAGATTTGCTATGTACTCTATCCTGGGGATGAATCAATTGAAGGCAAAATCCTTCGATTGAAGCAACAATATACCCTGTGCTCAGCCTCTCTACAAGATATTATTACACGTTTTGAAAGAAGATTGGGAGCAAATGTCAAATGGGAAGAATTTCCTGAGAAGGTTGCTGTGCAAATGAATGATACTCACCCCACTCTTTGCATTCCAGAACTAATGAGAATTTTGATTGATGTGAAAGGTTTAAGCTGGAAGGAGGCTTGGAATATCACCCAAAGGTACTCTAAGCTACAGTTGTTTCACTTATGCATTGACAAATCCTTACTTTGTTGCTTCTTTTCAAACATATATGTTGCAAGAGGTTATTGAGAAGCTCAAGCCATACACTGTATATTCCACCTACCCTATTGCTGTTCCCAAATTTCGACCTACTCCAGTTTCCAATTTATTTGTTATGCACATGCTTTGTTGTAACTTTTGTTATTTGAGTTTGATTCGGTTCAGAATGTTTGTTTGTTACAAGTGCTTGTGCATGTTGGCTGTTTGTGCTTTCTCACAATTCACATTTTTTAGTCTCAAATTCACCTTGTACTTGAAATGGTTTTCTGTGGAAAAAAATAAAAAAATATATTTCCCCTTCTATTTTCTTCTATTTTTCCCCCTAGTTGTTAATTACTAAGATAGGCTTATGTTTGGTAACTTGTATACCTTGTAATGCCCTTTTTTAGAACCATGGCATACACAAACCATACTGTCCTACCTGAGGCCTTGGAGAAATGGAGTTTAGAACTTATGCAGAAACTATTGCCTCGACATGTGGAGATTATAGAAATGATTGACGAGGAGGTACTGATGGAACACATACATAGATCAAAACCTTCAATTTTTTTTTTTAAAGTCCCATTCTAACTCAAATTTCTGCTTCTTAATGCCTTTGCAGCTAATTCGCACCATAGTTTCGGAGTATGGTACAGCAGATTCTGACTTACTGGAGAAAAAACTGAAGCAGATGAGAATTTTAGAAAATGTTGAGCTGCCAGCTGCTTTTTCAGATTTACTTGTTAAACCCAAGGAAAGTTCTGTTGCTGTTATCAGTGATGAACTTGAGAAGTCTGAAGAAGAAGAAGAAGAAGCAGAAGAAGAAAAAGAAGGAGAAGGAGAAGAAGAAGAAGAAGAAGAAGGAGAAGAAGAAGAAGTTGTTGAGCCTGCTGATGGAGAAAATGAACTTGTAACAGAAGGTACTCAAGGAAAGAAAAAGATCCCAGAACCAATACCAGAGCCCCCAAAGATGGTTCGTATGGCTAATCTATGTGTTGTAGGTGGTCATGCAGTAAATGGAGTTGCTGCGATACATAGTGAGATAGTAAAAGACGAAGTGTTTAATGATTTTTTTGAGGTAAATGCAATTTTTAAAACCTCTTACTTTCTTTTATTACAATAGGATGCAGCTTAATGATAAAATTTAGTTCGTCAGTTTGTTTCTTATGAGAAAAATATCCTATCATTGACTTCTGTGCTCAAATTTTTGCAGTTGTGGCCTGAGAAATTTCAAAATAAAACAAATGGGGTCACGCCAAGGAGATGGATCCGTTTCTGCAATCCAGACTTGAGTAAAATTATAACTAACTGGATAGGCACTGAAGATTGGGTTTTAAGTACTGAAAAGTTGGCGGAACTTAGAAAGGTAGTCTGCCATATCTGAGTTTTTCTTCTTGGGAAACTTCATGTAGAATAATTTCTTTTAATGTTTCTGAACAAATATCTGCAATGTGCTCTTGGTTATGTGCTAGAAGTAAAATTTATTTACACAATCTTTTGGCTCTGTGAATGACCAGTGTTGGAATGACTTGACATTTTATGAGCAATAAACAATCTATGTCGGATATTCCTTTTAAAATGCTTTATTTATGAGCAAAACTGCCAGATTGCCTTTTGTAGCATCTTGTTCCAACATGTTTTGCTGATTTACTGTCCTAAATCTAGTATTTGTCGTTATTTCACAGGTTAGGTAGTTGCCTGTGAAACTCAAGCAGTGGCGTAATTTCAGTATTAGTCTAGGATTCTGATATATGTTAAGCTGTTGTATCTATGACCTGTCTAAAAAAAAAAAGCAAGCTGTTTTTTATGGTTAATTTGAATGACTATAACTGCGAGAAAACTTCTGATCTTTTGGTTATTACTAAAGACTCTAATCAGTGTTATGGGACATGTTCATAGTTTGTGGATAATGAGGATCTTCAGGCCCAGTGGAGGGAAGCAAAAAGGAGCAACAAGTTAAAGGCTGTGTCCTTCCTTAAAGAAAAGACAGGCTATTTAGTAAGCCCTGATGCAATGTTTGACATCCAGGTAATTTCCCTCGTCAACTACTTTGTCCTCAAAAGTAATGAAAGAAGTATACTTATCATCAGATGAAAAATGAAAGCAGTTGTCATGTAAGCAAAAAGCACATAATTTTCTCAATAAATGGGTTGAAGTGTAAGACTAGGAGCCTATAGATAGTTTTCAACAAGGATATGCAACCAGATTCTATTACCTCCAAAAGATGATGTTTTTAGCTCGCATTGCAGAGCATAATAGTCTGTTTTATAGTGTTTGTATGTAATAAATGTTTTCAATATAACAGAATATTTCTGGACCCTTGTAGCTATTCTAGTTGTTGACAGTTAGATTAGAATGCTCTGTGAAAGTATATTGTTATTAATTCCCCTTAGCCCTGTAAAGTTTGAGATTCATTATTTTTATGTATTAAATTTCAGGTGAAGCGCATCCATGAATATAAGCGTCAACTGCTGAATATTTTAGGAATTGTTTACCGGTACAAGATGATGAAAGAAACGAGTGCTTCAGAAAGAAAGGAAAAGTTTGTTCCACGTGTTTGTATATTTGGAGGAAAAGCATTTGCTACTTACGTGCAAGCCAAGAGAATCGTGAAATTTATCACGGATGTTGGAGCTACCGTTAATCATGATCCTGATATAGGTGATTTATTGAAGGTAAATTTTTATTGCAAGATACCATTAATGAACCTCATAGAGAGTTCTTTCCTAAGATGAAATAAAAGAAAAAACACCCTCACAAAGTGTTGTATGGTTATTCAGTCATTGGGTCACTAATGTCACCTTGTGAGGGCTTTTTTCTTTGTTTTAAACCTAAATTCGTAACATTATTCCAGACTTAGCTTATTTTTCCAAAAGCTTGGACCTATGTATCAGAGCCCATTCATGTTACTTTGTGAGGGCCTTTTTCCGAGAGCTCTCTCATACAATCAAGCCTCTAGAAAAATAGCCAAAGTCTGGAAAAAAGTTACAAAATTCAAACAAATAGGGGAGTTTCAAATAAATCAAATCTGGGCATGTAAGGGTAATGAATGCTAGTCAGCTTGTGCAAATTGAATGAGAAACACAAATGAATTTGTTGGCTCATCTTTGATCAAAGAGTTATTTCTGTTCTTGTTGCGTGTGCGAGGTCAGCAGGCTTCCCTCTTGACAAAACCTCAAAAGAGAAAAAAATGAAACAAAAAACAAAAGTCTGTATCTGATTTTAAGTTGCATTCTGCAATGATTGGATTCAAAAAAAAAATCTTTTAAATTTCTTTCTATGAATTTGTTGGTTTAATAATTTATTTAATCACATTGATATCACTAATTAAATTTAATGGCTTATTATGTTCTAATTTTAGGTTGTTTTTGTTCCTGACTACAATGTGAGTGTGGCTGAATTGCTTATCCCTGCAAGTGAGCTATCACAACATATCAGGTATTTCAGCTTTATTCATTTTATGGATAATTCTTGGTTAATGTTACGGTAAACAAGATGCAGAAGCAGGAAATAGTTCCTAGCTTATACTGCAACTCCCATTTTTAAGAGATCATCTACTTTATAACTAGCGAAAGCTGAGGCTCAATCTGTTTGATGAAGTATCATGCATTTTTTATCCTGTTAACTTTGCTCTACTTCAATGCATGAAGCTTAATTGAGCCTAGCGTATGATGGTTCTGCCTACAAATGAATCATATGTCTTTCCCGATTTGCAATGAACTCAATGTATGCCTTTTCTAGTAGGCTTGTATTGCAAATTGATAGCATAACAGACAGTGGGGCACGTGAAACCTCCCTCTATTTTTTATGTTGTTTTTCCTTTACTATATGTAGTACTGCTGGGATGGAGGCAAGTGGCACTAGCAACATGAAGTTTGCAATGAATGGTTGCATTCTAATTGGGACTTTGGATGGTGCCAATGTTGAAATAAGAGAAGAGGTCGGAGAGGACAACTTCTTCCTCTTTGGGGCTAAAGCTCATGAGATTGCAGAGCTTAGGAAAGAAAGAGCTGAGGGGAAGGTATAATGCTTGCATGGCCATATTATTTATTGGTTTTCTTTTGTCTTCTGGTTCGCTACTTCTTGCCTTTCTTTTAAGAAAGATATTTCTCATGATCTAAAGATATTGGTAAGGTGGAAATATAAAAAAAAAAAAAACTATATTTAGTGGAAATTATCATGATTTTCCCAGGTTATTTCTCTTCATTGACTTAGCTGTCATCTTACAACAGTTTGTTCCGGATCCTCGCTTTGAAGAAGTTAAGGAGTTTGTCAGAAGTGGTGTCTTCGGTTCTTACAACTATGATGAACTGATTGGATCATTGGAAGGAAATGAAGGTTTTGGTCGTGCAGATTATTTCCTTGTTGGCAAGGACTTCCCTAGTTATATAGAATGCCAAGAGAAGGTTGATGAGGCATATACAGACCAACAAGTGAGTGACCCTTTCTCCAAACCCTAAGATTTCACATTCTTGCATGTTTTGGCAGTATTGTATTTGCTGTTTTTGATCGAACTACAATTTCCTTAGGATGTCTTATTTCTGTGTGTGATTGAGCACACGCATCCCGATTTGATGCATATGATTCAGTTAAATACTAAAACGTTTCTTGCGACTCCTGCACTTTTCCTTTACACATTTCTTGGCAATTTTCTCCCATGTGAAGGCAGAAGAATGTTTATTCATCTGATCTCCTAATAATGTTTATCGCTGTTGCTGTGGCAGAGATGGACAAGAATGTCAATCATGAATACCGCTGGTTCATACAAATTCAGCAGTGACAGAACAATTCATGAATATGCCCGGGAGATATGGAACATAAAACCAGTCGAATTACCATAAATGGGGGGACTCCGTACCAAGGGAGCTGCCCTTTGTCATAAAGCCTAATAACAGCTCCTTTGATATCACGTTATCATATTTCCTTTCCTATGTAAAGAAAAAAAATGCCGGACTGAGTGTTAACATTTATAAATGCAATAAAGTTTTAAAAGTTTTGTTATTGCAATGTAGCAATTCTGTCTAGCCAAGAGTTCGAATTAGATCTCAAGTTTTCTTTCTTAGAAGTTTTGCATGGTTTCTATGTTGGACTTGCTCATTACGATGGTCAAGATTCTGACATTTACTGATTTATTGCCCTATTGGCAGATGGTGGTTTTCTTAATTTTTTCCATTTCTCAGTGCATGCGTCTCTTTTTTCTTCCCTCGATATCTCGCCCCGTAGAGTCCTACCCTTTTTAAGAAGGAAAGATTCATGAATTCTAAAGCTTCATATATTTAGAAGAAATTAAGTTTAAATACATACATATTTTCAAGCACAAGAGTGAAAATCAGATTACGTGTAAGATTTCCCACGGTCAATCACTTGAAATTTCGACAAAAATTTTGTATACGTCAAAATATTCTCTTCAATAAAAATAAAGAAAAATGTGTGTATATATAATATTTTTACATGCATTTAAATCATTTTTAACGTGACCCTTTATCATATTATCATGGATTAAACTTGGAAAAATTGTATGTACTCGATCGAGATAAGATTGTTTTTGGTTTGGGATATGAAACAAGCTGAACCTTTTCTCACGTAACCAAATATTATCAAAATTTGGCATAAAAGTAATAATGTTATATAATTAGTATTTTTTTTAATTAAAGAAGCATGGTGGATTTGCACTGAATCCTATGATTATAAAAGCCATATTCAGCTCTTTATTATATTGACGATCCCAACAAATTCTAAGGTGTTGTAGTATAATTCATTAATTCCCAAGTAAGACAATCCAATGTCAAACTCAAACTCCATGTCTCAATTTCAAAAAAGAGAGTTTCAGAGCGTTCTAGTTCTCTAGGACCAATCATCATGAATTCTTACGAGCCTGTGATTAATTCCATGACAATTCATTCCAGCTTCTTCTTGTTATATATGTTTGGAGTTGGGGATAACAATTCTAGCTTCATTTGGGTTCTTGTAAAAATGTTGGAAACATATAAGCCGCAGAGAACAGTATATTTTGTTTTCAAGTTGAAAGTTCTGCAGGCTATGCACATGGCCTGAGCCAAGTGATTCATAGCATCCATAATCTGATAATCATGAGATCCACATTGTCTGTTTTCTAATATGACAGATTCTATCTGTGGATTACCCAGCTTTAATACCCTTGTCTTCCATTGTTTCTGTCTATATTGCAATGTCAGATGCAATGCAACAGTACTGAGAAGCAAACAACTAATGCAGTAACGCAGAACTTTAAGTGGACTGAATCTACTGCTAGAAGTTAGCCCTTATGGTTCAGACACACCCTTTGGGTTTTGCAACCCAGTTTGGCTTCTAGTTTTGTTCAGATTCAACCAGCCTGATTGTATACAGTGTTCTAGTTCACATTAATCAGTTTCGCACCATGGTTATTCATGTTTAGAAGAAGAATTTGTGCCAATTAGCCATGCCAACTTCTGTTTCCAAAAGAAAGATAAGTGTATGACTAGTCAGAACCAATCAGGCTGATTGTCTGCATTGGTCTAGTTCATATGGGGGTTCACATTTCACAATCAGAGCTTGCACCTTCTGTAAAAGGTTTAATCAGTTTTGCACCATGGTTATTCATGTTTAGAAGAAGAATTTTTGCCAATCAGCCATGCCAACTTCTGTTTCCAAAAGAAAGATAACTGTATGACTAATCAGAGCCAAGAGACTGAGCGAGGGACCAGCTTGGTAAGCAGGGCCTTTAGCTTTGGTGAGTTTCAGTTGATGACAGCTACAGCAGGTCCAATTTGAATCAAAAGTTTGGTGTCTTTGGGTGACGCCTCTTTGCCAATCTAGTTACGGAAACTTAGACTAGTTTCTAACCTCGGGTTTTATTAAGAGCTAAAGGGCAAAATGGTGCCTTGCAGCCGGATTGGGAGGGAGCAACCAATGTCGAAAAGAACATTAATCTCACCAAACAAAATATATAAAATTCTTGGGAGATAGCAACTCATGTCGAAAAGAACATTAATCTCATCAAACAAAATATATAAAATTCGGTCATGTCAGATGAAAAAGAAGTAAAATTGCTTTCATTGATTTGCTATCCTTTAAACATTCAACGACAGGAAAAAATATATCTCACAGAAATCTAATTTTCTTCTCTCCATCAATATATGAAACAAAAGAATGATGGACCAAAAAAGATAATATGTTCAATCAAGACAGAGAAATGTATCCGCTAACCAACTCTCTGATTAATGTCTATGAAAACTGAGTCAAACAAAGAAAAAGAAAATCGTATTACAGTATTGAAACTCCTAAAAAAGCATCTCTGAACTTTGCCATGCCATGTATCAAAGGAAAGAAGTAAGCTAGAAGTGGAAGGTCCAGTCTCCAATATGAATTACCATTGAAACGGGAAGAAAAGCCACCAATGTACTGTACACTCCAGGAAATGAAAAATGGAATATTTGGCATCACCTTTCATCAGTTAGCAACTAGGCTTAATAGAGCCTCACTCTTGCAGTCACTTCCAACCCAACATGCCTTGAATTCCATCTCATTATTAGCCTCTTCACTGTGCATAAGTGGGAGATTAAGATCAATACCATCAGATATATCAGAAAATTCCAGCTGCTTTGCAGGCTGTTTGTCACTGGTTCCGGGGTCTTTCGACATGTGAGACCTCTTGTGACCACCCAAAGCTTGCCCTGATGCAAAAACCTTAAAGCAGATTCCACACTTGTGCACCTTATACACCCTTGTTCCATAACTAGTCACCCCATTCATTTCCTGCTCCACTGAATTCTCAACATACTCAACCTTCAAAAGCTTCTCACAAGCCTCAATTTCAGGAGAACTGCTACTCTGTATAATTTTCTCACAGTTCTCAATCTCCTCTACAGCATAGCTTCTACTCTTTCTGTGGATTGTTTGATGACCTCCAAGGGCCTGGTGAGATTTGAAAGTCTTGCTGCAGATCCTGCACCTGTATTTGTTCTTTTTCTGGGAATCATCAGACATCTCAGAATTCAATGGAGTGGTCACTAGCTTGTTCAAAGAATCTCCTCCTGGTTGCGCATCACAAGCATGGAACATGGCATATTTGCAAGAACTGGAATTTCTGGATCCAAAACCAACTAAACCCAATCCTTCCATCAACTTCTCCCCTGGTTCTACTTGAATAGACCTGAAGGCCATTATTTCACCAGAAATTCTTTCCTCAATTTCAGTATCATACAATTCAAATCCAGATTCATCATTTTCCTTGGACACCCTGAATTCAACACCCATACAGAGCCTGTCATTGGGAGCTTCTGATCCAACCATCTTTTCATTATCAGTCATAATCCCAGAATCCAACTCTTTACACTCACTTATGTTATTCTCATACAAAACATTCATAAACGCAAAAGCATCAGAATCAGACTTATACACTCTCGGTTTCTTCATCTGGAAAGACTCATCCTCATCACAAGAAGGAATTCCATTTTCCTTCTGCATAATTTCTTTATTTTCATGCAACTTGGAATTATTATCAGAAGACTCCCCAAATGAATCGAAATCACTCCAATTCCTTACACCCCTAGACAGCATCATCAAAAATAAAGCAGCATCTTCCACTTCTTGATCGATTTCAACTAAACCAGAAGATTCATTCAAGCTAGAAAGTGATGAATTAGGAGCATTATTATACCTCATTCTTTTTGATCTCTTTCTCCTCATTGTTATGCTCTCCAAGATCAGCTCTTGACGTGAACCACCAAACCCTGATTCACCTGAGACCCTAAGCTTTACAGGGTGTAACCTCATATGACCAGTGAGAGCCTTCAAAGACCGAAACTTTCTGCCACATTCTTGACAGTTAACTTCCTTCCTTTCTCTGCCAGAATGATGCCTCATATGACCAAACAAAGCTTTCATTGACTCAAAATCTTTGAAACAAGCTTTGCACTGAAACTTCAGCGTTGAACTAGTAGTACCATCATCATCAAAGCCTAAAGATTTCCGAGATTTCTTGCGGTTATCCTTCAAGCCGTAACCTCGAAAATCCATGTTCTCCTTTGCCTTTCCTTTACCTGAATTCTTTTTCATTGAGAAAACTCACGTTACATAACTTGCAGAAAAGCTTATCTTCAGTGCAGCTAAACAAAGAAACCCAGAAAAAAACCACCACTATCTTCAAAGAAGCACAAGAAACAGAGGGAAAAAGATACGAGTAATACCCAGATCAAAAAGAAGGCCGTTTAAGTAACAAGAGATGGAAAATCTTGAAACTAAATGCAAGTAAAGAAGAACCATTGTCCTGTTTCGTTTAACCTGGCGGAGTTAAAAAGCCTTAAACAAGATCTAGGCGGCTAAAGAACCCTCGACAAAATTGGGTTTTGACTCGTTCTTGTAATATTCACTTGTTTTGTTTGAACTAAGTAGGCAGAAGATCAAACTGAAATAGAGTTTCGGTAAGTAGCTGTTGCTTTTTGGCAGTAGTAAGCAAGAAAATGACACGAGAATTGAAAGGAAGAGAAAGAGAGAGAAAGAAAAAGAGTTGCTTCTTCAAATCCTTGCGTCTCAAGCAAAGCTACAAAGACTATCAGGGGCTTGGAATTGTGAAGTGCCCTATGTTAAATTGACTTAACCGGGCAGAAAAAAAAAAGGAATTTTGGTTATATTAGGAGTGAAAATTTGGAAAACAAAGAAAAAAATGAGAAAAAGAAATGGGAAGTTATTAGTTTTATGGAAAGGGTTTTATATATATATATATATATATATATATATATATTGGGGTGGGATGAAGGTTATTTGTAATTGAAATTAAGTTTTATAGTGCGTTATATTTTTTTCTTAATCATTTAATTAAAAAGTTATTGACAATGAAAGAATTCTCTTAATTCATTAGAAAGAAAAAGTTTTCAAGGCTTTCCCAAATTTTTTGTCACAATTTTTATATTCCTACGTCTATCTCATTAATATGATTATAACACGTAAATGCTAGGTGATCAAAACCAAAAAAAAAAAGTGAAATCATATTATCTTAATTTGTTTTTGTTTTATGTTTTTGATTTATTTTAAACTTATGTTAAGGTTAAAAAGTAAGAAATTGTTTAATTTTTGGTTATAACTTCTAAAGGAAGAGCGATTTAAATAAACTAATATAAGTTAAGAAGATAAGTGATAGAAATTTGCAAAATGGTTTAAACATTTCATCTCTTTATAAGTTTAATAATTGTATGAATGTACGTATGTAGCATATTTTTTTGTTTAAAAATTACATTTGTTTTATTTTATTTTTGGGGTAAAATTATAATTTGAATTAAGAGATTTTCGTTTTTAAAACCTGTTTCAATATTTGTGACAATCCATAAATTTTTTTTGGTACATAAAAGTTTAGGTGAAGGAAAAACTTTTTCGGTTCATGATCAAAGCATGCTACAAGCCTCAACGGGATCTTATATTGAACTTACATATCGTCTACCAAAAAAGGATTGCTTGTAACGGAACATGAAAGTCGAACCTAAATTTTACAAGTAAAGTGAACAACCTATTAATATTTTATTTTGATTTTGATTTTGAATTTGAAAGAAGAAAGGAAACTTCTCAAAGAAAAAATAATTGATTAGGAAGTTAAAAATGAAACCACTTTAGTTGTGAATGTGATCAAGGAATCAAGATATCTTTTTTGTTTCCTAGCCTTTTTCCTTAGATTAGCACAAAATAAAAATAATAGACTATATAATTTCCCAATTAAAAGACAAAAAGGTGGAATGCATCATAAGATGAGATTCTTAACTTTCCTTTTACACACACTAGAAAATATCCACGTGCTCTAAAAACGTTATCAACGGCTAGGATTATTCCATCAGATCACTTAATTAAGGGGTAAATACACTGAAAACAACTGTCTCCAACCATTCCCATAATCTCATTGTTTTACTCTCAAAGGGCAGCTGCTATTTTAGAACTTGCTTAACTTACAAATGAGTGGCAATCAAGTGACGCAAAAAGTTTTGACTGTGGGATGGATGGTTAACTTGGGAAAATCATGAATTGATTTGGAAAATTGGGTTTAATAAATCAATGTGAGATGGACCTTTAACTACCTTGATTCCGAAGGATTACTTGACTAATTGAGGTTCTATGCATCTTGGAAACCACAACTCATGACTAGGAAAATATACACCAAATTAAGATGCTAAACATGCTAAACCATAGTTAGACTTGTACAAGAGCAAGTTATCTATCTAAACTTAAAAATTCGTTTAATTTTTTGAATGGATTTGAATAAAAATATCAAACCCATTAAACGAGTTTGAACTTGAAAATCAAGACAATGAATCGAGCTTGAGTTCATCATTTTAAGTCCAAGATCGGTTCAGTCAGATTCAATAATTATAATTTTTTTACTATTTTTATACTAATGCATTTTTTAGTTACTTTTTTATTTTTTGTACAATTTAATTTGAAATTGTATTTTTTTAGATTTTAACAATTTATTTAAACTTATTTTATTATGCTTATTAACTATTATGTGTTTTAATATATTTATATTTTATTATAATTTTTTAAAAAATTAATAGGATTTTGATATATTTAAAATTATTCATTATATGTAAAAACAAAATTTAGATAAAAAAATTAAGATTGAAAAATTAGAATAGACCAAACTTGGACTCACTTTTTCTTTAATACTAAATCTAAACCTAATTAGAACCTGACTTGACTCGGTTCATGAACAGATATATCCATAATCATTCATTCTTTTTTCTTAGAATAATAAGATTTTTTTCCTTTTTATATTGATAATATAAATCATATAATAACTCATTTTTATAATGAGTTCATTTATGTTTTCAATGCGACTAGTTAAATGATTTTTGCTTTGTCTCAAGTTCAGAATATTAGAAAATGAATAACGACTGAAATTAGGAGAGTTATTTAAATTTGATTCAGAATTCAAATTTCAATAAATATATATAATTTATTTAAAAACAAGTTTTAAGGAAACTTGAATTAGGCTTTTAGAAAAATTTACAAGCTGTAAAACAAGAAGAAGAAATTCTTATAGTGTGAATATTTGTTGCAACCCAAGTGGCATCTAAAATAATATTACTTAGTTCAACTCAATTAAATTCAATTTTTAATACAACTTGTTTACATCTATCTTCATCATTTTACCAACTAGAGTGTTTCCTTGGAAAGATTTTAAAAAGAAAGAGGTTTTTTGTTTAAAAAAAAAAAACAAAAGAGAATGAGGAATCGAACATTGAACTTAATATCTTTTAAAGAGAGATAACAACTACTAAGACAATCTTTATTATTCAAACAAATTCCTTTCTACATCCTCTAAGGTTTTTTTTTTTTCATCTAGTTCTTTAGTTTTTACTCTTTCTACTCTTGCATTGTAGATTGAATGATTGTCTTTGTTTATATTTTTTAATTATCATTATGTGATTAAGTCCTTACCGAGAGTAGTTTGAGATTTTATACCATCAACCCTTGATTAGGACCTTAATTATTTTAGTCTTAAGGATGAAGATCTGTGGGGTTCATGATTTCTTATTTTAATCTAGAGGAGACTTTCTGGTACTCCCCCTTGGCCAAAATCTACTATTAACAGGCTGGCCAAACATAGATCAGATCAAAGAAGCAGGTTTTGTTGTCCACATTCAGGAATCAGGATAACCTAGGCTACCATTCATGAACTATATTTTTTCTATTAATCAAAGAATTGTGTCATTTATACCTTTGTGACAAGCAAGTAAGAAAGATTAGGAAAAATGGTTCATCTTGAAATCTCAATCAACCAAGTACTTTGATTTGAGATAATAAGTATCTAATTAATCTCCAAGAGGACATCTCAACTAGCAACTAGAATTTAAAACCTTTGATTTACATAGATTTCGAATTCAAATCTCAAAATGAGAGGAATATTGAGATTTACGAGTCCAAAAAACCTACCTCCATGTACATCAAAGAAAAATATTTAGTCAGTTGCCACCAAACGTGTTCATAACATCTTGGTTCAGTAAATTAAAGAAAAAAAATGTTACGTTTAGAGCATAAAATCAAGCATAGATTACAAAGTGTGGAGTTTCTGCATATTTGGTTTTCTCATTGCAGAAGTCCAAATGGGCCGAACTGATATGGAAGAGTGAAAGTAATGCAATAAGAAGAATGTAGGTAGGAATTCATATATCACTAATTTTAGAGTAAGAAATCCCACATGTTTCATTAAATATTAGATTTACACATTGTCTATAATCTTCACTTGAGACCATCCAAATTGATGCTTAAATTGGACAACTTGACACGTTACATGAAACAAGCTGACCACTCATTATCTTACGCCCTCTCGCATCATTAAAATGAAGATTAAAACACTAACTTCATGAGTTTGGTTGATCAATTAGTCAAGTCATCCATCACCCATTTCTACCAAATTCATTCGTTTAAGGAAAAAGAAATGAATTTTTACCACACAATTGTTATTTGTAATCTTACTGCTTACCAGAAAAAAGAGGAATTAAAACTCAAAAATTCTGATAAATGAGCTTTTAACGAAAGCTTAAGCTAAGCTATGTAGTCAATTTTCATGTCTTCCTATTAAGAGGAAAGCTATAAGTGTGACCAAAAAATAAAAAATAAAAAAATATATCATTTAAAAACTTGGGTGCTTCTCATTCCGAATTCAATAGCTTTCTATCTTAAATTTGGGCCCCAACCAAGAATATTTGAATATTTGATTACAAGTAGAGCATCATATGTGAATAGTCTAAATATTTGACACATGTAATATATTATAATAAAAAAAATTATCCCTTTTCAAGTTTCAAAAAGATAGGAATGTATATTTTAATATATTAAAAATAGAAAATAAATTAATTATTTTCTAAATTAATTATCTATTTTAATTTTTAAAAGATAAACATATAACATCTATATCTTATGTCATTTATATCTAAATTAAATAAAAATCTTATGTCATTTATATCTAAAGATTAAAAAATATAACATCTATATCTATAGCTTTATCAATTAATTTTTTTATTTTCTAAAAGATAAATCTATAAAATCAGTATGGATAATGTAATATATAACATACAATAATATAACATCATACCTTTAATGATTACTGCATAATTTTTTTTAAAATTTTCTAAATGACATTTTTTAATTTTTTAAATTAATACGTAATATGCAATCATTTTTTTACATTAATATTACAAAATATAACATCAATATCTACCACTTTTATTAATTAAATTTTTTTAATTGTCTAAAAGATAACATCTATATGTGTGTGTATATAAAAATATTAAAATTTTGAATTTTCTCTATTGTTATTACATAAATTGCATGTAATCATTTATTTTTTTTATCAATGCTTGGTACTTATGGATCTAAAGAGTCGAAAACAAAATTTTCTATTATTATTTTTGTATTTAATTTATTCGAAGGAGTATCTGACATAGAATTTTATTACACACTATATAAAAGACTAGCATCGAATGAGATTTCAATATTTATAAATACGAAATGTTTGTCGGAGATTAAAGTATTGGTCACAAGTCACTATTCAAGGTATTAGGTTAACATATATATATTGAATGATAAAATATTTAGCAACACAATTTTAAAACATAACTGATTTAGCATGTATCTTGGTATAGACTATTTTTGAATTTGTGTTATGTATGTATGTATTTCATCGGTAGAGTAAATATTATGAAAGTTTATCCAACTTTTGGTTGGTATTATCTGTCATGTGGGTGCAACAAAAAGCTCTTTGAAGTTGATGAAAAATTTCATTGTTCCTCATGTAATGTTGATGTCCCTAATCCAACTCCAAGGTAAATAATAATTATATTTCCTATATTTAAAACATTAAACAAAAATTATTCCATGATGATAATATAAGCATTTTATCATTTTAATATATATTTATATATATCTTAGGATTATTATCCTATCCACCGCCAGTGAAGTTTTTTAACCCCACAAGTAGGGTTAATTGTCACGTTCTGAATTTAGGTATTTTCTGTATATTTTCCACTAATTTCACAAAATCATGGTTGGGTTGTCTACAGTGCCATCATTTCACTAATATAAAATTCATATACAAAGGGAAATTATTTATTTACATTATGAAATCTCATAAAGTTTACATCCCATAATTCTATTTTACATACTGTACAATATAAGTCTGAATACATAAAAGTGAATATACCTCAACTGTGAAGTAATTCTGCAAAGTGCAAACCTCCTAAGCGGAAGAAAAAGTCTACTGAAAGTAATTTGGGAGGAGGGGAAAAATGGGATGAGCTAATGTCCAGTAAAAATATATATAATAAAACTGATACTATATAACTATATGAAAATGTCAAAACATGCGTTAAAATTTATAAATTATGCAAGTAATAAATTAGGCATGAGTTTCACAGGAAGGATACTATAGTCAGTTAGGAAACTGGATAAAGTATGGGAGGTATTTTAGAATACTTGTGGTGTCTCGATCCTTATATGCGACTATAGGGAGTTCGTAAATGAAATAAATTTCAAATATAAAGTTCATAAGTTCACATTCAAGAAATAAATTCTAAAATACTATGTAAATACATATATAAAGCTTTAATTCACCAAATTCATAATAAAGTCACAATTTAAAATCATCAATATCATCACAGTTTGTAGAGACAAGGCATCACCCAATAGACTCATGCACAGGACATATGGCCATAGTCAAAATATAGTCTTCGGTGGTACTGATCAAGCACCATCCAGGTTGCTGATGACGGGATCAAGGTCAATCAACCCACTAGTCAGTTATACGATCATACACTCATAATAGCATGTGCCCGCAAGCAGCTATGGGGTTAATGGTGTCTAAAAACAATATAAAACATTTTATCACGATTTACGGAGATAATTTCTGAAGGTTAAATCTTCAATAAGTCCATAAAGAAATAAATTGAGAATATATGTAGTTTCAAGATAAAAAATTATAAAATATTCATAACTCATTATTTGGTTCTAAAAATATTCCATTTATCTGTAAACAAGTCATAGCAACATATCAATGCTTTCACGTATGTAAATTTCGATAACATGAATTTTTAAATATTATTTTTCGATATAATATGAATTTGATAAATCTTAATGAAATAAATGGAAATTTCTTGGCAAATCATTCTTCATGAATATTCAATGACATAAAAAGAATAATTCATAGGATTATAAAAATTTCGACAGCATAACGACTAGGTATATCCTAGCCCTTCTACACGAAAACAACTGAAATCCACAACCACAGTTCACAATTTTCAATCCAATAGATTCCAAAACAATTTCAAAGAATTAATTTCATATCAAAACATGCATTATAGTATCCCTATAATTATTATATATATATATATCCCTTACCTGATAACTTTTCACCAGGCTACAAATGAGCACCAGTGTCCCTTTCAGTACTCTTAGCTACAAATTAACATATTGATATTATTAATATTCTATATTTTCATTATAAAAATATTTAATATCATAAAATAGATTATATTGCCTATTGCAGCCTTATTTTTCGGTTTCTTTTCTACCGGTAGGAAAATTATAACTTTCTTTATATAATTCTGATTTCATTTTCAGTTGCGCCTAAATTCTCAGAATGGTTTGTACATTATTTTAGGACCTAAATGGAATCAAAATGGCCAAGAATTCTCCTTCCCCTTCACCTTGGCCGAATGCTTCTTTCTCTTCCACCATGGTATTTCTTCCACATTTAATTATTTAATCAATTCCAAATTAATTATATGAATTTCCTATGCTACTTCCACATCAAATACACATCAAATGACACCAAATTATGGTCCTCCATGCCATGGCCGAATCATCATCTTCATCCCCACCTATTGTTATTCTTCCATTTAATTCAACTAAATTAAATTCTAACCTATTTATGATTTCTACCATTATTTCCTATTAAACTAACATGAAATTAACATCAAACAACATCATCATCATGATCCACCATGCTTGGCCGAAACCCTCACTTGCCCAAACACATGATTTTTACATGATTCAAGTTTGATTATGCATCTAGATATGTTAAACATTAAGCATGAAGCATGAAAGACTAAGAAAAGTCGACACTTCCTCACCTTTCTTCTTTGGCCGAATTTATCAAGGATGTCTACAAGTTTATTTTGGCTGATTTAGCAATTGATTTTGGTACCAAAATGAAGAGCAAGTTGAATAGAACACGGTTGGTGAAGATGATTTTTGGTTTTAGTGTGGTTTTGCCTTAGTTTTTATCACTTTCTCACTCTTCAAGAGTGTAAAAATGGTGGCTGGTTTGAGAGAGGAAGAGGGCTGTTGAAATGAGAAGAAAATTGGTGAGAAATCTGGAAAAATTCAGACTTTAAAAGCAAAATTACAAATTTGCCCCCTATTATAAAAATTTTGGACTATTTTACCCTATCAGTTTGATTTTGTTGAAAACTATCAGTCTAATCTCTAAAATATGTCTTTTAATCACCAATCACATCTATTTAACATATTCTTATGGTCGTAGTAGTTTTCGTTGAAGTTTGATTAGTCATTTGTGCAAAATTACGAAAATATCCCTAATCGTAAAATTGCGTAATTTTTTGTTTTTTTTGGATGATTTAGTCTATCTATAGCCATGGCATGGGACCCTTTCACATGAAGATTATTTTACATTCGACACTTGGCTAGAAGTCAATTTCATTTTACTGTTATTCATGAAAATTCTGTCGGCCTATGTCCTTAATCGTCATTTTTTAATTTATTTTAAATGCTTTAAAAATAATCTAAATAATTGAGTTTGAGTTAGAATTTCTTGCCATCTCCTTATTTGGCTCCGAATATCGAGTTTTCCAAGTTTCACCTCCATCCGGACATTGAAGGTCCGTAGGGCCCACCATGCTATTACCCCGTATTCCCGTGAAATACATAGGAATTGAGAGTGATGAGAATTCTTATATACACTACAATTTTAAAAAATGTGGTTCTCACATTAATTAAGATAATGACACGTGCTCTTTAAAAATATTAAGAAAAAATAAAATAAAATAGAACACATGTTGTCATCTTAACCCCCCTGTGGAGTTAAAAAACTTCATTAACGGTTGATAGAATAATAATCCTATAACTTAATTGTAGCATTTTATATATTTTATAGGTATAAGTTGAATGTTGAGGAATTTGATGCAATGGTTCTGGAAAAGCGATGTTTTGCACTTTTCAACATTGAAACTAAAAAATTAATAATAAAGATGTTGACAATCTTTATAAAATTTCTCTTAAAACATTGATTAGTTAACAATTATACTTTATAGGTATAAGTTGGATGTTGAGGCATTTGATGGTTATGAAGAAGCAATGTTTGTACTTTTCAACACTGAAGCTAAGAAATTAATTAATAAAGATATTGACAATCTTTATGAAATATCTATTAAGGTATTGATTAGTTAACAATAATTTTAATATTGTTCAATATGCATTTTAATTTAATGATATGTATATGACTGTGATTTAGGGAAATGAAGATTATAAAATTCGAGAGATATTTAAAGATCTCAAAGATAAAATTTTTGTGTTTGGAGCAAGAGCATCAAATTATAATATTGAGATAAAAAGTGCTAAGCTTACCATATCTAAAATATGTCACTTTGATTATAAACTTTAATATCAAAAATTATTGGAAGAGGTATGTATACATTTATAGAATATGACTATCTTTGTTATATTTTCATATAACATACATTATACAAGAAATTAACTTTAATCAAATCCCAAATTAATATTTTATTCATGTCTTCTATTTCATCTATGGAATTTATTGAATCATTAAGTAAAGTGACACATCATTCAAAGATAGCACTAAATACTCAAAAATCATTTGTTACCTTTTTAACTCAACAAGAATTCATTGAAGAATATGTATGTAAAAAAAAATTGTACACTTGATTTTAATATGGAAAAATATTTAATTTTTTCAAATCAAACACATGTTGAATTTTTTTATATATTGTTTTGTTCAATAAATTACAATGAGTTTGATTTAACTTTTATAAATTTGCATAATTATATCCAATAAATAATTTTTTATATTTTTGTATTATAATATACAAATTACAAATAAAAAATATTAAATATACATATGTTGTCTTTTTCATAAACATAATAATTATATTATAAAGTTTCAAAAAATATATATCATTAATCCATTTATTGTTTGATTAATGTATAGTGAAAATGAAAGGAAAATATCTTTTTTATTGTATTTATTTAAAATTTATATATACTTAAAGAAAGTGAAATAATTTTTTAAACATTATGGAAAGAATAATTGCATTTATAAAATTGTATTAACTTTATTTGATCAATTAATACAATTATATTAAAGTATATTTTATCAATGCGAGATGTCTAAATAATTAATTGAATATAATTACTAGTCATGCACTTAATTTTGGAAGAAAAAGCTGCACGATCCTTAAACCACATCATCGTTTACTGTTCACCCCTTATGTTTTCACTATTCATCCTATCTATTTTCACTGTTCAATACTTTCTTTTGGTAGAAAAGTGGAAATTAGATTAAAAACAAGTGAAATACCCCTATCTGGGGTTACAGACTATAGTTCTAGGGGTTTTCAACCCATAGCATCATACATCAAAGGAAGTTTAGTACATTCCGGTGGAGACTCAAAAGTAGCAAAATAGTCTTCCATATTGTTTCCTAATTTGGCTAGGCTATCCGCGCACATATTAGCTTCTCTAAACACTTGTGATATTGAGGCTCATCACAGCTGCTGCACTAAGTTCCTGCAATCAGAAACAAGAGTGAAGTGAGTATGAGATGGAGGGACTCCATTAGAAAAGAGGCTTACCACATTTTGTGAATCCATTTCAATACACAGATTGTGAAAACCTTTTTCAACACCGATTTTTAATCCATCTCTCAAACCCCAAAGCTCCGCGCTAATGCTCGATGTAAACACAATGTTCCTGGCATAGCCACATATCCATTTGCCATTTGTATCCCTAAAAATGCCACCCGCCGTCGCCTTTCCTGGGTTTCAATTAGCTGATCCATCGGTATTGAGTTTTATACAACCCATTGGGGGGTTTTCCAACCAACTTTTATAGTTTTTCTTGTGGTTTTTCCTGTATCTGGTTTCATCACCGCCCAATATTCTTTGGCTGCTTTGATGGTTTTGTGGGTAGTAATAGTCACATCCTCTTGCTCATTCTTGAAGACAAGTGAATTTCTAGCTTTCCATAGGTTCCAGATAGTGAACAGAAAAAGTACATTCCAAGGAATTCCTTCGACTGTACAGTTCTCCTTTGAATTGTTATTGGTGTGTAGCCAATTGACAAGGTCTCCATCAAAACCAATCGACTGACTGAGAAGAAATTTAGGTCTTGTCCAAAACTCTTTAATCTTGATACAGTCTTGGATGCAATAGGTAATCGACTCTTCAAGAATATTGCATTTAGGACATTTCGATGATGGATGAACTCCCCTAGCTGCTAGCATTAGTCTCGTGGCAATTTTTCCATGCATACATTGCCATACAAAGAATTGAATCTTTGGTAATGTAGGAAGTTTCCAAATTGATTTCCAGATCTTGTTCTCCTTCGACATGATATTTTTTCCTAAGAGGTATGCTGAGCCTATAGAGAAGTGGACTGACGGCGAGAATTTCCACGAAATAGAATCACTGTTATCTCCACTACATTGTAAGGGGGTAGCTTGAATTTTATCTTTAATTTCTTTAGGTAATTGGTTATCAAGTAAATCAAAATTCCACGATCCACTGGGGGAGAGCACCTCCTTAACCAATGTTTCTTCATCTCTAGGTTTCCATAATCCATACAACAGGGAATTAAGGGGGTCGAGCCCTGACCAGTCGTCTTTCCAAAAATAAGTCTGGGCTCCATTGCTCACCACCCATCTAAGGCCCTTCTCCAAAATATAGGATGTCTTCCTCATACCACTCCACACTAAGGAACAAGCTTTCCTAATAAAGACCTCATTTCTTGAGTATTTGGCTTTCAAAACTTTTGCCCACATGCTTTGTTGTTCTATAAGAAATCGCCAACTTAATTTAGTCATATTAGCTTCATTAAGATCGACTAGATCCTTAATGCCCCATCATTTGTTGGGAGAGTGACGGTATCCCAGTTAACAAGATGGATCTTCCTTCTTTCCTCATTGGATCCCCTAAAGAAATCCCTTGCCAATTTATTTATTTCTTCGCAGGTTTTCTTAGGTATAGGAGTTCCTTGCATATAATAATTCGGTATAGCTCCTATTACTGATTTGATAAGCAAGGTCCTACCTGCTATAGACAAAAGTTTTCCTTTCCCTTCTAGCTAATTTATTTTTAACCTTATCAATGATGAAACGAAAGCTTGACCCACAATGTTTTTTAGTAATGGGAAAACCCAAATAATTACCGATGTCTTCCACATATGAGATGCCTAAAAAATTGCTAAAGAAGTCTTTCCTAGCTTCCTCCATGTTTTTTGAAAAGTAAATGACCGACTTCTCTGTATTAATCTTTTGTCCTGATTTGCTGCAGAAGTCTCCAAGGATTGTCAACATTAAGTTGCATGTAGGAATTGAAGCCTTACATATGAGGATAAGGTCATCAGTAAAAAACAGATGGGAAAGTTTTGGTCCCCTACGGCAGATCTGGAATGGTTCCCATTGCCCATTCTCACACGCCTCATGGATTTTTAAGGAAAGATACTCCATGCAAAGAATAAAGAGATATGGAGATAAAGGATCTCCTTGTCTAATCCCTCTAGAAAGGTAGATTTTTTCTCCCTGTTCCCCATTTACAAGAATGTTTAAAGCCGAGGAAGAAATGTAGGATAGGATAAGGTCAATCCAGTTTTGAGGAAATTGAAAGAAATGGTGCATATCTCGAGTAAAACTCCACTCGATCTTGTCATAAGCCTTTTCGAGATCGACTTTTACATCAAGAATCCCTAATTGCCCTTTTTTTTCTTGAAGGAGTGGAAGATTTCCTGAGCAATAATAACATTATCTTGAGCCCGTCTTCCAGCAATGAAACTTGCTTGGCAAGGATGGATGATGCGCGCAAGTATTGGTCTGATTCTATTGACCAAGACTTTAGTGATAATTTTGTAGATTGTATTACAAAGTCCGATTGGGCGAAATTGTGTTATCTTCCCAAGATTTTCAACTTTTGGGATCAGACATATGAAGTATTCATTAATGTATTCAGGGATTGAGCCGTTGGTAAAAACTCTATTAACTAACTCAAAAACTGATTTACCAACAATGTCCCAGCATTTCTGATAAAAAACTGGATGAAGACCGTCAAGTCCTGAGGCTTTAAACGGCTTCATAGATTTGACTGCCTTCAAGACTTCACCCCACCCAAGTTCTTTATTGAGGGTAAGCCTATCATCATCGGATAATATATTTCATTGAGTGCTCATGTTTGAGATTTCCAGCCTTCCACTGATTAAGGAAGGTGAAGAGTTCTGTGAAGTAATTGGTAATATGATTCTTTATTTCCAAAGGGTCACATAACCAATTGTCCATTGTGTCCATCAATTTAACAATTCTATTTTTTCTTCGATGTTGAATTGTTGAAAGGTGATAGTATCTTGTGTTTCTGTTACCATCAAATATCTAATCTACCCTAGATTTAAGGGCCCAGATCTCTTCTTCCATCTTGAGGATATGGATATATTCAGCTTCTAGCTCTCTTTCAAGACTGGCTAGTTGACTACTACGGGAACTTGAATGAATTTTCTGTATGCCATTCAATCTTGCCCTAAGTCTTCTCTTCTTTCAAAAGATGTTGCCAAACGTATATTTATTCCACCAACTAACATCCTTTTGGAAAATAGGGATAGCTCCAAAATAGAATTGTCTACTTGATTCCAAGCGTTTTCCATAATAGTTTTGAAGCCTAGATGGGAGAACCATATAGTTTCGAAACGAAATGGTCTTCTACCAACATTCTGTTTTCTTGGGTAAAAGTCTTGCAAATTTGGGCAGTGATCCGAGTGAACTCTTGTAAGATGAAAAAGAGTTGCTTCAGGGAAAGAAAGAGTCCATTCCTCATTAGCCCATGCCCTATCCAACCTTTCTCATATGATTTGGCCATGGTGATTCTTGTTCATCCAAGTGAATTGGCTTCCCACAAAGCCAATATCAACCGTTCCACATTTACTTATACATTCTTGCAGTAATCTCGCTCACATCTTGCTAATTGGTTTCCCACCCATTTTTTCGGAATCGTCAATGAGTTCATTAAAATCACCCATCATTAACCATGGGTGTATGGGAGCTTGCAAATTCAGAAAGTTCATGCCAAAGCTTACGTTTGAGTTCAAGCTGTGGTCTTGCATATACCGCAGATAATAACCATCTAGGATTAGGTTTAGTAAGGCGTATCTGGACAGTTGCATGGATGACCTGAGGAGATGTATGGAGAATTTGACCTCCACTTCAGTGTCATGCCAAAGAACCCAGATGCCTCCTGAGAAACCTTCAGTGTCCACCCTAACCATATTTCCAAAGCCAAGTGATTTGCTAACTTCATCAGCTCTTTGACCTAATATTCGTGTTTCTGTGATAATGACCATGCTCGGATTTTTTATTCGAACAAGGTCCTTGAAAGCGTTTTTAAAATTTGGGCTTCCCGCCCCTCTGGCGTTCCAACACAGGACTCTCATTGGAAAGATTTCAACCGTGGGTAGATTCAACAACCATTCCACCAACTGTGGAACTATCTTGTTCTCCCCTGATGATGTCTTGCATATCAGCTTCGGAGTAGAATGGTGCTGAGGTAGTAGCATGACCGAATATTCCCTTTCCTTAGCGTTGCCAACAGTGGACGTTTTGATCAGGAGAGTGAATGGGTTCGACACTAGTTTCGATATGCATAGGTATGCTATCTCGCTGTCCTCTCTGCTCTTCAAAATCCTGACTGTGTCGATGGGTACTTGATAGAGCATGGTTTGTTTCATTTGGGGCAGAGGTTCCATCCTCCTGATGGTTTGAGTCAGGAAGTTTTGGTTCAGCATATTGATGTGGCTTTGGAGATCTGGCACATTGATGTTAATGGCTAGGTTGTTCCAGGCGAGCATTATCTCCTCTAAGTTCCAGTCGTTCTCCTGAGGGGGGTTTACATAGATGATCTCCATCGCTCTTTTTAGACTTAATATTTTGTTTTCCAGCACAAGAAATTACATCTCCAAAAGTGAAAAATCCTCCACTTCGCTTGTCATCTCGGCTTAGTGCTCTTGTCTCCTTGCCTAATCGATACCTGTTTTGTTTTTCTTTGCTGGAAAAATTTGAGGTTAAGCTATTAAAACTGAAAGAGGAATGGAATTATCTATTTTGAAAAAGGTTCTGCTCGATTTCCTTGAGTTCTTTTTGGTTTGGCACCATTGTCTTGTCAAAGTTTTTTGTATTTTCTTTTCCTATACTCTTTGTTGTGTCAGAGAAGTGTCTATCAAGATTTCTTTAATCCTTCCCATTTGCAGCTATGCCTTTTTCTTTAGACCCATCAATGCTTTTGGACCTAGGTTGTAGCCGTTGGGTCCTTTGGCTTGTGTTTTCTGCAAGCTTTTCTTTTCCTTTGTCTGACACCTTTTGCGTCAGGTTTGGGCGTGGGTTTTCCGTTGCATTCGGGTCTCATTTTGGCTTGTTTCTTCTTCGGCTAACCATCATCCATGGTCCGTACATATCACCACCGGTCTGCTCTTACACGTTACTGCTTTGTTGTTCCATAGGTTGTGGTGTTGGATTCTCCTCAGCTGCACTTTCTTGCCCCTTTACGCATTGATCTTTTCTATGTCCAAGGATTCCATATTTGTAGCAGATATTAACCCCTTTGTAAAGCACTAGTTGGATGATCTTCCCCACCCTGATCTTTAGTACGAGGGGCTTGTCCAAGTCTACCTGTATACATATTCTAGCAAACCTGCCTCTTGTGCTTGTTTCGGTAAAAGTATCAATCTTCAATAATGTTCCAAGTTGGTTACCAATTCCCTTCAAGATTTATTTGTCGAAGAATTCCATTGGGAGCCCCGAGAGCCTTGCCTATACTGCAGTTGTAGTAACAGCTTTTGAGGATTCAGCAATGAAGCATGGTTCCCATAACCTCATTGAGAGGTAGTAAGGTCCTACGAACCAAGGTCCTCCATATAGTGCTCTCTAGAAGTCTTCTTGTTTTTGGAACCGAAACAGAAAAAATCCTTGCCAAAGTCTATGTATTGTATGTTACCAGTAGGTTTCCATTGTGCAACAATTCTAGGGTAAAGGAAGTTATACCCAACTGATCTGCCAAAAGTCTTCATGATTATGGCGTTTTTTCATGGTTGTTGGATCCTGTTCTTTTCTTCTTTTGAGAGGAGTATGGTAGGGATCTCATCGACATTCTCAATCTCTTCATCTGATTCCTCATCGAAATAGGACGGTTGGTATATCAATGAGAAGTCGCTTGTGTCTCCATTACCCATCAATGAATCCTTATAAGAAGGAATGGTTTGGCTATTTTCATTCATTCTATGATCATTCACAGTATCATTGTTCTTGAATTCCCCATTTTTGGTGCGCTTAACACTTCTAAGCTTCAGATCATCAATCTCGCTACTACCTGGAAACTCGAAAAACATAGAGAGAGTTGCAGACGAAATCTCTTCAAAGTTTTTTTGGTGGGGTTACTGTTCAATACTTTTCACTATCTTTTTTTTTTTCCTTTTTCCCACTAAGTCTTTTCCCTCTTCCATTGACTTCTCTTCCTCCCTGAATTGTTCATCGTGATTTGTCCCTAATCTTTTACAGTGCATTACCATTCATCAAGTATTTTTTTTTGTGTAAATCACAGGTATCATCATCCATTTTAACGATATGAGACTAATCATGTTCGAAGTTTAGTCACAGTTAAGGTTCTTCACTCCTCCCCAAAGGTGTGTTTAGTGGGAGTCGAACCCGAGAGCTCTTATCATAAACTCAGCTGCGTTGCCAACTAAGCCATAACTTATGGGTAAGTATTTTTTTTTTGGCTCTTTCTTATTTTGTAAATAATTCAACAAATCCCTTAAGCCACGTTACTATTCAACCTTCCTACTTTTACTATTCATTATCGTTCACCAATTTTCTCCTTTTTTCTTTTTGCCAAGTTTTTTTTTTGTTTACCTTTTTTTCCTTGCATTGTTTGCCAAGGTTTTTTACAATTCATGAAAGAATTCTTCCTTATTCTTTTCTTGTTATATAAGCTTTGGAAAAAGATTAAATAATAAAATAATAATAAATAATAAGCAACTAAGAATAAAAAAATAATTAAATAAAAATAATAACAAATTTTTTGAAGAATAATAAGTAAATAATTATACCCTTAACTTTGAAAAAATTTTGGAAAAAAGCAGGCTCACATCTAAATTTTTTTTAGGAATAATAAATAAATAATCATCATACACTTAATTTTAAAAAAATGGAAATAAGCAAGACCATATGTGTGGTAACGTTGGCATGCTATTGTTTTTACCAAGGTTTTTTTTTTTTCCTTTTTTCCCCAACCTAGTTTTTTTATAAATATTTTGGCTTTTTTTCCTTACATTGTTCACCAAGCTTTTTTACCCAATTTTTATTTCTTTTTTGTCTTTTTTGTCCCACACCATGTGCGCACCCAGCTACACAACAAGTGCGGACCCAAGTGCGCACCTAAGCCCACATCGAGCCCGCACCAAGCGCCCATTGGGCATGCACCTAGGCGTCCACATGGCACATACCTGGAAAAAATTAAATAATAAAATAAAAATAAATAATAAGAAATTAAGAATAAAAAATAATTAAATAAAATAATAACAAATTTTTTTAGGAATAATCATATACTCAATTTTGGCAAAATTTTGGAAAAAAGGTAAGCCCACATGTAATTTTTTAAGGAATAATAAATAGATAAATAATCATATACTTAGCTTTGGAAAAAGTTTGGAAAAGGCCACATGTAAATTCTTTTAGAAATAATATATAAATAATCATCATACACTTAATTTTGGAAACATTTTAGAAAAAAAACAAGCCTACATGTGCTGCAATGTCAGTATGCTACTGTTCACTACGAATTGTTTTCATCAAAAATTTTTTCCCCCCACCAAGTTTTTTTCTAATTATTTTTTAGCTTTTTTCTCTTGCACTGTTCACCAGGCCTTTTCCACTCAATTTTGATTTCTTTTTTGCTTTTTTTCCCACACCAAGCACGCACCCAGTCGAACACTAGGTGCACTAGGTAAGCACTTAAGATTCAAACCCTAGCCACTAAGACAATAGAAAACACCTCACCATAGAGCTACTAATGCTCCTTTTGTCATATGTTGGTTTCAATTATACTTGAATTATAGTTAGAGCACATGACCAAATTATGTGCCCACATTCTCAAGCATCTCGGGCGGTAGGGCTCGCACACCCAACCACATTAGGTTGAAAGGTCCTACAATCCCAGCCACCATAAGCTAACAGGACCCACAACCCCGACCACCTTGGGTTGACGGGGCTTTTACTTCCACCCAACCAGGCCAATGGGGCTTACACACCTAGTTAACTCGAGTCGATGGGACCCACACTTCCGACCAACTCAGGTTGACAATGCTCACACTTCTAGTCAATGTGGGCCGACAAGGCTCAGACTCTTGGCCATCCCCGATTGCACAACCACCTTTATCAAAAAATATATGACCTAAGCATTGGAATACGCGCACAAAAAAAACCCTTGTGCCCTTATGATCATCTTCTTTTTTGCAAAGTTCTTGGCAGCACGTGACACGACAATTAAGGAGCTCACGTCATCATTACATTATTGTCGTCTTGAACGACAACAATATATTTAACATCAAATATGTTAATTTTGTAATGAATTCAGATCTTGCTCAATTTGCTAAATTTGTCAAAGCATGCATTGACGTTTTAAGTTGGCAATAAATCTTGCAATTTATCCTTTGAGTTTAATTACCTGAACCAATGAGCGTGGTTACCTACTCATATATAAAATTCTATTAAAAGCATAACATCATTAATATACAACAGCATAATAGTTTTTTCAAATATGACTTTTACATTACCAACAAAATTCTAGGTAAGAGTGCCTATTAGATGACTACGTTAACTCAAGCGTAAACTAGCAAAGTAAGAAGAGATGAATTGAATAGAATTGTTTCTATTTTTTTAATTAAAATTCAATGAAATAAAGTAAAATAATATAATAATTATATAAGAAATATATGTGAAATTAAGCACAAGTAAAATTGAAATTAATAGGAAAAAGAATATAAAAAATGTAACTCAAATATTTAGAAAGATAATCGCTTAAAAATACCTTAAGTCATTTACTATAATTTTTTTTTCAAAAAATTCAAATCCAATATTTTTCTTTTTTTTTTTATAAAGAAATTATAACTCGAAGATGGGAGAAAGGGATGCAAGTGCTTAGATTCGACTTCAAAACCTACTCAAGTTCATATATTAAAGAGATCATATGAATCAATTGAATTAAATTCTTAATTCGTCCAATTCACTATATTAACAAACTTAAAGATGCTTAAAAGAGTTGATTACAAGCTTTACAATTCTCTAAATCGCTCAAGTGTGTTTTTAATACAAATTCACCAAGTCATTTAACAAGATACTTTACTTAATAATTACTCACAAACTCTAAAGAGTTGCAAACAAATTTTTGCAAACCCAAAAACCTCTCAAAATATTGAGTGTTTGCTAAGTGAACATTAAAAAAATAGAATGATAAAGGTAAAATACGAAAGATGAATTGGCGCTAAAATCTTTTTGGATTCACATGAATTCTAGAGAAAATGAAAATATGGATTTTTATTCTTGTTCTCTTAATTTAAAAAAGTGTTGAAAGTGTCCCTTTATAGCTTGAAATGGCTTTAAAGTTTTGTAAAATATGGAAAAAGAAACTAAACGTTTTTCTTTTCAAAAATGATTGCTGGAAGTGCACAAAAATCTTAAACAAATTTAGTTTGAAAAACGCATTAATTTTTTTTATTTCACAATAATATTCATATAAGGTTGATAGAAACTTAACTGACTGATAAAAACCGATCAAATTCGATTAACTTAATTTGATTTATTCAACTTCAGTAGTAATCAATTAGATATAACAATTAATTCTATTAATTCGATCGGTTTTAGTGTTCAAATTGATAATTGAATCAATACTTATTAATTTATTTTTAAAAAATGTATTATATAGAACACTAATATAAAAATTAAAAATATAATATAAACTATATATTATTTAAATGTAAAATAATCTATATAATACAAATAATTTATTTTTTTGTTGCAAAGGAAATATCAAATAAGTGTTTGGATTTAAATCCAAAATTTACATTATATTAAAATTCATCTTTAATCACTGAATTAAGAGGTTATTAGCATAAATAATTTATAATTATAACAATTAAAACTGTTTTAATTGATCAAATCAATCGATCAATCCTACTCGATTTCGATTATCATTGATTATTTAATTTAAAACTATCAATTTTGATTCATTTTATATAATATGAATTAAATGAATTAATTTTTGAAATACAAAGATCAAACTGATTGATTACATATTCCTTAATTCTAAGCAAACAAGGCATGTCATTAGAGAAGATAGGACAAAATATTTGGATAATTTTTATTTTCTTTTCTAGTACAAAATATTCGGGTTCCGGTATCCCAAATCTAGCGAGTACCCGACCCGTTTACATCCCTAAATAATACTAATATCTCACTTAATAGGAGTAGAGAAATTTTAAAGTTTTAAAAATGGTAAAACTTATGTAGAATACTTTTAATAAACAGTAAAACAGATGAAGATACATATACTTACACCAAAATAAAATTAGCAAGGTTTTTGATTTATTAAAATAATTTTATATTTTTCATTTAATCAACATTTTATATTACAATTTCATGGTTTTTTTTTAAAAATATAACATTCGTGTAAATTAAAGACGGAAAAAAAAGGGTCATATATAAAAGTATTTCAATGAAGGGACAAATGATTTATGAAACTTCTAATCATTCTACGCATGACAGAAGATTAAATCGAAGGAGAATGAAGTTTTCTAACAGACAACAGAGTGATGGTAATATTATCAAATACACTGTAAGGCACAACACATCGCCTTCTACCTTCATCATGATGGTAACTTTCCGATTATGCTGGCTATGGGAAAACAAGGAACAACAAAACTCATCAAAAATCAGTAGTGAAGAATCAAACTGATGGCTGTAATTGCAACATAAGCATCCAACCCGTGTATCACATTTATGCCACTGCAGGCATGTCCTTGAGCCATGGATCCAGTGGCTTACCAATTGAGTACACTATGAAACCAATCTCCCGAAGCTGGTCCACATTCACGATGTTCCTTCCATCATAAACAAAAGCTGGCTTTTGCATGTTGTCGTATATCCTCTTGAAGTCCAGATTCTTAAATTCGTCCCACTCGGTCAGAATGCAAATTCCATGAGCATCCTTTGTAGCCTCATAAGCATCCCAGACACAGGTGACTTGTTTAACAGTTGTGGGACTCATGGGCTGCAAGTGAAGGGGATGGTCCCAGTCAAACTTGTTCATGGTAAGATCCCTCTGGATCTGGTCTTCAGTAACCTGGGGATCATATATGCTCAACCGAGCTTTGTCTCCCAAAAGCCCCTTGCATACGTCAATGGCTGGGGTCTCCCTAGTATCACCGGTATCCTTCTTGAAGGCAAACCCCAAAATAGCAATCTTCTTGTTTGAAACAGTGTTAAACATTGAGGAAACAACACGGTTAACGAAACGGTTTTTCTGATAGTCATTGATTTTAATGACTTGCTTCCAATACTCTGCCACCTCAGGAAGGCCGTTGCACTCACAGATGTAAACCAGATTTAGAATGTCCTTCTGGAAGCAAGAGCCGCCAAAACCAACACTAGCATTCAAAAATTTGGGTCCGATCCTCGTGTCCTTACCAACGGCATATGACACCTGTGTAACATCAGCCCCAGTTGCTTCACAGAGAGCAGACATTGCATTTACGGATGAGATCCTCTGAGCCAAGAAAGCATTGGCAGCAAGCTTGGAAAGCTCTGCAGACCAAAGATTGGTGGTGAGAATTCTCTCTTCAGGGACCCAATGAGCATAAACATCCTTTAATGCTTGGACAGCCTTATTGCCTTCTGGGGTCTCCCGGCCTCCAATGAGAACACGATCAGGGTTGAAAAGATCTTGAATCGCAGTTCCCTCTGCAAGAAATTCTGGGTTTGAAAGGATTTGGAATTTAATTCCCTTGCTGTTGTGGGTCAGAATCTTTTCAATTGCCTCAGCAGTTTTGACAGGGACTGTTGATTTCTCAACGACAATCTTGTCAGATTTTGATACATCAGCAATCATGCGGGCAGCACTTTCCCAATACGTAAGGTCTGCAGCTTTGCCAGCTCCGAGCCCCCGAGTCTTGGTGGGAGTGTTGACAGAAACAAAGACTATATCAGCCTCACGCACATGTTTCTCTACATCCGTGCTGAAGAAAAGGTTCTTGCCACGGCACTGCTTCACAACACCATCTAGACCAGGCTCATAGATAGGGAGCTGGTCACTGTTCCAGGCATTAATCCGAGATACAGAGATATCAACAACAGCCACTTCAATAGCCGGGCATTTAAGCGCAATCACAGCCATTGTAGGCCCACCGACATAACCAGCTCCAATGCAACAAATCTTCACCATTTTCTTTGTATACTACAAACTAAACAAAGAGAAGTATCCAAATATCAGGCAAAAACAAAATGGTGAAAACCATTCCTCAATCTACCCAAAAGCACAAGCCAAAAGTAAACCTAGAAGAAACTTAACCATTAATGTCGTTTGGAAAGCAATAAGATCCATACAGCAAGTTGTATGTAGACACGGAACTAGGCTATGTAATGCGTTATCAGAAAACATAACAGGTATCTCATATCATATACTATAGCATCTGATTATCACCTTTCCCAAGCTTCTTTAAACATGGAACTAGACTAAGATCTAATAATGATTTAGTGTGATTCTCCTGACAATAAAAAAGCTGAACTAATAATGAAAATGAACTACTACTGAAGCATAACATGGAAAACAATTACTACAGAAGAATATATACCATAAGATCTGACCAAGGCATCCAAGCACCGACGACTATCTCTAGTTACATTTGAACTTACAGATCAATAAAATAATAGATCCAGAATTCAAAAGAGAAACTATGAAATCAATGCAAGTCAATTCAGATCCATAGACAATTAGCTTGATTCAAAGTTCCCATTCAAGTTTCATAACCAAAATATTAACAGAATCTACAGATCAACCAAGAGACACAACTTGGCAAACAGATCTGTTTGGTTAAACGAATCAAAAAGAGCTATATTTTCAAAATTGGAACCTACTCACTTTAATTCACGAAAAAAGTGTTAAGAAAGCAAGTGATTTTGAATCTAGTCGAATAGAGACTCAGATCAAGAACAACTACCACTCAAAAAGATTCAAATTTTAAGCATGTTAACAATCAAAACAACCTCAACTAACACAGACAAAAGCTACCCATTTTAACTGATGGAAAACCAATGTGAGAAAAGAAGGAAGTTTTGAATCTTGTCAAATGGAAACTCAGATCATGAACAAACAACCCAAAAAATACTCATGTTTTGAAGCGGAAAAAGAAGCAAGAAAAACACTACCCACAAATGAAGTAAAGCCAAATCAATAAAGAGAAAATGTAAAGAAAAGAAAATGGACTAAAAATAGAATAATTTGAATCAATTTACCTCAAGAACTGCTCCTCAGACAAAAGAGTTCAGAAGAGAGGAGCTTTGCCTCAGCGATATGAAACCAGGAGAGCGGGGCGGTTGTTTTATACTCAACCCTCTTCCACTATTACCCTTTGTCGTTTTCCAAAAGAATGCCCCTTGACCGCAAAAGGAGGGTAAATATGTAAAAGTGATTACGGACTAAAATTCCCGTCAACTGAAATGAAATTACAGCTGTGGGCTGGTAAGTGGTAACGGTGTCGCCTTTAGCATCATTAAAATATTCTCAACGCGCTTCTTTTTTAACAGCAAGGCATAATCTGGCCTGCACTCTGGACTGCATTGACACGGAGACCTTCCTTGACGTTGCAGACAACTCATTTTAGTATTTATTTATTTATTTATATGAGTTTTTTTTATAGATTAATTTTTTTTGGTGTAAACACAGATATCTTTATTCGTTTTATGATCTAAGATTAATCTTGTTCGGATCGAAAATAGTAAATGATAAAATCCTTCCAACAGTAAAAACTTCAGGACTCGAACTCTATTCAAATATCTGAAAAAGAAGTCGACTTTCATATTTTCTAACTATTTGTTGGTTTTTATAGATTAATTTTGAATTACACAACGAGGGATAACTTTTTCGATCTCTGTGAAGATAAATTTTTCGACATTACATGTTCACAATTTCATAAGCTTCAATTTTTTTTTATTTTAAAATTTTAATCGGAAATCAATGAAATGAAGATTTAATATCTAATTGTTAAACTGTGTTGTAGTAGAATACTCTTTTAAATGGTTTTTGACTAGTGAATCGCAAACAGTGGACTTGGCTACTGGTTTCTCAATTTTTTTATGAAGTGCTTTTTGTACTTCTAAACCCATGAGTTCTTCAATGTGAATAATATTGGATAATGTTTAGTTTGAATCGAATATTACATGCATGACATGCGCGTATAACAAACTCTTACAAATATACATATATTTTATATAAATAACTTTAAATTAATTGATTGATAATATAAGACTGTCTGTGACAGTTTGTTTTTATATATATATACATACACATATATATTTTAAGATATTGGAGCAATAATGTATGAAATTTTGATTTAATGATAAATTCATGTATTTTTTCGTTAAAAGAGTGGTTTCGAGTTTTTCTCTTTCAAAATAATAATAATAATGTGCAAAAGAACTGAAAAAGCATGGAAAGATTAGCAGTACATATTATGCTAACTTGAAAGCCAATGTAATTTTAGACTTTTTAGTTTACATCACATCTTTTGAAAAGCTTCATATTTGGAAAAAGAAATTGAAGCCGTCATCATTTTTTGGAAGTGTTACATATATATATATATATATATATATATATATATATATATATATATATATATATATATATATATATATATATTTCCACAGCGTTTTCAATTCTTTCCTTCTAATGTAATTCTTATACTGGGTCACTTCCCACCTTAAACATTTTTATTTTTTAGGTTTCTTTCAAATCTTTTGTAATTAATTTATAGTTTTTTTCGTCTTTTATCATCAATATATGCTTATACATATAATTTTAATTATTTTTGGCTGAATTTGTCATCATCTCTAGATCCTCCCATATTGATGATTGTAGAAAATAAATTCTATTTTAAACCAGGATTTACTCTCCACTATGGGAAAAGGTTTGTAGTCTAATTATCATGTTAGTTGAGGTTAGCTTAGGGTTTCTAGAAATTTTGTTGAAAAATATTCTAATTGCAAGAAGGGTTGTACAAAAGTTTTTTTTAATGATCAATGATTTGCATGTGCATTAAAGCCATGAATCAATGACTAAGATTTATTATTATTATTATTATTATTATTATTATTATTATTATTATTAGTATTGTACAATTTTCTGGTGAGAGGAAGTATGAAAGGAAATCTTCAAAACCAAGAATGAAATTGCTTAAGGACTTAGGAATAAGAAAAAGTATTTTGAGTGCAACTGAAGCCATGTTAATTATGGTAGACAAAATAAAAACAGACCGGAAACCAAAGAAGAAGGAAAAAAAAGGTCGTAGCGATGATGATGATTCATAATAGTGACAGCAGGGTTATAAAAAACAGTAATATAAGAAATAAAATAGAATCACAATGAATAAAAAAGAGAAATGCTAGTTTTTTTTTTTAATTTCAATATAAATAAGAGATATTATATCTTTGTTTTGAAATTTATTATATTTTTTACATGCACTGTAGTTATTTTCATCTTTCCATTTTTTAATTGAATATTGAAGAAGTTTTAGATTTTGTCGAATATATATATTTCCGAATCAATTCAAATAAATTTATCTACATTTTTTAAATGAATTATTTAATAGGAGAGATCATGATTCATTATCACTATTTTCGAAAAAAACACCTAGACACGGCATAAGTAAAAAAAAAAAAGCCTTGTGATAAGTATGTTTTAAGTTTGAGTTTTTTTTTTTATATGAAAAATTTGAAATTTTCCCCAATAGGATTAATAGAGAATTCATATATAGAATTTTTCTGATATTTTGCTTGTATTTATTATTTTCAGTTAGTTAGTTGTCAATCAATTAGTTAGCTAACAATTTAGTTGAATGATGAGTTGATATTCAGCTTTGTATACAAACAATTATCTTTCTCTATAAAGAAACATGTAGACACCATTTTTGTCCGGTTCTTTTTCAAACATTTTTAATTAATTAGTTTTTTATATTTGATTTTTAATTTTTTATTTTTATTTTTTAGATTTAGAAATAAATTTTGGATTTTGATTTTGATTTTTATAGAATAAAATAAAGAAAATAAAAAAAAAAGAAGGAAATCAGAATTAATTTTGATAGGAAAGTAAAATTAAATGAGACTATTAAAGATTGAAAATCAAAATTTTGTGAAAAGGAAAGCCAAAATTAATATCGGATTCAAGTCCGATTCTTGAAATATAAAATTTCCTAAAAAAGTTGATTCTTGATTTCCAAATTATTACCAAAAAATAAAAAATATAAAAGAAATATAAAAAGAAAAAAAAGAAAAACCTAGGTCTATAAAAGGAGAAAACCCTAGAGGAAAAAGGGGGGGAGAACGACACAAAAAAAAAACCTAGAGAAAAAACCTAAGAAGGAAAACCCTAGGAAGGCTAGAGAAAACCTAAGAAAAAACCCTAAAAAAAATATATATTTTTCTGGCTTCTTATCCTTTCACCCGGGGGGACGCCTACTGGAGAAAAGAAAAACACCTTGAAGAATCTGGGTTTGAGCAACTCAACCCGCGAAGACCTCTGCCGCAGTTGCTGTTGCTGCGCCATCATCCTCGTCAACACAGCCCCATCTTCCTCACCTCACAACCAAAACCGAACCATCTTCAACACCTTTCCTTGCATTGTCCAGACCTTTTACGTGAGTTCTCTCCTTGCTGCTGCAGTTTTGCTTGGCGTAGAAGTCCCTTGTTGCTGCTTTCCCGGCGTTCCAAACACCACCACGCCAACCCTGCCATTGCACTCATCTCCATTGTTGCTGTTGTAGCTGTCTGACGTCGATCACTGCTCCATCTGATTATTGCCACACGTAGTCACCTACACCAAGCTTGCTGTTGCTTTGTTTCTTCAAAAAGTTCACATCGCCCAGCCACCCGTATTACAGTCCAATCACCACCGCTTGCCATTGTTTTTTTTGCTATGCTGTATCATATCGCATCACTGTCACAACTCCCTTGCCATGCACCATCATCATAGCCAAGAAACGCCGCACGCCTAGTGTCCCTGCTGCGTCTTCATCATCAAGCCACTGCTGCAGCTTTCTTCTTTGAAGCCAGCCCCTACATCGACACCATTGCCTTGTATCTCAGCCTTGCTGCTACCTGACGCTCCAACACGTGAGTTCTCTCCTTGCTGCTGCTGTAAAGACATGAGTTGCAAAGAAAACCAATAAAGATAAGGACGTGAGTTGCAGGAGAAAGGTAAAGAATACTCTCACAATAATAAATCCTTTCATTCTTGCTCACACACATAATGATTATTTAATTGCTTTTGTCTCACATGTATTAGGCCGTTTCCTATTTCTAGTCATGATGCCGTGTACTGTTTTGTTAATGTTGCTTTTTAGTTTTTATTATTTTAAGCATGAAGTTGGTTTATTTGTATAATTCGATTTGTTTGTATGGTGATAGTATGATAAGTTACCTTAGTTCGCATGTGTAATTAGGATTTTAATTAAATAACGAAATTGCATGGTTTATAGGATAAGATTTTAGAAATTGAATTTTAAAGAAAATGTAGCTCTTTAGGAAATTGTAACAAAAATCCTCTAGGGTTTTAAAAAATAAAAATTAATAAATATAAAGTTATGATGAAATAATGATAAGACTTAGTAAATAAAAATATTAATTAATTATTGGAGATAAATATGAATTATACCGATGATGACATTTTGAGAAAGTCAATTGAGACATCTTAAAAATGTCTAGGTGAGAAAATTCTTTCTTAAGTTGAGCCAAATTGATGGGATACTTTTGAAAGAATTTTCAATAAATTATAAATCATGTTTATGCTTAGTAAATTAAATATGAATAAAATATAAATAAATATAGATAAATAAATATAAATACAAGAACATAAATTAGATGAAAAATTAAATAAATAGAATGAAATAGTTTAGATTGAAAATAATTAGTAATTATTAAGACTAGATAATAAATAAATATGAGTTATACCGAGTATAAAATTCCACGAAAGTCAATCGAGACTCCTTGGATATTTTTAGATGAGATGATTCTTTCTCAAGTTGAGCCAAATTGATGGAATACTTTTGAAAGAATTTTCGATAAAATATAATTCATGTTTATTAAATAAATATAAATAAATAAAATAAAGATAAATTAAATCAAGGTTAAAATTAAAGAAACTTAAATTAGATAAATAAATGAACTAAATAGCTTAAAATAAAAATCATAATAAATAAAATTAGATAGATAAAGGAGTAAACATGAATCATGCCAATGATGAAATTTCAAGAAAGTCAATTGGGACTTCTTGAAAATTTCTAGGTGGAAAGAGTTCTTTTAAGCCGAGCCAAATTGATGGGACGCTTTTAAGAGAATCTTCAAAAAAACCATGATTCGTATTTATTCCCTAAATAAATAAATAAATAAAATATATAGAATAAGATTAAAAAATATAGAGATTAATATGGAGTCGAAATTAGAGCCAAAATTAGAAAAAATAAGATTTTCATAAAATATTTAATTAATCCGACGATGGAATTCAAGAAAGTCAATTGAGACTCCTTGAACATCTTGAGGTGAGGGGAATTTCTAAGATTGGAGCCAAATTGATGGAAAAATCTTAGAAATATTCCCAATATATAAGCATATCGAAATTAATATAAACACAAGGCAAATTGTAAAGATAACCTAAAACTAGTTGGTACCATTTTAGGATGGGCGTTGTAGGGGTGCTAATCCTTCCCTTCACGTAACCGTACTCCCGAACCCTAGTATCTTTGAACGTAGACCAAGTCTTATCCTTAGTTTGAATAGGTGACCAATCACACCTAGGTAGAATGGTTGGTGGCGACTCCCTTTGATTTTAGTGTCTAGCTATTAGGTTTTCCGAAACTTAATACGTTATGACAAAACATATATGGAAAAACTTTCTTAAAATAGAATTCTGATGCGGTATTAGAACTTGTAAATTTTATTTTTGAATTTTTTTTTTCATTTTTGAACTTTCTCTCCTTTCAAATAAATTCTTATTTTATATCTTGTTTTTAATTAGATCAAAAGAATTACCTTCAAGTCATTTTCTCCTTCATTCGAATGAGAATCTCGCTTTAATTTGTGTTTCATCAGTCCTTACATGATGAAATTATTATTCCTAGTGTAGGTTGAAGAACAAGCTTAAGTTTTATAGATTGCTCAATTTCAATTCTATCAAAGTGATCCTTTGTTATCGTCATGGGAGAGGTGCAACACTATGTTACTTTCATAGATCCTGCATTGTCTTTCACCCTCGATTGTACAAAGTGTAATTTAGCTTGATAATGCTGCTAATGTGTGAAAAGATTTAAGGGACAAATTTTCTTAGTGAGATTCTAAGGGAGATTCTTTTAGAATATTTCAATTGCAAAAAGAGATTTACTCATTTGAGCGAAGAACTTTGCAACAGACTACGTCACAAAACTAAAGATGCTGTGGGATGAAATCATGAATATCTCACACCTCTTTCCAATTGTTCTTTGTAATCCATAATGTAGGTGTTAAGCTTTGAAAATAGCAAGAAAATATTGAGAGAATGATTGTGTGATATGGTTCCTCAAGGGCTTAATGAAAACTTTACAAACTCGAGTCAAAGGCTAATGCATGCATATACTCGTGAAGTATGTGTACTAATATGCCTTATGATATTTAAAGCTTTTAGGAAAAATTTTAATAACCTTAAAATACCAAATGACTTGACTCTCTAAATATCTTCTGTGAAGTTGCCAAACTATCATCATGTTTAGATTCTGGGAATCTAACTACTAAACATAAACTATGGAGTTGCCACCAATAATTCGAACCTAAAGTGTAATTGATCACTTATTCAAACTATAGAAAAGGCTTGGTTTACATTCAAAGCCCTAGGTTCCAAGGTACTATTACGTATGGAGAAAGATTAACACTCCCATGCACAACGTCGATCCTAAAATAGTATCAAGTAGTCTAAAACTATCCTAATTTTGCTTATTATTTTGCTTTAATTTTGATATAGTTTAATGTTGAAAAAAATCTTCTAAATTTTCTCTATCAAACTGATTAGACAACTTAAAAGTTTTTCTTCACCTTAGGAGTATTCAAGTATAACCAATCATCTTTCTTGAAGAGAATCCATCTTTGAGCTAATTAAATACATTATGAAAGTCCCTATATTGACTCAATACCCAATTCTACCCTAAATCATTCTTTATTCTTATTGTTTTATATTTTTTATTTGACTAAAAGATCAAAAAAGCTCTTGAATAAAAAAAGGTTTTGCAATAGAGTCCTTATCTTTTTTTTTTTTCGCAATCAAGTGAGCCATTTAATTTTAATTTTCACTCAATCAGACCTTTCCTTGGATGGGAACAATTACGTCCGCGAACTTTTTGGCTAACTGGACTTAACTGACCACGTGGCACATGATAGTGATAATGAAATTGATAGCCTTGACAGAGAGCTCAAGGGGAGAGGATGAATGCTCAAGATTAGCCAAGCCTCTATAAATATTATGTTTGCATTTTTTTCCCTTATTCTTTTTTCTTTAAACATTTAATTTCAATATCTATTATGCTTTATTGAGTGAATTGTTGAAAATTATATTGAGTTAGAAAATTTAGCATAAAACCGATTCACCCTTATCTGTTTGAGCCAAGAATATGTTTGAAAACTATAATAATCCAAATAGTGGTATAAGCTATCCATTTAAAATATTCTCCCAATAATTTAAATTTTTCCTTTTTTTTTCTCTATAATGTATTTAAACAAATATTTAACATCTGATATACATGATAATACATTTTAAATCTTAAACAAATAATAGTATTGAAACAAATATTCAGATAAATACAATCTTAAATATTCCATAATACAACTTTTTTCCCTCTTATGCAGTTTTACACTTCTCCTCTTCTCAATTCCAAATTTGACAACAAATTTCACCACTTTTTTTAACTCCATAATACAATTTATTTTCTTTTCTCCACTTCTCAATTCCAAACCAGGTATCAAAATATTTCAACTTTTACTTTGTAATAGTTCTAAATATTTTCTTTTAAATTTTGATACATGGAATAAATTCGTACATCGCTTTAGTCATAAGCTAGTTAAAAATATATCTCAAGTACACCTATTTTTTCTTCCTTTTACTCTTGTCAAGGTTTATACTATCAACCACATTAAAAATTATTTCTCAAATACATATGTAAGTCTAAATATCCTATATCACTCAAATTAAAACACATAATAAAAAAAAATTAAAGAGAAAAATGAAGATCCGGCATGAACACTCTCAAGGCCTTTTTTTTAATATATCCTATGAATTGTTATAGATTTGTGGTTTGTGCTTTGACCTTAAAAAATCGTTGAGAATCCAAAAATTATTTTAAAATTTAAATTATCATATCATGCAAAAATTATTTTCTAATAATTGATCCTAAAAAAAATAGGTTCGAGACCATATTATGAACAAAAGTTGAGAAATTTCGAATACTAGAGTCATCATTATTGAAGAATTTTACTGTTTATCACTCTCGATTTGAAGAGGAGTAATCTAAGACCGTAAAACGGACGAAGATACTTGTAATTAAACTAAAAAAAATGAAAAATTAAGACCTAAACTAATCAATTTGCCCAAACTGGCACAAATCAACCCATTGCTCAACTTTGACGCATCATTGCCCACAAATACAATACAAATCCAACCCAAAAGGACTTCAGTGTAATTTTCCTAAACAACCAGGGTATTTCCAATCTATATGATTTCCCCTTCCGTAACGGTTATTAATCAGTAAATTCCCTTCTATTTCTCTAAAGCCCTTAATCCAGCAGTCAATAAATAACCTAATTTTTCAAACAATTAATCTGACGGCTCAGAATCAACCGCAAAAACTAGCCGTTACACAGAGCGTCCCGAAACCTCTAACGTTCCTTTTTTTCTTCTTTTCTTTGATTTCTTTGTTTCTTCAGTTCTCTCATCAAAGAATCAGACATTCTCTCACTTTCTTGGAATTCTCCACTTTCCCGTCAATCATAAACCAATACCCAGTTTTCATTTTCCAATTTCTTGATTGATTTTTCTTCTCTTCTTTCCCCAATGGAGGTTGCTAGGAATTCAAAACCGGGAACTCCTGTGAAAGACCCAGAAGGGAGTTCTCGATCAAAAACCCAAAAGGTTTCAAAACTTTCTGAAAATTCAAATCCAAATATCTCTGATTCAAGTTCTCCATTAACAAAATCTTCAAAATCCCAGAAATATTCTTCCAAGAATCCTGTAGTTTATTCACCAAGAAACAAGCTTAGGGAAAGAAAGTTCGTGGTGGCTAAGAAGAACTTGAAGAAAAAAAGGTCTGATAATTCAACTGCAACGGTTGGGATTGATTGCAAATGTAAAGAGAAGTTTGGTGGGAATTCAAAGAAGTGTCTATGTGTTGCTTACGAGAATTTGAGAGCATCTCAAGAAGAGTTTTTTAGGAACAAAGCCGAAACTGAAGCTGAAGAAAAGGCTGAAGAAAAAGCTGATTTCAATGAGAATCTTCGAGAAGGATATGAGTCAGATAATCAAGAGCTTGATGAGATCGAAAACTCGAGTCAGACGGGCAGTTCTACTATTAAGAGAAGGAGGGATAAGTTGATGGAAGAAGCAAGGAAAAGTGTGCCGGAATCTGGGAAAGTTATGCATTTGGTTAAGGCCTTTGAGAGGCTTCTTTCCATACCAAATTCAAAGGAATCAGAGAAAGAAGGAGGGGACGAAAAGGAAACAGAAGAAGAGAAGAATGATAATAACAAGAAGAAGCCATTGAAATGGGCATTACCTGGATTGCAACCACCAAAGGTGCCTGAGGCTGACATTGGGAATGAGGATGAGTCCAAGGATTCTTCTTCTTCATTCTGTCCATCAAATTTTGTTCTAACCGCTGAGAATCTTGGTTTGGATCCTCGTTTCTCAGTTTCTTCTTCTTGGGATAGCAGCCAAGGAAGGTCAGTGAAGCAACTGATTGATTGGTTTACCACCTGCAAATATATTGCTTTTTTTAAGTTCTCTGAAGTTATTTTGCTCCTTTGTTTGCAGTATCTCAAGCAGGACTTCTAATGGAGTTCGAAGAAGCCGAAGAAATGTAAGTATATTCACCTGCAAATATATTCACTTAACTAATTTTTTTCACTGTTCTTGTCATACTGAATGTTGAATGAGGTCTTTCCATTGTTAAATTTGAGCCTAATCTCTCATCTTTCTTTTGTAGTAAGGAGTTGACATAATAGACTCTTCTACTAGTTACTTGTCATATTGATTAATCTCTATGCCTAAATCTGTAGAAATAAGACATTTTTAAGTGGTCTTCTATAGATATTGTGCTTAGATTTAGCGTTGGACTCATTGATAAAAGATCAAAGAGCTAATAACTTGCTTGTGAATTAGTCTTTAGGACTCTTTTCTATAGCAAGAAGTTTTTTCAAGAGGCCTTATATGGATATAGTGGTCTTAGACAACGGATCACAGGTCAAAAATGCAAATATAAATGTTTGCTTTCTGCATTCTGGTTCATGACTTTTGTATTTATGCTTGCATTTTAGAGCTCTGATTCTGTTGGGACAAATGGTGGGAGGAGATGGAAAAAGCAGCTGAAACCCACGTCCCAGAAACCATTCAAGCTAAGAACTGAGGTATATCTTTTGACTTGAGTTTCCATTAATAGACCGGGTGGGTATATTATTTGAGGTGATTCTTACGTTAGAATTTTCAATTACTTGTTAATATTACAGCAAAGAGGAAAAGTCAAGGCAGAAGAATTCATGAAGAAGATCCAAGAAATGATGGTGGAGCAAGAGAAGCAACGGATACCAACTGCTCAAGGCCTTCCATGGACAACAGACGAACCTGAGGTGAGACCATTTTTTATACAGTTTAAATGAATTGAAAAAGTAATAGTTCCATGAGTCTTTCTCATCAATTTAACTCTTCTTCTGCTTTTGTTTATGCAGGTCTTGATCAAACCTCCTGTCAAAGAGACTACAAGACCAGTGGACCTGAGACTCCACAGTGACGTGAGAGCAGTGGAGCGCGCGGAGTTTGATCATCAGGTTCCTTTTAATTAGCATTGCTTAATTGATAATATATATTTCGGTGGTGATTGGTATTTAAGTCACCGGTATGGTGGAACATTTTATTTATGTTTTGTGTGTGCGTGTGTATGTGTGTTTGTCCAGGTAGCGGAGAAGATGACTCTTATAGAGCAATATAAAATGGAAAGGGAGAGGCAGCAAAAGGTAAATGACCTGAAAATGCATGATTTAAATTGAAAATGATCTAAATTGGAATGTTGCTGTTGCAGATGGCAGAAGAAGAAGAGATAAAGAGGCTGAAAAAGGAGCTCATTCCAAAAGCACAGCCTATGCCATACTTTGACAGGCCTTTTATCCCCAGAAGGTAAAAGTTCTCAAAACTTTGAAAGGCTTGGCTTAACTGCCAATAACAAAGGCTTGTATTTATTTGTTGGCTTCTGCTTATCTTGAAGGTCCTTGAAGCTTCCAACAATACCAAAGGAGCCAAAGTTCCACATTCCACAACATAGGAAGATAAAGTGCTGCATATCATGGAATGACATGAGTTCATACACTTTTCGGAGCAATGAAGCGAGGGAACCAATTTAGTTGCAATCCTACTCCTTCTCAATTGTTTTTCCCCTCTGAAGATTTGTACATGAGCAACCAATTTAGTTGCAATTTTTCCTTTTCTTTAGTGGAAGAACAATGGGGCATGAATCAATTCTCATTCTGATCTATGACCTGCTTGTTTGCTTAAAATAGCTGATATTAAGTAACTCTAAAATTATCGATTAGATGAACAATAGAGACGTTTTATGTGTGATTCCATTTCCACTGATAGAAGCAGGCCAAAAAGAAACACTAGAGACATAACAACCATACCTTAAAAATATCATAGATATCACTTATGAATCTGTCATTGAAGGTCACTGTGTTGTTGAAGAATGTGAAAGTGCGGTTGGCAATTTTCCTCTTTTTAATGAAAATAAAAGGTTTATTTCTCAATCATTACTCAAGCGTCACAATAAAATGTCAATACTCAAACCTTGGCTCATTACTTTCCTCTTTAGTTTTGTTCATAACTATAATCTACCAATTGCCATTGCCAAGTCAACATAGCAAAGCCCAAATCCTTTGATTACGAATGTGTGTGTGTTAAACCCAAATGACACCTATACCCTTTTTTTCTCTTTTGAAACGACATAGCATTAATAAGAGTTAATCTCTTTGACGACATCGTTTGATTAAGCTCAGCTTTACTTTCCTTCCCTAATAGGCATCCATTCACAGCTAGAGCTGGGTACGGGTCGGACCGGACCGGTTTCGGACCGGTTTTCACCGGTTTCGACCCTAATCAGAGAAGAACCGGTCTGAACCGGTCCGGTTCGGACCGGTTCTATATTATTAAAGAGGCGAATTGGCCCGGTTCGCCCAAACCGGTTCGGTTCATTTTTTTCATTTAAAATTTTTATTTTTTAACATTGATATTAATTTATTTTAATATATATTAATATATTTTAATAATTTAATCTAATAAATTTATTTTTATACTAAATAATGTTAATAATTTAATTTAACAATAATTTATTATAAAGTTATATTATAATTTATTTAATTAATGTAATAATAATGTAAAAATAAACTACTATAAAATTATCTAATAAAATTATTGTTATAATAAAATAAAGTTATATTATGAATATAATATTATAATAAAGTTATTATGATAAAATGATATTTGATTCAAAATACAAATAATGATATTATGAATTTTATTATTATATTCATTTTGCAATATCATTTTGCATATCTTTATTTATGTTCATTTATTATATTCATTTTGCATTTAAAATAATTTATTATATTTGAAATATCATTTACTTAATTTTTATTCATTTATTTATTTATTCATTTATTTAATATGTTTTTAAAATATTAATTCATTTTGTATTTTAAATATTTATTTATTTTAAACATAGATAAGTATAACATTAATTAATTTGATATGTAATAATAATAATAATAATAATAATAATAATAATAATAATAATAATGATAATAATAATAATGATAATAATAACAACAACAACAACAACAACAACAACAACAAAGGAAAAAAAGGAGCGAGTAGGAGACGAAAGATTTTTTACGTGGAAAACCCCTTCAAAAGTTAGAAGGGTAAAAACCACGGGACCGTAGTCCATAAAAATATTCACTATGACTAAACTTATTTACAATTTTACATACAATTTACAAAAAAAAAGATTATTATCTACTCTTCATAATTTATACGGATTGCCTTGGAAATTTCTTCCTCCTCTTCTGAATTATTATCAGCGAATTCATTGACCATTCCAAGTTCGACATTGCGCGATTCCGCATCAAACCAATCTTTAAGGCATGTTAACATGCACAATGAATCCGAATTAAGAGTGGTTCGATGGTCTCCAATAATTCTTCCACACGTCGAGAATGCGGATTCCGAAGCAACAGAAGAAACTTGCACCGCAAAAACATCTCGAGCCATGGAAGCTAAAACTGGAAATTGTTTTTGGTTTTCTTTCCACCATTGGAGAAGATCAAAGTTTTCATCTACAGAAAAATCTTGACTTAAGAAAAATCCTAGCTCATTGAAGCTAAAACTTCTTCGAGTTGTTGATCCCGATTCCGATCCCGATCCGCTCGCTTTTCCTTTTAGCTTCATTCTCTTCTTTGCTGCTTCCTTAATTGCGTTTAAAATTCTTTTTCCTTTTTTGCTACTTTCGGTTTCTTCGTATGAATCTTCTTCTCCTCGATTAAAGTTGAATTGCTCCCTTTCTGTTTCATAAACATTAAACAATTCTCGAAAAAGATTGTTAATTGAGGACTTTTGATCCTCAATAGAATCAAAACCAAGAAATTCTTTATAACAATAAAAAAAATTTTCTATATTTACCTCACCTTGACTAGGATCTAGTAAAGTTGCAATACAATAAATAAGAGGAATTATTTCCCAATATTTTTTAAAATTTTCCTCCATATCATATACAAAAGAACTTAAAGTTTCATGATTCCTAAATTTTACAAATTTGTCAAACATTGTGTAGATAATAGGAACAAAATATGGTGCAGTTGGATAAAATTGAGTTGAAAATCTTTCGGTTGCATCTTTAAAAGTAGATAATAAATCAACACAATATTCAATAAAAGTCCAATCTTCTTCAAAAAGTACTAAATGTGTGCTACTTGTATAATTGTTATAAAAAGGAGTAACAAGTTCTTTATAAGGTAAAATAGAAGAAAGCAAACGACGAAGTGAATTCCATATTGTTTCCACGGGAAGTGGAAACGCTTTAACAGGTATATTATTTATTATACAAATTTGCTTCCATTCACGTTTATTACTTGGTGTGCGAATCCATTTTGCTAAAATTTTAATTTTATCAATTGGACCTATGCCAGTACCAGTACCATTAGAACTAAAACCACTTTGAACACATAAATTTATAATATGACATGCACATCTTGCATGAAAAAATATGCCTTGCATAACAGGGTTTAAACTTTTAATTAAATGAGGAATAGTTGCAGTATTACTCGAAGCATTATCAAAAGTAATAGCAAAAACTTTATTATTTTCTAGTCCATATAATTTACAGACTTTAGTAATATATTTATGAATAGTATATGTCTATTACATCTAAAGATAAAATTCGTTTTTGCATGGACCAATCTTCATCTATCCAATGACAAGTTATAACAAGATAACTTATACCATTAGTACTAGTCCATATATCACTAGTTAAACTAACCCTAGATGAAATATTATTAAGTTTATCAATTAAAGCTTGTCTATATTCTTTAAACATATCCATGCAATCTCTTTTTAATGTATGTCTAGAAATAGATTTACATGCGGGTTGTAAATAGTTACAAACAAATTCTAAATATCCTGTTTTTCACAAATTGTGAATGGTTGTTCAGTCCTAATTACAAATCTAACTAAACCACGTCTAGCTTGAACATTATCAAAAATAAAATTTTTTCCACCATCACGTGTATTAATTTGAGATCGTTTACCTTCTAAAATTTTATTTTCTTCGGCATCATGATTAATTTTATGTGCAGTAATTAAATGTCTTTTATACGTACCTGTACCGCCAGCACCTCCACCGGACTTATAAGAGTAAACGCCTTGGCACAATTTACAGATAGCACAATATTTATTCGTCTCACCTTCTTTTGCTACAATATCGAAATACTCCCATACCCTGTTCGTTTTTTTTCGACGAAACTTCATCCTTGATGATGTAGCAACAGTGGTGGCAGCTGATGATTGTGTTTGAGCATGACCTCCACGTCGATCACGACCAACCGATGGCGCCGCCAAAGGAAGCTCCTCCTCCGGATGAATATCAAGTTCGATTTCATTAAATGATTCGTCACCCAAATTAGGAATTTCAGTGGAACCAAAAGGTCGAGAAACAGAGCATGAACGAAGAAAGAAATTTGACATTTTTATATTTTTTTGAAAATAAATATATGTTAAGAATTAAAAAAAATAGATGTATGATATATATAATATATTGGAATTTGGAAATTGAAACTTGAAAATTAAAAGTAAAATTTGCAAAATTATAAAATAAAAAGAAAAATGAAATTTAAAAAGAAAATGATGAGATTATAAATTTGGGATAAAAGATATATATAATATATTAGAATTTGAAAATTAAAAGTAAAATTTGCAAAATTATAAAATAAAAAGAAAAATGAAATTTAGAAAGAAAATGATGAGATTATAAATTTGGAATAAGGGAATTTGAGTGAATATTGAGAGAGTATGTGAGTGAAGAGAATAAGAGTAGATGAATATAGATAGTAAGTAGATTTGAGAGAAAATATAGAAGAAATGTAAAGAAAAATAGAAGATAGAAGAAGTATTTATAGAAAAAAATTAGAATAAAAAAATTTTAAAAAAATTAAAAAAAAAAGATTGATTTGGCCGTTGCCCATCAAAGAGGCAAGTTACACTGAATCAAGGCTGCCATTGCGTAGTGCGCAATGGCAGCCTTTTTTTTTTTTTGAATCGAACCGGTTCGGTTCTGGACCTGAGCCGGTTCAATCGAAACCGTCCGATTCTGGTCCTTAATGGATCGGGCCCTTAGCGGACCCAGTCCTAATAATCTAAAACCGGTCTAGCCCGATAACATATCGGACTGAGCCGATTTCGAACCGGTATAATATCAATTTAGATTATAGGCTGAATTAACCCGATTCGATTACGAATCGGGTCGAGCTAATCCGGCCCATTAAGTAGCTCTATGACCACAGCTATCCCTTCCCAGTTCCCACTCTTCACTGTCCAAATTGCCAATTCCAGACAAACCCTAAATATCCAGAGTCAAAAAAGAAAGGGAGAACGAAAATCATCAAAAATGGCGGTCAGGCAGCTGCTTTCTCTAGCTCGCCGGTCCCACAGGCCTTCGTCTTCTTTCATCATCGCCCGATCGTCTTCCTCCGCGGCCTCTCCACTCGCCGCCACCGCTGAATCTAAAGAGATCACCCCTCCTCCACCAACCGCCATGATCTACGACCGCCTTGCCCTTGAGGTCAAAGCAAAGCTCCAAAAGCTCGAAAATCCAGATCCCCGCTTCCTCAAGTACGGTTCTCCTCACCCAGCCCAAACTTCCCATACCCACATACTATCTTCCCCCGAAACCAAAATTACAACTTTGCCCAACGGCCTTCGTGTCGCCACAGAATCTACTCTGTCTTCCCACACGGCCACGGTTGGGGTCTGGATCGATGCAGGGTCGAGATTTGAGACTGATGAGACGAATGGGACGGCTCATTTCTTGGAGCATATGATATTTAAAGGGACGGAGAAGAGGTCTGCGAGGGAATTGGAGGAAGAGATTGAGAATATGGGAGGGCATTTGAATGCTTATACTTCGAGGGAGCAGACGACTTATTATGCGAAAGTTATGGATAAAGATGTCTTTAAAGCGTTGGATATATTGGCTGATATTTTGCAGAATTCGAAGTTTGAGGAACACAGGATTAGTAGGGAAAGGGATGTGATTCTAAGGGAAATGGAGGAGGTAATTAAAAAGCTTGGTTTTTTGGAGATCTTAAAATGGGTTTTGAATATTATTTGCTTTGTTTTTTAATTTAGAATGTATTGTCTCTGTTTCTAGGGAATGTAGAAGGGAATAGGAGGGTTGTTTTTTTTTTGGCATGTAAGAGGTAAACAAGTAATTAGACTAATGTGGTTGGATTTAAAATTGTTTGCTTTTTGTTTCTTGGCATGTAAGAGGTAAACACGTAACTAGATTAATGGGGTTGGACATAAAAATGTCAACTTTGTGGAATGATCTCTAGGAAATGCAGCGTAAAGTTTGAGGTAAATAGGATTAGTGGGGAGAAGGATGTATTTTTAGCGAAAATTGAGAACATAATAAAACAACTTGGATTTTTTATGGGTTTTAGTGGGTTTTGGATGATCTTTGTTTGATTGATGATTTTATAATGTATTCTATCTGTTTTTAGGGAATATATGAGGTTATTGGTATTGGGATGTGTGAAAGGTAATTTTTTTCTAGGTTTTGATATGGGTATTAATTTGTTTTTTTTTAATGGTTTTTGGATGGTATGTGTATTCTTAATTGATTTAGAACGTTAACCATTTGTTTTTAGGGAACAGAAGAGATAATTGGATTGTTTGTCTGTTTGCTTCGTGCATAGGATGAGTATGGACAGGAATGTGATATTAAAGGAAATGGAAGAGGTAGAAAGTTTAGATTAATGCCATTTATGAATGGCATGAGAATTTTTATAGTAAAAATGTTATTTTATACGTTGACAATAATTTACTTCCATTTTACTAATATGTGAAGGTAGTTCCTTTGCTTCTGTGAGAGATGTTTACTTTCTTTGACACATTTGGCAGTAAATGGGGTTTTATTGGCTGCTTGTGCTGTACGGTATACGTGGGGTTAGAAACCAGTTTGTATGGACAATTTGGTTGTAATAAAAATTGCTGTGTTTTTTGTACAGAGCAATGATATGTAAAGTATATTTCTCCTTGTTGGTTTCTTTTTGGGTGGATGGGCCTGTTGGGGTGTTAAATAATCTTTGTGAATCCTCTTAAGGATGTTTATTCATTATTTTCTATATAGATAATGTTGCCATGGTTTTCCAAATGCACTTGTTCTTTGTTCTTGTTGATTATTCTTAATACAAGTTATTATCTTGGGGAATTTTTAGGTTGAGGGTCAAACAGAGGAAGTTATTTTTGACCATTTGCATTCAACTGCTTTCCAATACACTCCTCTTGGTAGAACTATTCTGGGACCTGCTGAAAATATTAAGACGATCACCAAAGAGCATCTGCAGAGCTATATTCAGACACACTACACAGCTCCTAGAATGGTATGCAAAGAACTACTCAGCTTTTCTTGTGTATTTTTTTTATTACAATATGCCTTGAGCCTTAGAACTGATGAATATCTTGTTATTCCATTGATTTCCTAGAATATCATTTAAGGTACTTCGTGCAAGAGGTGTTGTTGGTAGGTTCTTATAAATGTGTATTAATTGGTCACTTTTACAGGTCATTGCTGCTTCTGGAGCTGTTAAGCATGAGGAAATTGTTGAGCAAGTAAAGAAGTTATTTACCAAGCTATCATCTGATCCAACCACTGCTTCTCAGTTAGCTGTCAAAGAACCAGCCACTTTTACTGGTTCTGAGGTGGGGTGCCATTACTTTAGGAAAACTATTTTATTCAGCAATATTCACTTTCAATGTGTTATGCTCTCTAAGATTTTATTTTTCTAATTTTGAAAAATCAGGTTAGAATGATCAATGATGATGTTCCTCTAGCACAATTTGCAGTTGCTTTTGAGGGAGCATCTTGGACGGATCCAGATTCCATTGCGCTAATGGTTATGCAGGCAATGTTGGGTTCATGGAACAAAAATGCTGGGGGTGGAAAGCACATGGGGTGAGCTTTACCCTTCCATCAAATCACATTTTCAACTGAACTCTGCATTTGCAGTTTCACAATGAGACTCTTCTGTTGCAACAATGTCTTGATTAGTTTTGAAAATCCTTTAACAGCTCTGAGCTGGCACAAAGAGTTGGAATTAATGAAATTGCAGAAAGCATGATGGCTTTCAACACCAACTATAAAGATACCGGTCTTTTTGGTGTCTATGCTGTTGCCAAGGTGAGGTTGCTGCCTGTTTGTATAATATTTTGTTATTATCTGAACAAAATTTGATGCCAAGAAAAAAAATATCATTCCTACTTGTTATGATTGACAAATTTTTTAGTTATAAAATTTTCATATTCTTTGATGTCAGTTATTCTTAATTCATTGTATGGTGGCCTTAACATTTTATCTGGTAGTTGCCTCCCCCTTCCCCCGTTTATGTTGGTTTAACTAAATTGTTTTGCATGTGTGAGCCAATATTGTTTACCTTTATTCTGTTTAATTTGTTAAATTTTTTCTTTCATTTCTACCATTTATGTTATGATGGAGTATTAAGTTTTATATTCTGTTTTCAGCCTGATTGTTTGGATGATTTGGCTTATGCTATTATGTATGAGACAACCAAGCTAGCTTATCGTGTTTCAGAAGCTGATGTTATTCGTGCTCGTAATCAGGTAACTGCAAATGCTGCTATCTTTTCTTCATGTTTGATAGATATTAATTTTGATATTTTTGACATTTTGTCATTCGTGCTCGTAATCAGGTAACTACAAATGCTGCTCTATTTTCTTCATGTTTGATAGATATTAATTTTGATATTTTTGACATTTTGTATTTTTCTTAAGAATGTCTAGCAGTGTGCCAATAGAACAAAACCAGTTGCCTAGGTCAATTTGGCATTCTACATTAGTAACATAAGATGAATCTAATGCACCAGTGAGTGCAGATTTTAATTAAAGGGTTTATTATTTGTTATATATATTTGTTTGAAATAATTAATTTTTTTTAATTTTATTAATATGAATCATTTTATGATACAATTCTTGAGAAACTACACCCTTTCAATGGAAATAAATGCAACGTGTTTCTTGTTCTTAGTTAAAATATCACTGTGATGCATGTCCTGGCTGATATCTTTTTATGCTCTCTTGTTTCTTTCATCCTTTCTCACTCAACATATTCTTGCATGTTAACACACTGACATCTGTCGGTCTGTGTATGGAACCAAGGCTTGTGCCTTATAAACGGTGAATGTCTTATTTCCCCTGTAAAAATAACTAGTCAATCTATCTTGTCATGTGCTTAACAACTATTGCTGCTTTTTTTTTTTTGGCAGTTGAAGTCATCCTTGATGCTTCACATAGATGGAACTAGTCCTGTAGCTGAAGATATTGGGCGCCAGGTACAATCTTTTTCCTCTTAGAAGGGTTTTTAATTCCAGTGATGCATATCTTTTGAATAAGTGCATAAGCTGTTTTTCAGCAAATAAAGTTTTAAATGGTTCAAAGGGAATTCTTAAAGGCTACCAACAAATATTCTTTTGCTCGTACAGAATTGTATGATCTTAAAGACTCTATTTGTTTCATACTGACCTTCTTGCACAATAAATAAACCAGATAGTATTTTCTTGTGTTGTTGTGGCAAGATATAATTACTTTTTTCAGTTACTTATTTTGCAATGGTCTCCCATCCATGCAGCTACTTACATACGGTCGGAGAATCCCATTTGCGGAATTATTTGCTAGGATAGATGCTGTTGATCCAAGCACTGTTAAACGCGTTGCAAACAGATTTATCTATGACAGGGTCGGAACTGCTACCTAACCTAGCACTTAACTATTCTCTCTTTCTTGCTGCTTAACTGAAATGGTTTCAAACTAATGAATTCTGGTGGGGTGAGACATTGAAATTTCAGGATATAATGTTTTAACACTGTTAAGTTTTGGTATCCGCAGGATATTGCAATTGCTGCAATGGGCCCCATCCAAGGGTTGCCCGACTACAACTGGTTCAGACGCAGGACCTACTGGAACCGTTACTAGATTATTTGGCTTTGTCGATGGATTCTCATCTTTCTTGGGAAATCACAAACTTTTTGGCAGTTCTACACAACCAGAGTTTCTGGAAACACCCGAGGGTGGCATTTCTATTCATTTTGTAGGGTTCTTGATTCTGTAACTTTGTTGCTATTCTGTAATAAGCATGCTGTCTTCAGTGTTTCTGCTGAGAATCACGAGAATTCTTTTGCTAAACAAGGTAAATGATGCCTTTAATGTTGATAATGTTGAGTTGCATTTGTATGCATTTATTTTAAGCTTGAAATATTCGGTGTCACTGCTGGCAGTTCACCTACCTGTCTGCTAACCCTTTTCACCCATCACTTTCATTGGGATTGATTGTTCAACCACCACTAATTTGATTATGTCCTCCATGTTTCTCGGATGATGCAAATAAATACCGGAATGTTGTCAACCAATATCAAAAAAAAAAAAAGATATGAATTTTGATATAGTAATTTTTGATATAAAAAGGGATTAAAATTTAAAGAAAATTATATGCGAATTTAATAAAAATAAAAAATATTATTTTATGTCTCAAGTTGATAAGAATTTTGATATAGTAATTTTTGTATTTTATATGATATAAATACAAGTTTATATAATACGAATACGAAATATGTACCAAAAGTATCATATCCTAAAGGAAGGTTTTAATTTTAAAATTTGAGTTTTTGTGAAAATTGGTGTTATTTGGTGTCTGGAGGGAAAATGCAGTTTTACATCATTGCAAAATATATCTATATATATATTTTTTATTTAGGCAAGGAAACAATTAACTTTGTGCATTTGTACTTTTGCCTATCCCAAATGTTCCTTGCCAATTGGAGAGAGCATTGGAGAAAAAAAGAAAAGAAAATAAATAGGTTTTCTTGGATATCAGAATTTCCAATTCTGCAAGTTCTTGCATTTAGCTACTCTACTCCTTTCCTTTAAGCACTATAAAGTCCTTAAATGTAAAAATGAAGGTGGTAGAAAATAGAAAATATTTGAAAATTAAAGAAAATATAAAAGAAAAAAAAAGGTTAGCTCAAATATAATTTTTTTTTCTTTTTTTATCAACACGAGTTCAGTAGATGCGAGAATACATTCTTGAACTCTTGCTAAAATGAGATTAATTCTAAGCAAAATTTAGAAAATAACTTTGTTTGTAGTCATAAAATTCAACATAGGATTAATTATAACTAAAACCAACCAATTAATTATTGCACTTTTACTCACACTAAGGAAAAAAAATGAAAATTTAATCGTCCATACACCTATTAATATACATTACTGTTATTTTACTATAAACTTTACTATGTAATAATAAACAAACCATAAAATTGAAAAAAGAAATTAAAAATCATGCACCAACACTTACTAAAATTATATTATCTTGTCTATTGTCAAAACAATAATTGCAATTATAAAAATTCATCTTATAGTTAAGATTCCAAAAATGTCAATAACTATTACAAAATTGTAGCAAGAATTTAAAATCCAAATTTGAGAAATTGTGGAAAAAATTAAAATAGTAAACAAAAATGACTCTTATTTCTAGTAGAAAAAAGAAAATTGTTGGAGGTGAGAAACCCTCTTTTATCTCTCTCTCTGTTTCACATAAGAAAGAAGACAGGCGGCGTTGAGTTGAGTTCAATGTAGTTGAGGTTAGTTAAAACTTAAAACCACGACATGATCACTTTCCTCACTCTTCTCTTCTCTTCTTCGTAACTATCGAAAAAAAAACAAGAAAAAAGGAATAAATAAATAAATAAAATCATTGAACTTTTTCTCTTATTAAAGCTCTTAATTCTTCACTTCAAACCCACTTTTTTTTTTCTTTATTGTCTTCTTTGGTTTGTTTCTTCTCTTGTTTTTCCTGAGATTTGCCTTCCCATTTCTTAAATCTCATCGCTCGCATTTTCTCTCTTCTTCTTCTTCTTGATATATATAAAGAGCTAAAACCAGTTCTGGGTTTGCTTTAAAACACAATAAAAATGGCTTCCTCAATCTCTGTTCCATGCCCCAAAATCTCTTCTTTTATAAACAAAAACCAACAAAACCAAACTCAAAAGATCTCTTTGGCTCTTCCTCAAAGTGCAAAGTCTAGCTCCAAATCTTGCTTGTCATTTGGATCTTCAGGCCGGGTACATGTGTTTTCAGGCTGTCAGGTTAGTTTCATGCCTTTTCTTTCCTTCTTTTTTTATTCTTTGAAGTTGAATCTTTTTGCTTTGTTTGAAAGAGAAGGGTGCTTGAGTTAATGGTTTTTGATTATATGGTTAATGCTTGGTTAGAAATCAGTCTTTCTTTTGTGGGATTTAGTCTGAACAATGCATGGATGGTTTTTTTTTTTACCTTTTGGTGTGTGTTGTTGACAATTGTGTTTTCTATAGACTTATAAAACCATGGTTGAGTAGTTATTATTACACAGCAAAAAGGAAAATAACAAAGGAGAGAAAAAACTATAAATCAATGCCAAAATGCTTTCTTTCCCTGCAAAAGAGTGTGTGTGTGTGTGTATATATATATATATATATATATATATATATATATATATATATATATATATATATATATATAGGCTTATCAGTAGATTCTTATTTATACTTATTATGCCCAAAGTTTCAACAGAAACTTTTGAATTATCTATGTCTAGTGTTTTAAGATTGAAGTGTTTTTGTTTTTAATTTTTATTTGTTCAGTATTCATCAATAATATGTTTCAAGTATGGCTTATATTACAATGGCAATTCATATTCTAATCTATTATGTTTTGTGCTTGGATTATAGTGACTCCATATGTCTATATCCAACATATTTGTTTTGACAAAATCCTGCGATCGAAGTGACCTGATACAAAAATCATATATGCATACTGGGTTTCGGCTTCGTGGTCATGCAACTAACATCTGGGCGATTTGCAGTGACCATTGTTTATTTGGTAAATGTTTCAATTTGCTGACTGTTTCCTGATCTTGCTGTCACTTGCAGTGGCATAGTGGGAAGAAACCTACTCTCTTCAAGGGGCATGCACAGCTTAATGAGGTGTGTTTTTCACAGGGAAGTTAAAATATCCGTATTTAAACGAGATCTAATGATGTTCTACTAAACAAACTTCGTAAAATTAAGGTTGCTGCAGAGAAATCTTCAAATTCTGTACCAGTAGCAGACACAAAACCTAAAGCTGCATTGCCCAAGGAAGATAATAAAAAATCTGCAGAGAATGCTATTCCAGATGTTGCAGCAATCTCAGCATTCATGGCACAAGTTTCGGACCTTGTTAAGTAAGTCGAAGCATCTTTTGATTTGTGAGTACACTTGCATAAAAGCGTATTTTACAAGAAGCATCAGTTTCATAATCAATGCTCATGTTACCTTTGATGAGTAGACTTGTTGATTCGAGAGATATTACGGAGTTGCAACTGAAGCAGTCTGATTGTGAGCTTGTAATAAGAAAGAAGGAAGCTTTGCAGCCGCCAGAACCAGTGTCTCCCGTTGTCATGCCACAATACATGCCTCCTGCAATGTTTCAAACACCGCCTTCTGCAGCCCCAGTAGCAGCTCCTGCTCCCGGAAGCCCAGCCCCTCCAGCATCAGCACCGTCCCTGCCTCCCCCTGCTAAAACAGGCAATTCATCCCATCCTTCCCTCAAATGCCCCATGGCTGGAACCTTCTACAGGAGTCCTGCGCCAGGTGAACCACCATTTGTCAAGGTTAGTGCTTGTGGCTTCCTGTTAATGCCACCAGCTAAAAACTCCTCTGCCAAAAGAGCAGGAAAAGTTTATGCATAATTATTCTGAATTTTCTGTCCAACGAAACCATTTTTCATCAACAAAGACTCAAAATACTCTTCAATGGTTTCTCAGGTGGGAGATAAAGTACAGAAAGGTCAAGTTATCTGCATCATCGAGGCTATGAAACTAATGAACGAAATCGAAGTATGTTCATACTTTTGATTCTTACAAAATTTAGCGGTCTCTCATTAATCTCAGAATAATAAAATAAATCATGCAAATTGATTTTCTATATTCTAATACATGCCTGCTTACCAATTTTTGAAAGTTAGACACTACCAATAATCTTTCTTGTCACAGTTCTGAACTGCACTCGACTTCTCTAATATCATTGTATACGTTTTTCGTTTTCAATTTTTGGTTTCTCAGGCCGACCAATCTGGAACCATAACCGAGATATTGGTTGAGGATGGAAAACCAGTTAGTGTAGACATGGTAACCTCTTTTCTTCTCTCTCTCTGATAATTCTATATTTTCTCTGTACTATTTGTCTTAATCTTCCTGCATTTCTGACTGCAGCCTCTGTTTGTGATTGTGCCTTAAATAACTTTGGGAAAGGAAGTGTTTCAAGCTCTATAAACAGACAATGATTTGGTTTAATTTTTAGTTTACTCTGTAATTTTTGAACTAATAATGCTTCTCTTTTTCTTCTTTTGAGAATTATATGTAAACTAATAATGATTCAATACACATTTCACAATTCACATGGGCAACAATATCACTCCACGATGTTTCCTTTTTATCTTCTTTATTTTATTGCTCATAATCTCTCAACATCATTTTATTTGTTAAATATATACGTGTAAGATCCAATCATGAATCTGACTTTTGATTTAGATTTAAACTAGATTTAAACCTGATATACGGTGATGATTTTATTTTATAATAATTTTTTAAAAATAAAATAAAATTATATAAAAGATTTTTGATATATTAAAAAATACTTGATGGATATACCAAAAAAAATAAAAAAAATTGAAATAAAACACTAATTAGAAAATTTTAAAAATATATTTAATAAATTAATTAAATAGCTATAGTATTAATTAAAGCAATTCTTACTATATTAATTATTGGGAAATTATCTTATACACTGTCAGTGGAGTTTTTTAACTCCACAAGCAGGGTTAGGATGACGACATATGTCCCATTTTATTTATTTTTTATTTTCTTAATATTTTTAAAGGACATATGTCATCATCCTAACCCTGCTTGTGGAGTTAAAAAACTCCACTGACAGTAGAAAAGATAATAATCCTTAATTATTAATAGATTATTGGTTAATGTTTCATATTTGAAATTGATTTATTTTTAAAATTTAAATTCAAATAAATATAAATTAATCTTATTTTAATTAATTAGAGTTGAAAACTCTATTTTTTAAAGAAAAAAGGTAAATAAAAATAATTTATTATTTGAGTTTTTTTAATTTTAATTAAGGCTTAATAGCCAAATGTGTCCTCCATGTTTGCCACAAAATGGAATTAAGTACTCAACGTTTAAATGCATGAAAATTAGACCTAAACATTATAAAATAACTGAATTAAAGACATTTTCGTTATACATACATACACACATACACACACACCTAGTTTTAATTTCTAATAAAAGATTTAAAACTTTATGATAATTCCTATTAAAATATATGGGTTTTTTTTTAATTTAAAAATAACATAATAAGTGAAAAGAAAAATCAAATCTTGAGATAAATTTTATTTGATTTAAATGTAGTTAAAACGGTTGAAAATTATTTTTTTTTAATTTTAAATTTTTTAAAATTAAATAAATAATTTAATAGGATTATTTTGTAGAATTTAAAATTAACTCATTATTTTAAGTATAAAAAAGTTAAGCTATCTATGTAAGCTTTTATATATTTATATAAGATATAAGATTATTATATAAAAACTGAATTTCATTACAATTAAAAGTTTAACCTTTGATCAATGATCAAATAACTCTTGGTAAGCATTTTATAATTTAACAATAAAAAAAATTCATCTTACCTTGCATGCCCACTGCTTAGTGTTTATATGAAATACATATGTTTTTTTCTTTAAAAAGTGCATCCAAATAAAAAATTTATACCAAAATTAATTATTTCTATAAATATCTTTTATATATTGATAAAAGATGTGTAAAAAAAATTAATAAATGATATATGATTTTTTTCTTTAATTTTTATATACATATAGATATTTGTCTTGTAGAAATTGAAATATATACTTGATTTAAAAAATAATCTATTTGTTTTGTATTTTTAATATATATATAGATTTTTATCTTTTTGAAAAAATAAAAAAATATTAGTTTTATTTCAAAATATTACATATGTCAAAATTTTATGTTATTCACATAACATGTTTTACTTTAAGTTAACTGTTTTAGCTTTTATATGTATATAAGATAATTTATCTTTTAAATACTTTATTAATTTTTAAATATTATGACCTTTCACCCACTAGCATTTAGCATATAATTTTAGGATGTAAATTAATCACGTTACCGTCAAATAAGTTCGAGTGTAATCGTCGAATAAGTTCAAATTTGATTTAATTATTATTTGAATTTGATTTTTCAAATTGAACTTAAACTAAGATTTGATTTATTTGAATAACAAATCTAACTAAATTCACATATCTTAATATTTAATTCGAATGATTTGTAAATTTAATTAAATTTTTATTAACATATATTTTTAATATTTTATTTTCATATATTAGTAAATATTGCTAAATCAAACTCATTATTTAAATATCCTGCTGAATTGAACTTAAATTTTAAAAACTAAATTAAATTCAAACCTAATATTAAATTTTTTTCAACTCAGCAAAACCTCTACGTAACAACAATGATAATTTTACAAGATCCAGACACCGAATAGAAAAGGCAATATATTTCATTACTTTTCTGTATATATCATACGGTTATCTATCTATCCATCAAAAGTTACAAATCATGTTGCCATGGCAGCCACCTCAGCAGATATCCAATCTAAATTTCCAAATGCTTAATTTTCAATAAAAGAAAGAATGCACATTTTAACTATAGAAAGTAAACTCAAAAACTACAAGCTAGAAACAGCTAGCCAAAAGAAAAAATAAAAAGGCCCCTACATCCCTGCTGCGGCTGCTTTCGCTCTGTCCCCAAATGCCCCTATCCTTACTGCTCTCAGCCTATCATATTTCTGTTCTTTTCCTTCAACGTAATGTACATGTTAGCCTACGTGTCATATTTACATCTACCATCGCTGCCTACTACCTCTACCGCTGTAACTTTTCCTTCCACTGTTACCCATCCTCCGACCACTGCCTGTCCAGTCTTCGTCATCAGAATCATCATCTTCATCACCACCAGTCATCCTTCCGGCTTTCCCTCCTCTTCTTGGATTTGGGCGCTTCCTTTTGATATTTGCTGTGAAAGTTGAGTAATCGATAGTATCTTCCCTCAAAGCATTTTTGAATTCCTGTACAACATAATATCAAAGTAAGAACAAATGTCCAGAATAGGATTCTGTAGTACAATGAATTTGAACTACTATACTCATGTTCTGTCGAGAAAGACTCCTAAAATGTTCACATTACCTGATATCTCTGCACCAAATCTTGATAAGTGGAAGGCAAGGTTGTATGCGTTCCACTGATGTCGAAGGGAATGTTCTGCCTTGAGAGAATGTCCCCAGGTTTTATTGGTTCATTTGGCGAAAATGCCTAGTCATGTAGTGTAAGATTCATGGTTAAAGTCTGTTCATATTTGCATTTACATGGGAAATAACTAATAATATAAAAATTCATGGCAAAAGAATGATTTTAACCTGGCATCTTTCATTATTCAGGCTGTAAACAATTTTTAGGTGTCTTTTAAGCTTCATAAGAAGCTGTAGTGCGGTAGCAGCAAGACAGTCAGCCTGGAGTAGCGCCAAAGAAGACGATGTCAAAAGTAATAAAGCATTACAGCTAACCAGTAAACATCGCAAAGATTTAAACAAAATGCCAGGCAACCCTGTATGTTGGAAGTCTTTGAAAAAGGACCCTTTTTCCTCTCAAGCAACCCATACAGATGTCCACGCAAAATATGTTCATCCAAAAAATATCAAAAGCACTCAACCAAGGGAATAGAAAAGTAGGGTTTTCAGGGTTTCAGAGTACCTGGATTTTTTGCATTTCCTCTTCGGAGAGAGCACGATTTTCAGAAGGGCTTGTCTTATGCATTGTTGTCTCCATTGCAGGAGGATAATGTGAAATGGACTGATGAGAGAGTTTTTGTTGCATTGTACCATTCAAATCAATGGATGTCATGTTATAGAAAGCAGGCTGAACCACAGGCTCCGCCTGAATTGTTCCGTTCAAATCCACCGTAGTCATATAATTAAAAACAGCTTGACTAGGATCAAGCTGAGCTATCCCGTTATTATGAGTAGTCTTCAGAACATCTGTTTGCAGCAAATTTGAACTCAAAGCTTTCATATTAGCCTCAATTGCCCCAGTCCTGACTTGTATCACTCGATTTATAGCATATATCAGATAAAGGGGTTCATCAGGTGATGAAAATGGTAACAAAGCAAGAGTTTCTGTACAATACCTGTAAAGTGGAACTAACTTCTCAGTATAATTACTCAAGTGAAATAGAAAATTTTAGAACAGGCATTGAGTGACTCACATCAAGAAAGGTATAACTGAATCATTCCAGCTAGGATTATCAAATTTCCGCACAATTGATGACATAAATTTGTTCCTAGCAACCCGATTTCCACGAATGAGCTTGTAAATTCTGGAAACTCCCAGCCTTGCTTGCGTTAAAGACCCGGCATCAGATTTCCCTTTCAAATTTCCAGGAAGCTTAGATTGGGATTTTTCATTTAGATTTCTGTTTGCACTGCCGCTAAGGGAACGCATGAAGATAAATGACATCTGAAGCCCATCCCCTAGACGACTTTCAAAAAAAGCAGGATATCTGAAAAAAGAAGCTTTTATTAGTTGCGCTAAGAAAATGGAAAAAGGAAATAGATAATTTTAATAGCACGAGGGAAGTACTTCTCATTCATATTCATTAGCAAATGATGAGCCAACTTTTGGTTGACCTCCAGTGGATCCGTTTCAAGTGCTATAAGGTATGGGACACAAGTAATTGGATGAACAAGACCTTGACGAAGCACCACTTCCACTATCTGCATCAATAATATTTCATGTAAATGACCAGTCTAAACAGACAATATTTACAAAGAAAACAGTATCATGAAAAGTCAAACTCTATAAATTCAACCATCTGATAGATTGAAAGAGAATCATATGTGCAGCTTCCACCAGTAGTCTAATAATAGAACTCGAATCATGAAAGGCTTTCAAGGCACCAATTTCTCTTTTCCTTCTGTCATTTTTCTTTTTCAAACACAACTTTCTATCCAAATAGTAGGTTTAAGACTTTTGCTACAAAATGATCACAAATACTTTTATAAATTTCTTTCTCGGTACAAACTGCCATCCATAATTTAATTTAACTTTTACATTAATCACTCCAATGATACAAGGCCCAGACTCAGTTTACTTCCTCTCACAGAATACACACAACGTAAATAATTTCTCACCTTCAGAGCAGATTGGCGAACTTCTTCATCAAAGTCCACACACCTTCCCAGAATATTATCCCAATACAGCTGGACTATACCCCCACAAATGTTCGTATCGCCAGCACCTGCAGCTACAGGGACACTGTTCCCACCTTCTACAGAATAGTGAACTGCATCATTACCGGCTTTATCCATTCCCATCTGACTTTCCGCATCAAGAAGATACTCAAACAAATTTTGTAACGCTTGCATCTGGTGGACAGAATAGCTTAGCATGCATCATGTAAATAGAAAGATAATTGTTAATAGAGTTAGGTGATGAAAATTTCACCTTAAGACGAACATTAGAACTCAGTGCTAATGCTGCCTCTAATATCTTTCCAATGTCCTTTTCCAACATATAGTCAGGCCTAGCAATTAGAGCAAAGCCTAATGCCTAAAATGAGAAGCCACATAGAAACAAAAGAATGTCATAATATTATAATATAAAAACATGCTAATAGGGAAACGAAAATAAACCGCAAGATAACTTGGTAGAGAAGAATGGGACTTACCTGCAAAGATCTAACCTTTATACTAAAATCATCCATTAGAAGATATTTTTTAAATAAACTAAGACTGCTAGCAACATCAATATTTTTGTTACTGGAACCACTAAACAAAGAGTTTCCATAGCGGATAAGCAATCCGAGGCAGAAGAGGGAACGCCCCACTTGCTGCAAAAAATAAATAAATAAATAAATCAATAAAGGAGTTGGCTTAAGCTTTATGACTCACATAAATTTTTCTTTCGTAGAAAAGACAATTGAAAAACTCACCAAACCTATTTATATGATTAAAAAATTTGTATGTTACTTGTTTATTTATTAATATGTCTGTTTACTTTAGGCCAACTGCCCTTAAATTTATAGAAATGATAACAATGATACAAGATGCAAACCTAAGTTTCCAACAGTCCTAGAAATACAGGTATCTTGCCAACAAAATTTTTGATCAATGGTTTGCAGGTGGTGGGTTAATGACTGAAAGGAAAAGAGTAAGTTTCAAATTTTCAACATCTACCCTTGGGTTTTATTTTGCATTTCTGTACTCTGATAGCTAACTAGAAATTTAAACATGCTAAGAACACATACTAATTTTCTAATACATCATCCGAAATTTGAAGTCAGGAATTATCACTTTTATTGCTCATGTTGCACCTAATGAAAACCAAATAATACATCTGACCAGCCAAAAGATTGCATGTGGGAAAAACAATATTAAGTACAGATTTCTTGTAATGAACCTGCTTGTTATCAGTTGCATGGGAATCCAATAATTTGAAGAATAACTGAATGAGATATTCAACAACAGTACCACCATTCCCTGCCTTTTTACTCACGGAACAAAGACACCTGCAGTGAGAAATTAAAAAAAAAATGAGGGAATTGAAAGCAGAAATAGAACAGTAAGCCTGCCTTTTTACTTGCAGTGTAGCTTAGAATCACATTCCAAGCAGACAAACTCAAACAAAAAATAAATTCAGGCCTTCAGCAAGAATAGGATTTAAAACACTTAAACTTCAATAAGCAACTGGAACTCCAGCAAAACTAAGACAGTAAGAAAGAGAAGCTGAAGATACTTGATGCAAGCATGTACAACAGTCAAAAAAGAATGCCGGACAATCATGTGCTTCAGGTCTTGTTGTAGTTCTTCGACAACACTAGGAGGCAACTTTCGCATCAAAGGCACAACAGCATCAATTATAAAGATTATACTCTCCAGTAACTGTGCAATAACTCTGTTATCAACCTGAATACAAGTAATAGCTGTATCAGGCATTGCCTCCACAACCTAAAAACTATGGGATTACAGTAGTGAAAACAAACTTTCAAAAGTAAACAATGAATAAAAAGGAAATTGAAGAAAGTAACTTTTGCAACCTCTAGCAACAACAAATTGGACCAATAATAAGAAACAATATATTGACAAACCCAAAAATAAGTGGAAAAGAGAAATGCACCGGCACCGGTGCAGTCCAGAGACAAAGGAATTTTAAACTCAATGAAATCAAACAAAATATAGTGTTATTTCAGAAATATCTTTGTCTGTCTGGCAAAATTAAGGCTATCTACAAAGGCAGGTATCACTGAAAGGTTAACTGTTCAAACGAATAAGGCCAGAATACAACACGGAATATAATCCCTGAAAATAAGAATGTCAAGAAAGGTAATAGATCCAAAAGATATATGATTACATCAAATATCGTACAAAAAAAATAATATAAAATGAACGGTAAATAACCTGACTCTTAAGGTAAGGCTGTAGTGTGACCACAAATTGGCAAGGATCAGAAGTTGGCATGCAAAGTGATGGATCCACAACACAAAATGCATGCAAGGCCAGCACATAGGGAAGTGTTGGAACTTCTGTTTCTACATTACTCATTTCATCCATCTGCAATATTCTTTCCAATAAGCACTTGCACATCACTTCACATCGCCTACGTACAGCTGCAAGTGAGACAGGGTTGATTCCAGCAGCTTTTGCTGATTGAGGAAAAAAATCAAGGGCCAAGTTACGCTTAATGACAGTTACAAGAAACTGATGATTAGGCAACCGCCTTAGCATTTCAACAATCTGATCAGTCTTCTTAGCAACCTCCAATGGAACAGAGCTACCATCTCCAGGATACTCAGTCTGCACCCCAGAAGGTTCTTCAAACCAGAACTCATAAAATGTCTTACAAACAAGATCCTGATGACAAGAGAAAAATAAATACCAAGGATACCATAAGCAACAGTTTTATATGAAAATACACAAAAAGGTCAATGCTGCTTCATGAAGTTAGAACAAAGAACAAACATGACTAATAGTTTGCATCACCTAAGTTATAGGTACCACAGTAGTGCATTTAAATACCGTAAAGACCCAGAAGATTTTTTTTGGAAAAAAAATAACATTATTCCAGATGCCTTGGTCTAATATTTGAAAAGAAGAAAAGAAAGTAAAACTCTTAAAATCACAAAGATATTGGCATCAGTGCATCAGTTTTTACATGAAATGCATTGTTTCATGGATTCTGAATTACCTGAATGCTTGATTCATCATCACTAACACGAGAAACAACCTCAATGCAAGCACTAGTAAACCCTGAGAAGTTAGGATTCGTATTGCACATATCTCGAATAATTTTGATTGCTCGTTTCCGGACGCTGACTCCAGTATCTTTAATCCTCTCTGCCACTTTCTCAAAGTACTAAACACCATATTTTTTGGAGAAGAGAAAACAGGGGGAGGGGTGAAGAGAAATGAAAAAAAAAATCGTGTTGTCAATAAAGCATGCCCTGCTTTCATAAGATGGAGAAGTGAAGTTTAGTACCTTTAAACCAACATCTGGATGTGAAGAAATATGTCTGCCAACTAGTTCCAATGCTGCTTCTCTGACAGATATTGCAGAGTCGCAAAACCTTCCCTCAACAGCCACTTGAACACGTTTGTCACCTAGTACCTCTGGATCAGCTTCTACGATAATACTAACCTGCCATCATCACACACATTGGAAAACTTGTTTTGTCAACATAAATGAGAAAAGAATATCCTTGTTCCAAAGAAGAGTAATGACAAGTTGCAAGAATTTTTCACTTACTGCCCGTAAAGCCTTAGCCCTAATTACAGGAGAGTTCTCTCTTAAGCTAACCTGGAAAGAGAACACGTAATAAGAACAAAGCCTGCCTTGCCTATTCAATCAAGGACTAGCAAAAATATTTTACTAACCAGAAGCAAACATAGAATCTTGTCAAATCCTCTAGAGAAAGAATTATTTTGTCCCAGTGCTAAAGCAATCTTCTTGACTGAATCCCTTACAAACAGTGAAGAAACAGTCCCTGAGTCACGCACTATTGCCTTTGATCTTAGTCTAGCTACGTAGTACTTGAAATTTAGTTGAGATTTTGGGTCATCCTTATACCACAAGCAAAGGTAACACCTGCACCCAAAAAAATAAATTTAAACAAAAAGCAATTCAGAAGAACTAGTTTGAGTCTCCATTTTCACAAGCGTTATTATTAGGAAAGAGCTTTGTTAAGTACACACCATCGAATAAAAAGGTGGACATCATCATTAGAAGCAGCATCTTGAAGATAATTCAAAAGCATCTGCTGAATAATTTCAACTTTCATAATTGGATCAGAAGATTGGGAACTTTCTGAGCAACCATGTTTCTTGTTCCCCTCGTCTTTGTACTGTGACTCACAGTATGATCGCAATACAAGAAGTTGCTTCTTACAGACGCAAAACTGGCAGTACCAACTACGATTAGGAACTTCTTGTTCTCTTACCCCCATACAATCAGCATGGAGAAATCTTTGACAACCTTGACAACTATACAACACTTTCTCTACCTTTCCATCCAAACAAATTGAACATGCACCCTTTGGGTAACTTTGATCAATGTTATCCCCACCATGCAATTCTTCCAATATCCAGAACTTGTCCTTCCTATAGAGGAGAGCATCACGCTTCAACCTTGCTGCTATTGTGCCAAGAAGATCAATTGCCATTGCACGTGCAGAAACATCCTTAGATTTCAGACCAGCATTTTGGAGCAGTAAAACACAAAGAACCTGCAAAGATAGTTCCTTAGTTTTGAAACACTATCATCTTTATCCAATAATACAAGACAAATGAAATATAGTCAGTCTTTTGTCACCTCCAGAGCAGGAGCTGCAGCAGGATATTCTGGTAGATTCAGTGTTGTCAGTAAATCGGTGACTAGATTCTCAATCATCACTTTCAACTCAGAGGCATCTTGAGTCTTTGCAGAAGCAAGGCGTTGAAGAACACGAGTCCAGAAATGACAACATGCATCCTGGATGGATTCATGGCATTTGGTTAAATAACTAGCATCAACTGAGACTTCCAAAATGGGACTTCCAAATGATGTTTGCTTTATAGCTTCAGGAAGGTTAGCACTGCTATGAACTAACTGAATAAGCAAAGCTGTAACCATCTGGATCTGCCTCTGTTCTTCATCAGGTAGGTGATATGCTCTTACTGCTCGCTTTGAACTAGGCAACTTCCACAGAAGCTGAACCATTTCATCTATTACATATGTTCTATGTTGGGTGTATGAGTAGAATATCTGTATCAACAATAACAAAGATTCAGAATAAAGTACAACATTCAATTAGCACAATTTACCTGAGTGTATGCATTTGGTCTTGTGAATCCTTTTAACTGCAAATTAAAAATTTGGATTCCTACCCCAGTTATCAAACCAATTGCTTTGAGTTGCAAGAGCTGTATGTTATCCACCAAAAAGGTAGTAAAGCTTGTTTTTAGCAGTTGTAAAACACAACTATCAGATAACTTCTCAATCAACAAGAAGTCCTTGAGTAAACCAAGAATAGTGCAGAGCTTTTGTAGTATAGCATTCACAGCACCAGAGACCCTATCGAGGAAAAAGTTAAACAATAAGAAGACACCTAACTTCTGCTATGCTAAATAGCTTGTGATAATATTCAATGTTATGGAACAGTATAAGGATAAGCACACTTGTTCAATGCTGACTTCTTTGCTTTAACACTCTTGGTACTGCGGCGTTTCTTGCTAGCAGAACCTAGTTCAGCATCAGGCTCTTCGTCTTCATCATCTAAAAATATGATGTAAGATTTAACGGTTAAGTTTTAGAAAACTAGCATAATATACCTGCAACCATTTGAGTGAAAGTGATAAACCTAGGGCATGGGTTAGACAAAGATACAGTTAAGTTCAAGGAAAATGAAGACAATGAAATTTTGACATGCTCTCAAATTTATAGAAGGAAATGAAGACAATATTGTAGTTGGACAGAAGCAACATTAAGAAAAAAGGATCCAGCATTTTTTGCATAAATTATATGGCTAACCTTCAACTACTCCATTTTCACTTGGTTTATGCAAGGCACGATATGATGGATCATAAGCTGACATAACATCCATTATCTGATGCCTAGAGAACTCTAAAATCCTTTCAATAATCTGTTAAGAACACAGAGAATCCATAACCCATGTTACATTAACAAAAAAATCATACAAGAAACATAAGAACCGAATGAAATGCACACAAGCACAGATCATAGAACCACTAATTTAACAAAAGAAAGAAAGACGAGCAAAATGCACTAGTGATCCAGAACCATAAAAAGTTTCACCTTGATCCCTAACATCTTAATTGTTTTATTTAAATCGTTATAATTTGGTCCAATCCATAAATAATTCAATCACTATAGACAGGAAGTGCTAACATGACAACCATTTTCTTGACACCTGACATTTCCATTTATTATAACAGATTTATTTGACGTGAAGATATTATTGGAACAATTTAAAGATGTTTGGACTTTGAATGGAACTGAAAGGTTAAAGACAAAATTAAACTTCACTAAAACATTATAGTTAAGTGCATTTTACTCAAATGAGGCACATACCTCTTCATGATATAATTGCTTTGGCATGTCATTATGTGCCATTACTGCCAAAGAAGCATGAATGGACTCTAGGGCACAAAATACCAATGAGAATACATCTGAATCTTGCTGAAACATTTGAAAAAAAAATGAATAAGGCAATTGAAACACAATAAGCTCCTGACATAAATCCATAAATCAGGGGACAAATTAAAAATAAAATCAGAAACTTAGAAACTAATGGAATTGATAGGAATATCACAGTTCTATCCGATGCAATTTTGGTTGTACAGTAACAGTAAACACATTTTATTTGTTTGCTTTCAAATTTTGATTTCCTTTGCATTGTTACACCTAAAGCAATACAAATCCTACAGCAAAGTAGAAAGAATAGATTTTTGAAAAAGAAGAGAAACATGAAAACTAATCAATAACAAAAGATGGGGAAAATGAACACACTGTATCAATTTTGATTGGTCAAAAAGCATCAAATGCCAAAGCAAAAGCTGAAACAAGATGATGATAAACCGTCCATATCAAAAGGTAAAACTTTATTGTTTAAGTTTGAACCTAAGATCTATTCCAACCCATTCCTAGCTGTTTCCAAACATGATGAAAAAAGGAGAACAAAATGATAGTTGCAACATAATGCATAACTAAAAGCAAATAATGATAACTTACATGCTCACATTCATCAACCGACAAACCTTCAGCCCGATGTATCTGATGATCTAGAACCCGTAACAATTTCACAAGAATATCTACAGGAACCAAATGTAGAAGTCCCTTTGCACGTATAGACATAATTTCATTTACAAGCATTCTAACATCGTTAATTGGCAATGACAACCACTCCATCTCATCCCGATCATCACTAGGAATTAGAGCTCTGCCGCAAAAATCCTCTAACATCTCACGGAAGTTCCCAACAATGGCATCTAAATGAAAACATTATCAGCAAAATAATTGTGTTAATACAACTGAAATGAGGGATAAGGGAGGCAGAAAAAACCAAGACAACCTTGAAGCTCTGAAGGATCCGGTGGAACTGATGAACCAACATCATCAGCGGCTTTTTTCTTAACTTTTGTCTTCCTAGAAGATGATTTCGGTGCATCCTGCAATTACATCTATAAAACTAAGTATGTTTAAGCAGCCAAGGATTAATAACTAAATTGAAACCCATGCATACATTAGCAACAACATCAGTATGCCGATCGTGAATGCTGCTAATTTCTCTCTGGAATTGACCAATAAGAGGAACACTTGACTCAGATGGCTTCCTTTCAAACACCACACCACCAGAGACTTGCTCCTTGACAAGACCTGAGAGACTTGAAGAAATGCAATGAACAATAAGCGCAGATTATAAATCTATGTAAATGATATCACAGCATCCAAGAAAGCGGGCATGAACACAATGCACAAGACTGCATGCATACAAAAACCAACAGAGGGTGAGAAAACAGGAAGGACTTTAATTATATCAAGCACTACTAAAACATGCACTGAAAAGTGGAAACAATAGCAAAAGAATGAAAAAGAGGGTGATAAAATAAACCAAGTAAAAGAATACAGGGAATTAATGGACTTGGAACTTAAACATGCATACACTTTCGCTGATCCAGGACCTTGTAAAAGTGGCAAATCAGCACACATAGAGGAGGTGTGACATGGAGGTTTTAGAATTAGATGAGCAAATGGCCTTGAATAGGAATCTATGAAGGCAGAGAATACATATGGATGATCTAACATGATTTTAGATATTGGTTCATATAACCTACCCCAATTTATTGGGACTCTGATGATGATGATGATGATAGAGGAGGTGTGAGCTTAAGTGAATTCACACATGTACAAACTACAGAAATATACAAGCACAATTAACTCTTCCTACCTATCATTCCATCCACAAGTTCTCTATGTTACCTCCTGATGGAGAATGGGAGCAATAAAATATTTTAGTTTTAGTCTTTTAATTGTTTTAGAGTTTTAGGCTGGAAAATACTGTGTTTAATTTTATTAATAGGATTTAGGATTTTATTTTAGTCTTTTATTGTTTTATTTTAGGGTATTAGAATTTTAATAGAGAGTTTGTATCCTATTAGGATTAGGCTTGCTTGCCTATAAATAGGTTTTGTACTCTCTTTAAAATATAGTGAATAAATAATTGAAAAGTTTTTCAGCAAAGTTTTTGCTCTTTGGTTGTGTGACTCAACCATTCTTAGGTGCGACTTCTAAGAAACCCTAGGTGAGACTCCTAGGCTTTTATTCTCTACTGTTTTAGGAGCATAATTAGCTCCAATTCACACCCCAAACCCTAATCCAAACCTAACTCAGATCTGTCCTACATCAATTGGCGCCGTCCGAGGGAAACGAAAAAAAAAAGGGTTCTGGACAGATTTAAGTTTGCAATTAGTTTACTCAATTTTGCGTCCATGATGGTGACTAACGCTGAATTAAGTAAGGCTATGGTGGAACTCCAACAAGACCATGAGCGTACCAAGAGTATTGTGGAGAACATGAATGAACGCCTTAATGGTTTACAACAGACTGTTGAAACATTAGCAGCTTCTATAGCACGAATAGAAGCACGTCTAACTCAAGCCCCACAAGGTGCTCCTGTCCAACCTATTGCTCAACTACCTGCAGTTGTAGGAGAGCGTGCCGAGCCACGTGATCATGCTGGAGATATCACTAGGAAGGTGAAAGTAGGAGTGGCAGATTTTGAAGGTAAAGTAGATCCAACTTTTCTTCTTGATTGGCTTAACTCCCTTGAAGACTATTTCAATTGGTATGATATGTCGGATGAAAGAAGGGTTCGATTTGCCAAGATGAAGCTAATTGGATTAGCAAAAATCTGGTGGTATGGTGTGGAGAGTGAAATAACAAGGTTAGGACAGCCCCAAATTCAAACTTGGGAAGAGATGAAAGCCAAGCTCAAAGAAAAGCACTTGCCGCTTAATTATCTTGAGAAGATGCGCCAACAAGCGTATAGTTTATGGCAAGGCAGTATGTCTGTTGCTGAATACATGAATAACTTTGATAAATACAAGATAAGGAGTCAAGTTGTGGAAGATGCTACACAAGCAGCATCACAATTTCAGGCTGGGTTGAGGATTGACGTCAAAAGGGAGATGCTTAGGCAGCCTATTAGCTCAGTAGAACAGGCCTTCCAGGCAGCCCATGATGCAGAACAATATTTGAGCTATTCTACTAGCAATAGAATGGGTTTTCAAATTGGGTAAACAGAAGCTAAGAGGAACTTTGGTGCAAATCTAGAGAAAGCGACTACTCGTCCTGATGGAACAAGACCTTCTACTAATGTCAACAATCCTAAAATGGAGTATGTTTGTTTCAAGTGTGGGGATGCTGGACACTTTGGGCGTGATTGTCCAACAAAAAGAAATATGCATATGGAAGTGGAACAAGAGGATGAAGGAATTCAGAAAGATGATGATAATTCTATTGATTATGGCACTTATGAGGCTGATGATCTTGACTCTGATGGTGTAGATACATCTCTCTTGGTTCGACATATCTTGGCAGCCCCTAAAATGGAAAAGGAGGATTGGCGATGCACTTCAATATTCCAAACACTTGTTCGTTGTGGTGGCCAAGCCAAAAAACTTGTTATTGATGGTGGGAGTTCCATGAATGTAGTTTCTACCTCCACTGTTGAGCGTCTCAAACTAAAAACTACACCACACCCTCACCCCTATAAAGTGGGCTCGATTGACAGAACCACAATTCTGGTAACACAACAATGTCTTGTATCTTTTAGTTGTGGTGATTATGTTGATTTTATACTTTGTGATGTTATCCCTATGCAAGTTGCCCACATCCTTCTTGGTCGTCCTTGGCAATATGACCGAGATGTGAGTCATGTTGGTAAGGCAAACACCTATAGTTTGTCACCGAAACAAGAATATTGTTTTAAAGCCAATGAGTTCAAAGGATTTCAAGAAGTATGAGAAGAAAAGGACTCCAAGGTCTAGTAAAGTTGTGGAAGGTGAGAAGAAACATCTCCATATTTTGACTAAAAGGCAGTTCGAAGTTAAGGGCAACAAAAATTACCCAATACATGCTAATTCAAGAAGGAGGCCTACTGATTTCAATGAAGGTATCATGGGTATGAAGCATAATAAATCCAAAAGGTATCCAAGAGGAGTTCACAAGAAGCTTCATCCACATTATCATGCTTTAAACTCGCCAGAGTCGAGTTTTTCCCAGCAGGGGAGAATGATGGAGAATGGGAGCAATAAAATATTTTAGTTTTAGTCTTTTAATTGTTTAGAGTTTTAGGCTGGAAAATACTGTGTTTAATTTTATTAATAGGATTTAGGATTTTATTTTAGTCTTTTATTGTTTTATTTTAGGGTATTAGAATTTTAATAGAGAGTTTGTATCCTATTAGGATTAGGCTTGCTTGCCTATAAATAGGTTTTGTACTCTCCTTAAAATATAGTGAATAAATAATTGAAAAGTTTTTCAGCAAAGTTTTTGCTCTTTGGTTGTGTGACTCAACCATTCTTAGGTGCGACTCCTAAGAAACCCTAGGTGAGACTCCTAGGCGAGACTCCTAGGCTTTTATTCTCTACTGTTTTAGTAGATAATTAGCTCCAATTCACACCCTAAACCCTAATCCAAACCTAACTCAGATCTGTCCTACATCACCTCCTCAATCTCTCCTTAGTAATAAATTTTCATATGAGAAAATCATAGCTAATAGGCACTATTTCTTCTCTTGTATGGAACAAAACCCTAAAACAAAAAGAATCTATACCACTTTTCATATCTATGCCAACTATTTTCATCTACAATGCAGATCCTCAAGGTTAAGGATTACACTATTGTTATTTATGTAATAGAAATTCTGGCGCAGAATCAAACAATAATGAATTCTGAAGCATCACAAATCAGTGATTCATCATGCAATAAAGGTAAGTGATTTTCATTACAACAATTCCTCTGTAGGTAAATGAGTTCAATTTTACTAAGGTTTCAATCACTAATAAAATAATTTATAGTCATCTCTCTACAAATCACAATCACTCTAATTTTGTAAAGAAATTCTCTCATCTAAATATATCAGAACAAACTATCACACCTTGGCACAATTTTTATATCAGAGGCCTAAAAAATTAAGACAAAAAGATAAACTGAGAGTACTTTGTTTACCAGGAGTGACATACTCAAATGCTGCAGGGTTATATTGGAGAACTTGTGCATAAAGTTCCAAGGGCTCCACATAGTCATATTTAACTGAACTTGCCTCATCTCTAAGATTCCTGCAAACAAAACCAGATATAAACAAAATGTAAACCATTGCAACATAATTAAACTATGTCAGGCTTTTAAAAGGAATTTTGTAGAAATTGCCAAAACTAAGAAAGAAGCAAACAAGGACTTCTGTCAATTGTCAGCCAATGAATTAATTCCATGCATTAATGCTTATAAAGGTACACTAAATTTGAAAAGCAAGATTATTTAGAAAGTAAAAACCAAATTACCCTTCACCATGAATAGAACCTAATTCCATTTGTTTATACCAATACTGGATACAAAGATTACATAGGAAGTAACAACCAAATTGTGCTGAACCATGAATATAACCTAATTCCAATTGCTTATACCTAAGACTGGCTCCTCAAACCCCTAATTAATCAATTAATCTTCCGATTTTTGTCACTTTATTTTATTTTATTTTTTGCTTCTGAAAAAATAAATCATTGAAAAATCAAAATTACAATTATTCAACATCAAAATGCATAATTTTTCTTTTATATTAAATAAATATGATAGAATTAGATCTTCATTCTATTGCACTCGTTCATTTTCAATAAATTATGATTTTACTTTAGAAAAACTTTCGAGAGAGCAGACGGCTAATAGCAAGCTACGAACTGCAAGTAAACGAAGTTGCAAATAAGTGGAGCTTTAACTAATAAATTCAAATAATTCAAAAAGTAAAAAGAAGTAATAATAATAATAATAATAATAATAATAATAATAATAATAATAATAATAATAATAATAAACACTTAAAACTCTTTACTCTTTTAATTCAAAATTTCAACACCTTAAGAAAACACAGAAATTTGAACTAATATTTCAAATTTTCTGGAATTTTGAACGCTTACAGATACGAAACGTCAGTTCCCGCAAGCAGATCGGCAATTCGACTAGACTGTGCGATAATTTCCGGTCGATTCAAAGACCTCGAAGCTCCACCAGCCAGGTCGTCGAACAGTCGGAGTTCCGGATCCGAAGCGCCACAGAAAACCGGCAACGAAGGAAGCGGCAAGCACTGTGCGACTTCGGAGTGGATGGTGTTGGATAGGCCGATGCCACGGTGAGCCATGCCCATTAGCCCCGGGCCAGGTTGTTCCGAAGCACCGGACATGCTGCTTAGATTGCTCATCGATCCGTTAATTGGCGAGTGAGGGGTTTGCTGCGGAGAGAGAGCATCAAGAGCGTAGAAATGAGTGGTATTCCCGTAATAATGTAGAAATCTGAGGTTAATTTGAGAGAAATTAGGGTTTCTTCGGAGGAACCGCAGTGGTTTTGAGCCCTAAAAGGAAAAATGATTGGAAGAGCGAAGAAAGAAGCAAATGGCGGGGAAAAAGTGTGAAATTTTGGGGGGGATTTTTTCCACGAATTTAATTTTATAGCAAGATTAAAATGGAATCGATGAAATTAATCAAGTGACTAAAATGCCCTTGGTTGACGCTTTTACTATTTTCCAGCTTGCGAGAGAAGCTGGATTTTACGTTTCAAAATTCTTAAATGTGGCGATTAATTGCCGCTTATGTTCCTACGGAAGATATTAATATTTTTAAAATTTTGCTCTTGTTTAATTTACGAAAATACCCTTGAATTCTGCCTCACTCTCGTCGGCAAGTGTCAGCTTCAACCACTTCAGCTACTCAACTTATCAGATAGGCTTCTTATTTTGACCTTTAATATAATATATATATTTTTTTTGAATAAAATTGAAAAATAGATAATACTAGAGAAAAGGTATTTAAAGAAGAAATTCAAAATCAAATTATATTCAAACAAGTGATTTTATTGTTTAAATTAATTTATAAATAATTTTATTATATTATAAGATATAAAATTATGGTATAATTACGCAGAAAGAATAGCATAAACATGTAATGGACTAGGTTCTTAATAAAAAATAGACAAGAGAGGGATAATTAGAAGGAATCGTTCTTGTTTTAAGTATATGCATTTTTTTCATGCCTCATTCTCAAACGTGAATGTTAACTATTATTCTTAAGTTTCCTACCCATTATTTTAAAATTATTTTTTTCTATGAAATTTATGTTGAAAGTAAGTGATATGGCAAAAGCCCATTAATGCTGGGCTAAGGCCCAAGATCGAAGAAACCGTCACGTGGAGGAAGCTCATTGGACCACGTGGCATTCGGCGAGAGATAGCTTGAGACAATATGAGATCTTTCGCCAGTGGGAGACCCTCTGTCGCAATGGCAGAGATCTTAAAGATCTCTCGCACAAAGTCTGTCGCCTATACACGTGGCAAGTGTCTAACCACTCCTTTGAGGCGACAGACGTCTTCTGCCATTATGTGCTGCATTTATTCTACAGTCTCTCGCCGGTGGCAGACTTCCACTATTCCCAAGATTGACGAAATTTTTGTCATACTTGGAAACGAACTCTCATAAAAAAGACATGATTATCCTCAGGTAATTACCCTAGAGTATTCGCCTATAAATAGGCCTCAGGTATAATTTTATTCGTTAATTTTTCTAACTACTGGCTTTTACGTTTCCCAATATTCAAGAACCTTTTGCTGACTTAAGCATCAGAGTGCCTACGCAAGGAACGACCCCCTGTGTTACTTTGACTTTTCTTGTTTTTACAGAAGCTTTCTGGAGACACGTGAAGAAAGAAGACGAATATCGACGTCAGCACGCATTTATTGTTGTTTTGAGCAACAACAATTGGCGTCGACTGTGGGAAACATATTAAAAGCCAATCAAGACTTCAAGATGGTGAGAACAAGATCGACTAATGTGAGAACTGGATGCGATGAGAACTCTGTGAGTTCCCCTAAACAGCCAATTCGCCAGAGAACCCAGGTGAATAGAGAAGAGGAAAGAATGACTGTGTCTATGGCAGAATTTGGAGCTTTGAGGCGGCAGAGCAAAGAGATAACTCAAGCGTTGAGAGCTATGATAGATATGTTTAAGGGAGTCCTCCCGACGCTGAGCTTGCCGCAAGATATACAGAATTTGGTGGGGGAGACAAGCCAAGGGGTCTTGCTACAAACAAATGGGTGACAGGATGATGTGGTAGCGGCAGATCCCTCTCGGCAACAGGAGGCCCCTCTTGTAGAGGAGGATGATATTCAGCAGGATGCAGTAGGACGGGGGAGCAAGGGGCCTGTCGCAGGTACCCAGCGGGAGACTGAGGATGCGGTAGAGCTGGAACCTGCGACAGGAGTCAGGCGATAGGTGTCTGGTGTTGGGCGACAGGGTACTGAACGTGTGGCAGGGTCTTTCGCCCATCATCGTGATTTGTCGAATTTTGCTGGTACTAACTTAGAACATGGTGTTAGAGGTGCTGAAAAGAATGGTGGTGAAGATCAAAGCACTTGGGGAGCCGGGTCGGAGTTAGACCCCACCTGGTGCACACAAATGACACGAACAAATGCACCTCAAGGAAAGGGTAAGGAAATAGTGGTTGAAGACCTGCTTGGTTCGTCCCATGCTAGAAATCAACTAACTCCTCCTGTGGACATGAAAAAAATGATAGAATAGGTGTTAGAAGAGAAGAAGTTGGTGTTTGCAGAAGAGAGCCAGAGAAGAAGGGTACCATTCAGCACGACTATCATGCAGAAACCGCTGCCCCCAAAGTTCAAAATGTAGCAGATGACCGCGTACACAGGGAAAATGGACCCCTATGACCATATGCAAAATTATGAGGCCTTGATGTTGCTACATGGATGGGAGGATGAGATAATGTGTAGGGCCTTTTCACTCACTTTGACCGGGCATGCAATGAAGTGGTTCAATAATTTGCCCGAGGGGTCTATTACCTCTTTTGATCAGTTGCGAAGTGAATTCCTTAATGCGTTTGTGGTGAATAGCCAGAGAAAGAAGGAGCCAACTTATTTGCTCACCCTTAAACAAGAAGTTAAGGAGTCGCTAAAGGGTTATGTGGATTGGTTTAGAGAAGCCACTCTGGAGGTAAGAGATTTGCAAGTTGGTATAGCCATAGTAGCCATGTTACAGGGAACAAGGTCTGAGAAATTGCAGGAGTCCCTGTCACTAGACTAGCCAACCACAAACTCAGACCTATTTTCTCAAGCAAATAAGTACATTACTCAAGAAGAGGTGATGAAAATGGTGTCGAGTGGGGAGCATAAGGAAGGAAGGAAACGAGAAAAAGAAGTTTCTGAGGCGTCCTCCAGTCAATTGAGAAGGCCCGATAAAGCCCCTACATTGAAATACACCACTTACACCCCGCTTACTGAATCTTAGACTTCGGTGCTGGCAGCTATCGAGGTCTTATATGGCTTCCAAAGAAGGTGTTAGGGAATCTAGACCGCGACTTGGATTCATACTATAACTACCACTCAGCACATGGGCATTCGACAAAAAAGTGTAGGGAGTTAATGAACCAGCTAGAGAAGTTGGCGCGGGAAAGGAAGATAAATCGATTTGTGTGGAGAAGTGACAGAAACAACTATCCCATGCGAAACAGGGGAAACTACTTTAGAGATAGAATAGATGAAAACAAGAGTATTGTAAGGAGAAACGAAGGTGATAGAAGAAATAATGATAAGAGAACAGAAAGGAGGAATCACAAGGAAGATAACGAGCCCACAAGACCAGCAATCAACGTTATATCTGGAGTGGAATCGTTAGCTGGTACATCTTCCTCATCTAGAAAGTCTTATGCCCTGCAGGCCCATCAAGTTAACTCAGTGATGGAAGAAAGGCAAGATGAGGAGCCCATCACTTTTACGTTGGCCGACAGAGGAGATGTAACAATCCCTTATGATGACCCGATGGTGATTTCAGCAGTTGTATCAAAGCATCCGGTAAGCTGAATCCTAGTCGACAATGGGAGTTCAATGAACTTAGTCTACTGGAATTGCCTTGAGAAGATGAACATCTCAGAGGAGAGGCTAAAGCCAGTGCCTACACCACTGTATGGTTTCTCTGGAGAAAAAGTAAAGGTAATAAGTGCAGTTCAGCTACCTGTTACGTTATGGGAGAGCCCGAGAAGTGTCGTCCGTCAAGTATTGTTTATGGTGGTGAAGTCAACATCATTGGCTTATAATATGATCTTCGGGCGACCATTGTTGAATGACATGAGGGCGGTAGTTCACCCTTGTTATCTATTAATGAAGTTCCCGACTCCCCAGGGTGTTGGACAAGTAAGGGGAGACCAAATGAAGGCTAGGACGTGTAATATCGCGTCCACCACGTGTAAAGGAATTCAAAGGAAGGAGACACTTACGATAGAAGAACCGCCAAAACCAAAGCCTGATGAGGAGATGGAGGCAGTCCAATTAGACTAAAAAGACGAAGAAAGAGTGGTATATGTGGGAAGCCAGTTGCCTGAAAGAACAAAAGAGGAGATAATCCAAAGCTTGAAGGAAAATGCTAATGTATTTGCATGGACCCCGGCTGATATGCCTAGGATTAACCCCGAAGTTGCTTGTCATCGGTTGAACATAGTCTCAGGAGCAAAATCGATCAAGCAAAAGAAGAGAAATTTTGCTCCTGAAAGGCAGCAGGTTATAAACGAGGAAATCTCGAAGTTGTTGCAGGCGGGGTTTATCAGAGAAGTTAATTATCTAGAATGGTTGGCTAATGTTGTGATGGTGAAGAAAGCCAACGAAAAATGGAGAATGTGTGTGGACTTCACGGATTTGAACAAAGCCTGCCCTAAGGATTCGTATCCACTACCTCGAATTGATAAGTTGGTAGATGAAACTTGTGTATACGAATTACTTAGCTTCTTAGATGCTTTTTCGGGGTACCACCAAATCATGATGCATCTAGAGGATGAGGAGAAGACCTCTTTCATTACCGATAGTGGAACATATTGCTATCGAGTAATGCCATTCGATTTGAAAAATGCAGGGGCAACGTATCAGCGCATGGTAAACAAGGTGTCCAGGGACTTGTTAGGCAACATCATGGAGGCGTATGTGGATGACATGATCATTAAAAGCCGAAAAGAAGAGTCACATGCCGAGAAAATGACAAAGGTATTTAAGATGTTACGGTAGTATGAGATGAAGTTGAACCCCAACAAATGCTCATTTGGAGTGAGGTCAGGAAAATTCTTGGGGTTCATGATCACTAATCGGGGAATAGAAGCCAATCCCGAGAAAATTCAAGCTATTTTGGACATGAAGCCACCCAATACTGTTGGAGAGGTTTAAAGGCTAACAGGGAGGATAGCAACTTTGAATCGCTTCTTATCCAAATCAGCTGAAATGAGTCTGTCGTTCTTTAAGGCGATAAAGGCGAGAAAGAACTTCAAATGGACAGAAGAGTGTAATGATGCTTTTGAGAAGTTAAAAGACTACCTAAAAGAGTTGCACTATTGTCTCGACCACAATCTGGAGACCATCTCCTCATGTATCTCGATGTAGGAGAGAAGACTGTAAGTGCAATCCTATTGAGGGAAAGAGACAAGGACTGTCCAATCTATTATGTGAGCAAAGTCTTACTAGATGCCGAGACAAAGTACCCCCTAATAGAGAAGATAGTTTTATCATTGGTGATGACACCTCTAAAGTTATGACCATACTTCCAGGCCCACTCGGTGACTGTCTTAACATATCAACCTTTGAGATAAATACTGCAGAAACCGAAGCACTCAGGGCGTCTGACCAAATGGGCTATTGAGCTGAGTGAATACGACATACACTTTCAGCCCCGTCAAGCGATAAAAGGGCAAGCATTGGCAGATTTTATCGTAGAATGCACCAGTCGGGAGGCCCAAGAAGAAACAGAATTAGTCTGGTGAAAGTTATTTGTAGACGGGGCTTATAGCATGGATGGTAGTGGAGCTGGAATTGTGCTAACTTCGCCTGAAGGGGAAACCTATGAGTATTCCCTGCACTTCGATTTTCCAAGTTCGAATAATGTAACTGAGTATGAAGCCTTGATAGCTGGAATGAAACTTGCCGTGAAGTTAGAAGTTAGCAACTTAATGGCCTGTAGCGATTCACAGTTGGTGGTAAATTAGTTCTCGAGTGAGTATGAAGCGTGAGAATCGGCTCTAGTCCCTTATTTATAGAAAGTGCAATTATTGGCACGATCGTTCAAGAATTTTAGATTGACCCAGATAAATCGGTCTGAAAACGATCATGCGATGCTCTTTCGAAGTTGGCCTCCTCCAGAGGAATTAAAGGTGGTATGGTAAAGGTAGAATCCCTCACCAAGCCGAGTATCGAAGAAGAAAATGTCTGCGTTATCGAGATCGGAAGTTATGGGAGAAACCCGATCAAGGACTACATATTGGGGGGCAAACTCCCCACCGACAGAGATGAAGCTCGAAGGCTAAAATTACAAAGTGCCAGGTTTACCGTGGTGAATGGAGAACTCTACAAGCGTGGGTTCACAATGCCCTTGCTAAAATGCCTAGGGCCTCAACAGGCCGAATACACCTTGGCTGAAGTACACGAGGGGATATGTGGTGAACACTTAAGGGCTCGAGCCTTGGCAATGAAAATATTGCATGCAGGGTTTTATTGGCCTACACCGAAGAAATATGCCACTAAGAAGGTGCGAAGATGCGAAAAATGCCAAAAGTTCGCTCCTATAGTTACTGTGCTAGTCTCGACCCTTTAGAGCACCCTTCAATGAACGCCATTCGCTCAATAGGGGCTAGACATTTTTGGACCTTTTCCCTTGGGCACAGGCCAAAGAAAATATTTACTGGTAGCCACAGATTACTTCACAAAGTGGATAGAAGCGAAGCCTTTGGCTACAATTTCTGAAAAGAATGTGGAGGCGATGGTATGGAAAGATATTATTTGCTACTTTGGAGTCCCTTGGGTGCTAAATGCTGATCATGGGAAACAGTTCGACTGTGATGCGTTTCAAGAATTCTGTAAAGGCCTGAGTATTCAGCTGAGAATATCGTCCGTGTCCTACTCACAAGTTAATGGGCAGGTCGAAGTAAGTAATCGAACTATATTGCATGGGTTGAAAACCATATTGGACAAGGCGAAAGGAGCATGGGTGGATGAGCTCCCAAGTGTCCTATGGGCTTATAGAACAACAAGCAATGTGTCAACGGGAGAGACATCGTTTAACTTGGTATATAGGACTGAAGCCCTTATCCCGGTTGAGATCGGAGCAGGATCACCGAGATTAGTCCCTTATGTTGAAGAATTTAACTCCCAGGGACTTAGGGAGAATCTTGATCTGATAGATGAGCTGAGGGACGCAGCGAAAATGAAATTGACCGCTTACCAATAGCGGATAGCTTCTTATTACAATGCACGGGTTAAAGACAAAGAATTGCAAGAAGGAGACCTAGTATTGAGGAAGTCAGCCATCACAAATGCTCATAGAGAGGATGGTAAACTCCGGGCCAATTGGGAAGTGCCTTACAGAATTAGGAGGATTATTGGACCCAGCACATGCACTTTGGAAACTTTGTAAGGAAAAAAGATCTCGAATACCTGGAATGCTAATCATCTTAACTTATACTGGCAGTCAAACATTGTACTCTTTTATTGTTCTTGTCTTTATTTTTCCATCTATTACTCCATTACTTTGCAGATACCATTACCCTGTTATAATTTGATTTATGAATAAAGCCAGCTATTCATATTTTACATTTTCTAATGCAATATGTTATATGGATTATGTGTTGCAGGAATAGAAATAACTGAGGTAAAAGCTAGCAAAGATAAGTCCCTAAGCACAAAAGGGTGCGAGACGGGCAAAAACATAAGTCCTTAAGCACAAAAGGGTGTGAGACGGGCAAAGACAAGTCCCTAAGCACAAAAGGGTGCGAGACGGGCAAACATAAGTCCCTAAGCACAAAAGGGTGCGAGACGGGCAAAACATAAGTCCCTAAGCACAAAAGGGTGCAAGACAGGCAAAACATAAGTCCCTAAGCACAAAAGGGTGCAAGACAGGCAAAACATAAGTCCCTAAGCACAAAGGAGTGCGAGACGGGCAAATACAAGTCCTTAAGCGGAAAAAGTGCGAGATAGGCACAACGCTCAAGGAAAAAGTTCTTCTTCGGACAAGAAAAGTAACGTTGTCTCAAAGAAGAACTTAGGGAGCAGTACCATATGAAAGATAGAAGGTATGTATGTTACAACCTCTTGAAAGCACGTAATTGTTTTATCGATAAAATACTATTATATCACAGCACTTCGACATACTCATATTGTCATGACTACAACATGTTGGAATTTGAATAAACATGTTTGAAATTTGAATGAACATGATAGCATACAAAGAAAAAAAAACACAAAAAGGAATTATAACTTTCATTATGAAAAAATGAATTGTTTACAATGGCAATGAAAAACAACATAAAAAGAGAAAAAATACTAGCTAGTTTATTGAGACGATGGAGTCCGGTAGAGAATGCGGATCTTGAGGAGCCAAAGGAGCCATTCCGGAAGAGGGAGTGTCGCTTAAAGGCCCAGCAACAGTCGTAGAGTCTGGCATGGGATCGACGGCAGTAGAATCAAAGAATTGAATCTCGTCGCCATCTAACCCTTGCAATGCCTCGATAGGCTCGAGTTGATCGCCTGCCTCGACAAGTTCAGGCTCATTACGCACCTCGACAGGCCTAAGTTGGTCACGAACATCAGTGGACCCAAGCTGATTACGTGGCTGTTGAGGAGGCCACGGACCTTCAAGGTTATCTAGGTCATCTATGGCCTCCTCCTCTAAATAATCATCCGGACCTTGTGAGTTGAGCTCATACTTAGTCCAAGAGGGAGCATCGTGATACTAGGTCTCCTCGGTGAAAATCAGCTCGGGGAAAGTCTTATTAGGCCTTTGCTTCTCCAACCAAGAGCGAGCCAGGTAAAAGCCATACTTGACGAATCCTGCCGTGAATTCTTGCTTCTTTTCATAGCAGTGTTGAGACAGGTGGTATTCACTGACGGCCTCAACTCGGACTTCCTTTTGTCGATCCAATGCGCTGTTCAACTCCTCAACGACCTCGTCCCGTTGTGATCTCGCAACCTCGAAGTCATGAACTGCCTTGTCGTAAGCCTCTCGACACCTATTAAGGGATACCACCTTCGCCTGTTCTTCCGTCAGCTTCTACTCGAGGTCCGCGTTCCGTTGTCTCAAGGCTTCGTTTTCCTTCCTCAATTCCTCAACTCTGTTGGTACATGGGCGAAGCTGGATAACCTCATTCTGAAGCTCCATGTTTTTCTGTTGGAGCTCACGAATATCTTTATCAGCCTGCTCCCTAAGAGCCCTGTGCCGCATATGAACAGCCACTGTCTGTTGAGCCGCCTGACAAAGTAAAAAGCAAATAACTTAGAAACCTGACAAAAAAAGGTTAACAAGAGCATATCGTTACCGAAGAAAGGCAATGCTCTCACTTTCATTATGAGGTAGTCAGAGCTGTTTTCAGCCTATATAAGGATCTTGAAGAGTCCCACCTCGTCACGAGGAAGGATGGTACTCCAAGCTAGGTGAGAAGCTACCCCGGGCTCCTCGATGCTATCATTATCATTGACGCCGGGGTAGGTCTGAAAGTCTTCCCCGTCGACAACGACCCTACTATCTACTTAATATCGCCTTAGGGTAGGATCAGCTATCTTAGGCAGAATTGGCCTCATAGGCATCGAGTCTTCGTTGATTAACCTCTTTCGGTATTTACGACGAGGCCTGCGAGGAGCCGATCTATTCTCAGCAGCACTAGGATCACCTTCTCCGCGGGTAGACTCACTCCTTTGTGACCCTGAGCTCTCATGATCGTCCGAGCTATGATCACGAATTAGGTGCCTCTTTTGCTTGCCTTTTTCGACCTTTTATGTGGGGCGACTAGGCTCACTAATGGCCAGAGGAGGAGAAGTAGGAGCACGAGGATGTCCAGAAGTAGAGGCTTCAACTCATGGCTGTTGTTGAGGAGGAGGAGCCGCTCTAGCAGACACGGTGGCCTCCCTTCTACGCATGGCTGCTTGGAAGTTCATATTTGTGTAATACAAGGAGAAGGAATTAGCAAACAAAATTCAAAAATACCACGCACACGTATACAAGAAGTAAAGAGAATTGAAAACCCATAATGTCACCAAAATCCTCTAAGTTATCCAAGTTCGCGTCCGATGGAAAGTTGTAGAAAAGACTCCCAAAGGCGTCGCTCTGATTCCATTCAAGATCCTCCTAGAATGGATCACCAGCACCCTCGACCTTAAGTGTTTCGTCCCCCAAATCAGGAGAAGATTCGTCTACAAGGTGACCTAAGGGGTTAGATGTTTCGACCACGGGAACCGCGGGTGGCTGGCTAGGACTAGTATCAGGCACGCGTGAGGTTGTCGGAAGGTTAGATGGAGTAGCAGAAGTCCCAGGAAGAGCTCTGCTTACCCCCCAGCTGGCGGCTGCAATGTTTTCGGGAGTTAAAAGAGAAAATAAATCTCGCTCCAAGGTGGAACATATACGCCTAATGGACTCGCCAAAGTGGACCCCTAAGTTAGCCAAGTCGAACCTTTTTGAGCGCTTTGAGTGGTCATTGGTATCACGGTTCCATCTAGTGCGAACTCGTAAATCGCTTGGAATCTCAACAACGACCCACTCGCTCTTAAAACCGCGCAGTTTATTAGAATGGTCCGAAAAAATTTTATTAGAAAACCCGTCGACCTTTAACATCTGAAGAGAGAATGTTATCAGTCCTTCCAACCCACGAACTCTAAAAAAGGTGCTTAAAAGAGGAATAGTTGGAACAACATCTAGATTATGACATACTATTGAAAACGCTACTAGTTGAACCCATGCGTGGGGATGGAGTTGACACGGAACAATATCCTTATACCTAAGGAAAGCTTGAGCAAACTCAGGGAGAGGAAAACGAAAACCGAAGGATAAAGACACTTTATGTACATCAACGCCACTTCTAACTAAATCAGGCATAAACTCCTATCGGTTGGAAGTCTATAATAATAACCAAAAGGAAGGGAAAAACGAGTATTGATCTTCTCTAAATCCGCATTCGTCAACGTGCATTCAATACCGCCCCTTCTCAATGTTTTACTTAGGCGTTGCGAAGACATGGTTGGAATGTGAGGGCAGACAAGGAACAGGCTAGAGACCTACAGGGCGAGACACCTATAGAGCGAGAGACTTAAAAGTGGGGAGAGAGCCCTAAGAAGTGAAAGACCTAAGCGTGGGCGAGAGCCCTATGACGCGAAAGACCTAGGAAGTGAGAGACCTAAGTACGCAAGACTAGACACATGCGAGAGACTTAAAAGCAAGTACGAAAGATAGTAGAGTGAAGCGGAAGGTGCACACTTACTGTGATAGTGATAAGCGAGAGACTTCTGTATGAGGGCAAAAGACTATTTGCACGACAGATTGTTTTGGCAAGAGAGCTAAAACGTGCGGCAGAGTGCTGGCTTAGAGGTTTTTCGTATTCGATTTCGTAGAACTCCGGCTGTTTATATAGCCGCGACAGGGAATACCAAACGTCACGCCTAACAACGCATCCCGCAGAACTGAGCCTTTTTTACCTGCAAAAAATACCAGAAAAACCATAAAAAATCAGGAAAAGACTACAAATATCCCAGGCTCAAGTATTTATACTCTCTTGATTGAAAAAATCCAACAAGAGAGTGGGGAGAAATTGATATGGAAAAAGCCCATTAATGCTGGGCTAAGGCCCAAGACCGGAGAAACCGCCACGTGGAGGAAGCTCATTGGACTACTTGGCATTCGGCGAGAGATAGCTTGAGACAATATGAGATCCTTCGCCAGTAGGAGACCCTCTGTCACAACGGCAAAGATCTTAAAGATCTCTCGCACAAAGTCTGTCACCCATACACGTGGCAATAGTCTAACCACTCCTTTTAGGCGACAGACATCTCCCGCCATTATGTGCCACATTTATTCTACAGTCTCTCGCTGGTGGCAGACTTCCACTATTCCCGAGATTGACAAATTTGTGTCATACTTGGAAACGAACTCTTATAAAAAAGACATGATTATCCTCAGGTAATTACCCTTAAGTATTCGCCTATAAATAGGCCTCAGATATAATTTTATTCGCTAATTTTTTTTACTACTGGCTTTTACGTTTCCCAATATTCAAGAACCTTTTGCTGACTTAAGTATCAGAGTACCTACGCAGGGAACGACCCCTTGCGTTACTCTGACTTTTCTTGTTTTTACAGAAACTTTCTGGAGACACGTGGAGAAAGAAGACGAATATCGACATCAGCATGCATTTATTGTTGTTTTGAGCAACTACAGTAAGTAATCTTTTTATCTTATAAAATTTTGTTTTAAAAAGTGCTTTTTAAGAAAAACAAGAGAAATATTTTTACCTTATAATTTTCTCAATGCCATAGTTTTTTTTTAATTACAAAAGAAATATTTGATAATCGAGAGTTAGATTGCTTAGTTTTTAACCTAATCTTACAATATATCACAACATTTCTTCAACTTTCGATCAAAGAGTATTTGGTTCTCATTCTCATAATTATTAAGTTGAGATATGTAAGTAAATCGAAATCTTATTTTTGAAATTTGATTTGAGTATCATATCGTATCAAAGATATGAATAAAATTTTTTAAAATTAATTAACCAACGCATGTTGGGTCAAGTGAAAAGAACTTGGTATCTCTTAAGTAATGTCTCAAGTTAGAATCTTGTAAAAGGAGAAAATAGCACTGGGAAAGCTTCCTCCATTCAGGGTCCGACAGTAGCTTGATTCTGAATTAGTCAAGGCCCAAAGTGAGCTTTGAATACCGGAAGGTTTAGACAAAAAAATTTTAAAATTAATTATAAATAAAATATACATGTAAAGTAAATATATATTTGAAATTTCCAATTCTATGCAAGGATAGATAAAGAACATTATATCAATGAGTGCAAAATTATCTAAATGGTTTGTTTCTTTTTTTAATATAACTTTTTCTATACTCTTTATACAATAATCAAATATTAAAATAAGTTGACAATTCACTCAAAAAATTATATGCTCAATTTTTTAAATTTCAGAAAATTTAAATAGGGTAAAACTATTATTTTCATTAAATTTTTTAAATTCTTATGGGTAAAACTAGTATTTTTATTAAAGTTTTAATTTATCTATATATTTTTAAGAAATTTTTAAAATTCAATTGAGCAATTGCCTCCACAAAATCCTATATAGATGATAAATCCCTTCTTGTCAATATACAAAACATGATTTAAGGAAAGAAAAAATTAGATAATTTTTTTATTTTTTATTTTTAATTTAAACTTTAAATTTTGGGATCATAAAAGTTTTCATTAGAATAAAAAATCATAAACTTGAGCTTTTAATAATTGAGTAAGAAAAAAAAATTACATGGGTTTAAATTAAATAAAATAAATTGTATCGTATTTTATTGAACGTATCGTATTATATTGAATGCATCGTACTTATTGTATATCATACATATTATATGATACGTATTGTATATCATACTATTTACTTATGATTTTTAATCAAATACGATATAATATATCAATTCGAATTATATCATACCATACATATCTAGTATCAAATGATATTAATAACTATGATTTTTTTATTTTAATAATATTTATATTTAAACAGTATAAAACAATTTTTTAACAACCAATCATGATAAGAAAATATATTAAGAACATTTTGTATTTTATAAGGTGACTCACATCATTCATTCAATTTTAACAACGTTAAAAAAACTCTCAAAATAAGTTATTTTGACTTGAATTTCTTTAAAATATATTTAAAATTTGTCTTTATTGTTTTATTGTTTTTTATTTTTAATTTATAATAAAAAAAAATAAAAATGAATATAATATAATAGACAAATAGAAAAAATTTTAAAAACAACAGTATCAAATTTAAAAATTAAATAAACTTAACATTGGACACCAATAGGATTAATCTCTACGTCTAGTAGCATTTTGAAGTAATAATAGTTTCAGGAAAAACTTGTTGAAGGAACATGCATGTAAGGAAGAGTATTCGATCGGTTCAATCTGAAAAATCGAAAATTGATTAAATTGAATTTTTTATAAAATCAAATTAAAACCTGAGCCGATTTAGAGTCTAAACCAAATAAACCGAACCAAATTTTGTTGGTTCGATTCAGTTTCGGGTAAATGCTATTTTTCAATCGATTTTAATATATGTTATTTATTTATTTAAAATAGAATTTTAATATATATTTTTATATTATTTTAATATATTTACTTATGTTAGTATTTAAAAATTGTCAGTTTGATTAGTTCGTTCATAATTTTAGACACCAAAAATAAATTGAGTTAATTAATTTAATCGAATTCAAAAAACCGACTTAACATCAAAAGTGATTAAATCAAGCCGATTAGACCAAAAGTTGATCAATATAGTCGATTTCAATGTCATTTTGTTCACATCTAAGAATAAGGTGTTGTTTGATAAATTGAAAACTTATGGGTTGTTCGGCATAATTTTTGTTTCTATTTTTTGTTTTTGTTTTTAATTTTCGTGAACATATTTAGCAACATGTTTTTATTTTTAGAAAATGAATACGAAAGCAAAAATTTTCAAAATTATTGAAAATAAATATTTTTGTTTCCATTGTTTTTGAAAACATGTTTATATTTCTAATACTGTTTATAATTAAGTGAATAGTATTTATAAACTAATATAATATTAATATATTTTCATAATAAAGTATAAAATAAAATTAATTAATTTTTTAAATAAAAATAATATTAAATTTTAATATAAAATATTATTTAATTAAAATATAATTTAAATTTAATATATTTATTTTAATAAAGAAAAGTTGAAAACATAAAAACAATTAAATATAAATTATATTAAACTATTATATCATAATATTATTTAATTTAAACTTGTATAATAATTTATTGAATATATACTATATATTTTAAATAATATAATTTATTATAATTTTAAGACGTTAATAATTAATATTATTACTAAATACTATTATCTAATATAATTAATTCTCATTTTACTAAAGAATATATTTTAATATTATATTTTTTAATTAAATTTAAAATATATCGTTACTACTATTAAATAATTTAATATTTCTAAGTTAATACTTAATATTAAATAATAATATTTATATTAAATATAATATATTTCAATTACTATATAATTTATTATAAATTAATTAGTTAAATATATATTATTTAATACTTTAATATTATCACAATTAAATTAAATAATATTACTAAATATAATTTATAATTATTAATTCATAAATTATTTAATATATAAAATTAGAATTTTACAAATCTTAATTATTATCTAATAAAAATTAATATTAAAAATTATTTAATAGCATTTTTAATTGAATTATTTTATTTAATATTTTATTATTAAAATTATATTAAATATTAATATGATTAAATGAAAATATTTAATAATATTATTAAATCGTATAAAATAATATTATTGAATAATATGTACATAATATTATTTAATAAATTAATTATTACTATTAATTGTTTTTTTAATTTTATTTTATGGATTGAATTATTATAATTGAATCAGTTTAAATTTTTGTTTTCAAAACGTAATAATATTAACTATCATGTTTTCTATATTCAGAATTTGAAAACAAAATAAAATTTTCAAAAACAGGAAACAGAAAACAGAAAATAGGAAACAATCCCAAATGAACCCCTTAAGTATTGAATTTTTAATATTGAATTTGAATTATAAAAATTGTTTGATATTTTATTAAAATTTAAGTGTTAAATATAAATATATTATTTGATAACTATAATTGTTGAATTCTGAAAATTTGTTATTTTACTTTTTTACCACTAATTTCATATTATTTCAAATAAAATCAAATTTTTATTGGCATGTTCTACTTTATAATACAGATATGAAATATAAGAAAAAAAATCATCATCATCATCAAAACCTTTATCATAATATTGGAGTAGGTTACATGAACCAATATATGAACTCACACTAAGTCGTTAATATAAATTCTTTTCTGCCACTCATTCTTATCTAAGACAATTTGTTTGTCTATGTGATAACCATAAATTTTGACTCATAGTAAATATAAGTTAATATAGTGATTTGGAGTAAATGAATTATTAGGGAATCTTTAAAGAGAATCAAGAGAACTATAAAGAAATAAATAGAAATGTCAGGAGGAATTTAATGAATTAATTTTATGTGTACATAACAAGTATAAATGAAAATACATAATACAGAAAATAAATCAAATTAATGTGTAAAGCATGTTATTGTGAAATCTCCAAATTTCATATAAATTCCCATAATTATGTAGTTTCCAACTTGGAATAATTAAATAAACATTAAAATTTAATGTGTGAATGAGATATGAGACATAGAAGAATGATGGGATTGAAGGTCAAATAGTCAAGAAATTAAATTGATGTTATAAGAATAATTGAGGTATGAGAAAAGAATTAATATCAGAAAATTTGTGTAAGTAAAGACAAGTGTTATATGGAAGAAAAGAGACCAATTAAATGAATGGTCAAAAGTTAAGATGAAATGATTTAATTGGATGATGATAAAATAGATATCAGAATTTTTACGTAGTTAAATGAGATGTGGCTGATATAAAAAGGGAAGAAGAGAATTAAATGGTCAAAGGAGAGTCAAAAGCATAGTAAAAAAGGAAGCATGGCTGAGATGAGATGATTATGGGATAGGGAAGCATTAAATGAGGCTGCATGAGTCATCACCTCCATCATCCAAGTCGGCAGCAACCCTCTTTCCAGCCCTCTCCCTCTCGTTCTCTTCATTTCTCCAAGCATCCAAGTTTCCATTTTCATTTCCATATTCACCTTGACAAGCTACCTTATTCCTCCATCGATTCGCTTAGTTAGTTGAACGAAAAACGATCATAGTCACTAGACGAGGTGATATCTGAAGTTTGGTGGATCGATTTCAAGTATTTAAGGAGAGCTGAAATTTTGTCAAGTTGGTAATTGACAAAGGTAAGAGAAGAAGATGATTCTTTCAATTATGTTTATGGTATAGAGTTGTACTGAGTTGGTATAACATGTTTATGGCAAATTCTTAAAGGTTTAATTTGTGATGATGTTACAGCTTTGAAGAAGTGAAGGAAAGAAATTGGAGTCACCAAGTGATTTCATGTTCTCGAAGTAATCGAGGTAAAGAATTTATGTAACGGACATAAGGTGGCTATGTCCGCACGTTTTAATATGTTTTTATGTGGTTTGGAGAGAAGCACCAGTTGGTTTATGCAGGAAAAGTTGCATTTTCAGACTTTACTCCTAGTGCCAATTAGGCTAGGAGCAGCCGACTGCCTTAAGTAGCAGCCAACTGCCTAGAGACAACCAAAACGTAGTTTTTTGAAAACCGAGACAAACCAGTCAACTGCTATGTAAGCCAGTTGACTGCTATTTTCCTAGAAGCATTCTGTTTCAAACCAGTCGACTGCTAGGTGAGACAATTTAATATTAAATTTATTAAATTACATGTTTTTATATATTTTTTGCATCTTTATTTAAATGTGTATTTAATATTTATTTAATATAATTTTTCCTATTTTATTGTAGATCATGATGCAAGGATACCAATTACTTCAGCAAATATCTACAAATGGAAATAACTGGAAGATTAAAGTTAGAATCAGTAGAATGTGGGATGCTGTTAATGTTACTGAGAATGGGGAACTTATAGGTTTGGCAATGATTATGTTGGATGAAAATGTAAGTGCTTAGTTTTACATAATTTCTATCCAAAAGTATACGAGTTTTTCATTAAACAAAAATAGTTGATGCAATTAAATTTGTTTACAGGGTGATCATATTCATGCAATTGCATATAGAAACTTAGTAGACAAGTATAGCAAACTATTGATGGAGGGTAATGTTTACATTATTCAGAATTTCAAAGTTTGCAATGCATCTGGTACCTATCGAACTGTGAGAAATGATTTGGTGATCAACTTTAAAGCTAATACTGTTGTGAAGCCTATTGATGCTTCAAATTGTTCTATTAAGAAGCATAAATTTGAGCTTGTGGAGTTCAATGACATCCCATCACATTTTGGCAATACTACATATTTGATAGGTACATTAACTTCAACTATATAAATTGATTTAAAATTTTATGCACTCTAAATGATTTGAGTACTTATGATTTTAACATCCTTTTCATTATATAGATGTGGTTGGAAAATTGAGCAAGTTAAGTTCAATTATGGATCAAGAAGTTCGCGGACAACAAGTAAAGAAAAGGGTAATAGAAATCCAAAATGCAAGGTATGTGTTTGAAAAGCAAAATTTATTTAATACATTTGTGAAGTTAATTAAATAATTATACTGTATTTTTTTTAATTACAGTGGAAAATCAATGGAAATTACTCTTTGGGGTGGAGCAACATTTCAAATCAATGATAGTATTTTAACAAGTCAAACTAATAGCATTGTATTGGTTGTAACATCTACCATTGTTAAATATTTTGGAGGCAAGTTTTAATTTTTTTTGTGCAATTAATTTATTGATTTGACAATTCAAGTTTTGATCACTTATACTTATCTTGATTTTTATATTCAGGGCAATACAATTTATCATTTACGCCAGCAACGAAGGTATACCAAAATATTGATATACCTGAATCTGTTGCAATTCTTAATAGGTAATTATAAATTTCCACATATTCAACTTTCAATCGAATAAATCATATATATAAAATATGATGCATAATGTTAAATAAAAATACAGTGGAATTGTTGGTAATTATCAAGTACAAGAGTACGTCACACCAAAAAAAGGTGCATCTTCCAAAGAAATGTTATTTGCACTGAGGAGATCGATAGCTGACATCATTGAGATCATACAAGACAATTTATGCCAGGTAATAAATACAAGTGCCTTTTAAATGTAGTTCACTATATATTTAAACTTAAAATTGTAATATGGAATACAATATTGCTATTGTTAACAGGTGAAAAAATATACAAGTCAAGGGACTATAATCCAAATTGACACAAGTTATGGATGGTATTATTTGTCATGCGCTGTGCATCGTAAAAAGGTGTTAGAAGTTGATGGAGGCTATTCTTGCAAGGATTGTAGTCGTCAAATTCAACTTCCAACTGCAAGGTATGCTATTTAAATTCTATAATAGTTACATTTTTAATTTAACTACGTACAAATATTCTAATTTATATATTAAACTTTTTTATGACAGATATAAGCTGACTGTTAAAGCATCAGATTCGAATGGGAGTGCCTTATTTGTTCTTCTTGATGGAAAAGCTAATCGAATTCTCGATTATACAGCTCAACAATTATTTGACTTGAAAAACGAGGTTATTCTATTAACACATATTTCTAAACTTATTTGAACATATATATTGCATTTAAATTTATGTAACTTACTCATAGGAAGACGGAGATGCCAAAGTAGAGAAAATTCTGAAAAAATTAATAGGTCGTTCGTATGTGTTCGAAGTGGAGCTAAATGATTACAACTTTTGTCATGGTAGCTCTAAATTGACAGTTACTCGCGTTCATGATATGATTTATGCAGAAGAGAGTCAGTATTTACTTGACAAAATACAAAAGGTAAGTAATATATATTTCATGATTTAATGTATGTTGTTTTTTAAATGAATTGTTATAGTTTAAACTATAAGCTACTTAATATCTAAAACTATTTTGTTTCAGCTTTCACTAGAAGGTGCTTCTACGTCTAATATAAAGCAGATACCAACCAAAATGCATAATATTTTGACAAGTAATAGAACTGATGAAGATGAAAATAGTCTTCAAACTCCTGCAAAAAGGCTATGTACACGCGACTAAGTTTTTACGTACATTATTTAATTACTTAAAATTATTGGATATGCACAATAAAATAGAATTTTTCTGAAATATTTTATATTTACAAGTTAACAAAAAATTCTGCAGTAGTCAAAAATTTGACAATTGAAGAAAATTTTTTACTTTGATAAAGCTTTTAGACTTTACTTCAACAATTTGATGGATATTTTGGCTTATCAATATTTTTATATTTGAATGAAGTTTAAATTATTGTTTAACATATGTAAAAAATATTATAAGAGTTTAAATACTTTTTTAAGTATTATTATTTCGGCTTTATTTTGAATATATAAATTAAGTTAAATTTATATATCTACAGATACATTTAAATAAAGAATCCGTGCATCGCACGGGTCATAAACTAGTATAATATATATTACAAGATTTTAACATGTACTTTGCTGCCATGTTGTTATTATTAAATGCAAAAAAAAAAGTTATTTGATTAATATTTTAAAAGTTTAAAATTACCATTGTAACCATACCCACATGGATCATTATATTCATATTCAGAGTCGTTATTCCAATACTGAGGTGGCTACATTAATTAATATATGAACTCAACTTAATTTTTTTTTAGTTCTTAGAGAGGTACATGTGAGAATGAAGGAATCGAGTATTAGACTTAATCCTTCTTAAAGAAACTAACAACCACTAAGTCAAGTAGTGGTTGTTGAACTCAAATTAATTAATATAAAATAAAAACAGATAAAAGGGTTTAAACTAAAATTAAAAAAAAACTAAAAGTTATAAATAAATAAAACGGTATAGCTGAAAAACTTAAACAAAAATGGATTAAATGACCTAATGAAAAAGTTGAAGAGTTAAAAATAAATTAAAGGAAAAAGCGATTACGTGTTAATTTTTCTATAATTACAACACCTTATTTATCAAATATAGATTAAAAATTATAAAAAAAATTAGAGAGCTTAACTAACAAACTTGAATAGTTAAAAATAAATTAGAGGATATCATCATTATCATCAGAGCTTTTATTCCAAAATTAAACAATATGATTGAAAAAAATTAAATAAAAACAAAATAAAAGGTTTCATGAAGAAAAGTTAAAAATAAATTAAAGAACATAAAAAAGGACAAAGATTAAAAATAAAAGGTTTATCAAAAAAATTAAAGAACTAAAAAATTGATTAGAAAGCATGAAAAAAAAGACTTCATTAAAACAAAGCTGAAAAACTATAAAAAGAAGTATTTGAGGGGTTTAATTGAAAAAAAAAAGTAAAAAAGAAAATCAAAGGGCTTAGCTAAAAAACAATAAAAGTGGGAGAAAAAAAAACTAAAAAGCTGAACTGAAAAAAAGAAAGACGAATCAATGATTAATAGATGGATCAAAATTAGGAGCCAAAATTGTACAATAATGCTTAAAGATTACTTTAAATATATAGTATAGATATGTATATAAAATACATATTTATAATAATGATTATTTGTGTCAATAATAAAAATATATCTCAAAATGTTACAATAACACTTGAAAATTGTTAAAATATATTTTTAATATCTATTTTAACATTTTGTTTGTGAAGACCATGAAATTTCGAAAATAAATAGTAAATATCTGGAAAATTTTAATTTGGATAAATTGCAATCCAAATTAAATAAGAAATGAAATAAAGAAATTAATTTAGATATTAAGAGATCCAAATATTAAAGAGATGAAAATGAGTATATTTATTTTGAATGATAAGAAATCCAAAATTTAAGAAATAAAAATGTGTGTATATATATTGTAAATACAATATATATTGTATTAATATAATTATATAAATATATATAATTATATTATAAAAAAAAAGAAAATCGGAAGGGGAGTCGGGATACAACCCGACCCCCATTCTTTTTCTCCTCTGTTACAACAAAGGAGAAAACCCCCAAGGAAGCCGACCCCCTGTCGGCGAGGAGAGAAGGAAGAGGAAGGAGAGGGGGTCGTCGCTGGCGAGAGAGGAATGGAGAGGGGCGTCCAGCGACGGGAAAGAAAAGAAAAGAAGAGAAAAACGAGGCGAAAACGGAAAAGAGAAGGAAAAGGAAAGAGAAAATGTCGACCGGTCCAGACGCCACCACCTCCACTCCCGCCACCGGCGAAGGTCGACCAAGGTGAAGGGATGACTGACGGTGAAGGAAAACGACGGAAAAGGGAGGGAGAAAAAAGGAAAGAAGCCACTGCTGCCACCTCTAGATCCGGTGCCGTCGCTGGAGATGGGGAGAGACGGAGGCCAGATTCGGCATCCTCGCAATGTCGGCCAGCTGTGGGAAGCACAAACCAGCGAAATAGGTGGCTGCCGGTGGCTGAACTGGCCAAGCCAAACTAAATCGGCTGAACCAGCCCGGACTCGACCCGACCCGACCCGGTTCAGACCAGAAAAGAAAAAGAAGAAAAAGGAAAATAAAAAGAAGAAAAAAGAAGAAAAAGAGAAAAAGAAGAAAAGAAAGGAGAAAGAAAAAGAAGGAAAGGGGAAAAAAAGAAGAAAAGAAAAGAAAAGAAAAAGGAAAAGGAAGAAGAAGAAGAAGAAATGGGTAAGGAAAATTAAAAGATTTCGCTATCTTTCTATGAAATTTATTAGAAATTGTTGGATTATTTTCTAAATGAAAATATGTGTCGATTATTGAAATTGTAGCAAAACGGAAATTAGACGAATGATGGAGTTCGGCTAGGCTCGGAAATCGGGGACATGCTAAGCTTGAGGCGAATTGGTAAGATACTTTTATAAAGTATTAGTAGCATTATATTGTATGTGGGATTATGATTTTTATATGATACATTGATGGAATGATTTTTAAATACTAAGAGGACCCACAACTAATGGTGGGGGTCTTAGTAGAGACATAGGAATTGTGAGAATCAACGGCTGTAGTATAAATTGTGTTTTCCTTGCAGGAGGTTTAGTAAAAATTAAGTCGTTATGCTGCCGAAATTCCCATGAAAATGTTTGAGGAATGAGATTAAGTTTCTCATATAAATGGAATCTAGGAAAATTGATTTTTGAAATGGTTGAGAAGGTAAATAGAGGAATACGATAACATGAGGAATTATATTGTGAGTCTTATAGAATCGACAATTTGAGTTATATCAACATTACAAGTTGATTATTTAGTTGAAAATGAGATGGAGTATCAGTTCGTTGAAATAGTGATGAAAGTAATGATAATTATACGATATAGCTTGGAAGAAGAGACCGCAGTTGGAACTTTGATAGTTGAGCGATTGAATTGTGGAACTATAAATGGAGTAATGATTTGAGAATTTGTCGAATTCGATCTCTTGATTTTAAATGGTTCTGAATGTGATAATATGGACAATTCAAGAGGTCGATGCTGAGACGATTTCACCGTATTACATCGTATTATTGATTATACGTGAGATGATAAACGGACCTACACTAGTGATATGGGTCTTAGTATCAATGTTGTGGTACACAATGATGGCTATGATGTTGAGTCATAACAAATATATGATTTGAGTACACATAACTTTATTGACATTGAGGTTGAATTACGACACAATCCGATCATTTATAGATTCAAGTAAATGAGTGATGAAAATATATATAAATATATGGTTTTGCTTATAACCATAGAATAGGCCTTGAATAATAAGATTAATAATCGCATAAGTTCGATATTAAATTATACAGGCCATATAAAAAAATTGATTTGAGTATTGTGATCTAGCTCTGTGATAGTGAATGAAATTGAAACTCAAGTCGAAAATTATGAACGTGCGTCAATAGGTCAAACCATAATTGGATTTGATAAGTGATTATTGATCAGGTGGTTCTATTATCTTCAATATCAACTCTGGAGTAGATATATTGGATGACGATATTGGAAATTACATAATTTCCGTATCCTGATGGTTTCACTGAAACATGATATCTAAATGCTCGTAGAAACTAAGAGGATTCATACTAATGATGTGATCCTAATATTGATGATAAGATGTATAAATGATTATTACAGTCGATGACGATTGAGAAAGGATATTGAATATCGAATGGTCTGAATACCAAGTGATTTGATTATCGAATGAATTGAATACTGAGCAATTTGAATACCCAATGAATCGAATATTGAATGAGTTGAATACGGATCTACTGATTTGACAAGAGGAAGTTTCGAAGTCGAATAATTGATGGTGATAAAAAATTGAACGAATTACTTCACTATATTAGATGAAATATGATTTATATCGATATTTGAAAATAGTATCGAATTTACCTATTAGGTATGATCTGATTGAAATCAAAAGGATGGAAATGAGAGAACTGAATTATAGTGAACGTTATAATTAAATGACGTGGTTGATGAAAATGATAGTTCACTGTTGAACTCGTGATTCAAATTGCATTGCATTTAAATATGCCTTGTTACAACTTGAAACATTTTAATAATGTTTATATGAATACTATAAAGTATTGATTAATTTTGAAAGGAAAGTATATGGTAGATATATATATATATATAAAATTTCTTAAATGATGATGCCATATACTTTACATGATTTTGACATGAAAAGATAAAGAGTTAAATGTTTTATGAGACTATAGGCACCCTAGAGGAATTAAATTCAATAAAGCATAGTGGAAACCGCCTAATTGGGGCTTTGCTCATTAGACAGAGATGCTTGTCCGACAATAGTCGTGGATAGGTCTCAGTCACGCCTGATCAGTGGGGCTGAGAGAGATGAGGTCTATGGCCATAGATAGCGCCCCAGTTGGTTTTCATGGGACGATGACATGATTTTCACTGCTAGCTACAGTGACTTAAGTCTTTATTGATAAAGCGATAGGGATCTAGCCTAGTCTCTAACTGATATGATATGAAGTCTAGAGTATGATTTGATTGATATGAACTCTAGACTTGACATGATTTATATAGTACATGGAAAGAGAGATATTTTGAAACTGTACATGTTTTAAACATGTTTTAAAAGTACATGATATATGATTTCGACACCTATGTGATTTGTATTTGATTTTGTGTCGAACATGAAATGATATGCGGTCTAGAGTATAGATTGATTTGATATGAACTGTAAACCTAATATGACTTACATTATATGAAAAATGTTTTGAATTGACATGATATGAAAAGAGAAATGTGTATGTTTTGATTTAAAATGATATGAAAAGACATGTTTTGAATTGACATGATATGAAAAGAGAAATGTGCACGTTTTGATTTGAAATGATATGAAAAGACATGTTTTGAATTAGCATGATATGAAAAGTGAAAAGACATGTCTTGAATTGACATGATATAAAAAGAGAATTATGCATGCTTTCCACCTTAAATATGAAATGAATTGAAAATTTATATGTTGAGCATGTTCTAAAGTAGATATGATATGATTTGAAATGATAGCGGTTCATACAGTGAAATTACATAAGTTACCTACTAAATCATGACAAAATAGTATGCTTTTTCATAAGACATGTCATGACTTTATATTGTACAAAAACCAAGAAGAGTATATGAGGAGTATCATGACTCGGTGGTAACGATATTTCAACTACATGATGTCATGATATGATATGAAACATAAATATAGAAATACACGAAGAGAATTATGACTTTGTACCACCGTGATCCTGATCCACAATATGAAAAGTGATATAAGATGATAGAATACAGAAGTATGATTATGAAATGAAAAGTGACTTGATACGATATCTCAATTGGACAAGGTGTACTATGAGATTGATGAGAATATAGACTAATAGTACATGATATTCAAATTGGACACGACATATTGTCGTGTGATACACTATAGTATAATGATGAGAAAACTAAAAAGTGATTATGATGATTTATTTCGAAGTCTGAGTGATAGACAGATGACAAGAATTGAGATAATGAGATGTTTTCGATGAAAAAGGATTAACTGTAATTGCAAACTTGCAAGTTTTAAGCATTGCAGTTTAAGACAGTATAATCCTACTCTTGCATTTATATTAGTATCTTACTGAGCCGTGGTTTTGCTCACCCCACTAAATTTCATCTCTTTTCAGACTATTGAAGTTACAATCTGCTATGAGAGCTTTTAAGTGGGCCTTCGAAGACGGTTTGCAGGTTTGGTACTGGCCATCATCCTGCGAATCCACTTCGCTACTTTTGAGGTATCAAATTGAAATATTCTCCAACATGCTTCGGAAGCTGACACATAACGACAATTCAGATATCTTTTGATCTCATCAACCTCAGTGACAATTTCTCTACCAGTTTCTTTGTCAACTGATACATTTTCCTCGATCAAACATATCGCTTTATCTTCCCTCTTACACATGTACTTAAACAAATATTTGATGCATCTAGACTGGTTGCATAACTCTACATTAATGTGAGAATCATATTTAACAACCAAATCTACATTGTGAGGAACGACCCTTGTATTATCCAATTCAATACCACTTACAATTGCAGTCCTTTTTTTGTCAGATCGTCTGTAGATAGGAAAACCATCTTCACTAACACTTGTTTGAGACTGAAACTGTTTTGGGTAATGCTTGGAACACGTACCATTTTCCATGCAAGGGGATCTCGTGTTTGCATTTCCACATGGACCGTGCATCATAAACTGAACAATTGCTTTGTAAGCAACAGGATCAGTTTGCTCATCGGGAAGCTCTGCAGATATTAGACAATCTACTAAGGATGCATCTATTGGCTTATCATCTGGGGTAAGAAACAATGCGATGTGGGCATGTGGTAGCCCCCTTTTTTTGGAATTCAATGGTGTATATGACTGCATATAATCAAAAAAAATTCAACATTGTAGTTTAATATTATCTAAGAATTAGATTTTCTAAAATTTAAATAAAATATTACTAACCTGCTCTAACTCGGCCAAAATGTTGACCTTTTGTCAAGTCTTTAATTAATTGGTCGAGTTTAATCTTAAAAACTCTGGTAACCACATCAGGCCTATCTTCAGGCTTTTGTCTAGGAATTAACTTCAAGAATTCATTAATCTCCGGCCATTTGGGGTTGCAGGTGAAGGTTATAAATAAATCTGGAGGACCTGCCCATCTACAAATTGCCATTGAATCTTGATAATTTTGCACCATATATCTTGGACTCCCAGTGACAGAGGACGACAAAATTATTCTTTTTCCTGCAAAAGAAGATCTTGTGTCTCCCCTCACTACTGCATCTTCTAAACCCTTAAGGACGTCACATTGCAACTTTGGTTGATTTCTCATCACCCAACCAAATCTTTCTGCTTGCATACTGGTGAAACAATCAACCATATATTGTTGAGTTAATTGACCACTACCAATTAGAGTATGCCCTTCATTATGTCGAAATTGTAGTCGAAAAGCATGGTATTGTCTTTGGGTAAGTTTATTCCTCTTTGAATTTCCTGTTTCTGCTTCCTTATGCACTATGTCAGTGTGATACCCATCTTCTCCAAATGGAAACAATAACAGGTATTGCATTGTTATAAAACTTGGATGCAATTCATTGATACATCGTAAGCCTCCACTTTGTTCTTGTACGACCACATCCCTTTTGCTAGTTGATTCATCACCGTTTCCAACAATTAAAGCAGTAACTTTTGATGCAGTTGGCAAGTTATATTGTCGACCATCCTTCTTTCGTGTACCAATCAACTTGATACTTACAGGTACATAGTCTGACTCTTTAAATCTATCTCTTGCCATCCTAAATATCCTTGCAAGTTGATTGTTCTCATCAGGCATTATTAGCAACCCAGTAACAATTTCAGTATCTAAACCACGGCTAGCTCCATCAAAATTCATTACCCCCAACCTATTGCTAACCTCATTTTCTGTATCATATATGTACAATTGTGCAAATTTAGGTCTAGCACCATTGGTTGGCAGTAATGATCCTATCTTATGATGGTTTTGTCCACTGATTCTGAAAACATATGGGCCACCACCATTATTAATCTTGTTATCTATGACCCCACCAATAGAGGTAAATGCAAACATGAAGTAGTATGCTCTTATGTTTTCTTTGAATTTTGCAGAACGTTGACCGCCATTATGATCAAGTAAGTTTTTTAAGAAATTAGGAGCCTCCTTCAACAAAGGTAGTTGCACTTTTCCATTGAGACAACATAAGCCAAACTTTGGATTCCTCGTATTTCGCTGCTTATCAATTCTTTTTTCGTACCACATTATTGCTCCACAATGTTCACAAATTGATGTAGGTCCTCCAAAGTTCCATGGTTCTAAAAATTTTCCTAAAAATTAATTATTTTTTTGTGAGAATTTGAAGTAAAAGTTTTTTTTTCTAATATTTAATGACTTAATTCATTTCTAACTTACTTGTATGTATGACCGGATTTCTAACTGTTTGACCTTGAAATTCAACTTCACAACCATCTCTCGTCAGAATATCTTCATCATCTATTTTTACAATTCAAATGCAAAGTAATAATTGTAAGAAAATTTTTTTACGAAGATTTATATTGAAGTTGGTTATGTGACAAGCAAAAAAGGGTACCTTGAGAAGAATCTGAAATATCTAAGTCAAGACGATCAATGGACTCCAACTTTGAAATCCTTTGAGTTAAAGTAGGTGTACATAAAGTATTCAACGAAAATGATCTGGAAGAACTCATAGGAGTAGATTGGATAAACGGATTTACAATCCCTAAAGTAATCAGTTGAAAATTTAGGAAAAATTGGTTTCTTGGAAAAAATTTCGTTGGTGTTTGAGGTGATGCATTGATCAATGCCATACTATTGAGACATACATTATGTTGGTTTGGTGATGACATAATTGAAGGTGAAGGAGATGAGATAATATTCTGATCAATTGTAGAGAGAGCAATGCGTGAACTGACATTTCGCATATTTTCACGTTGATCCAAAATATTCCTTCTTCGTCGCCTACGTTCTCTTGATTCCATTTTCCTCCCTAAAAACTAATTTGATAAATGTAACTAATAGATGTCTGTTTATTGAAATGATGATAGGAAAAAAAAAGAGAATTATGATACATCAAAGTTGAGCGTGTTTGTTAAAAGATAATACATGGTATATTATGATAATAATTTAAATTATTAGTGTCTAAATCACTTTTGATTTTGATATAAAATAATGACATATTAACAGGTTCCAAAATTGAAATCATATAATCATCATAACATATATAATGACTTAGACTATGAATGATGTATAACATATATATATACACGCATAGAGACACGACCGAGAAATCAAACATTATAATAAGATACATGGTTTGGGAATAACATACCTTGAATTGATTTATCTTAAAAAAATAATTAGAAGAAACGTAGGAGATCTGTAGAAAAAAATAAAACCAATTGTTTTTAATGTGCAATGGAGTAAAATAAATATTTTAATTTAATCCGACAGTATAATAATAAATAAATTTATTCAACATGTTTATTAAAAAAATATTATTCAATATTATATTCGTTCATGGAAAAAGATAAAATCAATTGTTTTTAGTGAGCAGTTGTGTCATTAAATATTTTATTTTTATGTGAGAACATAACTCAAAATTATGCACATATGAAATTTTGAATATGAAGTTATACCATTTATTGTTGGTATAATTTATGCACATATAAATCTCTTTTAACGAACATATAAGAAAAAAAAGTTGCTTTTCTCTCAGTTTTTTCATTTCTTATGAAGTTCTCGCAAACTTGAATAGCTATGTCTATCAAAATCCCAGCTTTAGGAGCAATTTATGTCTATGTTTTTTCTTTGCTTTCAATGCAAGTTTTGTTCTGTTCCTTAATTCGCTAGAGTACACTTCATCGGCTTAGTTACTGATTGTTTAGTTTGTTTGATTTTTAATTCTTCATAAAAACCTAAAAGTTCTTGCTCGAAATTACGCATTATTAATCTAACATCTTAGTTATTCAGATTTCTTCTTTGATTTCGAGTTGTTTGTTTATTTACAAATATTTCTGTTGTAAAAAAGGAAGTCCTGAATTTTTTTCTCAGTTTTCACACTCAAAAGATATTGGTGTTTGTTCCTTTATCTAAACTGGGTGAAACCGAATAACTCGTCTGCGTCAACTCAATAGCATGAACTATGTAGCGATTCAGAAGCAGAGGCACCTCCCTTCTGGGTTCAATGGCAGCTCCCCACTTGAAGAGAAAAGCCCTTAATTCTTGGGCTGCTATTCAAGATACCTACTTCTCTACCAAGGTACCTCCTCTTCCCAATTTTTATACTTTTTTTCTAGTATCACTTGATGGGTATTCTTTAAAATTTTAGTAATTTAATTTGTAAAGTGAATAATCTTTTGTAATTTCTAAGCTAAAAATCTTAGCTTGTTTCTCTATTTTTCTTTTTTAAAATTTAATTTAATTTAGGCTTTTTATCGGGTTTTGTTAATGTGATTGTTTTCCTTGTTAAATTTAGTGATGACTGATTCTAATGTTGTAGGATACTTTTGAGAGGCAGAGGGTGGTGTTCAAAGGTAGAACTTCTATAGCTTCAGTTGCTACAGCATGGTTCGGTGAGTTTCTCTTCCATTGCATTTTGATTCTAAAATTTACTATTGTATAGTTTTGAGGCACTATTCAAGTAAGGGGACTGTTGCAATTTCTTTTCTGTTATTGAAAAATAAATTTAGTGCTTTAGTTGTTGGTGAATTATCATTGTTGAATTTTATTTGGATTTTTGCCTATTAATTCAATACACTTTAGTTTAATCAGGCAGAATATAACTTTCTTTGAGCCTACATGGAACTTTTTAAGTTTAACTCCAATACCTTGACATCATTTGCCCTGTTTTTTTCAGACTTGTTTATCAAAGTTGGTCATTCGTGTTGCTGTTCTTTGGTTCTTGGCTTATGTGCCTGTGGTTGTTTATTAATTTTAAATAAGTTGGCTGAAAGTATAAACACCGAAAAGTTTATATGTCACTCTTGGTGCTTTGCATTTCAGTTAAGATTTAGTCAAATGCTTCTGGGATTAGAAATATGTCTCATTTTATGGTTATTGTTTTCCTCCCCTTTATGCTTTACTTACAGTAGTTTCAATTTTTAAATAAAAATATTGTTGCATTTCTTGTTTTCTCCTTCACTTTGGTTAACATTTTTTTAGGTAAATGGACTATATTACATGTAAAAACCTGATTCTAATGGGTTGTTTAATTGTCATTCACTTTTATAATTTTACTTCTGTGAGTTAGGAACATGCCATTTGTTTGTTTGAGAGTTATTAAATCTTTTTATGCAACTTTATTTCCTCTGCTTTGTAATTCTTCTCACTTACCCTTTTTGTTTTTACATTAATGCAATGTTTCTTATCTTGTGACAGATGCAAAACAATTACCATCTTGAGCATGCAGACCTACAAATATGTTTGTTGGCTCTGTTCTTTTTTTTAATTAATCTAAATTTTTTTCCAATTTTTTCTAATTTTTATATTGATGAAATTGTTGTTGATACTTTGAGTCATGCAGGAACCATGGTGTAGAACCAAGCACTGGATTTTTATATGCGATCTTTAAGGTTTGTACCCATAAAGAATAGGAATTGTGCATATTGCCTGTTCTTTGTGTACAGTAAAGAGTTGGATTTGGGTGTTAGAATTGTGGATATGGCTTGTTCTTTGTGTCAAAAAGTGCAACAAAGGTTGGTTTCTATGGCTTCTACATAGGTTTTGGCTAAGGATGATGATTCTCCTGTTACTATTGCAGGTATCTGTATATTTAATGCATCAAATTAAAGGTTTTTTTTAAGGAATTTGGTTTCTTGAATTGGGTCTCTGGTTTTTTTTTTTCATTTTTTTCCTAGGTGGGTTTGCTTTGATGAGGCTCTGGATAATGGGTTAGTTTTCTCTCCTTCTGTTTTGCTTTGTATTTTTCTTAATGGGGATATGAATTTGTAATGTGGTATTTGATTGGTGTGCATTTTAGTTCCATACAATTTTTTTAAAGGAAAATGTTAATAAGAGGTTAGGAAGCATTTTAGTTGTTCCTTACTACTGAATTGGTTTCATTTTAGGGGTTTTTAAGGATCAAACTTAGGAAATGTAGTAGGTGTGGGAGGTGAGAGTTTGTGGTTCGTTGTTCAGTTTTAATTTCTGGGTTTCATTTTTTTGATCAATTTTGATGAGGTATAAGATTATTGGTTACAACTCAATTGCAATTTGTATTGATTTGCTGGCATAATTGAAAGATGGAAAGGAACTCCATAAATATCCTAATTTTTATATTGATGAAATTGTTGTAGATACTTTTGAGTCATGTAGGTAGAATGGTGTCGAACCAAGCACTGGTTTTCCTGCTTATGAACATATAAATACTTTTATGAAGAAAATTATGCACATATAAACAAATCATTATATATGTCATGATGATTATATGATTTCAATTTTGGTACCTGTTAATATGTAATTATTATAATGATTTAGACTATTAATGATGTATAACATATATATACACACCCAAAGACACGACAGAGAAAATTAAACATAATAATAAGATACATGGTTTGGCAATAACATACCTTGAATTGATTTATCTCAAAAAATTAATTAGAAGAAATGTAGGAGATCTGTAGAAAAAAAAATCATTTGCTTTTAATGTGCAATAGTGTAAAATAAATGTTCATACAAAGTTATACCATATACTGTTGGTATAATTTTTGGTCAAATAAAAAAAGCAAAAAAAGATTAGTATTGATAATATGGAATAATTAGGAATTATGTAATAAAATTGAAAATTACGTAAATAACAATTGTCCTCTTACATTTATTGAAATTCAAAAAACCGAAAAAATGACTAATAGAAATAAAAACTTTTATTCAATAATAACAATATTCATCAAACTATAAATTTTCAAGCTATTTATTGTTGCTGCTAAAATACTCTTCAACAACCTCATCATTATTGTTTAGCGTGAGTTCGTCTGGATCGTCATCAATTTCATCAAGTTTAATTTCTTTTGGCTTATCAATTTCATCAAGTTTAATTTCTTTTGACTTGGATATAAGCGAATCTCGTAATATCTCCAAATCTTTCGTTGAAATCTTTGGTGCATTCCATCCACAAAATGGTGGAAAATCTCTAATTGCTGACATTTTTCTTCATTTAAAGTTATGATTTTGGAATGCATTCTTCGAAAATTCATGAATCACAGAAGTTCTTTGTTCAGTCTTTAATGATTGACCTCTAAATTTGCTTTCATATTTTGTCTCCTTAGGATCCATCTAATTTAATCAATTTAAACACCAAGTAAAAAATAAGATATCAGTAGTGTGTCTTACATATTGAATTGATAATAATTTTACAACAATCAAAGTTTTGTCAAATTAGAAGAAAACTTAAAAAAAAAATTACATGATTTGAAAATTAAATCATTTATAAACTCAAATTTAAAAACGAAAAGAAAATAATTTAGATTTGCCATAACTATAACATATCGCGTTACTTATTTCTATTCCTATTTGTTTTTCTGCAATTTTATATGGTCACGTTAGGCTATTGCTGCATGTCAACACTGCACCTGCATGACTTGGCCTCTCTCTCTTTCACAACATTGCACCAGAATCTCAACCCCCACTTTCCAAAACTTTTTTTTACTTATTGTTGTGAGAAAGGTGAATTACAATTATGTATTACAACTTGGAAGGCCTCTCTCTGTTTCTAGCATTAATTACGTACTCTTTCCACAATAGCATACAAATATTTTTAGATTTGATACTATGTATTACAATTTGCATTTTTTTTTATAATTAGACGCATGAGGTTGATACTTATGGTAAGATTCACACGTTTAAAACTAATTACAGCTGTATACATTAAAATATTGTACTTGATGATCCATTCACGTATTTATTTTTTTTATTTTGTAAAATTAAGTTAATATTAAAATTGTTATGAACTATAATAAAATTTCAAAAGAATGTGTGTTAAATTAAAAGTAAAACAAAGAAAAAATACCTGAAATGAGGATGCTTTTTTGCTACTTTGCCGAATTGTGAAGATGGGTTGCTGTTGCCTTCTTGTTTGGCTGAGGAGTGATTAATGTAAAAATATTAAATATAATGTATGATGTAAATAATTTGAATGGTTTCAAATTTTTTTAGATAGAGATCTAAAAGTAACCTGAAATATTAAGCTATGAAAGAACAAAAAACCTGATATCAAAATGAAGAGTTGTTTGTATCTGCTTTGATTGTGCTTCTTTGACAGGTAAGAACACTGCTTCGTTTGCTAATTGACATGATTAATTTTTTTAGAATTAGTCAAGTAATATGGAATGCTAAAAAAACTTGAACTGAGAAGTATAAAAGAAAAAAAAATACCTGCAAAATGAGAATGAAATGCTTTGCTACGCAATATTCGACTGCTTCTACTGCAAATATCCCACAGCTTTAATACATATATTAAAAAAGATGGCGAGAGGGAGAGAGTTAGGGCAAGAGTTAAGAGTCAACTCTTTTTAATTAGTCTTAATTCCTAAATTAAAAAGTATGACATGGTAAAAAACTAAATATTAGTTGTTTGGAATATATTATTTAGTTAAGAAATCAGGCCAAATATAATTTTTTTGTTTCTAGTATTAATTACATACTCTTTCTTTCCACAATATCATACAAATATTTTTAGAATTGATACTGTGTATTACAACTTGCATTTTTTTTTTTATAATTGGAGCCACGGGGTTGATACTTATGGTAAGATTCCATATATATTCATATAGATTTCATTATTTATCGCAAATGTAATAAATAACGGTGATGGATGCACGAATTATACGATACAAGATACATATCAATTTAGATAGGATATCATGAAATATCCTATATATCATATATATATTTTCTAGTAAAATTTCTATCTAATAATATTTATTAGATATTTAATTCTTTTATTATACATATATCGCAAATGTAAATCAATTTGTCCTAGATACATGTGCAAAAATTATGTATTAATATATATATATATATATATATATATATATACATACGGAAACTTATAATACATTAATGCCATTATTCAATGTTGAAACGTTGATTCTGAATGATTTATTACAATTTTCCTTAAACAGCAATGACATAATTATTTTGATATATATTTCCTTAAGAATTGATATATTACAATTAATGTTAGCTATCATAATGAATTTATATTATTAATATATATTTGGTAATTACAAAAAATCTTACGTGTCAAAAATATAACTTATCCACATAGACATCCACATCAACAATATGTGACACGTAAGCATGTACCTTGTAATATAATATATATATATATATATATTATTAAAGAATCATTATAATAGAAAGTATTTATATTTATATCTACAAGCACAGTAATTAATGCAATGCACGATTAATTTTATTTATTTAAATATATATGTAACATATATATATTTATAACTTTAGATGTTTTATACATGAATTTTATTTATTTAGAAAAATAACAATTTTAAATATTTAAATAATATACATGATATTGATAGCTTATTTTTATACATTTTTAGTTTTGTTAATAAAATATTTTTCAAATAAATTAAATTAAAATTATTTATTTTATAATATAAATAGATATAGATAAATATTCTATTTAGTTTTTGAAATAGATAATATTAAAATTATATTTTTTTTAAATATTTTTATTAGATAGTATTTAAAATTATTTAAAGAATTTTTTTAAAGATTTAGAGATTTTTGGAATTAAAAAAATTTTAGGAAAGTGAAAAAGTGAAGAATTAGTACTTATTATTTCTTTTGACTTAGGTGGACATGAAATCAATGGATGCTTATGTGTCATTCAAAAAAAAAATGTCCATATAAATATCCATATAGACATCTTACCAAATTTGTTATATACATTGTACTATAATTTACATTAGATGATTGGTTTAATCCCTTTCACATGTAATCAATTTCTAGAGAGAAGAAAATCAGAAATGAAATAACATATTGCTGTTTTTTTTCCAAATATGTAAACAGCATTTAATTTCTTGCATAATTTCCTTATTTCATTATTTGTGCTAGCTGGGCTTATCCTAACATTCATTTCGGCCTAAAGTTGGTGAAATTAAGGTCTCGTAATTTCGGTATCTCATTTTCCTTTCCTTGCATATGTCAGCTTCACCCCTATTTAGACATGAGTCCTTGGACTCAGAATTTTATCAAATCTTTAATTTAATTTTTCTATATCTTTTTAGCGATGGCTAACCGTAAGGTTTTCTTTTCATCTCTCATTTTCATGGTGTATTTGGCTGCAGCCATGGGCAAGAGGGACATACATGCATTTGCCAGTCAAAAGATTGACACAAATTGGCATGATGCCCATGCAACGTTCTATGGTGACATGAATGGTGGAGAAACCATGCGTAAGTTTTGTTGTCTCATGAGCAAATTGATATATATATATATATATATATATATATATATATATATAAACTTTGGTACAACAGTAAAAATAGTTTTTTTTTATGATTTTCATTCAAGTCATGAAAAAAATCTTTCCGTTTTTTTATAATCTTCCACATTTTATAACTTGAGCCTTATGTACTAAATTTACCTTTTATTAGATAGTTTATGATCCTAAATTATGTATGATTATTGTAGAAGGAGCTTGTGGATACGGCGATCTATTCAAACAAGGGTACGGACTCGAGACGGCAGCCCTTAGCACAGCTCTATTCAACAATGGACTTACCTGTGGTGCTTGCTTTGAAATCAAGTGTTTCAATGACCCTCAATGGTGCTATCCAAGTGCTGGCACCATCAAAGTGACTGCAACCAATTTCTGCCCTCCTAATTACTCCAAACCTGACGGAAACTGGTGCAATCCCCCATTAAAGCACTTCGATCTATCAATGCCGATGTTCACAAAACTAGCACAATACAAAGCCGGAATCATCCCTGTCAAGTACCGACGCGTGCCGTGTTCCAAGAAAGGTGGAGTTCAGTTCCAGATCAAGGGGAACCCTTACTGGACCGTGGTGCTGATGTACAACATTGGAGGTGCTGGTGACATTAAGTATGTTAAGATCAAGGGCTCGAACACTGGGTGGATACAGATGAGCCGCAACTGGGGGGTGAATTGGCAGACAGGAACGAAGCTAACAGGGCAAAGCTTGTCTTTCCAGGTGACCACCAGTGATGGGAAAATGGTGGAGTTCAATAACGTGGTCCCTTCTAATTGGCAGTTTGATCAAGCTTTTGATGGGAAAAAGAATTTCTAGGAGAATTTTCTTTGAGCCTTTTGCAATGGTGGTGGATTTCCTGCTTGTATGCTCTTTGAGTGTGCGTGTGTGATGCAGATTGGTCTGATTAGGCTGTGTTTTTCCAGGTCTCTTTGGGGAACCAAAGCAATCATTAGCCAAATTGTGTCCTTTTTTTTTTACAAACTATTATAATAGTCAATTCGCTGCCTTAGTTTATAAAATATATAGATAAAACTGTATTGGTTATAGACTTGTCCTTGCATCCACCAAAAAAAGACTTGTCTTTGGTCAGATTATTCATCCAAATTTAAAAGTTTACTCGATATTTGAGTAGATTTAAACATAAATATTAAATTCGTTAAATCGGCCTCAATTAAGAAATACAATCTGATTAATAAACATATTGGGCCTTGGTCTTGCCCTTAAAGTCTAAGCCTGACTTGACTCATTTTTTGTTAGTAATATTTAAAGAAAAAATTTTTATATCTTGTTAGTTAATAATTAAGGGGATTCATTTCAAATGTTATCTGTAACTGATTTTATAATTATAATTTTATAAGATACGACACATTTATCTTCATTATGAAAAATAACATCATAAAATTTTTCAGCATTAGTTCAAGTAATATATTTAAGCTTTTACTATGTAAGAGTTCTAAAAAATAAAAATTTTATAACATAATCCTTAAATTGAAGATTCTTTTGTAAATGGAAAGGCTTGTTTGTAAAATTAACTTGGAAAAAATATCAGATCCAAAATTTGGGTCAGACCGAACTTGAGTTCACATGAAATCCTGTCATATATTGCTTAAACTCGGCTCATTAACAAGTCTAATTGGTTGGGTAATATATTCCACCTAATGATTCTTTATAACAACACGAGCAATTTTTTTTTATTTCTTCTTATTTTTTTTTCATAGGATGGTTGTACTTTGTAAAGCGAAAAGTGGAGCATAGATAAAAGGCGTGTGAAAAAGTAGAATCATAGATGGAAATGTGTATAAAAGAAAAAAATGGTACTACTTGGTCAAAAAGAAAAGTTTAAGGAAAGAAAGATAAAATATCGTTTTCCTTTTTCATTATTAACAAAAGAAATCATTTATTAACAAATATATTGGTTTTTTTATTACAAAAAGGAAAGAAAATATAAAAGATTAATGAAGAAAAAATGAAAGAGATATAAATCATGTATATTTATAAAAAATTTTTATTTTGTTATCATAATTAATTAATAATGTAATAGTAAAATAATATAATTTTAATTTTTTTCCATGTTCAGCTTTACCCAATAAAAAAATAAATATATATATTCTTTCATTTTTGTAAAAAAAAATTTATATATTCTTTCATTTTTTTTATTATATTTCTATAGTAAACAATGAGAAAGAAAAAAATTTTCTTTATTCATCTAAGAATCGTTAGGAGTGTAAAACAGGCGGATGAGACAGGTGGGGTGCGAGCCGCGCGGATATGGGCTTAAATAGGCTAAGCTCATTTAGGCTTGTTTTTAAATGAGCTAAATTTTATATGCTCAATCTATTTTTAATATGGACCGGGCTGGCTTACGGGCTAAGTATTTTTTAAATAAAAATAATAAAAATAAAATAAAATAAAATTTTAAAAAATCATTAAAATTCACATATAAATACAACCTAAATACAATTACAATTCACTTACAATATTTTAAAATAAATAATTACAATCTTGAAAAACATAAATTTCTATTAAACATTAAACTCTTCTAATATCTTTTTTTTTACTATCATACATATAATGTCATGGTTTGAATTCAAAGTAAAATTACATGAATTCATTTTTTTGCTAGAATATAATAAAATCATGTTATGTATTATTTTGTAAGAAATAAAAATACATTAATAATATATTTAAAAAACTAATTATATATATAATTGAAAAAGGCCTAAACAAGTAGGCCTGCGGGTTGTGTGAACCAGCCCATGTGGACCGTCAGCCTGGGCGAGCCAATCCATTTAAGAATCGTACGTGGTATTAGCTACTAAGATGAGGTTTTACAGGCAAAGAAGACAGAAAGGGCAGTGCACGGTTAGTAGTGTTCCTTTTATTTGGTACAGTATATGGAAAGGTTACCAGTAAACCTGGTCATGAGCCGGACTGGCTAGGCTCGGGGTCAAGCCCATGACATATATTAATGTGTAATATGTATACTTAAGCTTGGCTCGACCTGAAAATTTAGGCTTGACTTTTTGTTCAAGTTCATTTTCATTTTTATATTACAAGCTTGAGCCCAGTTCGGCTCGCTCCGAAAATAATTTTTTATATTTTAATTTTTTATTTATTTGTTTTTTATTATTTTATACCATTTAAAATTTAATTTAAATTGTCAAAATTTGTATATCAATTTCTATATTAAATATTTATAATCATGTTTATTAATCAATAATGTTTTATATACATATAATTATATTATATTTAGTAAATATATAAAAAAATTTAATTAATATTAAAAAGAAATATAAAAAATAAAAAATATAAATTCAGGCTTTGAAAGGTAAAGCTCGGGCTCGCTTGATTTTTAAACGGGCCAAAAATTTTGCCTAAGCCCAGTTATTGCATCAAATATTTTATTCAAATCCGACCAAATATCGGGAAGAGCCTTCGGGCTTGGACGGATAGCCCGACCCTTGAGCAATTCTAGTTACCAATATCTGATCCTTCGAACAAATGATCAATATCATGATAATCTTTATCCAAATATAAAGATATGTTACATGAGTTAATATATGAATTGAAGGAGATTCTACAATAAGGTCATAAAATTTGATCTTACTGTAAGGTTAACATAAAAAACACATGATTAAGTGAAAATTTAAAGTTAGTAAGCGTAAAATATGTTAAGGTTGTGTTTGGATGAGGAATTTCAATGAGGGAATTCATTTCAATCAAAATATTTAAAAGTCCAAAATGCAAATTTCTTATTTGGCAAAAAATTTTGAAGAATTTGAAAATTTATGAGGGATTTAAAAAAAGAATTTGAAATGTTCAAATTTCCTTTTGAAAATCCACCTAAAGAGGTGGTTTTTCAAAATTCCTTATACCCTTTCCTACTTTATTAGACATGGCCCACTGTTAAATTTAGAGTTAAAAATAAAAAACATATTGTTTTATTTAAATTTAATATATATCTTTATTTTTTATATTATAAACAATATCTATACATTTTTACAAATATAATGATACCCATATTCCATATTTTAGTTGATATTTTTCTTTTTGTAATATATAATATTATTATTTTCTTTTATAATTATATTTTATTTAATCAAATTTTAGTATTCAAAAATTCTTTCTAAAATTTTTTTTATTCAAACAAGTCAATTATAAATGCTAGTATTTTAAAATGATAAATTTTGAAATACCTTTATTTTAAAATGCCTCAAAATTTTAAAATTCCTCATCCAAACGCACTATAAAAGTATCATAAACACTTGATAATTAACTTAAGGTTAATGTAAACAATATATGATTAAACATAAATTTAAAATTATTACCTGTAAAATATGTTAGAAATATTTAAAATTATTACCTGTAAAATATGTTAGAAATATGTAAACACATAATAATTAATATAAGCATACATTGTAGCAAAATTATCATATATTTAAATCCATTAACACTAATGTTTACATTGATACTAATATTTTTATGATACTTTTAACATATTTTACATCCAATACTTTTAAATTTACGATTAATCATGTGTTTTTTTTATATTGGTCTTACAGTAAGGTCAAATTCTTTATGACATTACTGTTCCCTTGAATTAATACTAAATCATTAATATGAATTCTTTTCCTCCACTCATTCTTGCTTAAGCTAATATGTTCTTTTAACTCTTGTCCTACAATGTTATTCTTAATGACTTGCTTTCAAAGCTTTTTCAATTTTTCTCTAACTTTAGCTCTTTTTTCATCCATAACTTCTACTCTTTTAACTAGCGTATTTATTAATTTATATCGTGCGTGTCCAAACTAACTTTTAATCATTTTGTCTTCGACAAAAAAGTCTTGCAAAAATCTTTATTTCTCAATCAATCTTTTCTTGTATATCTATACATCCACTACAACTGTATTTTAAAACTTACCTTTCACTCATATACAAATTCTTTTATCTACAATCAAAATCATTAAGAGTTTATTTATTAATAATTTAGTTAAATAATTATTTTTGAGATAGTCATAATCATATGCAAATTAGTGTAATACAGCATCTGTCAGAAGCAAACTGAGGCAAATGACTCGTATGCCAAAAACTACAGCAAAATAAGTCAAAAGCAGAAATGTTACTACCATATTCAATACTTGCCCGCATTGGGTTCACAAACACAAGCTGATATTGTCATTCAAAAGGATGATAAGATCCCTAGAATATGCAGAAGCTAAATACAAGAAATGTACGTATTTATTAATTAAAATTGATAAAAAAAGTTCACTTACAAACATATGAACATGCGAGAAAATGATGTCGCTAGAGCCAGGAACGAAAGGGATTTGAATTGTTTCCAGTAGAGAGCATCCCCAATGAAAAGCAAAGGGAAGGCTGAACGTATTATTTCATCTTTAGTTCATATTCTTTCCTGTGCCCGGCTACCAAGCTTCCAACATTCATTTCCAATCAAGCATATCTAATAGCCACAATACCTCTTCTTCGGAATTGGCAATATCACAAAAGTCCATTTGAATGCCAAAAACATCAATGACACCATTGTTCCCATCTTCCACAAAAAGCAAAGAGATCCAAGCCCGGATTCCCGAAATGAAAGGATAGTTGGGAGAGAAGTCAAGGTAGTCAAAAGCCAGTGCTCTAGATGCCGTACGATCTATATAATCAAACAGTGATTTATTAATTATGCAGGCAACCTTATTGGAATCCTTCCGCCCCACAAGCAACGAAACACTCACAGTCTGGCTCCAAGGAACTGTGAACCTTGGGTCAACGGGTAAGGTCATCTTGTACTCAGGACCGTCAAGGTGAAGCTTTAACATGTCCCATATTCCAGCAGGTGCGATCTTGATTCCACTCTGTAGGACAGGGCCCGGGACAACATCAGAGAAAATCAATTTATCTTCGGTCCAAATGTCAATGAAGAATTCCAAATCATCAAATGAAAGTCTTGGAGGGAGAAGAGTTCGCTGATGCTGCCGTTTATAAAAGGTTTGATAAAGTTTGTAATAGGTTACAGTAGGAGGGTTGGGCCGCTTGCAAATGGAAGGCCATCTTTTTGCACATACACATTTCCAAAAGTAATCATCTCTAGCTATGTGTCTCCATTGCTTACAGACCAGCATGCAAGCTGCAAGGTCTATGCCATCTAATAAAGGAAAAACAACCTTCAAAACTTCTTCACATGACATTTTCAGATTGCGAAATGACTATCAAAAGCTGAATGACAATTTACTCCAGTATATTGCAATCATTTATAGCATCAGCAGGTGTAAAGGAACTAATAGCCAATGGATTCCTGTGAAAGAGAGAAAATTAAATTTTAAAATCCAAAGCGTTGGCCAGCATTATGTTCAAAACAAAAATATTGCACATAAAGAAGCAACAAGATGTCCGTATTATGAAAACAGAAAACATCAAAATGTAAAGATTTTAACAGAAGATAATATAAAAGGGTATTCTAACCTCCTTCAAAACTAAAACATTCTTTTCGGCAACAAGGTTTGTCCAAAAAAGTCCTTGAAAAAGATGATAAACAACGGCTTTTCACCACCCCAAGTTAGCAACTTGGTTATTCTACTGGAAACAATCCGATCAGGTCAATAACCTCTAAATATAAATGCAATTTGTACAAAGACAACTAACAGCAACACCATAACATAAATCTATGATACAAGTGCTTAACCCCAACTTGATTACCTTTCCTTCCCAACTGGCTAGATACACATCCTTATACCCAAATGAAAAGAGCAAAATATACATATCAAGTGATTTTAAATCAGTCAATTTACAATAATAACACTTCAGCGACATGATTGGTCGTCAAATCAACATTAAGCACGATTATTCTACAGCATATAATCAAGCTTTATAATTCACATCAGTAAGACTCGAAAACACAGATAATTTTTAGCTTAAAATTTCCACTATAACCCAGGGTTACTTCTAACGACTAAAACAAAAGTCAACTTTAAATTCCATCAAAATCCATAAATATAACCCTAAAAATAGCAGCTAGAACAAAAGATCGCAAGTTTAACAAAATTAACAAAAAGTAAAACAAACCCAGAAACATAAGAATCAAATCAAACCCTACTATTTCATAATATGAGCAAAAATCAAAACTTTCTATTTCATACATGAAAAATCCGCCAAAAAGAAGCGAAAAAATGGAGAAAAAAGGGAAATGAACAAACCCCAAATCGAGAAAAAGCCAAAGGAACAAGGAGAAGATAATTTATAAAAAATTAATCAGAATTATTATTCACCTGATTCATCGGGGGAATTCTGGAGGAAATTTCAGGATTTTTTTTTTTTGCGTAACAAAGAAAAATCTGAAGGTTAGACCGAAAGAGCAAAGATAAAGAGAGCGATCACACCAAAAAAACGATAAAGGGAGAAAAATAATGAAATAAGGGGGAGAGGCTGCGGCCTGCGGATTGGAAAAAGTTGGTAAAAGAGACAAAACCTCCACCTAAGGCAAATGCCTACTGGTTAACTTTTAATCAAATCAAAGTATATGCGATAAACGGTGATATTTTTATTTATAATAATTTTATAAAAATAAAATAAGATTTAAAAATTATTTTAAAATATATGTTAAATAATGTATTAAAAAATTTGATATATATATATATATAATTTACAAATTTAAAATAATTTGAAATTGAATACTAATTAAAAATTGTAGAAAAATTAAATATAGAAAATCTTAATATATTTTAATAGCTATAATTTTAATGAAAACAATTCTTATTTCATTAATCATTAATATATTATTGGTTAATGTTGCATATTTTAAATTGATTTATTTTTAAAATTTGAATTTAAATGATTTCAAATTAATCATATAAAATTAATTGGTGTTGAAAACTTTATCTTTTATGGTTTAAAAAAAAGTTATTTATAATAGTCTTAAACATTAAAAGTAAGTAAAGTAAAAAATGTAAATGAAATAAAAATAAATTATTATTTAAGATTTTAAAATTTACATTAATTTAAAATAATTAAATACAATATTTAAGATAATACACATTTCAAATTAATAGAGAATCCATATAAATTTTTTACCAAAAAATTTAATTGAACTAATAAATAAATAAATGATTGAATAAATAAATCGAAAAAAGAACGAAATTAAAATAGAAAAAAGACGTGAAATTTTAATTCAATACTAAAATATATAACTTAAATATCCCTTTTTAATTTTTTGATAAAAGATTTAAAACTTTAATGTAGTTCTAATCAAAATATATAGATATTTTTTAATTTAAAAATAACATAACAAGTGATAACAAAAAATTCAAATTCTAAGATAAATTTTATTTGATTTAAATGAAGATAATATGATTAAAATATAATTTTTTTTAAAATTTCATATATTTTTAAAATTAGATAATTAATAGAGTAAAAATTATTTATAAAAATTAAAATTAATTTATTATTCCAAGAGCTTTGGATTTTTATATTTATATAAGATAAAATATTATTATAAAAACTAAATCTTATTGAAATTAGGATTGTAATATTGGATCAACAATGAGTTGATTCTTCATGAATATTTTATATTTTAACGATTAAAAAAAATTCATTTCACTACACATGTCATGTATGCATATAAAATACATATTATCTTTTTCTTTAAAAAGTTCATCCAAGTAAAAAATTTATACAAAAATTAAATATTTCTATAAATATGTTTTAATGTATATAACAATAGTATATATGTGTGTATATGTGTTTGTGTATAGATACATATTTTAGCTTTTAGAAATTAAAATAGATAATCGATTTAAAAAAGATGATTAATTTATTTTTTAATTTTAATTTTTGTAGATTCCTAGTTTTTGAAAATTAAATAAAATTATTATTTTTTATTTTAAGATAATACATGTGTCAAATTTTTAGAGTATCCACATAAGATATTTTACTTTTAGTCAATTACTTTGACTTATATATATGGTATAAGATTATTATTAAAAGAAGTTTTTGGAATTTTCTTTTATTTTTATTTTATAATAATTATATATATTTATATGCATGTATATGTATATTCTCAAACAAGATAAAATGCGCTTTATAATATTTTTCTTAATACTATTTAATTGTTTTTTATAGGAGAAAAAATGATTAGCAATCTAGCAAATATGTAATAAAAAAAAACCACCTCATAAATATTATAAAAAATATCACATAAAATATAAAATAAAAACTCAAATAAATTACATCATTAAAATATATACTAATAAATTCAACAGAATTACTCGAGTAAATTATAATTAAAATATATATACAAATAAATTTAGCAAGATGTAAGATATTACAATAATGAATTTTGAAAATATTTTGAACTTGTTTAAATAGACATATAATAAAAATATTATTCATTTGTAAGAATTTTCAATATTCAAGAAATTTTATTTTTAATTTTTTTTATAAAATTTGAGAAATAGAGAACTTTGTTAATAGATACATGTGTATGTGTGTGTCTCTCTATATATATATAGATAAAAATTAAAATTAAAAATAAGTAGAAAGAAATTCTTCTGAATGATGGGTTGAGCTTTAATTAGAGCCAATTTGCCATTTTTTTACCATGTGGCCCAATCACATGGGCCCTACCTCAGGCCTTAGCTCACATTCCCAAGTGAAGCTCTGATTTTTGGACCATGGGTGGGTCCAACCCCAAGCCTGGCACTCCAAATCCTTTATAATTTTATCTTCTTCATTAGTACAACTTCTTTAAGAGAACTGTACACAAAATTTTCTCTTTACATGACAATTATTAAATCCAATCAAATCAAAAACTACAAATTTTCTTTACCACCACTACAATGCAAATCAAATTTTCATTTATTCATTTTAAGTATATTAAGTATGAGATTAATCCCTCTAGCGCTGTGTGGTTGCTATTGGTAAAAAAAATTTGATCTGTGAATATTCGAATATAAAACTTTTCACTATATATTGTTTTCACTCAAAAACTCAGTGGAGTCTTATACTACTAAGTCAACTTTTTGAGTTGAAAAGATAAAAATTTTGCTCTATTTTTGAAAGCGAATCACTGTTGACAAGTGATGGCTAACGAGGATGATTGATGATCAACATGACAAAGTCCACCTACGTTGGGCTAGGCCCAAAAAAACGTCATCAATCACCACGTGGCAGAGAATCAGCGGGCCATGTGGCATTAGGCGATAGAACTCAAAGCTGCATCACTACGCCTGTCACTGGGCGACAGACTTCAAGTCTGCTGCCTGTAATCATAAGGCGACATGTGGCGCATGACTCTGGCTCCCGCTGGAGTCAGGGTCCTGTCGCCACGCCATACCCGTCTGCGACATGTGGCACTATATTCAGCTCCCGCTACGCGACAGACCTCTCACGCCACAACGTGCCCGCAATATGCGTCTTTCGCTGGCGACAAGCCTCGATTTCTCCTGGTTTTCGAGGAACTTGTGTTATATCGGGACACAAACTCTCAGCAAGGAATGGACTTATCCTCAAATAATTAACCTAGAATATTGGCCTATAAATAGGCCCCCAGGTACAATCTTACTCTCTAATTTTTTACGACTGGCTTTTACGTTTCCCAATACTGAAGAATTTTCTGCTGACTTAAGCATCGGAGTGCCTATGCAGGAAACCACCCCTGCGTCTCTCTGACTTTTCTTGTTTTACAGAAGCTTCTTGAAGACACGTGGAAACTAAGTACGAAGATCGACGTCAGCATACTTTTATTGTTGTTTTGTGTAACAACAATTGGCGCCGTATGTGGGAAACGTATAAAAAGCCAATTGAGATTTTCTAAGATGGTGAGAACAAGATCGACAAACGTAAGGGCCGGAAGTGAGGAAAACTCTGTGAGCTCCCCTGAACAACAGATTCGCCAGACGAACCAGGTGAACAGGGAGGAAGAAAGAATTACTATGTCGGAGGCAGAATTCGAAGCTTTGAGGCGACAAAGTGAAGAAACTACTCAGGCGTTGCGAGCCATGGTGGATCTGTTCAAAGGAGTTCTCCTAACATTAGATCTACCGCCTGTCGTGCAGAACTTGGTAGGAGGAACAAATAGAGGTGTCCCGCCGCAGGTGTTTAGGCGACAGGAGGACACGACAGCGGCAGACCCCTCTCGTCGGTGAGAGATTCCCCCTGTGGAAGAGCATGACATTCATCAAGGTCCGGCAGGACAGGGGAGCAGGAGGCCTATCGCAGGCACCCAGTGAGAGACTAAGAAAGCAGCAGGTTTAGAGCCTGCGACAGGGGTCAGGCGATAGGTTCCATGTGTAGGGTGATAGGTTCCATGTGTAGGCGAGAGGACATTGACCGGGCGACAGGGTCTACCGCTCATCACCATGAGTTGTCAAATTTTGCTGGTACCAACTTGGAACATGATATTGAAGGTGCTGGAAAGAACGGTGTCAAAGATCAAAGCACTTGGGGAACCGGGTCAGAGTTTGACCCCACTTGGTGCACGCAAATGGTACGGACAAACGCACCTCAAGCTAAAGGCAAGGAAGTAGTCGGTGACCTACCTGATTTGTCTCATATCCGAAATCAGCTCGCACCCCCCGTGGACATGAAGAAGATGATAGACCAGGTACTGGAAGAGAAAAAGTTAGTGTTCTCAGAAGAGAGCAAGAGGAGAAGAGTACCGTTCTGCACGACCATCACGCAAAAACCTCTGCCCCCAAAGTTCAAAATGCCGCAGATGACCGCATACACCGGAAAAATGGACCCCTACGACCATATGCAAAACTATGAGGCCCTAATGTTGTTACATGGATGGGAAGACGAGATAATGTGTAGGGCCTTTTCCTTAACTCTGTCTGGACATGCGATGAAATGGTTTAATAACCTGCCTGAAGGGTCCATTATCTCTTTTGACCAACTGCGAAGCGAGTTTCTCAAGGCGTTTGCAGTGAATAGTCAGAGAAGGAAGGAACCGACCTATTTGCTCACTATTAAGCAGGGAGCTAAGGAGTCATTGAAGAGTTATGTGGATCGGTTCAGAGATGCTACTTTGGAGGTGCGAGATCTGCAAGTCAGTATAGCCGTGGTAGCCATGTTACAAGGGGACAAGGTTTGAGAAATTGCAAGAATCTCTGTCGCTAGACCAGCCAACTACCATCTCAGACCTTCTTTCCCGCGCACATAAATATGTAACCCAGGAGGAAGTAATGAAAATGATGGCGATAGGAGAATCCAAGGATGGAAGGAAATGAGGAAGAGAGGTCACTGAAGCATCTTCTAGCCAACCGAGAAAGTTTGAGAAAGCTTCTGCACTAAAATACAATTCCTATACCCCACTCACTGAATCTCGGGCTTCAATGTTAGCAGCTATTGAAGGATCAGGGCTCATACAGACTCCAAAGAAGGCATCAGGGAATTTGTGCAGTGATTTAAGGTTGTACTGCGATTACCACTCAGCACATGGGCACACGATCAAAAAATGCAGGGAGTTAATGAATCAACTAGAAAAACTAGCACGAGAGAGAAAAATAAACTGTTTCGTGTGGAGAGGCGACAGAAACAACTATCCTACGCGGAATAGAGGAAATCAATTTAGAGACAGAAAAGGTGAAAACAGGGCACCTATGAGACGAAATGAAGGTGACAGGAGAGATAATGACAGAAGAACAGAAGGAAGGAATCGAGAGGAAGATAATGAACCCACAGGACCAGCTATTAATGTAATATCCGGAGGTGAATCATTAGCTGGTACTTCTTCCTCATCTCGAAAATCTTATGCTCGACAAGCCCACCAAATTAACCCAGTAATGGGGAAAAAGTAGGATGAGGAACCAATTACTTTTACACCAGCCGATAGAGGAGATGTAGTGGTTCCTCATGATGACCCGATGGTAATTACAGCCGTGGTAGCAAAACACCCAGTGAGTCGAATCTTGGTCGACAATGGGAGTTCGATGAACTTAATCTACTGGAACTGCTTTGAAAAGATGAATATCACGGAGGACAGGTTGAAGCCAGTACCTACACCCCTATACGGTTTCTCTGGAGAGAAGGTAAAGGTAGCAGGCACCATTCAGCTACCTGTTACATTGGGGGAGAGCCCAAAAGATGTCATCCGACAAGCGTTGTTTGTGGTGGTGAGATCAGCGTCTGTGGCTTACAATATGATCTTTGGGCGGCCATTGTTAAATGACATGAGAGCAGTGGTACATCCCTGCTATTTGTTAATGAAGTTTTCGACTCCTCACGGTGTTGGACAAGTGAAAGGAGATCAAAAGAAAGCCAGGACGTGCAATGTCGCATCCAGCACATGTAAGGGGATTCAGAGGAAGGAAACCCTTACAATTGAAGAAAAGCCTAAGCCAAAACCTGATGATGAGAGGGAAGCAATCCGGTTGGATGAGAAAGATGAAGAAAGAATAGTGTACGTAGGGAGCTAGTTACCTGAAGAAGTGAAAGGGGAAATCATCCGATGCCTAAGAGAGAATAGTGATGTATTCGCATGGACCCCAGCCGATATGCCTAGAATTAACCCTGAAGTTGTTTGTCATCGGTTGAACGTAGTCTCGGGGGCAAGGTCGATAAAGCAAAAGAAGAGGAATTTTGCTCCAGAGAGACAATAGGCAATAAATGAAGAAATTTCGAAGTTGTTACAAGCGAAATTCATTAGAGAAGTTAACTATCCAGAGTGGTTGGCCAACGTTGTTATGGTAAAGAAAGCCAACGGGAAATGGAGAATATGTGTGGACTTCACGGATCTGAACAAAGCTTGCCCAAAGGATTCGTATCCACTATCCCGAATTGACAAGTTGGTAGATGAAACTTGTGGGTATGAATTACTTAGTTTCTTGGATGCCTTTTCAGGGTACCACCAAATCATGATGCATGCAAATGATGAGGAAAAGACTTCGTTCATTACCGATAGTGGGACATATTGCTATCGAGTAATGCCATTCGGTTTGAAAAATGCGGGGGCTACCTACCAGTGCATGGTAAATAAGGTGTTCCAAGACTTGTTGGGCAACACCATGGAAGCTTATGTTGATGATATGATCATCAAAAGCCGATAGGAAGAATCACATGCTGAGAAAATGACTAAGGTATTTAATGTGCTACGACAGTACGAGATGAAGTTGAATCCCAATAAATGCTCATTTGGGGTGAGATCCGGAAAGTTCTTAGGATTCATGATTACTAATCGAGGGATAGAGGCTAATCCCAAGAAAGTTCAAGCTATTTTGGATATGAGGCCACCCAATACTGTAAGAGAAGTTCAAAGGTTGACAAGGAGGACAGCAGCCTTGAGTCGTTTCTTGTCCAAATCAGCTGAAAGAAGTCTACCATTTTTCAAGGCGATAAAGGCAGGAAAGAACTTCAAATGGAAAGAAGAGTGCAACGACGCCTTTGAAAGGTTGAAAGACTACTTGAAAGAATTGCCTCTATTATCTCGGCCACAGCCCGGAGACCAACTCCTCATGTACCTCGGTGTAGGAGAAAAAGCTATAAGTGCAGTCCTACTAAGGAAAGAAGGAGACAGAGATTGCCCGATCTATTATGTAAGCAAAGTCCTGCTAGATGCCGAGGCAAGGTACCCCTTAGTTGAAAGAATAGCTTTATCCCTGGTGATGGCAACTCGGAAGTTGCAGCCTTACTTCCAAGCTCACTCGATGACTATCTTAACGGATCAGCCCTTGAGGCAAATACTGCAGAAACCAGAACACTCCGGGCGTCTAATTAAATAGGCTATCGAATTAAGTGAATATGATATTCACTTCCAGCCTCGCCAAGTAATAAAAAGACAGGCATTGGCAGATTTCATTGTAGAATGCACTGGCCGAGAGGTCCAAGAGGAAACAGAGTTAGTCTGGTGGAAATTATTTGTTGATGGAGCTTGTAACACGGATGGCAGTGGAGCCGGAATTATGCTAATATCGCCTGACGGGGAAACCTATGAATATTCCTTACGTTTCGATTTCCCAAGTTCGAACAATACAGCCGAGTACGAAGCCTTAATAGCTGGGATGAAACTTGCTGAGAAACTAGGAGTCAGCAACTTAGTGGCCCATAGCGATTCACAATTGGTGGTAAACCAGTTCTCGGGAGAGTATGAAGCACGAGAACCCGCCTTAGTCCCTTATCTGCAGAAGGTACAATTGTTGGCACAGTCGTTCCAGAACTTCCAGCTGATTCAGATAAATTGGACAGAGAACAACCATGCAGATGCTCTTTCAAAATTGGCTTCTTCCAGAGGGGTCAAAGGGGGTATCGTCAAAGTGGAATCCCTCGCTAAGCCAAGTATCGAAGAAGAAGGTGTCTGCGATATCAAGATCGGAGATGATTGGAGAGTCCCGATCATATATTGGGGAACACATTCCCAGCTAACAGTGACGAGGCTCGAAGGTTGAAATTGAAAAGTGCTAGGTTTACCGTAGTAAATGGAGAGCTCTATAAGCGAAGCTTCACAATGCCCTTGCTGAAATGCCTAGGGCCCCAACAGGCTGAGTACACCTTAGTTGAAGTTCATGAGGGAATATGCGGTTAACACTTAGGGGCTCGTGCCTTGGCCTCAAAAAAACTGCGCGCAGGGTTTTATTGGCCTACACTGAGGAAGGATGCCACAGACAAAGTGAGAAGATGTGGAAAGTGTCAGAAATTCGCTCCAATAACAACCGCGCCTGTTTCGGCCCTTCAGAACACCCTCCAGCCAACTCCGTTCGCACAGTGGGGACTAGATATCATGGACAACGAAAATACTTACTTGTGGACACGGATGACTTCACGAAGTGGATAGAGGCCGAACTTTTGGCTACAATTTCTGAGAAGAAGGTGGAAGCAGTAGTGTGGAAGGACATAATTTACCGATTTGGGATCCCTCGTGTGATAAATGCAGACCATGGGAAGCAGTTCGACTGTGATGCTTTCTGGGATTTCTGCAAAGGCCTAAACATTCTCCTAAGAATATCTTCTGTATCTTACCCGCAGAATCGAACTATACTACATGGGTTGAAGACCAGACTGGACAAAGCAAAGGGAACATGGGTAGACGAGCTCTCGAGTGTCCTATGGGCCTACAGAACGACAAGCAAGGTGTCGACAGGGGAAACACTGTTCAATTTGGTGTATGGGACTGAAGCCCTCATCCCAATAGAAGTTAGAGCTGAGTCACCCCGGTTGGTCCCCTACATCGAGGAGCTCAATTCTCAGGGACTAAGGGAGAATCTAGACCTGATAGATGAGCTGAGAGACAAAGCAAAAATGAGATTGGCTGCTTACCAACAGAGGGTAGCTACTTATTACAATGCACGGGTTAAAAATAGAAAGTTGCAAGAAGGAGACTTGGTATTGAGAAAGTCGGCAATTACAAACGCCCATAAGGAAGATGGAAAGCTCTGGGCTAATTGGGAAGGACAATACAGAATCAGAAGTATGGTCGGACCTAGCACATGTACCTTAGAAACCTTGCAAGAAAAGAAGATATCAAAGACTTGGAATGCCAACATCTTAAACTGTACTGGTAGTAAACGTTGTACTTCTTTTCTGATTATGGTTATTCTTGTCTTTACTTTTCCATTTATGATTATTCTTGTCTTTTCCATCTATTGCTCCGTTACTTTACAGATATTATTGTTTTGCAATTATCTGATTCATTAATAAACGCCAGCCCATCATTTCCTATAATTTTCTAATGCAATGTGTGAGACAGATTATGTGTTATAGGAATCGAAATGAGGCAACAGCTAGCAAATAAAAAAGTCCCTAAGCGAAAAATGTGCGAGACGGGCAACTAAAGTCCCTAAGTGAAAAATGCGCGAGACGGGCAAACTAAAGTCCCTAAGCGAAAAATGCGCGAGACGGGTAAACTAAAGTCCCTAACTGAAAAATGCGCGAGACGGGTAAACTAAAGTCCCTAAGCAAAAAATGCGCGAGACGGGCAAACTAAAGTCCCTAAGCGAAAAACGCACGAGACGGGCAAATAAAAAGTCCCTAAGCGAAAAATACGCCAGACAGGCAAATAAAAAAGTCCCTAAGCGAAAAATGCGCGAGACGGGCAAATAAAAAAGTCCCTAAGCGAAAAATGAGCGAGACGGGCAATCTAAAAGTCTCTAAGCACAAAAAGATGTAAGACGGGCAAAAACAAGTCCTTAAACACGAAAAGTGCACAAAAACAAGGGCAACTCCGCAAAATCATCAAGTAATCAACAAACAGACACGTGCGATACCCATGTAACACAAAAGGTAAATATCAGGTTGCGAGGTACGTTGAAATTTTCAAATTAATATGTCGTAATACGATGACAAATTATGGTTAACACCTTGTCATTATTCTAATACGTCCTTAAGCGAAAAGAACGCGAGATAGGCACAACACTCGAGAAAAGTTCATCTTTGAACAAAATGAATATTTCAAAGAAGAACTTGGGGAGCAATATGATGTAAAGGTAAAGTTACACAAGATAAATCTGTACATATTCACATAGGCAAAAGAAACAGCTACCAAATGAAACAATATTTTTTAAAAGACAAATCTGTACATAGGCAAAAGAAAGAGCTATCGAATGAAACAGTATTTTTCATCTGTACATCGAAGTTAAAAAAAAAATGCTAAATTCTAATCTACGGCAATGACCGAGTCAGCTGGCTGAGAAGCCGCTACATCAGCACTAGCGTCTTGAGAAGTTTGAGGCTCAGGAACGGGAAGAGTCGAAGAACCAGGACCCTGGGGAGCCGAAGAAGCCATCCCGACAGAAGGAACATCACCTGAAGGCCCTACCACAGCCGCAGAGTCTGGCACAGGGTCAACGGCTGCAGAATCAGAAATTTGAAACTCATCGTTATCTAACCCAAGCAGTGCTTCGATAGACTCAGGCTGATCGCCTGCCTCGATAGACTCAGAGACGTCACGCATTGCTGGAGGCTCAGATCGATCAAGTGCCTCAGAAGACTCAGGCTACTGTGGTGGCTACCGAGGAGGCCACGGACCCTTAAGATTGTCCAGCTTATCGATGGCTCCCTCTGCTAAATAGGCCTCTGGACTTTGTGAGTCGGGCTCATACTTGGTCCAAGAAGGAGAGTCATAGTACTTGGCCTCCTCAGTGAAGAGCAGTTCAGGAAAAGCCTCACTAGGTCGATGCTTCTCCAGCCAAGCACGAGCCAAATAGAAACCGTACTTAATGAATCCCGTCGCGAACTCTGCTTTCTTGTCAAAACAATGTTGGGACAAGTGGTATTCACAAACGGCCTCGATTCGAGCTTCTCTTCGACGATCCAGTACGTTGTGCAGCTCCTAATAGCCTCATCTCGTTGCCTCTCCATAGCCCCCTGATCATCGACGGCCTTATTATAGGCTTCTTGGTACCCTTGAAGGGAAGGCACCTTTGCCTGCTCTTCTCGAAGCCTTTGCTCGAGATCAGCATGCTTTTTACTCAACTCCTCCATCCTTTTGGGATAGGGGCGAAGCTGGACAACCTCGTTCGTAAGCTCCATTCTCTGCTCTCGAAGCTCACGAATCTCTTTATCGGCTTGCTCCCTAAGGGCCCTATGTCGAGCATTGACCGTCGTAATTTGTTGAGTTGTCTAACAAGACAAAAAACAGACGTAACTCAAAAAACTTGACGAAAAAGCTTAAAAAGGGAGAATCTAATTACCAAACAAGCACAAAGCTCTCACCTTCATAGCGAAATAGTTAGAATTATCCTCCGCTTCTGTAAGGTTTGTAAAAAGGCCCGCCTCGTCGCGATGGAGGATGGTGCTTTAGGCTAGACGAGACACTATCCCGGCATCCTCGATGCTATCGTTGTCATTTACTCCGGGATAGGTCTGGAAGTCTTCTCCACCTACAATGACCCCGCTATCAACCGGATAGCACCTCAAAGTCGGATCGGCTACCTTAGGCAAAATCGGCCTTGTAGGCATTGTGGCTTCAATAATCAGCCTCTTCCTGTATTTGTGCCTAAGCTGGCGAGGGGCAGACCGATCCCCAGCAACTCGAGAGTCGCCTTCTCGACGGGCCGAATCACTCCTTTGGGACTCAGAGCTCTCGCGATCGCCCGAACCACGATCAGAAACAAGAGGCCTCTTCCGTTTATTTCTCCCGACTTCTTAAGCAGGACGACTGGATTCACCAGTGGCCGGAGGAGGAGGAGTAGGAGCACGAGCCTGTCCACATGATGGGGCTCTAGCTTGTGATTGAGGAGGAGGAGCTGCTTGAGCAGCAGCACTGGCATCCCTCCTACGCAGTAAATCTCGAAAATTCATGCCTGCACAAATATAAAAAGAAAGGATTAATCGACCAAGTAAAACGCCATGCACATGCATACGAGAAGTAAAAAAGGATTGGAAACCTAGAAAACCACCAAAATCCTCTAGACTATCCAAATTTGAATCCAACGAAAAATCAACGAAAGGACTCCCAAAGGTGCCAGCCTGAGCCCACTTAGGGTTCTCCTCTAATTGATTACTAGTACCCGTAACCTCAGGGGTCTCGCTTCCCGAATTGGAAGAGGATTCATCTATAAGGTGGCGAACAGGAGTGGATGCCTCAGCTGCGAGTACCGGGGACGACTAGCTAGGACCAGCATCAGAAACTCGCGGAGTCGTAGGGAGATTAGATGGAGCAGCAAAAGCCCGGAGAACGACCCTGCTTACCCCCCAACCGGCTGCGGCAATATTTTCCGGGGTTAAAAGGGAAAATAAATTACGCTCCCCGGTAGAACAGATTCGCCGAATAAGCTCACCAAATTGATCTCTTAAAACTTCTACTTTGAATCTTTCCGAGCGCTGTGAGTGGTCGGAAGTATCACGATTCCATCTAGAGTGAATCCGCAGGTCACTTGGAATCTCGACAACGACCCACTCGCTCTCAAAGCCATGCAGTTTATTGGGGAGATCCGAGAAGATTTTATTGTTAGGAAACTCAGCGACCTTTAACCGTTGAAGGGAGAACGTTATTAACCCTTTCAACCCATGAACTCTGAAAAAGGAGCTAAAAAGAGGAACTGTTGGGTTAATACCCAAGTTGTGGCACACTATGGAAAACGCTACCAATTGAGCCCACGCATAGGGGTGGAGTTGACATAGGACGATGTCCTTATATCTAAGAAACGCCTCGCCAAACTCCAGAAGAGGGAAGTGAAAACCGAAAGACAAGGAAGCCTTATGAACGGCTACACCGTTTCTAACCAAGTCAGGCGTAACCTCCCCTTGAACTGGAAGTCTATAGCTATAGCTTGAAGGAAGAGGGAAACGAGTCCTGATATCCTCTAAGTCAGCATTCGTCAACGAACACACGAGACCACCCGTCCTAAGTGTTTTACCCGGGTGTAGCAAAGACATGGCAAAAAAAGGTAAAAACCACCCGACGACAGACCCTACTGACGACAGACCAAATAGGCGATAGACCTGTTGAGGCGATAGAGCTCTTTGGCGACAGACCTACTAGGTGAGACACTTGCAGGAGACCTAAAACTCTACGCGGAAGACCACAAAACCTGCGGGAGACCTAAAACAAGTTGCTAGAGGCAATAAATAGGCGACAGATGTATACTTACTGTCACTGATGTAAGCGAGAGACTTCCGGTGGGAGAGCAACAGACTCTTTTCGCAAGAGTGCTGAAAATGGGCGACAGACGGCTGCTCAGAGGTTTTCGTGGGGTCTCTCGTCAGGTCCTAGCGGCTTATATTGCCGCGACAGGAAATGCCAAACGTCGCGCCTGAACACGTCTCTCGCAGAATAGACTTTTTTCACCTGCAAAAAATACACAAAAGAGACTATTCACGATGGGTTAAGGCCCAAAAACATATATTTATACTTTCTTGGTTGGAGAAATCCAACAAGAGAGTGGGGAGCAATTGATATGGCAAAGTCCACCTACGTTGGGCTAGGCCCAAAAAAACGTCATCAATCACCACGTGGCAGAGAATCAGCGGGCCACATGGCATTAGGCGATAGAACTCAAAGCTGCATCACTACGCCTGTCGCTGGGCGACAGACTTCAAGTTTGTCGCCTGTAATCATAAGGCGACATGTGGCGCATGACTCCGGCTCCCACTGGCGTCAGGGTCCTGTCACCACGCCATACCCGTCTGCGACACGTGGCGCTATATTCAGCTCCCGCTACGCGACAGACCTCTCACGCCACAACGTGCCCGCAATATGGGTCTTTCGCTGGTGACAGGCCTCGATTTCTCCCGGTTTTCGAGGAACTTGTGTTATATCGGGACACAAACTCTCAGTAAGGAATGGACTTATCCTCAAATAATTAACCTAGAATATTGGCCTATAAATAGGCCCCCAGGTACAATCTTACTCTCTAATTTTTTACGACTGGCTTTTACGTTCCCAATACTTAAGAATTTTCTGCTGACTTAAGCATCGGAGTGCCTACGCAGGGAACCACCCCTGCGTCTCTCTGACTTTTCTTGTTTTACAGAAGCTTCTTGAAGACACTTGGAAACTAAGTACGAAGATCGACGTCAGCATACTTTTATTGTTGTTTTGTGTAACAACACATGACAATTACTAAATCCAATCAAATCAAAAACTACAAATTTTCTTTACCACCACTACAATGCAAATCAAATTTTCATTTATTCATTTTAAGTATATTACGTATGAGATTAATCCCTCTAGCGCTGTGTGGTTGCTACTAGTAAAAAAAAAAATTGACCTGTGAATATTCGAATATAAAACTTTTCACTGTATATCGTTTTCACTCAAAAACTCAATGGGGTCTTATACTACTAAGTCAACTTTTTGAGTTGAAAAGATAAAAATTTTGATCTATTTTTGAAAGCGAATCACCGTTGACAAGTGATGGCTAACGAGGATAACTGATGATCAACATGGAAATTGATCATTGGATTTTGAGAAGAGGAAGAAGAAAGAAGAAAGAAGAAAATGAATAGTTAAGTAATTTTCGTTAGATTCATAAATATTTTTTTTAATTTTTGTCATAACATTAAAAAAATTGAGTTGTAAATAGAAATATTTGAGTTATATATAAATTTTTTTAATGAAAAATTTTTACGAGAGTAAACATTTTTTTTCTATTGTACTTTTTTTTCTCACTACCATGTTTGTTTTATGATAATATTAAGCTTCTCTCTAGATCTTAGGATGAATATAACCAGTTTGTAATTCAATATAGAAAAAGATTATTTAGTAAATATGGTTTTATTTGGATGCAGTGGCAAAGCCACATGGATCCACCCAACTTTTGAAAAATTCATAAGTTAGCATCTACACTTAAAAAATATGGTGTTTCTTTTTTTTTCAAATTGACCCCACTAAAATTTGTTAAAATTAATTAAGAAAATAGTCAAAAAAAAATTCATTTTAACTTATACATTTATTTTAATTTAAAAATTTAACAATTTTCTTTCATTACGAGTACAAATTTAACTTGTGAGATCTAAAAATTTCTTTAGCAATTAGCATGTGCTTCTATTGATATGTTTTTGCTCACATATTTTTAGTCTCATTTTAATTTTGATTTGTTATTTGTTTTTTATTGAAATTCTCTCTTCACTTTGTTATGATCACACTTTCCAACTATAGTTTTTCTTCTTAATCACCTCTATAATACATAATATATATAAAGTTTGATCCAATTTATAAACGATTGATTTGTTGCTCTTGATGCAATAATTCTTTTATACATAATTAGTTATTCAATAATATAAATACAATACAAAAGAAAACAAATATTATATTATCTACCTTTTTGCATTATTTTATAACAATTTCATTGGCATAAAAGAAAAATGAAAAAAAATATTATATAGCATCGCTAAAGTAACCATTTAGAAAAATTATGAATAAATTGAAAGAAAATTTAGTTTTTGAAAATTATTTTATATTATGAGATTTTTTTACTATATTTAATTTTGTCAATGTTGTATTGTGTAATAAAATATTATATAAAAACAATATTTTAATATGATAAACACAAGCTAGATCTGGTATTTTATCGAACATTGATTTTTAAGCACAAGCCTATTTAACAGGCTTAATATTTTTGTTCAAGCTTGTATAAAATTTGATCGAGGAGGGCTAGGAGAGAGGGGGCTTCGAGTATAGACAAATAATTTGACCCTTGAATAGGTTTATATTGACCACACTAACACATTCCTGGCTATGCCACTGTACATTTTTTATGTAACCACATGTATCTTTATTTGTTTTAAGATCTGAGACTAATCTTGTTTGGATTGAGAGTGATAAACGGTAAAGCTTTCTCAACAGTGACAACTCTAAGATTTGAAGCATGTCTAAATACCTAGAGAAGAAGCCTACTTTCATTTCTTCTAACCACGTGTTGGTTGGATGGTGATTCTTTAAAGCTTCTTAAGTGGATTTAAAATCCATTGGTTGAAGGACACAGTATGGTGAAAGTCTTCCAACTTCTGAAAATTAAAGATTCGGTGTTATAGGAAGGCTTTCTTATTACAATTGTGTCGTTAAGCCAAACAAACGTTTAAACCTTTCAAAGATTGTCATATGACTAGTGGATACCTTTTAACTAGAGAAATTAGAGACGTTATTAAGTGAAAAGTGCCCTTAAATATTACAATATTACTAGCTTATAAATTTGTCAGTAAAAGTTTAATTTAGTCAGATAAATAAGGGCACTTTTTATAACCCTTACAAAAAAAGCGTCAGCAACGCATATTTTTGTAGTGAATCATTATCATCATCATAGTCATTATCTCAATAAATTAAGATATGTTACATGAATTAATATTTGAACTCACGTTAAATCGTCCATTTGAATTCTCATCCTCCACATATTCTTATTCAAGGTAATGTGTTCATACAACTCTGATGCTTCTATATTTTTTTAGTGAACGGAACTATTTTTCTAAAAATTATTATAGACACCTAATTTTATTTGGACTTTTTTTAATAGAAATTTAATTTCAATTTTAATATATTTAATTTGGGTTCATTAGAGTTCAATGCTTAGTTTGATTTCTTTTGGATCACTCTTATATTTGGTCATTGTAAGATATCCAACAGTTGAGTAGAGCTCACAAAAAGCTTCGGCTTAGAGATAATTCAAGTGTTGTGTTATCCAAGCCCAATTACAGAAGCCCAATTAAATAAATCATGGACCAATGCCCTTTTGATTTCATCTTTATTTTTACCATAATTATTTTTATTTCTACTTTTGTTATTATTACATAATTAATTAAAAAAAAAAAAGAGGAAAAGACTCACGTCTGTCGCAGACACTAGACAAATTTCTTCTCTATTCGGAGCTCTCTCACTCACCTCCCGAAAACCAACTCTCTACCCAAAGCAAACAACATTATAGCTTCATATGTGAAATATCACTCTTTGCCCAAAGCTCAAGCCAACTCTCTGCCCAAAACAAACACTATTTTAGCTTTACATTTGAAATCTCACCCTCTACCCAAGCAAAAACCAGTTCAGCCTCACACTTAAAATCCCAAACAATGATCATTTTGAGCTTTACATTTGAACTCTCATCTCAGGAAGAGTTGACCAGCCCTTCTCCCAAAATCACAGCAGCATTGCTGCAAGAAAAAAACAAATTCGCAATTTTTGTATCTCAGACAAGTGGTTTCTATATAAAGCGGGGACTCGGCGTTGTGGGAGTTCTCTCCACTCCACTCTTGCTTCAATACCTCTATGGCCACTATCAACCCTCAAAATCCTTCACCCATTTTGAACCTCACTACAACCGAGCCCAATATAGATCCTCCACCACCTACACGGAAGTTGTTTTGGCACCGTTTCCTACCTCACTCTTCCTCGCACCGAACGACTGTGGAGTTGCTTAGCCTGTGATCGATGCTACGTCAATGCTACCCATTCATTGCTGCCTTGTTTCGCTCCAGTAAAGCATCATCTACACGCAGTTTCTGTATGACATTGCTGCTCGTTGTTGCTGTCTCTGCTAGCTGTCCACGCAGCCATTCCCTGCTTTGCTGCCTAGCCTCGTTGCTTCTTCCTTTCTCCATCGAGGATCACCACCGTGCAGTTCCAGTATTTAGCATAAAAATGATATGAGAAGAGTCGGCGGGTCTGGAGGTGTGAAAATGAAGAACTAAAAGAAGGCCCTGAAGACTCGAGCGGTTCGAAAAAGAGAAAAGAAGAGTAAGAAGGTTTGTTAGGTGGACTTCTTTTATTTTTCCTAGCGTGAGCATTCCTTTAACTGTTGGTTTTAATTGAATGCTAAATTGCTAATGTTTATGTGTCTGTAAATGATGACTAGAGGTTTAGGGGCATAGGATGCTTCTGAATACCATTTAATATAAGCTTACTATTTTTTTTGGTTTGATTTCTTGTCATAGCCATGTGTATACCTCTGTAAATCTATTATGAGCTTGTTGTGATGGGTTTCACTTCTTTGGCTAGCTATACTCGCATGTGGCGTATGTTAGGCGTGCCTTCGCATGATATTTGTCTTGATTAAATATTATTTGAAGCAAGATGTTTTTTGTCATTAAATATTATTAATTTCCTTCTTACGCCTAGCTAAGTTCTTCCTGATCCATGCTCGTCAGTTTATTCACTTGCAAAGTTTGGATATGTGTTTTGACTATGTGTAATGTGTGAAAAATGAGATTAAATGACTATGATTAACATAAATTGTTGAATTGAAATCTTTTTTATGGATTAAAAAACACAATAATTTTTTTTAATTTAAATAAAAATATTTCCGATGATGGGATTTCTTAGAAATCACAAGTAGTGATTCTTTGATAATATTTAGGATTGAGATAAAATCCTTAAATGTCACAAGTGTATTGGGATATCTAAGTGATTTTGTTTCTATTAAAATTCTTAGTTTCATAAAATAAGCCAATTTAAAAAATAATACTTGATAGAAACAAATAAGAACAAATGGATGAATAAATAAATAACTAGGTAAATAAATATAAATATACAGATAGATACACATATTTGTATAAAATGAATATAAACATACATTTTAAATAATATAAAAGAATTTCTGATGATGGGATTTTTTAGAAATCACAAGTAGTGATTCTTTGATAATCCTTAAGGTCGAATAAAAATCCTTAAATGTTACCAGCGTATTGAAATATTTAAGTGATTTTATTTCGAACTTATGAAATAAATTAGTACTTTAAAAAATAAAACAAATAAAATAAAAATAATTAAAAATATAAATTTAACTTCCGATGATAGGATGTTATGAAAGTTACAAGTAGTAATTTCTAACTGATCTCTATGTGAGAAGAGTCTACTAAATATTACAAGCATGCTGGAGTATTTAGTGCGATTTTTCAATAATTTAATTTTTTGTTAAAAGTGAAATGAATAATTTTTTTTTAAAAAATCAAAGCAAAGAAAATTAATAATGAAATTTAAATTTGATTAAATGAATTTTTGATGGTGAGATGTTTCGAAATTCGCAAGTACTGATTTCTAATTGATTTTTAGGTGAGAAGAGCTACTAAATATTATCAGAGTATTGGAATGCTTAGTGTGATTATTCAATAATATTGATTTTTATTTAAAATAAATAAAAAAAAAATTTTATAAAAAAATTATTATAAAGATTACATGTGCATCATTCATTATCTATCTGCATCATATGCATTCATGATAATTTTCGAAGCAAACTTGAATCTTTCGATGATGAGATTTTATAGAAATCACAAGTAGCGATTCTTAAGAAATTTCTATGTGAGAATTTTATTTCAAATACTACAAAAAATATTAAAGTATTCGATTTAATTTTTCAATACAACAAGGTTCATATTCACTTAAAAAAAATAAAATTTAGTTTTTTTTTATAAAAATTGATTTAAAAAAATAAAATTGGTTACAATAGAAAGAAAATTATTTTTAAATGTTAAATTAAGACCATTTCATTAAAATTAAAGGATAACATGTGATTCAGATAATACCGTTTCTAAATAGGCGTTCTGGGGATGCTAATATTTCACCATGTGTAACTGTACTCCTGAACCCGACTTTGTTTTCGTAGACCCCAAACTTATCTTTTTAATAAAACTTAATTGTTTTTAAGGTTTTGTTAAAAAAGATAAATATTTTTAGGTGGCCAATCACATCTAGTAAAAAAAGATTGGTTGGGACTCTTTATTTTTTATGTTTTCAAAATCGTCGAGCAATTGAATCTCCGGATGAAATCGTTACGACAATTGTATTTTCTTTTTAAAAAATAGAAGATGATTTTTGAAAAAGAACTATTTATGTGTAGGACTACTTAATAGGTTTGTAAGTATAGTTCTACTCAAATCAAATTTTGGACATGAATTTTAAACTCGAGTTTAATTTGACCCACCTTGTAATATTATTATATTATTAAAAACATATTTATTTAATTTAATTAAAAATATTAAAATATATTTAATTTTTAAATATTTTAAATATATGAATATAAATAACAAATAGTTTTGTTTTAACTGTTAAATATTAATATAATATTTTAATATTTAAACTATTTTTAAATATTAATAATTTTAATAATAAATAATTTACATTATTTTAATAGTTATGTCATATTATTTGAAAAATAAATAATAATTAAATAATAATATTATTTTTCATTAACTCATCCAAACTAGTAGTAGAGCTTGAGATTTTGTTTAGTGGGGGCTTAATTAAGTATAGTAAATTATAAAAAAACAACAATAAAAATAATAGTATTAATAATAAATTTAAAAATTTCAAATCTAGTCATAATTATTAAAAAAATTTTAATTGTTCTTGACACGGATTCGTATTTTGAAAACATTACACGATAATTTCGTTATCGATTCTTTTAACACATCTTTTTCAATGTATACAATTAAACTATCATTTAACTATTTATCTCTCATTCGATTGAGCAAATAATGATTTTTTAAGATATTCATCAATGAAAATTTTCTTAATTTCTATTCAATAGAATAGGTAATAATTTTAACAACAAATAAATTAATAGATACATAATCTTTCTTAGTTTCTAACATTATTATAGCAAGAGTCAATTTTTTAATTCTAAAAATTTAATTTTAGAATGCACATTTATAGGACAACTTTGAAATCCAACTTCAAAAGTTTCATAGATTAAATAAAATTTAACAAAATATACAATTTTTTAATTATTTAAAATATAATTTTGAAGCTTTTAATTTGGGTAAGTGGGGAAGCCCCCACTCTCTCAAGGGCTCCGCGCCTCCGCCTCTGATCCAAACAGCATAATTTAAAAAATATATATTTTATGAAAACTAATTTTCACAAAACAAACTGACCTCTACTTATGACGAAACACTTCCAATGCAGGTGACCTGTGCGTGTTGTACCTTTTGTCTTGGTGATTATTATCTGCAAAGTCTATTCAAACTATCACATTTTTTTATTCATGTTTCTTCATACTTGCATGTTCGTTGTCTTTTATAAATAAGCATAAATATTTTCTTTGTATCTCACCAAAGGTTCACGAACAAGCATAGACTTATCTCTCTTTCTTCTTCTTTATCATTTTTATTTTATTATAGATAATTATTTCATATATCGTTGATAGAGTTTTTTTACTCCACAAGTAAAGTTATGATTATGATACATGTCTTACTTTATTTATTTATTTATTATTTTTTTAATATTTTTATAAAACATGTGTCAAAATTCTAACATCGCTTGTAAAGTAAAAAAGTTTTCATCAACGATGTAAGAAATAATTATTCTTTTATTATTTTCTGTTAAACTCCCTCACTTATGTTATGGACCAACTGATCCACAACTTTCTTTTTCGAAACTAAGTTGATTTAATATAATAAATAATTGGAATAATAACCAAATTAGCTCTCGACCTTGAGCCCAAAATGGAATTAAGCCGTCAACGTTTTATTTCGTGGCAATCAGTCTATAAATTTTTATTTCAGTGGAAATAAACCCTCAACCTTCTAAAATTACGCAATTAAGTCCAAATCTGTTAAATGATACTAACTGCCGTTAGTGAAAGCTAACGTGGATAGCTTACTTGGCTGTCACGTGGCATGCCACGTGTGCAATACTAACGGCAGTTAGTGTCATTTAACAGATTTGAACTTAATTGCATAATTTTAAAAGGTTAAGGATTTATTTCCATTGAAATAAAAGTTTATGAACTGATTTTCACGAAATAAAAGGTTGAAGGCTTAATTCCATTTTGAGCTCAAGGTCGAGGGCTTATTTGGCTATTTTACCTAAATAATTAGAATCTACAATTTAATTCATTTTTTTGTCAAATAGAGTTTAATTTTTGTAAAAAAATGTTTTTGAAATTAAAAATTTAAAATAATTTGAAAAAAATAAATCTGAACAAAGCCTGAGAAATATCACTATCATTATCTTATAAAAAATAATTAGAAGAATGATCTCACCACATTATTAATTGCCACATGTCACACAGGCAGAATCCCTAATAAACCTGAAACCCAAGTGCAAACATGTGATTCAAATCCAATTCTTACAAAATAAATAAAAAATTCAGGGATTAATAAGTGATCTAAATTCTAAACAAAGGCAAAAAAAAAGAAAAAAGAATCGGATGCAGCTCAGGGCCATGCAGGGAATGTGCTGAACATGCTGTACATTTCATGCTGCTCCACTTGTCTCACCTTTGTCACATGCCATGCCAATGCCATCACCCTTTCAAGGCTACACTCCAAATCGGCAAATCCTCCTCTCTGCCATGTGCCATGTGCCATGTGCTTCTCTTTCTCTCCATGGGGCCTTGCTGGCCCTTATCACCTCCACATGCACCCTTTTGGGAAGTCGCCAATGCCATAAAACCCTAAATCCAAACTACCTCACTACTCCATTGACTCATTTGCCCTTTTACTTTATTTCACTTTCCATTGTCTTGTAGTATCAACAAAAGATGCTTTGTCTTGTTTTATTTTAGGATCATCATTCTTTATTAGTGTTGCCTTTTTAGTTTTTACCTTTCCAATTTGGAATATCATATGGGTTTAAATTTTCAATTATAATATTAATTTGTTGGCTCCATTCGATACTGATTTGATCATTTTTTAATCAAATTATCAATTAAATAGTGCTATAATATATATATATATATATATATATATATATTATGATAAATCAATTCTCATTGAACTATAAGTTGTTTTGAGGTAAGGGTATCTGGGGAATGAAAATATCTGAAGGTTCTCCTACGTACTTTGCATGTGGCGTTACAGATAGGAGGGCTTTTATGTTGCTGCCCTACTGGCCTGGCTTCCCTGCCTTGCAGGGCTTGCAAGTTGTGCCTCAGCTATAGCCTTTCATGTGAGATACGGAATTGGTGCCATTTTCTCACCAAAATCAGAAAAACAACCTAATTACAAGAAAAATTAAGAAGAAAAATATCTGTATAAGACAGGAGGGCCTTCAATTCTTAAGCTCATATTCTACTAAATTAGGAGCCACTGCCACATCCATGGCCTTTCAACAGCCAATTAAAACTCAATGATCTGCTCATTCCTTCATCAGAACCAATTGTTGTTGCAATTTTGTAGGATTCTTTTATTCCCACTACCCTTTTTCTTTGCATCCAACTACTAGCCAAATTGCTCTCATGTTTGGGGTTTGTTTATTTTTTTAAGTAAAATCTTTTCTACAGTTCTTTGAATGCATTTGATAGTATTTGTACTCACGCGCGTGCATGCATGTATATGTATATATATGTATACACAACACACGTGTGTATATTATGTTAGCGAATTATAAAGTTTAGAATGGCGTCTGGATTGGTAAAAATCAATGAAAAATAACTAGTTGGAGAAGTATAGATGCCAACTATTATATATTTCTTTTCGGTTACACCAACTATTAAATTTTTCAATGTGAAAACGAAAGGATTTAAAACTTGAGAAGGTAAAAAGTTCGATGAGAAAAAAGTCCTAGCTACTAGTATATTTTTTCTTTTAACAAGAGGAAAAAGGAGGAATATGGGCAAGGTGGGTTAATAGCTATTTCTTTTTGGTACACTAGGCGGTTAACCCTATGCAATAGGGAGAGTTGACTTGAGAAATTTTCAGAAGGATACTTAATTTCAACTCAAAGATTTGACTCCCAACACTACAAAAACTTTTTAGCATGAAATTTTTGACCTACGTGCTTAAAAAAAATTATAATTACGTACTTTTGTATCTTCAATTTTTAGGATTTCTTAGATTGTGTATATTTAATAGAATATTATATAAACAAAGTTATTAGAGAGTTTCATAATTATAATTGTTCATGATGTTTTGAAATGCTAATAATAGCCTTCAAATAAAAATTTCAATCAACTAGACAAACTATTATGTGGTGTTTTATGCTCATAGTTGTCAATAGATTTAAGAAATATTATCTTATACATTATATATCTCTAAAATTTTCAAACTCTATAAACAAAATTAACAAAATGATACATAATTTTAAGAGTTTATATATGAAGTATTGATAGTGTATAGTTTTCATATACTGTCAATTAACCATAAATGACACCTCATATGCAGGTTCTTAAAAATAAATATTAATAAAGTTTTTAAATTTATTTTTAAAGAACTACATACTTTTAGACTTTGCTCATTAATGAGCTGTCATGTTATGGTTAACTGATAGTGTGCATCATATATAATCTCTAATTTTAATTAAAGCACCTTATAAAAAATTAATTAATAGTAAAATATGCGACGATTTTCTAATTTTGTCTGTAAAATTAAAAATTCATTAATATTGTCAATATTAAAAAACAAACTCACCTAAATCGATTTCAAGTTTGAATTATTCTCACAAACAATTGAAAAAAAATGCTAATCAATATGTACATGTTATTCACTTTCTTCCAAAATATCTTTTCATCCTCGTGTCAAAATCTTTTTTTGACTTAATATCTCAATCTTAAACCACTTTTTATTTCATTTAATCAAAACGTACACGCTACTTATTTTTCAAAAACTCCCAAATTAAAATTCAAACTACAAAGAATTTTTTATCGAAAAAAAAAGAGACAATAATGGCATTTCCGTAAAAAATCCTAAAACAGTCGGCAAATTCTTAACTTTCCCTTACAAAAAGGGGAAAACCCCGTTGCCTTCCTTGTGCTTTCTCGAAGAACAAGCCTCTCATCATTTTCTTCTTCCTTTCTCTTTGAAACAAACCAAAAAAAAAAATTGAGAATCCAAAAGAACTTCAAAATGATATTGAAAAAAGCTCAAAGGGAATCATCAACATCAAGAAGAGCAAGAAATATAGCAAGAAAACGAGTTGTTCATGCACGTGACTGCAAGAGAAGAAGATTTTCATTTTCTAAGCATTGCTGCAAGCAGGTTTCAGACAAGCTTGAAGCTTTGAAGAGTTTAATTCCTCATCATGTCCAAAATGGAAATAATGAGACAGTTAAAGCAGAACAGCTGTTCCAAGAAACTGCAGATTACATCATTGTTTTGAAGACCCAAGTTTTTGTTTTGGAAAAGCTTATTGAGTTCTATGTTGATGATGATGGGTCTAGAAATGTTAAGCAAAATCATGTTCTAGAAGATCAATCATAGACATTATTTATCTAAGTTTTTTTTTTTTTAATTTTTCATTTTCATGCAAGGGAAATAAGTGAAGATCTTTTGGTACATGTTTGATGGAAGAGAAAATGAAGGAAAATTGAAAGAAAAGGAATGAGCATCAAATTGTTGGACTTGGAGGCATCAGGCATGCCCATGCTAGAATAGAAAAATTTTCTCTTCTTTTTTCCTTATTTTCTTGGCATATTTAGATATGGCTAGAAAATGAGGAAAAAATTCCCCATAAGCTGCATTGGGATTGGATTTTTTTTTTTAAATACTACAAAATTTCTTCGCTCTGTGGTTCTTAAATATTAAGATTTGATCATTTCTTTAAAGAGATTAGTAGGGTACTATATTTTGATTTAAATCGAATTAATTAATGAAATTGATTAATGGATGGATTATCGAGATTATCGAATTTATTTATGCCAATTGAATAAAATAATTTTGAAAAAAAAACAGTTTTTGATTAATCCAAATAAAAGAATCGAATTACTCAAAATATATAAATCTAAAGATAAACTAAAAATATATGAAACTTAAAAATATGATTAATAGTTGGATTATTATTTTATTCACTACTAGTGGAGTTTTTTTATTCTACAAGAGGATAAAGATGATAACACATATCCTTTAAAAATATTTAAAAAATAAAAAATAAATACAAGGTAATACATGTCATCATCATAACTTTACTTGTGAGTCAAAAAATTTCATTGGTAGTGGATAGGATAATAATGCTTAATATTTTGAGTTTGGATGACATTTTAATTTGGATAATTATGCCATACACTGTCAGTGGAATATTTTTATTCTACGAGTGGTGTTAGGATCGTGACACATGTCTTATTTTATTTATTTTTTATTTTTTAATATTTTTATAAGACACGTGTCATCATCCTAACATCACTTGTGGAATAAAAATATTTAACTGACAGTATATGGAATAATTATCCTTTTAAATTTGATGTTGTTAGTGTTTTTAATTTAATATTTTTGTATTTGAATATGTTATAGGATAATTTTATTTAGTTTATTTCAAATATAAAAAAAATATAATTTAACTTAAATATATTTTATTGTTCAATTAGTTTGAAAATTAAATGAATTAATTTGATTGAATTTTTAAAATTTTTAAATTTGATTTTACCATCATCATCAAAATATTTATCTCAATAACAGAGTAGGTTACAAGAACTAATTAAATTCACATTAGATGGTTTTCAAGTTTTTTTTCGATCTTCTAATCTTAATTTTTTTCATCATTCCTAAATTTAATTTAATTTAATTAATAAAAATATCAAAAATGTAATTTAATTGATTTAAGTTTGAATACTTCCATTGAATTACCACTAAAAGTGCCAATTTCCCATTATCTTATTTCATTTTTTTTAATTGGATGTCTTGAGAATTTAATTGAGTGTAAGAAAAAGAGAATATTCAATTTTACATAATAAAAAATCTGGAAGTGAGAAATGGAAATTAAGAAGTGGCCCTTTGCATATGGGTGAGGGCTGACATGCTTCTCTCTATGGGGTTATAAATGAATTGTGATGAAAGTGACTTTGTTGCTCAGCCTTTATTTTGGGAAGAAAGCTTGGAGTTCGGATCTTTATTTCCGACCTATCCTCGTTCTCTCTCTTTCTTTCTTTCACGTGGGACGGTGGTGAGTGCTTTGCCTCTGGTTTTTTTTTTCCAATATATGTCATAATATAATATTTTTTTATAAAAGTGTGGAAATTTTAATTCTTCCGTCTTATTTTAATTGTTTTTTTATTTAACTAACTTTTACAAACGTTAAACAAGTTTTAATTTTTATATATTTAACATTATAAATTTAAAATTTTTATAATATTATTAATGTACCATACTTTTATTATCAAAAATGAAAAGTTTGGAAAATAAATTTTAAATATAGAAAAAAAAGAGTATAAAACGTTTAAAACTAAAAAACAAACTATTTTGAGACATTAAATAAATTTGGGCACTTAAAATGAAACGGAGAGAGTACGTGGCAGATGGAGTTGAATTTCTAATAAATATAATCAACCTTGTAGAACATAATTAGCACAAAAAAGTGGTTTTAGAATCTTCTAATAATTAATTTAGTCCTTAATCAATCTCTCATCACGTTTAGCATGCTTTTGGATTCGATTTTCTTTTTTTTTCTACGAAGGAGCAGTTAACTGCTTAAACTAATTTAGAACTATGAATACTACAGTTGTCATCTTGAATCAGTCTCTCTAGCTCCACTGATTGTTGAGAGAGGGTCAGCAACTCAGAAGAAAATGCTATCAACATAATTTGCTAAGAAATCCGCGCATGTATTAGCTTCAAAAAATGCATGTTGAACAACGCAATTCCAGCTCCTTCCTATTAACTCCATATATGCATGTAATAACTGAAACAAGGGATCATGTTCCTTCACCGGCTGCAACAGTTTTGTCACTGCAAACAACGAATTAGGTTCCGTAATAATATGTCGGTACCCCAGTCCCAATCAATTGCTAGACAAGTATGAATGGCATACAACTCAGCTCGAGCTATGGTTTCCCAACCCAATTTCTTTGCAAAACCGAAGATGCAATTCCCCTGAGAATCGCAATCCAGTCTTCTTGCTGCAGCCTAACTAGGATTGGATTTTGTAGATGATGGTGGGTTTTGGCTCATGCTCAATAAGACAAGGTATGGCAAATAAGAGGATTAAATCCAAAGCCTTCCTATTACAAGGTGTGTTAATTTTGAAAAGATAGATTTCAAATCTATCATTGTGCAACTACGATGGATTTCGGATAAAATAAAATCTGAAACCACAAATGGTTGATTATTATCTCAAGTGCTTAGATCACTTTAGATTGTTATGAGAAACAATACTAAGATCAAAATTGTTTGAAAATTGCAAACAAATTGCTATGAGAAACAATTATGTGTTACAAAGGTAGATAAAGTGTTACCGAGCAAATTTTAGTGGATCTCCTAACCAAACCCTTATTGAGTGATAAGATTGCTAACACTATAAGAGATATGAGATTATTATTGGTTATTAGAGATGATCTTGATTAATTCCAACTCTATCTGATCTTGATTAATTCCAACTATATCTCATTGATGTCAGTTAGGAAACACTTACGAAATTGATTCTTAAGTTTAAAAAGTAATCTCCTCAATTAATAATCTTTATGTACGAGAGATCAAAAAGTTTTCAATCATGAATTGTCCAAAGAATTCATATATGAGATATATGATATTCCCCTGCTTTTTTGTGGAATAGTAGGGGTAATTAAAATTAAAGACTATTCCTTATAAGGTCCAATACTTAGAAGCACTGTTAAAGCACAACATTGGGTTGGACTAAAGTCCATGATTGGCTTATATCTCTTTTGAGTAGAGTGTTTGTATAAAAGAAGGTTGTAGTGCACTCTTGATAAGTCTTCCTACACCGGTAGAGTAGTGGGAGGACACATCTTTTGGATTTTCGATTAATCCTAAAGTACTTGTTAACATAGGATAAAGCAAGGTCCATGACAAATACGCACTGCCTTTTATGAAGAAGAACTAGTGTAAGGGCTAAAGATGTTTTCTTGTGTCTCATATTCAATTTAAAGGTATCAACTTGCTTTTTTATTAAGGTTGCATAATTTGTGTATGTGATAATTATGATTTTTGACCCCGATTAGTAAACTGATATAACTTATACGAGTATAAGTTAATATAAGTATTCAAGAGTTATGTGAATTATTTAATTAAATAATAATTAAATTTTAGGAATTTAATTAAAGTGAAATTTTGGTATTTAAATTAATGGAATAAATATATATGTACAATAAATAAAAGGATATATATATTAAAGTGATAAAAGAATACATATATATATTTAAATATATTTATAAAGGATAAAATATATATATATATATATATTAAAGGGATAAAGGAACTATATATATATATATATGAAAAGAGAAAATATCTATATAGAACAAATATATATGTATAGATATAATAAAAAAATAAAAAAATGAATGAAATGAAATATATACATATAGGTATAAAATTATATATATATAAAAACAATTTGGGTTTGCTGAACCAATAGCAGACCCATACTAAAAATATATATAAATATAAATAACTATAAATAATAAAATGCATTATTAAATGTATATAATATGTATATTATATATATTTAATAATAAAATAAAATAAATATAAAAAATAAAAGAAATATGCGGCAAGCTTCCTTTCCATGTATGTCTGCAAAAAGCATACTGTTAAAAAAAAAAGAAAGAAAAGAAAGAAGAAACAAGAAAGAAGTGACGAAATGAAGTTGTCGAGGAGTATATTGCTGCCGGTCAAGGGGAAAGGAGGTCTGGCGAAGCAAAAGAGAGAAGGGAAGAAGTGATCGGGGAAGGAAAGAAAGGAAGAGAAAAGGAAAGAATGAGGGAAAGGAAAGGAGAACCTCTAGTTGGTGGCGAATGAGGGTGGATCGACCTGAATCCAGAGAAGGCCGAGAGGCGTCGACGGCTAGAAGAGGGATAGGAGAAGAGAACCGCCGACGCTACTGCCACCCACAATCACTTGTAGATCTGCGCGCCGTCGCTAGCTGATTTGGAGAAAAGGTGAAGAGAACGGCCACGCCGCGACCCCAATTGCTATCGTAGCGGCTGAACTGGCAGTGACAAGGGAAATAGAAGGCTAAATCGGCGGGACAGGGTTGAACCTGTTTGAATCGGTTCAGATCGGTTTAGCAAGAAAAAAAGCAAAACATAGAAAAAAGAAGACAGAATAGAAAAAGAATAAGAGAGAAATAAAAATGAAAGAATGGTAAAAGGCTTTACTGTGTTTTATTTAGTATTATTTATTTAATAGATTATTAAATTGTTGCGAAATTTCCTAAGTGTGAATATGGATTGGATTTGAATTGTAGAGTAAGCGTAGAAGGCGGAATTTGGAATTCGGTGAAGCTTGGTATTCGTCAAAGCCCTAAGCTTTGATGTTCGGTAAGATACTTTTATAAGGTTGCGTTAGTATTATATTATGTAGATGGGAAATTGTGTTTATGTGAATTTGATTGTGTGATATTGGGGTATCGTTAAGTTAATGATATAATATTGATTATTGAGTTTGAGATATTGACTCGAAATTTTTGGGATATGTGTTAGGTATCTTAAGGATCTTTGACATAACGTTGAAGAAATTGATTATATTTTTTTTATGGATAAAGGTTACGAAAAATTGTGGACTATTGCTAGGATAGTTGATAATTGTCGAATGGTATTGGAACTTGAAGTTTAGTAGTTTTAATATTTAATTGTGTATTGAAATAAATAGAAAATAGTGTCCTAAGAAGTGTGAAGATTGGTAGTGTTTTAGAAAATGTTGTTTAGACATTGAAAGTCATATTGAGGATTAATGATTGTGACGGTATTAGGATAAGTACAAATAGACAAATATAACTTTGTGTGAGTATCTGTGATAATTGTGTGGCTTTATTATCTAATGGGGGCATAATAGTTCATTGGTGCATGTGACTTTGATATATAGTGTCAAGATTTTAAATTAAAGAAAATCTTTACGTGATGATTGTGTTGGTGTAACTATGGCACTATGTGGATATGATTCAAGATAGTTTGTGGGAGAAAGTATTGAATTGTGTTGATTAAAAGCACTAGAGTTATCGTATATACTGAAATGAACTGCCTTCAAAATTGTGGGTTTTAAAATGGTTTGGATTGGTTGAAAATTTTCAATTTTACCTGCAAGAGGTTTCAATTTTATTAAACGATATGCTGCCGAATTTTAGATAAAATGTCCTATGTAAAGTTATTGTATTCCTGCACAGGCAGAGATTTAGAACAATAAAAAAAAATTTTTATGGAGGAAGATTTTAAAGAACAAGGTTGAAATTGAATTTATGCTCTAAAATAGAAGGAGACTATCACGGGACAATGGTATTGGCATAACGTTAGGATCATATGTATATGAATTGGGATAATTACCTCATAATGATTGTCGTAACGGTTTCGCGCTCGACGATTTTGAAAAACATTTAAAAAAACAATGGGAGTCGCCACCAATCTTTTTTGTCTAGGTGTGATTGGTCACCTAAAATATTTATCTTTTTAACAAAATCTCAAAAATTAAGTTTTATTAAAAAGATAATTTTTGGTCTGCGAAAACAAAATCGGGTCCGAGAGTACGGTTACGCGTGGGGAAGGATTAGCACCCCCACGACGCCCGTTAAAAAAACAGTACCATAGTAATCATGTGTTATCTTTTGGTTTTAATAAAATGGTCCTGAATTAATATTTAAAAATAATTTTCATTTTTATTACAATTAATTTTATTCTTTTTATTCAAAGTCATTTTTTTTTTACAAAATTTGTAAAAAAAAAAATCATTTTGTTTTATTTTAAAAAGTTAAATTTTATTTTTCAAAAGTGAATGCGAACCTTTTTGTATTGAAAAATTAAATCAAATATCCAAACACTCTGGTAACATTTGAAATAATTTTCTTCACCTAAAGATTTCTTAAGAATCACTACTTGTGAGTTCTATAGAATCTTATCATAGGAAGATTCATACTCGCTTCACAAATTATTATGAATGCATATGATGCAAACAAATAATGAATGATGCAAATGAATTTTTTTAATTTTTTTATATAAATATTTCTTTATTTATTTTAAATAAAAATTTTTATTATTGAAAAATTGCACTAAGTATCCCAATACTCTGGTAACACTTAGTGAATTCCTCTTACCTAGAGATCAGTCAAGAAATCACTACTTGTGAGTTTCATGACATCCCATCATCGGACCATTTTGAATTAAACTTTATCATTTACTCAAATTTATATTTCATTATTTTTTTTAAATACGTTTTCTAATCAATAATAATAATTAATGAAAATGCAAATAAAAGAAAATTTTTCAATTTTTTATTTTGCAACATGCACTAATAATAATAATAATAATAATAATAATAATAATAATAATAATAATAATAATAATAATAACACAAATAACACATAATAATAATAATAATAATAATAGTAATTCTTTTTTTTTAATTTTTAATTTTAATTTTCAATTTTCTAATTAATTAAAACACATTTTTTCTGACAAAACAAATAAATACTAAATAAATATACAAAAGAAATACCTAAATGGATTGGGCTTGGAACCCAAAAAAAAACCTTCAAAAGAGCCCAAATGGCCAGGCCCAAGCTGTTGGGCCAGACACGGGTCGGATCGGGTCGGGCGGCGGGTCGCGCGCGGATCTCCCTCTCTCCTTTGGTGGGTCGGGCGCGACACGGGTCGGGTCAGGCGTCATGGGTCACGCGCGGATCTTCCTATCTCCGGGCCAAGAGCGCAAATCTCGAGTCAAATCCGGGTCGAGCGCGGATCTTCCGGCTTTTTTTTTTTTTTATAAAAGCCTTGTTTTTTTTATTCTTTCATTTTTCCTATTTCCTCAAAAAAAACATCCAGAGCCTTTGAGGCTCTTTGCTGGGGCTATTCTCGGCCGCCGCTGGGGTCGTTTCCGGCCGCCGCCGGCCACCGTCGCCTGTGGCCAAACCCCAAAAAAATTGCCATTTTCCGATTCTTCTCCCCCTCCTCTTTCCAATTCCGACCTCCGATTTACCAAAAAATAGCGCTAACCTAGTAGATCTGAACCCCCCGAAAGCCCTTTTCCCCTTTTTGTTTTTTTTTGTTTTTTTTTGTTGATGGGTTCGGTTGTGGTTTTGGTTTGCTGTTGTTGTGGTTTGTTTGTTTGTTTTTTTTTTAGGTGGGGATCTAGGGTTTGAGGGGCTCTCGGATTTGGGGTTTCGGGTTTTGGGGGTTCTCAGGTTTAGGGATTTTGGTCTAGGTTTGGGTTGTTGAGGATGATGTTGGTGTGGTGGTTGCTCTGGGTAGGGGTGAGGATGGTGTTAGGTTTCTGTTTTTGACTGGTGATGGGGGGTCTCGACAGAGGCAGAGGTAGTGAGGGTCACGGTGGCTAGGGCTAGAGGGTTTTCTGTTCGGGGTCTTTTGGGTAGTGAAGATGAGTCTGGCTTTTAGAGGGATCTGGCCTGGGGTTTGGTGTGATGGGATGGGGTAGAGTAGCTGGTGGTGGCAGTAGCTGAGGGTGGCCGGTGGTGGCAGTGGCTGATGGACAGGATGATTGACAGATTGGACCAAAAAACAAGAAAGAAAGAAAAAATAATAATAATAATAATAATAACAAAAATAAGAATAAAAATAAAATAAAAGATAAGAATAAAGAAAATAAAAAATATAAATAATAATAAAAAATAAAAATAAAAATAAATACAAAATATATATAAAAATAAAAATAAATATAATAATAATAACTATAATAATAATAATAATAAAAATGGGATAAAATTAGGTGTCAACAATGATAATTGATATTTTTCTTGGAGTCATAATGTTGATTTTGGTATGATAAGACGATTACAAAATATAACTTATGGTACCTTGTGGAAATGAAATGGATAATAAAAGTTGTATAATTAGTGTTACGAAATATGCAATGTATCTTTTATTAAATAAATTAGTAATTATGTATGACGTGGTAATTGAGACTGTTGTAAATTGTTTTATGGTATAGTGTGATATTATGGATGATATTGAAATATAGATACTGTGTTTTGATGCGATATCGTGATCTTGACAAGAAATGTGTTTTTTTTTTACATTCAATGATTTTATCGAAATTATATAGATATGTACACGTGAGTATGGATAGATATGCATTTTGTTCTCAATAAACTATGAATTGATGATGGAAAAAGAAAGTGAATTTATATTTTGGGTGGATGATATTTGGATATGAAAAGATATATTTATACAATATTGTAAGCAAGATGAGAGACCTATGATCTAGTAATATATGGATGTTATTGAAATATATCTAAATAAATATATACACAAACGCATTGTGAACTCTTACTAACTCGTGAGGGCATGATAGCCATATGGTGTTTGTGGTATAAGTTGATGTATAAATACTTTTGAGAAGTGATGGACTATTTGTAAATGCATAATGATTAACAAGTTATAACTGTACCAAGGTTACGCGTGAATGAAGAATCGAGGTTACTGCAGATATAGCCAAATCTATTTACCTAAGCATGCATAATATCATATTGAATAAAGGTTGAACTATATCTTGGTGTACTTAGGTTCATTCATGCATAGCATATGACTTTCGAAAACATGTATCGTTTTAAAAGAGAAAGGATTGTTTTAAAAGTGAAATGCATCAGTCTTTTAAATGAAAGTAAATGCTTGAAATGTCTAAGACAGCCACAATTACTGATGTTTAACTTATGCTTTGACATTACGCATAACACATACAGATTGAATATGCAATTTAATCATTCATTGATTTGAGAAAATGATGCTGTTTGGAATACTTTATCATATGGCTTGTCTTAAAGGATTTGAAAAATGAAAAAAAAAAGAGATTTCGATTTAGAGACAGGTACCCTATGGAAATGCCTATGTGGCATATGCCTTTGTGGTATAGAGTATATATACATCGAGTGGTTCTGCTTGTGTGGCATGGAATCCCGTTTATGTATACATGATATATACATGTTGCCTGATGGACTATTTCAGGCTGTTCGACAATAGTCGTGGACACATTCCTCAGTTTCCAGCTAATCAGTGGGACTGAGACGATCTATGATCATACATAGATGCCCTTCGAGGGAAACTATCCCATTGATAGCTACAATGAGTTAAAGATGATATGATAATAGAATAGGGATCCATGCTTAGTCTCTCATTAAATGTTAAACATTGTCTAGAGTATGATTTACTATATGTGAACTCTAGACATGATATGTTTTTACAGTATGTTTAATACTACTAGGATTGAATATGACTTACACATGGTTTTATACCACACAAGATATGACCTGAGATTGTATATGTTTTGAAATGTGTTTTAAAGCATATGTTAAATGATTCTGAACTACATGACTTTCATATATGATTATGTACTACATGAAACATGATTTGAAATTGATGTTTTATACAGTAAAATTTTTATACGTTACATATTGAATCCTGTGATGACGATACACATATTGATGTATGATTTGCAGTGATACAAGAATAATTAGTATCATTAGGGCATGATCAAATAAATACTCCAAGAATATTGACTTCTAAATGATATTGGGAGATACACTTACAGGATTTCATGCATTGCATTAGGGACGATATAATCCTAATTCAATTATTATATTAGTAACTTACTGAGCCTTCACTCATTAAACGAGAACTATTTTTCATTCAAGGGACACATTGGACAGTTCTAGAGATTTATTAGCGTATCGACTTTTGAAGACCTTACTATTAAATAATTGGTATTGTAATACTTCTCCCGTACATGCTTTTATTTTCAGGTAATTTCTGTACAGTACTATAGGATGGGATGTAAACTAGGATAAAAGTAGTTGATATAATATTCTGATATTATATGATGTATATGTGTTGATTGGTTGTGGATGTTAGGATTGTTGAGATGATATCTATTTGGTAAATATAATGTGGATTATGGGGAATGTTGTGTTGCATTGTGATGAATTGCAGGTAGTTAACTAGGGAAATCTCAAATTATAAGGGGGGATATTTTCAATTTGATTCTAAGAAATAGTAAGTTATGGGCTATAATGATCTTTCTTATTTTAGAGAGTGATTTAAATCATAATTGTATTAAAGAATGAATGAAAATTATTTAGTGACTACACTGACACCGAATACAAACCGTTAAATCGAAAAGGAAAAAATTAGTTCGTAATTTTACTAAGCGGAATAAGTGTAAGTGTCAAGTGCAAGTCTCGGCGTTTGGGTCGTGATAGTATACATTTGTATTCTTTGATAATAAGTGGTGGATTGTTGTGTATATTACCAAAGAATATGTAACTTCAAGAGAAAACAAGTTTTGAATTCATTTAGAATGCCTATGTGTTAAAAAAAATAAAGTTTTAGAAGAATGAATTAGAGTATGGAATGCAGAGCTGTAGAAAATTTGCATTGGGCAATTGATTGACCGAACGACTAGTTGGCTGCCCTTGACATAAAATATGTTTTGTTTTAATATGGCTAGGGCAAGTGTCACGGGCTGGGAAGCCTAAGTCAACCTACTTTGTGTGAGAATCGTAATTTTTCCTAGCTAAATGTGTACTTCTTGTGTAATCTAGTAAACATAAAGAGATAATGTACTTTTGAAAATTTAAGTATAAGATTTTGGTTCGTATTCATAGAAGTCAAGTATCCGAGAGTAATACGAAATACATGATAATACCGCATATACAATGCACACTAAACGAGTACGAAAGGAGCTGAAATTCTATAATTGAAAGGAGTTACGTATACACGTAAGCCAAACTAAAAGCACGTAATACGTATGCATGTAATGTGCATTTCGTGTATGCGTACGTAAAAGTGCATGCATGTCATGAAACGTACATATGCACATAAATGAATATATATATATATAGATGGATACGGACATATACATATAGAGAGAGAGGATCAAATGAAGAAAAATAAATAAATAAATTATGATATATACAAATAAATATGTATAAACATGGGTACATATATATTTATATTTGTACCATAAGAATAAATACATGGATATGCTAATAAATAGAAATGTAAATATGAAAAAGACATACATATATATACACACACATATATATATATATATTCACATGTATAGATATATTTATATAGAAGTTGCTTAATGGAATATATATATATATATATATCATATATGTTTTCTCTATATTTTATATTTCTAATCTTTTTAATTCACCAAATATACATGTTATGCATATATGATATATATATATAAAATAAAGAAATAAATGAATAAATAGATAAATCAAAAAAAAAAGAAGAAAATGGACATGACCGTATTCGGCAGAGCACTCAAAATTGTATAACAGCCTATACCTATATATAAATATAAAAATGAAAAGAATAAAAACAAAATAAAATAATAGCTATCTCATATCTCTCTTCTTACACCATTTGCAGCCCTTAACCCTTGTTTCTTCACTCACTCACGCCATATCTTCTTCCTCCCAAATCTCACGCCGGAAACTTAAAACCAGAAATGGCATTCGGTGAAGAAGGATAAAGCCATGTATGTTGACTGAACTGGAGGCAGAAAAAGGGCACCGGAATGAGCTTTGGCATGAATGTCTTGGCTGTTGGATTAGATAGCTGAAAGTAAGAGGGAAAGAGGCTTAAAGTTGGCACTGGTTCAGACGAGAAGAAACGAAGCTGTTCATGCTGACCGAGAGGCATTTTTCTGGCTGGGTTACGAGAACATTTAAGGGCTGATGTTGGTGGTTAACTTGAGTGCTGAATCAGGACGCCGGAAGGGAGCCTTGTGGTGGCTGAGCTGGGTGTTTCCAGCCCCAAATGAGGGACTTCCAAAGGGCAGAACGGACAGCATTTCCAGTGGTGGCTACAGCCGGCGTACAAGGGCTGTCCGGTGGCTGACTTGAGGGCAAAAGCTGAGGTAAGGAAACGAGGAAAGAAGAAGCAAAGAAATAAAAGAAAAAAAAAAGAAAAGAAATAAAAGGAAGGAAAAGAAATAAAAGAAGAAGAAAAGAAATAAAAGAATTTCAAAGAAGGGAAATAGATAGATATATACAGACATATATATATATATATGTAAATATGTATGTATAGTAGTGCATATATATATATATATATATTTGTATATAAGAAGATGAGAAAATTGGATTAAGAATTGATATTATACTAGTGTTAAATATGTTGGGAAAAATATCCCTCAAACAAATGCCCACAAAAATAAAGGAAAGCAAAAACAAACACAATAATTTGAATATGGTTTGGTCCAACTAATTTGGCCTATAACCACCCAACCAATCTAACAAACAATCAAAAAAATACAACCGTGCAATTTTTAGAAGAGAAAAATTGCAAAACTCCTTACAAACCCAACAATGAAATTTTTAGAGAGAAAAATTGCAAACTCCTAATAAAACCCACCTATGCAATTTTTAGAAAGAAAAATTGCAAACTCCTAATAAAACCCACCTATGCAATTTTTAGAAAGAAAAATTGCAAACTCCTAATAAAGCCTAACCATGCAATTTTTAGAGAGAAAAATTGCAAACTCCTAACAAAGATCCCGAAGCCCAACTACACCCTTTAATAGCCTAAACTCTAGCTATTCTATCAGTGTTTACAACTCCTTGGGACATTTTACAAACCAAGCCTAACACTTTATTTATAAGGGGAGAGCTCTTATAACTTCTCCTATACTTTCGATGTGGGATTCAAGGCAAACCCCAACAAATCCTCCCTTGACTTGAATCCCTAAACTCCACAAACTGTTTGACAACATACAAACCAATAACTCCATCATCATCATCACCATCATCCTCATCATCTTCTTCCAATCATCATCATCAAATTCATAATGATCATCTTCTTCCAAATCATCATCATCAAATTCATAATGATCATCTTCTTCCAAATCATCATCATCTTTATCTTTATCTTTATCTTCATCTTCATCTTCATAGCTTTCCTCCTCTCGCAGGATCACGAACCTTTAGCTCTTGATACCACTTGTTGGGAAAAATATCCCTCAAACAAATACCCGCAAAAATAAAGGAAAACAAAAACAAACACAATAATTTTAATGTGGTTTGGCCCAACCAATTTGGCCTACAACCACCCAACTAATCTAACAAACAATCAAACAAATACCACCGTGCAATTTTTAGAAGAAAAAAATTGCAAACTCCTTACAAACCCAACCATGCAATTTTTAGAGAGAAAAATTGTAAGTTCCTAACAAAGCCCACCTATGCAATTTGTAGAGAGAAAAATTGCAAACTCCTAACAAAGATCCCAAAGCCCAACTACACCCTTTAATAGCCCAAACTCTAGCTATTCTATCGGTATTTACAACTCCTTGGGACATTTTACAAACCAAGCCTAACACTTTATTTATAAAGGGAGAGCCCTTATAACTTCTCATATACTTTCGATGTAGGATTCAAGGCAAACCCCAACAAAATATACATATATATTACTTATTTGAAAACATGGAAATAGATATATATGTGTGTATAGCACATACATATACAGAGATAGGAAGATGGGAGAATTAGATTTAAGAATTTTATTATTAATGTTAAAAATACACACACACACACACACACACACACACACACACACACACACACACACACACATATATTACTTACTTGGAAACAAGGTAAGAAACAAAGAAAAGAAAAGAAATAAAAAGAAAGGAAAAATGATTAGAAAGAAAGGAAATATATATATGTGGAAATATAATGCATATATATATATATATAGAGGTACGAAGGTGAGATAAATCTGATTTGAGAATTTGAATTATATTAATGTTAAGTGAGTACATATATATATATATATGAATATCAATATATATACGCGTATTAAGTTGGAAGTTAAATTTTCAAGTATATAGAAATAGGCTAGACGTTATTAAGTCGAATTTTTATTGTGAAGGTGTAGCATGACAGGAGGATGCCGAAAACGGTCTGGCTAATCACGGGACATGCTCGAACTAAACTCGCATTAGGTAAGACGTTTATATAATGTAGAAGTAGGATTATCCTGTCTAGGTTAAAGTTCAATGATGAAATGAATTGAGTATCTAGATATTGGATTTAAAGAAATGAAATGTAGGTACAATGTGAAACTCGATAAAGCACTATAGTGATGCGATATTAACAGGAAATGAATTGATATGGTATAGACTTATAGACATCATGAGATGGAATGATAGGCATTCATGTGATTCATGAGCACTTCATTATACTACTTTCATTTCATCTACTTGAATTCTTTTACCATTAAGCATGCCTTATTACTATGCATGAAACGCGAAATGATTTATTCTTATCATGCTTACCAGAATGCTTGGATGCTTATATGGTTTTGAAAATAATGAAACTATAGTTTTCACATATGTACGTATATATATGTAAATGATCTTAAGAAAAACATTATGTACATTAAACTATTTTTATAAGAAAGATTGAATGCTTTATGAGACTATAGGCACCCTAAGAGAATTAAATTCAATAAAGCATAGTGGAAGCCGCCTAATTGGAGATTACTCATTAGGCATAGATGCTTGTCCGACAATAGTCATGGACAGGTCTCAGTCTCACTTGATCAGTGGGGCTGAGAGACATGAGGTCTATGGCCATAAATAGCGCCCTAGTGGTTTCCAAGGGACGATGATATGATTCTTCACTGCTAGCTACAGTGATCTAAGTCTTTATTGATAGTGAAATAGGGATCTAGCCTAGTCTCAAACGATATGAAATGAAGTTTAGATTTTAAATGGAAATGAACTCTAAACTCGATATAGCCATATGGCATACGAAACGTATTTTGATATCGTACATGGCGTAATATCTGCTTCAAAAGTACAAATGACATGAAATGAAGTTTAGAGTATGGTTTTAAAATAGAAATGAACTCTAAACTCGATATAGCTTTATGCCATATAAAATGTATTTGATATTGTACATGACATGAAATATGTTTCAAAAGTACATGTGACATGAAATGAAGTTTAGAGTACGGTTTTGAAAACGAAAATGAAGTCTAAACTCGATATAGTTTTATAGCATATGACAAGTATTTTGATGTTGCACGTGACATGAAATATGCTTCAAAAAGTATATGTGACATGAAATGAAAAAGCTTGCATACTTCAAGCATGTCTTAAAAGTAAAACTGAGATGTATTGATATTTTCGCATGTCTTGAACATGTTTTAAAAGAATATGTATTATATTTTTTAAGACTGCAAGCACTCCATATATAGTTACATGTTAAAAGTCATATTATGATTTCATGACTTAGACATCTCATGACATGTTGAGGTATAGTTGAATTGAGCTTGAGAACATAACATGTATATGTTGCATGATGAATAAGAGAATGATAATAGTGAATCCTCGTCATATGACATCATGCATTTGCATTAGAAAAATATAATTCTAACTCTGCACTTATATAAAAGACTTTTTGAGCCTTGCTCATTAAACGCTATTTAAAATTTTCAGATTGAGCATGGAGTTGGGGGAGTATTTTGGAGCTTTCCGAATAGTCCCAAGCCTGAAATATAGTCCCAACTCTCCAAGGAGATTTTTGTGAACATTTTGGGTATACACACTTTTCTTTTGTATCTAATATCAATTCAGGCTATTTTTTATTCAGTACTTAGATGGGATGTAATCTAATATAGAGAATAGCATCTAGACTATAGTAAAGATGGAAGTATTGAATTGTTGATTTTGCATAAGTATGGATATATGAATTGAATAGCATGAACAAGTGACCAAGTAGGAAAATGTAAACCATAAGATGAAATGTCATGAATTGGAAATGAACTTGGTCATAGTAATGCTAGAACATCATCAACTGCTATTGTGGGAAGCATGAGCTGGATATTACTTATGAATTTTATGCAGGTAAATAACCTGGGTAAAGTGGTAAAAATAGGCGAGGGAGTTAACGTCCTGAAATAAAATTCACTGTATTGCACTTAGACAAAACAAGTATAGAAAAGTGAAAAAAAAAATTTAGCCCTAATTTTTACGCATCCGTACAAGTAAGAGGTACTGTCGTGGCCTTCGGGTCGTGACACTTTGTAAGCTCTGTGTTACTGAAAAACTTTGAAAGAATAAGATACAAATGAGGCTAGGGAGGTCCTCTATTTATAATGGAGTCCCTTACATGGCTGGACTCTTCAAAGCTTATCTACAAAGATTTAAATTACAAAAGGACTCTATCTACAATAGTTTAAATTCTTATGGACTCTCTAATCGTAGGGACTCTAAAGTCTTGGCTGCCAAGGACTTTGACTAGGTTTAGGATCTCTATCAGCAGCCAAGCAATCCTGCGTGTCTGTCCACAGGGTATGCCTACCATACGCCTCACTTCTGGTGCTGCAATCATGCGTGCGAGCAGTCCATGTAATCCCTTGCCCCTTTGTGTGTGTGAGAAGTGTTGGATCGTACCCAAGGACACCTTTTGTCGGAAACTTGGTGTGCAGACCATGATATAAGTAGCTGCCTTAGTCAACTAACCCAAGCTTAGAAAAATTTCTCTTTGTAAAAAACACTATGGTAGTCTACTCCCTTGCTCAAAAATTCAATTGCTAGGTTTGTTGGCCATGTCTCTTCCATACAAAACTCATAAATCTTCATCCAGAAGATGACTAATAATGAAAGGGTGTTTCTATTTCTAACACTGATTGTGACTTATAAATATTGCCATAAACATTAATCTTTCTCATTTTACTTATTTATTTATTTATTTATTTATTTTTGATTTAAAGTGCAATTGAGTTCTTCTAGGAGTAGTATTATTGTATATTGAGAACAAAGTTGGCTAAAATATCTGTACTTGTGTGAGGAAAATATTATTCTTAGGATAGCTTTCTAGAAGTGCATGGCCTACCAACATTCTTGCTTTTCAAAGTTTCTTCAAGTTTAACTTATATAGGAGAGGTGGCTTCCAAGTGAGTTTTTACCAACGATTTTGGGCAGAGATAAGGAATTCATTATTCGGCTAGGTGAAAGATACATTGAAGAGAGGACAGCATCTTAAAGAACTAAACGAAACGCAATCGTCTTTAAAACCGAGCGTGCCTAATCCTTAATCAAGCTATCACATCTTATTGGATTTATTGAATTTGAAAAACCTGTTTCCTTCTTTTTTTTATTTTTGATAGGATTACACTTTACAACCTGTACACACTTTACATCTTAATCATATTAATTGTAGTTTTAAGAGCATTAATAATTTGGCCAAAAACTGCCTTTACCACGATTAACCGAATTGATTGTTATTAGTTTTACCATTTTACTATTAATTTTTAGTACTTTTGAAAAAGTAATGATGCTCGATCAGTTAAAAGAACAATGTTCAAATCTGTATAAAAAAACCCAACCCTTTATTTGTGTGTGTATATACAAGATGAAAAATCAATGCTAAATATACAGAAGATTGTTTCTTGCACTACAAAGTACAAACTTCACGGGACTGGAATTCTCTTGATGTCCTCTTCGCAAGCATACCAACGAGGTATTATCCTTGATGCATTAAGAAAAATATCCTTGTAGGACTTCCTGATTGTAAGCTCTGTAACCTCCGTAGCGACTGCGATATCTGCATCCATAAACAAAACTATTTCCTTCTGTCAAAATTCAAGAAAAAAGTCTGATCAATCGAATCTTTCAAAAATTAAATTGATAAGAAAAAACCCAAATTTCAATAATCCATACCTTTAACAGACACTTGGTCATCCGAAAGCTGAATTACCACGTAAATAATAGCTGCCAAAATCGAGTTGGGACTCCTCCTTATGTCAAGTTCTTCTGCTTTTCGGACAGCTTCTTGCACTGCCATGACGGCTTGATTTTCCATTCCAAGTTTGGAACAGAACCGCCGGACGAGCTCTCCGGGCAGCAGGGTTCTAGTCTCAACCTCTAGTTGTTTCTTTATAGCTTCAACGGCTCTGTTAATTTCCTTCTTTGCAACTCCGTTAGCGACGGCAGAAATTTCGTTAAGCGTCCGGGAAAACCTGATTTCCCTGCAAGCTATAAACAGGCAGGCCGCCAGGATGGAATTCATGCTTCTGCCTCTGCAGGTTTTGAGAATATCCACCTTGTTGTATATCTCGCAAGCCCTGTCTTTTATCGCTGTGTTGAGGCCTAACCTGTCGGCCATTGCTCGGATGAGCTTCAAACCTCTCTTTGGTGTCCTTACAATCCTATCAATGCTATCATAAGGATTGGAAAAGTAGGTTGAGAGGTTTTCGATTTCTGAAACAGAGTTTTCTGTGGATTCGTTTTCTTCTCTGTTCTCACTAGAATCAGGGGAGTTTGGACACTCTGGCTCAATGTGATTGAATTTGAGAACCAAGCCGCATTCAGAGCAGAGATTGTAACCTGCCCTGTTATCAATAACAATGTCAGTGTTTCTGTGGCAGTCTTGACAGAAGTTCATCATAGCCATGGTTAGAGCTTTGTCTTTATAGGTTGACTTAATTCTGGGTAAACCAAGTTGGGCTGTGCTGTTCTTATAAGGAATTGCTGTATCGCTGTCAGGCTAATAAAGATTAAAACAGTTTTCCTTTTCCTACTAGGAGTAGAACACTTGGTGCGCACGTTAAATAAGAGCACTGAAGCAAGCCGACTCTGGACTCTGGAAAAAAACTAATAATTTGAAGAAAAAAAAAGACCGTGGAACTGGAGAATTTTTATAATAAGATCACACATTTTAATTTTATTGTAAAATTAATGTAAAAAATAAATTATTAAGCATAAATTTAAAGTCATTATATGTAAAATATATTAGAAGTATCGTAAAAATATAATTATCAATGTAAATATTAATGTCAATAAATTTAAACACATGATAATTTTGCTAGAATGTATGTTTAACATACTACGAACATATTTTACATTTAATAACTTTAGATTTAGGCTTAATCACGTATTTTTGCATTAACTTTAAGTTAATTATCAAGTGTTTACAATACTTCTAATAAATTTTACGTCTAATAATTTTAAATTTATACTTAATCATTTGTTTTTTATATGACCCTACAATAATACCAAAATTTATGATCTTATTATAGAATTCCCCAACAAAAAGAGTAATAGTTATGTTAAGGGGTAATCGAATACAGCAATCATTGAAAAAGAAATAGGAAATTTTGAATTTAATAAGAAGAAAATAAAAATGATATTCTGACCCAGAGAATGAGAATTATTTTTTAAAAAATTGTTGGGGAAAAAAATCATATCTTTTAATTTTGAAAATAAGAATTGGGAATTTAAATATCTAAAATAAAGCATTCAAATACCTATAGATACAAAATTTTATAAAATATGTTCATTTTATGATAATTTATATGTACATCATCATAAACGTAAGTATGTTTCTTTCAAAAAAGTAGTATTCGAATGCCTCACTGTAAATATTCGAATACCTAAGATTAATTTAATTTCTGAATAAATGTACATGTGTTTATATTATGGTGTAAATATAATTCTCATAAAGTGTACATATATTTATATATAGATTTTTATATAAGTATTTTGATACCTTTTAGGTATTTAAATACTTAAAATTATTTTTCTTTTAGAATGGTAACTATAAATATGTACACTATTTACTAAATTAATTATATTTTGAGCTAGAAAACTTGAACTCATAATCCATTTTAAGTTTTTGAAACTAGGCTTAATTATTTTTTAAATATATAAAGACTAATATGTGGATTAATGTAAAAAAAAAAAAAAAGAGCTGACAAAAGCTAGCTTAAGCCAAAAAACTTGCCTGAACCAGAGACTGAATTCGAAGCAACCTGAATTGATTAAAAAAGTCAAAAGTCCGAACTCAAAAAAACCGAGCTACAAAAACTCGAATTTGGAAATGTTTAAACCCAAACAAAAGCCAAACCTGTCATAACCTGAGATTGATACAATCCGAACCCGATATCAATCCGATTCGAAACTCGTAAAAACTAAATTTAAAACTTAAAAAAAAACTCAAATTATAATTATATGATAATTTTTTTAAAAAATAAAATAATTAACTAAATAAATGATAAACTTTTTAAATTAAAAATTTTAAAATTTTTAAAGCAATTATTTTTATTATATAATTATATCTATAACGTATTATCAAAAAAAATATTGAATCTTAAAATTTCAATTATTAAAAAAATTAATTTAAAACATGATATATATATATATAATGAATATAAAATATTTTTTACTATAATTATAGTATTTATATAATATATTAACATTTGATTTTATTATAAAAATTATTATAATATTTTATTATATTTATTTCATATTAAAATTTTTAATTTTAATATAATAATAGGTCTATATAAAAAGTCTTTTATAATATTTTATATTGTATGTTAATATTACATTGTATTAATCTCTTACTATCAGTCTCTCATCACGTGATACAAAAAATTATATAATCTGTGTAAAGTCTTATCGTGGGTTTTAAAATAAAGTACAAATAATTAATAAATAGTGTTTTATTGTAACTATTTGTATATTATAATTATTGTTACTATTGAAGGCTTTTTTAGAATGGATCAACTTTGAAGCGAACATGTGCTTTAATCAAAGAGAGAATACAATGAGGGGGTGCCGATGTCTTCACCCCAAGGCGCACTCCGATGGTCAAGTTTGTAATATATTCAAAAGTTATAATAGCAAGAGAATAAGAGAGTATGACAATATGTAAATATTAGTAGACTTAAAGTCCTAGAGAAAGTATGACTTATATGCTGTTTGTTAAACCATTGAAAATAAAAATTTTCAATTCATTGAAAATAAAAATTTTCAATGATTTAGTATTTTCAATATGTTTGATAATGTATTTGAAAATCAACTTAAAAGAAAGTTTTCAATAAAAAAACATTGAATAAGATAAGTAGATAATCACCTACTTATCACTTAATGTAGATAATTTTTTGCCACTTTATCAATAAAAATAAAAAAAAATTGAATTATTTTATCCAAAAAAATTTACATAATTATCTATTCATTAATCAAGTTACCTACATACTCCAACCAGACTTAACGTTCTATTATTATCTCATCGTATTTACATGCAAACTCAATGTTTCACTACCACCATTCTTTTACCATTAGAGCATTGATATTAAAAACACAGTCAATATCCTCCCCCAATTTGACTTGTTCAAAATTGAAGACTTTGAAAATCTGAAAGCTGATATACTGCAGGCCCTTGAGAACATATAATGGGATAGATTGCCTTTTTTTTTTCAGCTTTATATTATTTTTGTGTTTCAAATCTCGGTGATATCCAAAGTTTTTTTGTTCTGTTTCATTTTTGGTATATCATTGCTTGAAGAAATAATGATCCCATGAATAATTTAGAACTTTTATTTGTAATACTTTTTTAATCTAAACATGATTTGGGTTTTTTATTTCCAAAAAATATTATTTTATTATATTTAAATATTATATTATTTTTTTTAAATTTATAACTTTTTGGATTTAATAGTTATATTTTTTTCCTCATATTTCACACTTCTATCATAAAATAGAATACATCAATAAAAATTGATTTTGTTTGAAATATTATGAAAATAAGGGTAAAAGTATAAAATAACAAAATTATAAAATTCAACATTTATTGTTATCAAACATTATATTTATATTCAACACTTAATTTTTACTAAAATATCAAACAGTTTTTATAATTCAAATTCAATACTTATTAAATTTAGTACTAAAAATTTAGTACTTAATTTTTCAGTTTATCAAACAGTATCTTAGAGAGAGTATGACTTAAAGAGAGTTGGGCTTAGGTAAATTATTAAGAAAGCGAACATGAATCCAAGCTAGTTTGGCCTATTTTTGAGGTTTAATTTTTTGTCTATCCATTTTTGCATATAATATATAACTCTAAGCCTATCCAAACCCGTCCAAATACTATTAATTTTTTAAAAAAAACTTAAAATAAAAAACATAATGATTAACAAGTATAGCAGAATAAATTTAAACAATTTTTTTATTTTACAAAAAACATTACAAGAAACATGAAAATTTAAATTAAAGTATAAAAAACAATAGAAACTGAAAATCAATTATGCAAAAAAGGCAAAAGTAATTAAAAGATGCATTAATATAAAAACAGTATAAAAAATTATAGCAAATGGGTTTAAAACTGTGAACTTAAGCCTGATTTATTTTTTTATAGGTCTCAATTTTTAAGTTCAAGCCCATTTAACCGGTATAATATTTTTATCCAAACCTACTAAAAAAAGGCTGATAGGATGATATTTTGTGAATTATATATGTTCTAATATATTTCTTTTATTGATGTTTTATGCCTAAAAGAGCTTACTAATATTTATTTTATGATTTAGGTATTAAATATCGAAGTTGGAATTAAAAAGAGCTAAAAAGAACAAAGTGCAGGATTTTTCTGACCAATATGAAAGGTTGACGTTTTTGACCAATTTAACGACCTGATCTCAAAAAGTTGCCTCATGGAAGTTGTAGAGGACTTCTCAAGTTTTCCGAAATGTACAAGATCATGAAAATCAGAGTTTGTTTGATGGCTCAACTATTTGTGGAAAATTATAACAAAAATCTGCCCAAAATTTCTATTTTTAGAAAGAGTTCCAACAAAACAAGGCCAAGACAAGATTTTGTTAAGACAAAATTTTGTGAAGACAAGATTTAGTTGAGACAAGATATATCTTAAAATTTTGTTATGTCTTAAAGTTTTAATTATTTTTAAGACAATGTAATAATGTAGGAAAATAGAGTTTGAGTAGAGAAAAATTGTGAAGAGATAGATGTTCTAAAAAGAGTTTAAGCCAATTAAAATTGTTCTCAAACTCTACTTTACCTAACATTTTTAGGACTATCTAAAGAGCACATTGGCTTTCACAAAATCATCCCTCTCATTTCTCTTCCCCACTTTTCTCTCTTGTATGATTTTTAGAGTAGATTTAATAAAAATTTTATTTTTCTTATTTTTATTGCTGACTTCTTTAATTATGTTCTTTCTTTCATCTTTTCAATTCTGATTTCTTTCGTTTTACAAACTAATTTCTTCTTTTTCTTTTCTTTTAAATTCTAATTTTTAGATTATTATAGTACAAATAGATTTCTCTAGTTTTTAGTTTATAATTTTTTTTTAAAACCTGATTCTTATTCTTTTCTTGGAGGGACTTTTGCTTTCTTGTTTGATTTTAATATTATTCTTGTTGATTCTTTAATAGTCTAATAGTTTAGTTTTGATTCTTGTTTAGTTTTAATAATTGTTTGTATGTTCTTGCTATATTTTTTATCTTGATTTATTAATTCTTGTTTAATATCATTAAAGATTGATATCTTGATTGTTATTTTGTATGATAATTGGTTTCTTGATAATATTTAACGTGAATTGTGTAATCTTGAACGTGTCTAGTGAGTAGTTTGTTAATTCAGTGTCATGAGTTGTAGAGAAGATGGCACATAAAAGGGGATACAGGGAGATACCACAGAAGCCATTGATACACAAGCTAAGGCAGCAACTTCTGAAACACTTAAGCTCGAGTGGAAGGCTACCAGTAGCTGAGCTGGATGGTTACGCTGGATTGGATTAATGAGCTGAGTGGGGTAACATTGAATGAATTGTTGGTTATTGAATGATGTAATTGGTTACAGATGTCTTTATTTCATTTGTTAGTTTTGTTATTGTACTGGCTATATACCAGCGTTTATACTCACACAAAGGTCATGAATGAAATCCCTCTCAAATTCTGACCTCACCTTTTCTCTTTTCTTTCTGGTCTTTTCTCTCAACATTCTCTGTTTATTCCTCTGCCATCATGATTCTTAACATTTTTTCTCATTGAACCATAATAGATTGGCATTAAAGCTTTACAAATCCACCTACAATCTGGGGAAATATAGGAAGCATTCGTTAATGGCTGAAGGCATTAGGTTGAACACCATGCAGGAGCAACTCCAAGCAATCTAGGGACAGTTAGAAGCATTGAAGACCAATGAAGCCACCATTCCTAAATGGTGGGAAGAACAACAAAGAGATATTGAAGCAAGGTTGGCTGAGAACCAGGGCTACATTAGCCAGGTGCTCACTCTGCTAACTCAAAAAGATTCAGCTAACTTTGGACTAGGAGGATCTTCCAATCAACTACCAACACAAGTATTTCATTCGAGAAGGGAAGGTAAGGCTCCTGTTGGAATTACTATAGTGGATGAGCAAGGGAAATACTCTTGTAAAAATGATAAACCTGGGTTGCTACAACTACAACAAATGGAATCTAATCCTGGGTTGTGTAGTGTTAATGGAATGGGAAATGTTACTAATAATCCATTGAACCTAGCTAATACTGCTTTTGCACCCAGACCTAAGATTGAGCTACCCTTTTTTGATGGCAATAATCCCAGGGGTTGGATTAAGAAATGTCAGAAATATTTTGCCATTTTGCCATTGCTGATCATCAGAAGTTAGAGTTGGCTACAATGTATTTGATAGGAAAGGCTGATGTGTGGTTTGATGGATATATAATGCAAAAGAATAGGGTTAGTTGGCAGGAATTTGCTACTGATTTATGCTTGAGATTTTGTGATAGGAGTTGTTTAAATGTGATAGAAGAGTTTAACAAGCTTGCTCAAAGATCTACTGTGGAGAAATATCAGGAGAAGTTTGAGGAGCTTAAACCTTATATGTTGCAGTATAATCCACACTTACCAGAAGATTATTTTGTATCAAGTTTCTTGAGTGGGTTGAAAGAGGAGATTAAAACCAGGGTAAAGGTTAATGAGCCTAGACAAGTTTCTTGAGTGGGTTGAAGGAGGAGATTAAAACTAGGGTAAAGGTTAATGAGCCTAGAACACTCTCGACAGCTTATAGACAAGCCAAACTACAAGAATTATCACTGGAGTTTGAAAACAGAAGGCACAAACAGAATCCCAAAATCTTACCAACACAGAACCTTGGACCTTATCTTAAGCCAACATAGACCAACAGTACCCAAACACTGAAACCAAATCAAACCAATACCTATAACCCTACCAGACAACAACTCATTGAACAAAGAAGAGCCCTGAACCTTTGTAGACACCTAATTTTGTCCGGACTTAACAAATTTGAAAGCTTATAGAGCTCTGTTTTATTCTCATTTTTACCTTTTTATTTAGTTGTTATTTATTTTATTTATGTTTTTTTTAGTTTGATTTTATAAATTTAATTAATACTCAATAAAAAAAAAAAGAAAGAATAGGAAAGAACTTGTGCCATGCACGGCACCAGTTCCTGCCAGCCACCAACCCTGCAGCCCCCATTCCCCTCTCTGCCTACTCCATCCCATTGCCAACAGAAACCCCATACCAGTCCCCCTACAAGAACCCCCTCAATCCTCGGCTCAAAAAAAAAACCTCCAGACGATTCCATACACAGACCGAACCTTCAAGCTCACCCGGTCACCGAGCATCATCCTCACATTCCCCCACTGGTGATCACCGCCATTTTCACAGCCATCATTCGCCATCACCACTATCCGAAAAACACCAAAACACCACCATGAACCACCACGGTCCTAGTCTCCACCACTGACATTATCACGAAACCCCAACCAACGAACACACACATATGCGACAACCACCCAAGCCATCAACCATTGCCTACCCGAAACCCTTAGCTTTCAACCATTGGACCAACACAGCATCATCATCACCGAACCAAAACCCAAAAGCCTCAACCCGAGGCTAGCTAACACCCACAAACCCCCATTACCACAGCCCCTACCATAGCCCCATTCGACCATTACCATCCCCACCTAGAAAAAACACAAAAACTACAACAAAAAAATCACAACCAGATCCAACACCAGATTTAAAAAAAATAATAAAAAAAAAGAGGAAGGAGGCTTTCGGTGAAGTCAGATTCGTGGGGTTAGAAAAGGTTTCAAAGGAAAAGGAGGTCAGAATCGGAAAGAGGAGATTGAAAGCTTTCAAAAAGTTGAAAGCTTTTCGGGATTTGGCCACCGGAGACGGTGGTCGGAAATCGCCCCGGCCAAGAGCTTTGAGAAGCTCTGAATTTTTTTTGAGAAAAAGGTAGAAAATGAAATGAAAAAAAAGTTGGAATTTATAGTTGAAAAAAAAAGAAAAAAGAGGGGAAGGATCCGCGCGTGGACCCGGATCCAACCCGGGTCTGCGCGCGTGACCTGCTGCAGAGGAGGCAATCGGCTTTACCTGACCCGTCGACCCAACCCGGACCAGCAAAGATCCGACCCGCGCGCCCCAAGGCCATTTGCTCCAGCCCATCAGCTTCAGCCCACTCCAAGGGGTTTTTGGGCTCTTTTGAAGGCTTTCTTTTGGTACTAAACCCAAATCAGCTTGGGTATATTTGTCTTTCTCATATTTATTTATTTTATGTTTGTTAAATTATTTATTTTAGGTGTTTTCAATATATTTTCTTAGTAAAAAATACATAAATATTTGTATATAAAATTTTCTAGGATTTAAAATAATTTTAAGTTTAGTTAAATTAATTGCATGAAGTTAGTTTAAGTAATAAACATATAATTCTTAAATATATATAAATAAATGCATGAAATAAATGGATAAAATAAAATTCTTTTTAGGCAATTTACTAAAAAAAATGTGTGTATCTTAGGAAGCGTTAATAAAATTAAAATTTAAATAAGTAAAGTCCGATGATGGGATGTTACGGAAGTCACAAGTAGTGATTCCTAACTTATCCTTAGGTGAGAAGAGTCTACTAAATGTTGCCAAAAGTATTGGAATATTTAGTATGATTTTTCAATAATTTAAATTTTTATAAAAAAAGAAAATGAATAAGTTTTTTTTTAAAAGCAAAGAAATATAAATAAATAAACAAATAAATAATGAAATTTGAAATAAAAAAATTTCATTTGCATCATATATTATTTGTTTGCATCATATGCATTCATTTAATTTCCAAATAAACGTGAATCTACCGAGGATGAGATTCTATAGAAGTCACAAGTAGTGATTCTTTAAAAATCTCTAGGTGAGTAGAATTATTTCAAATGTTGCCAAAAGTATTGGAATGTTTGATTTAATTTTTCATTAAAAAGGATTCATATTTATTTTCAAAGTAAAGCTTATTTTAATTTTCGAAATGGGTGTGAGCCCTCCCGAGGATGAGATTCTGTAGAAGTCACAAGTAGTGATTCTTAAGAAATCTCTAGGTGAGGAAAATTATTTCAAATGCTGCCAAAAGTATTGGAGTGTTTGATTTAATTATTCAATACAAAAATGTTCACATTCGAAAAATAAAGTTTAACCTTTTAAAATAAAACCAAAATAAATTTACAAATAAAAAAATGATTTTGAATAAAAAGATTGCAATAAAATAAGAATTATTTTTAAATATTAATTCAAGATCATTTTATTAAAACTAAAGGATAACACATGATTACTATGATATCGTTTTCTAACGGGCGACGTAGGGGTGCTAATCCTTCCCCATGCGTAACCGTACCCCCGAACCCAAGTTTTGTTTTCGCAGACCAAAAATTATCTTTTTAATAAAACTTAATTAATTTTGAGATTTTGTTAAAAAGATAAATATTTTCAGGTGACCAATCACACCTAGTCAAAAAAGATTGGTGGCGACTCCCGTTGTTTTTTTAAACGTTTTTCAAAATCGTCGAGCGCGAAGCCGTTACGACAGCTTGGCGACTCCACTGGGGACGCTTTTTGAGGGTCAAGCCATTTATTAATCTTGTGTTATCCAAAGTTTTAATTTAATAGTCTTGAATGATATTTAAACTTAATTCACTTGGATTTTGAAAATGCTTTTGTTTGCATTTGCATTTTATGTTATTTATTTTATGTTTTATATTTGTATATACTTGTTGTTAATAAATTGTTAAGGCATTTAGGATAGAGATAATAATTTAATTTGAGTTTGACATGTTCCCTCATGCACACACTTGCACTTGCATTTGCATCACATGAGCTCTATACCCGAGTTCCGTCCTTCTTAGGAGGGAGTAGAGTACCTTTGCTCTCGTGAGGTAATCACCTCCGCAATGGCAATCGAAATACTCCCATTCAAATTAAATCTTACTAGTCCAGTGTGGACGACAGTGAGGTATAATTTGAGAACCTTTAGATCTTCATATCCCAACCCAGCATGTAAAAGGCCCTAAGAAGCCGAGCCTTAGATAGAGCTATGCCCGATTTTTGTAGAAATCATCCCGAGATTAGGACACATGAGGGAACATTTTTACTATTTTTTTTCATATCATAACTCTAATGATTTTTCAAATTCATGCTCTCATAAAATCAAAAGATATTTATTTTCAAATAAAATTTCACATTTTTATAATTTTATAGAATAAAATAAAGACTTATTCGGTCTCTCTCCTTTGTCAAAAATAACATGAAAACATCCATTCATTCTTTAATAATATTTGAAAAATAACCATGATGTTTTTTTTATTTTTTAAAACTAATGCATAAACATTAAAAAGAAAGAGGAATTTTGATGAGAAAATAAAAGGTAAGTGCATTGTCACATTCTTTTAAAAATAGATTAAATAAAAAAGGAAATTAAAAAAAATAAATTATGGTGTGAAAATAAGATTTTTTTAAAAAAAAAAGAGAGAAAAAGAGAGAAAAAAAAAGAAAATGGGAGGAGAAATAATCAAATTCTAAAATGAAAAAAGAAAGAAAAAAAGAATTCATTGAATTTAAATGAGAAAAAAATTTTGATTCTTTTATTCTTAAGTTTTGGCATAGCATATCTCATTACATTAATGCATTCACATAACATATTAAAGAAGATATTTGTCTTTTTGGAGTAAAAGAGGTCAAAGATATGAGAGATCAATTAGAAAGCTAGACTATTTTGGAGAATAATCGAGAGGAGTTTGGACGTGATATACGGGAGATGAAAGAAAAGCTAGCTAAGATAATGCAGATGCTTGAAAGTTTTGGAGAGGCTAAATTGGTTCATTCTCAAGGATCGTTGTTGTTTCCAAAACAACTACATGTTGAATCATCAGCAAGTGGAGACCAATCGACTTTTCATATAAGGAGAAAGGACTGATTGATAAAAATTCCCTGATATAAGGGAGGTGGTTACAAAATTTTTTATAGGTTTGCATTCACTTCATTCATATGTGCATAACATGATTTTGACAGAAAATAATAAGGCTAGCAATAACTGTTTCCTCAAAAAAAATGAAAATGAAGAAAGTAAATAAACGGTCAAAAAATTTTTTGTTTATAATTTTTTTCTTTTAGTGTACAACTTGTGATACTCTGAAATAATAACAAGGTTGAAATTTCTTTTACATGTGGATATACAATTTCAATACAATAAAAACTTCATATTAGCATGACAAGCATGACATCTAATTTTGGAGTTATGACAGATTTGGTGTAGATATAGCTTGATCATTGAAAAGCTTCGGACATAGTTTTGGGACATGGAAGAGACAGAAATGACTCGAATGGAAAGGATGGAAAAAGCACAGCAAGAGATAAGAGAGCAATTATCACAAATGGCAAGTTTGTTGGAGAAGCTGAACAATGGAAAAATGGGAGAACTAGCTACTCAAGAGGGGCATCGGTTACGAAACACTGAAGATTCTTTTTGTCCAGTTAACATTGGCTTACGAGAAACCCAATCATCTCAAGAGCCACAAGCAATGCCCATCGAAGGTTATGTGCGCCCTAATATGCAGTCTGCAGTCGACCTTAGTCAGTTTCAAGGGCATGTAACTCCTACAATGAACCCCTTCGAACCAAGTCATATTGTCGATTTGGATAGTCACAAAGTGCAAGGGATGCCACAAGTGGAAGGAGGTTCAAGTTCTCGACAAAAGATAGAGCTTATAGAAGAAAGGCTTCAGATAGTTGAAGGAATGGATTTCCATGGATCTCTAGATGCAGCCAGATTATGCTTGGTACCTGGTGTCGTCATTCCTTTAAAGTTTAAAGCTCCAGAATTTGAAAAGTACGACGGGACCACTTGTCCAAAGGCCCATATCACTATGTACTGTAGAAAAATGGCAGCACATGTGCATGATGACAAGCTGTTGATCCATGTTTTCCAAGACAGCCTAAAGGGATCTGCTGCTAGGTGGTACACTCAATTGGGCAGGGGCGATGTTCACTCATAGGAAGATTTGGCAAAGGCTTTTGTCGCCCAATATAAGCATGTTGTGGATTTAGCCCCAGATCGTTTATCTTTGCAAGCCATGGAGAAGAAAGCTACTGAAGGCTTTAGAAAATATGCCCAGAGATGGAAGAATGTTGCCACCCAAGTCCAACCTCCCCTCACGGAAAAAGAGACTGCAACTCTGTTTCTTAGTACACTTCAGGCACCATATTATGATAGAATGATTGGGAATGTTACTAAGAATTTTGCCGACATGGTGGCCTCCAGAGAAATGATTGAGAATGCAATTAAGAGGGGCAAGATCAAGATAGGGATATGGCCGATAATAGACTTGAAAGGACGGAAGAAGAAGTGCAAGCTGCGACATTTGAGGGAGAGTTTTCCAGAAATTCCATTCCATATAATCCCTATTTGTCTCACCCATCATACTGTCCAACCTCGAACAATGCTTCCTATGATCCTTATCCTTATTCACCACTCCCGCAACTAGGATTCCAAGCAAACTCTTACCCTTCAACGGTTGCTCATGCGCCTATCTTTATGCCTAGGCCAGTAGCTCAACCTCCTCAACAATTAATAAACAGCAGAAAAAGATCGAGAAGCAATCAAGGAAAAATCCCAATTCCAATCTCCGATCTTTTGGCCTTTTTGATAAAAAACCAATATTTGGCCCCTACACCTTTGAGGACAGCACCAAACCCAGTAGCTAAGAGCTATGACCCGAACAGCAAATGTGACTATCATATGGGGGCAATTGGGCATTCAACAGAAAAATTCAGACAGTTGAAGGAAAGGGTTGAAGAACTCATGAATGGTGGAATTTTGACTCAAGAAATTATGGAACAGTGGAAGTCCACTTTGGTGCAGAGTCATGGCATTTTGGCAAATCAATATGGAGGAAAACGAAGATTTTGAGATTTTGAAGTCTGTATTTTGTTGGAAAATGCTTGTTGTTTCCATTGGCATAGGTGACAATTGTATGATCACAACTTTTTGCATAATTTATTTTCCAGTGGCATATGACGAGAATATTTCTTTTCTTCACATTAATGATAAAAATGATTCCAAGAAAATTGGTGATTACTATCAAAGATGAATGTCTTAAATTGTTCCAGGATCGTGTTTCAATAAAACCTGAAGCTAAATTGGGGCATAAGATTTTGAAAGTCCAACTTGTTCCCATTTGAACATGAAGAGACTTTTTTGTTAGTGGTTTAAAAAAAATGATGATCGACATGCAAAACTTTTTGAGAATAATTTGGAAGTCAATTTATGACAATCTCAAAGATTTTGGGTATTAGTGGTCGAATATTTGTCAAGATCATTTTGAAACAGCTTTCCACCTAGATTCTTGTACAAATCCCAAATTCTTCAATCCTGTATTCCCTAGATGCCTTTTGCCCATGCTTTGGGGCAAGATAAAAAAACAAAAAAAAAACCAAAGTTGAGGATTTTTCACTGTTGTCCATCTATACAATACCTTGGGTTACGCATCGTCTTTTTCCTCAAATGACGATGTGGTGTGTGAGGTCAAGCTCTGTCATATTAAAGTGTTGCATTACAAAACAAAAAAACAAAAAAAGAAAAGAAAGAAAAAAAAGAGAAGAAAAAAATGAAATTGATTGTGACATCATGCAAACATGATATTCAGAGGATTTCAAATGCCAAAGGAAAAACTTATCCTAAGAATTGCTTTTTAATATAAGCATCTTAATTTGAGATGATGAATGGCCGTCTTTCATATTCCATTCACAAATATAAACATTATCCTTTTGCTGCCCCGTTTGATCCTGATAACTTCTTTCATAATAAACCTTCTCCAAGGATCACCTTCCACACTGGGGGGCATGTGCAGAAAATATCTTTTCAAAGAAAATAAATGATTAAGCTTTTGTTTTCAATCAAATAAAGATTTACTATGTTTTTGGAATCTTGGATATGAATCAATGAAAAAAAAAGAAAGAGAAAGGAGGAAGGATACAAAGAAAGATGCTTCAAAGGATGAATAGGATTTTGAAAAAGAAAAGAAAAAGAAAAAGAAAAGAAAAGAAGAAGAAATACATGGAAAAGTATAAAGAGAAAAGGTGCTTCTAAGTATGTAAATGATAGATGTCTATATGAGAAGAAATGATCCTTGGATTGATCACCTTCAAACACATTTTGGGCCTATTTATCTATTCTTTCAGAACCCTGAACCATGACCTACATTACATACTTAAAAGTCCATTTTGATCAAGTATGGATGCTTATATCGAAGAGCTCTTCTTTTTAAGATTCTCGCCATTATCTGGTTTGAATGAAATTTGAATTCTTGAATGCATGGTGGAACAATTAATAAAAAAAATGCAAAAAAAAATAGAGAAAAAAAAACAAAAGAAAGAGCGCAGCTTTAGGGTGAAAACTCGAAAAGGGCAGTCTAGAGCAAATAATGAACTTTTCAAGCAACCAAGTCATGCAGTGACATGAATTGAAAATATGAAAAAAGAGCCAATAGTCCTTGGGAAACTCTCGAGATATCCAAAGGTTCTGATGTCATTTGACTGCTTAACATTGTTTTGGGAAAAGTTTGAACCTCCCCTTTTGTACATACTCTTCCTAAACAGAACAAAAAAAAAACCTCAATCATTCATGCCTGATCTTGGCATTTGAAGAACGCCATTATTCGGGAATTTAAGAGATTGTTAAATCAAGTTGTGAATATTTTGTTTCTTTTCTTATTCAAAATTTTGTTACCAAAAAAGAAAGGAAGAAAAGCAATGGTATTTTAAGAAAACTATTTTGAGCCAAGAAAGGAACCATTGTTTTTGGATAATTGTCCAATTGAAAAGATCCGGATAGAATTTATGTCAGTCATCTTGAAAAGTAATCATTAATTTTTCGAAAGAATCGAATATCATATGTGAAGTTTGGATTCATTTCCTTCTCAGAAAATAGTTATGAGCAAAATTTTATTGCCTTCATCAAGAGGCTATGATGAGATTGCAAGAATTCTGCAGAAATGAAAAATAGAAAAGAACCTTCATGACCATGTTGGGGCAAAAAAAAAGGGAAGAAGAAGATGAAGAAAAGGAAGACAAATGATGTGCTTTTGTGACAAACACAGGAAAAAGTTTCAAAGTTAGAGAATGTACAGGAATGAGTGTCATGCATTCATGCATACATACACAGTATCATATATCATCAGCATTGAAAGTTTTTTTGTAAAATTTTGAGATTAAAACATGTTTTTCGAGCTGAAGGCTCGACACCATCCAATCAAGATTTTAAAGGTTATGCAACCCTTTCGAAGATTTAAAAAAAAAAAAGAGGGGTCAAGTTTGTTCATGATAAAGAAAATTTCAAACCCAGTTTGGCCAGTGCCATATTTAATCAAGATTGAAGATTGATTTTCAGAAGATAAGCAAATTTCAAGTCCTCCGGGCACAAATTCAAAAATCTTAAGTCCTCCGGGCACAAAGTTTAACTCTTCAAGTATAATTCTAAGACCTCCGGGCAAGAATTTCGAACTTTTCAGAAAACAAATTGTAAGTCCTCTGGGCAAAATCTCAAGTCCTCCGGGCAAAATTTTTATGCTACAAGAGGAGCACTTTTTAGAAAAAGGAATTTTAAGTTTCATTGCCTCTGCTGCAAGAGGAGCTTTCTAAAAAAAATAAAAAAAACAGAGAAAAAAAAGGAATTTAAAGTTTCATTGCCTCTACTGCAAGAGGAGCACTTTTCAGAAAAGGAATTTAAGTCCTCCGGGCACAAATTTAAGTCCTCCGGACACAAATCTTAAGTCCTCCGGGCACAAATCATAACACCTCCGGCACCAATTCTAAGTCCTCTGGGCAAAATTTTTAAAGTTTCAATGACTCTGCTGCAAGAGGAGCACTTTTCAGAAAAGGAATTTAAGTCCTCTGGGCACAAATCATAAGACCTCCAGGCACCAATTATAAGACCTCCGGGCACAAATCTTAAGTCCTCCGGGCACAAATCATAAGACCTCCAGGCACCAATTATAAGTCCTCCGGGCAAAATCCCAAGTCCTTCGGGAAAAATTTCCAAGTCCTCCGGGCATCAAAATTCAAACTTTTCAAGTAAAATACTAAGTCCTCTGGGCACCAGAATCAAAATCTCAAGTCCTCCGGGCACAATTCTAAGTCCTCTGGGCACCAATTTTAAATTCTTCAGATAAAATTTCAAGACCTCTGGGCACCAAGTGTAAGTCCTCCGGGCATCAATTTTAAACTTTTCAAAAAATTATAAGTCCTTCGGGCACAAATTTAAATTCTTCAGATAAAATTTAAGACCTCCGGGCACCAATTTTAAGTCTTCCGGGCAAAATTTTTAAAGTTTCAATGCCTCTGCTACAAGAGGAGCACTTTTCAGAAAAAGAATTTTAAGTCCTCCGGGGACAAATCATAAGTCCTCCGGGCACAAAATCTCAAGCAAAATTTGTAAGTCCTCCGGGCAAAATCTCAAGTCCTCCGGGTAAAATTTTAAAGTTTCAATGTCTCTACTGCAAAAGGAGCACTTCCCAGAAAAGGAATTTAAGTCCTCCGGGCAAAATTTCAAAGTCCTCCGGGTAAAATTTCAAAGTCCTCCGGGCAAAATGTTTAAAGTTTCAATGCCTCTGCTGCAAGAGGAGCACTTTTCAGAAAAATAATTTTAAGTCCTCAGGGCACAAATCATAAGTCCTCCGGGCACCAATTCTAAGTCCTCCGGGCAAAATTTTTAAAGTTTCAATGCCTCTGCCGCAAGAGGAGCACTTTTCAGAAAAGAAATCACAAGTCCTCCGGGCATAAAATGTAAGTCCTCCGGGCAAAATTTTTAAGTTTCATTGCCTCTGCTGCAAGAGGAGCACTTTTCAGAAAAATAAATTTTAAAGTTTCATCGCCTCTGCTGCAAGAGGAGCACATTTTCAGAAAAAGAATTTAAAGTCTCATTGCTTCTGCTGCAAGAGGAGCTTTCTCAAAAAAAAAAAAGAATAAAAAAAGAAGAAGAAGAGGAATTTTAAAGTTTCATCGCCTCTGCTGCAAGAGGAGCACATTTCAAAAAAAAAAGGAATTTTAAAGTTCCATCGCCTCTGCTGCAAGAGGAGCACATTTTCAAGAAGAAAATTTAAAGTTTCATGGCCTCTGCTGCAAGAGGAGCACATTTCAGGAAAAATTTAAAGTTTCATTGCCTCTATTGTAAGAGAAGCACCTTTTCAAGAAGAATTAAAAAAAAAGAAGAAGAAAAAAAGAAAAAGAAAAAAAAAAGCAAAAACAAAAGAAGTAGATCATGGGCCGGACAAAATTGTTGTCTATTGTCTTTGCCCTATTCCTGATTGTCAGCAATGTGCAAAGAAGGGCAGCTGTAGACACCTAATTTTGTCCGGACTTAACAAATTTGAAAGCTTATTGAGCTCTGTTTTATTCTCATTTTTACCTTTTTATTTAGTTGTTATTTATTTTATTTATGTTTTTTTAGTTTGATTTTATAAATTTAATTAATACTCAATAAAAAAAAGAAAGAATAGGAAAGAACTGGTGTCGTGCACGGCACCAGTTCCTGCCAGCCACCAACCCTGCAGCCCCCATTCCCCTCTCTGCCTACTCCATCCTAGTGCCAACAGAAACCCCATACCAGTCCCCTTACAAGAACCCCCTCAATCCTCGGCTCAAAAAAAAAACCTCCAGACAATTCCATACACAGACCGAACCTTTAAGCTCACCCGGTCACCGAGCATCATCCTTACATTCCTCCGCTGGTGATCACCGCCATTTTCACATCCGTCATTCGCCATCACCACTATCCGGAAAGCACCAAAACACCACCATGAACCACCTCGGTCCTAGTCTCCACCACTGACATTATCACGAAACCCCAACCAACGAACACACACACATGCGACAACCACCCAAGCCATCAACCATTGCCTACCCGAAACCCTTAGCTCTCAACCATTGGACCAACACAGCATCATCATCACCGAACCAAAACCCAAAAGCCTCAACCCGAGGCTAGCTAACACCCACAAACCCCAATTACCACAGCCCCTACCACAGCCCCATTCGACCATCACCATCCCCACCTGCAAAAAACACAAAAACAACAACAAAAAAATCACAACCAGATCCAACACCAGATTTAAAAACAAAAAAAAAAAAAAAACAAAAAATAAAAAAAGAGAGGAAGGAGGCTTTCGGTGAAGTCAGATCCGTGGGGTTAGAAAAGGTTTCAAAGGAAAAGGAGGTCAGAATCGGAAAGAGGAGATTGAAAGCTTTCAGAAAGTTGAAAGCTTTTCGGGATTTGGCCACCGGAGACGGCGGTCGGAAATCACCCCGGCCAAGAGCTTTGAGAAGCTCTGAATTTTTTTTGAGAAAAAGGTAGAAAATGAAATTAAAAAAAAAGTTGAAATTTATAGTTGAAAAAAAAAAGAAAAAAGAGGGGAAGGATCCGCGCGTGGACCCGGATTCGACCCGGGTCCGCCTGCGTGACCTGCTGCAGAGGAGGCAATTGGCTTTACCTGACCCGTCGACCCAACCCGGACCAGCAAAGATCCGACCCGCGCGCCCCAAGGCCATTTGCTCCAGCCCATCAGCTTCAGCCCACTCCAAGGGGTTTTTGGGCTCTTTTGAAGGCTTTCTTTGGGTACTAAACTCAAATCAGCTTGGGTATATTTGTCTTTCTCATATTTATTTATTTTATGTTTGTTAAATTATTTATTTTAGGTGTTTTCAATATATTTTCTTAGTAAAAAATACATAAATATTTGTATATAAAATTTTCTAGGATTTAAAATAATTTTAAGTTTAGTTAAATTAATTGCATGAAGTTAGTTTAAGTAATAAACATATACTTCTTAAATATATATAAATAAATGCATGAAATAAATGGATAATATAAAATTCTTTTTAGGCAATTTACTAAAAAAAATGTGTTTACTAAAAAAAAAATGTGTGTATCTTAGGAAGCGTTAATAAAATTAAAATTTAAATAAGTAAAGTTCGATGATGGGATGTTACGGAAGTCACAAGTAGTGATTCCTAACTTATCCCTATGTGAGAAGAGTCTACTAAATGTTGCCAAAAGTATTGGAATATTTAGTATGATTTTTCAATAATTTAAATTTTTATAAAAAAAGAAAATGAATAAGTTTTTTTTAAAAGCAAAGAAATATAAATAAATAAACAAATAAATAATGAAATTTGAAATAAAAAAATTTCATTTGCATTATATATTATTTGTTTGCATCATATGCATTCATTTAATTTCCAAATAAACGTGAATCTACCGAGGATGAGATTCTATAGAAGTCACAAGTAGTGATTCTTTAGAAATCTCTAGGTGAGGAGAATTATTTCAAATGTTGCCAAAAGTATTGGAATATTTGATTTAATTTTTCAATAAAAGGAATTCATATTTATTTTCAAAGTAAAGCTTATTTTAATTTTCGAAATGGGTGTGAGCCCTCCCGAGGATGAGATTCTGTAGAAGTCACAAGTAGTGATTCTTAAGAAATCTTTAGGTGAGAAAAATTATTTCAAATGCTGCCAAAAGTATTGGAGTATTTGATTTAATTATTCAATACAAAAAGGTTCACATTCGAAAAATAAAGTTTAACCTTTCAAAATAAAACCAAAATAAATTTACAAATAAAAAAATGATTTTGAATAAAAAGATTGCAATAAAATAAGAATTATTTTTAAATATTAATTCAAGATCATTTTATTAAAACTAAAGGATAACACATGATTACTATGGTACCGTTTTCTAACGGGCGACGTGGGGGTGCTAATCCTTCCCCATGCGTAACCGTACCCTCGAACCCAAGTTTTGTTTTCGTTGACCAAAAATTATCTTTTTAATAAAACTTAATTAATTTTGTGATTTTGTTAAAAAGATAAATATTTTCAGGTGACCAATCACACCTAGTCAAAAAAGATTGGTGGCGACTCCTTTTCTTTTTTTAAATGTTTTTCAAAATCGTCGAGCGCGAAGCTGTTACGACAACCTTTGTTTCAAGTGGAGACAAGTTTATGCCAGGCCACACTTGCAAAGCTAAGCAACTGAATGCTATTACAACAGAGGAGGTAGATCATGAGCCAGAACTTGATAGAGAAGAAGAGAAAGGCGAATTGGAGGTGAAAGATGAACCTGGTAATAAAGAAGATCTACAAATCTCCATCAATGCCTTGACTGGCAGTGTTGGGCATAACACTATCAGGATTGAAGGCAAGATTAAGGGTAAGACCCTTACCATACTTATTGATAGTGGTAGTACCCATAGTTTTATTATTCCCAGATGGGCAAAGGAGGGAGTAGAACTAGAGGATACACACCCTTTAATTATAACAGTAGCAAGTGGAGAGAAGCTCTACAACATTGCTATGTGTAAGGAGTTGACATGGTTGATGCAAGGTCACAGATTCTCACATGATTTGAGGGTTCTGCCCATGGGAGGAAGTGATATGGTCCTCGGTGTAGACTGGATGAAAGCGTATAGTCCTATGATCTTTGACTTTAACAATCTATCTATAACTTTCCAAAAAGAAGGATAGCAAATCACATTGGTGGGAGATAGAAAACTTACTAGAATTAAATACATTTCAGGGGGAGATTACAGAAGATAGTCAACAAGGATCCAGATTTGATGGGAGAACTATATATGTTGAGTGTTGAGCATGAAACAGAATCAATTCCACCCCAACTACAGGGATTGATTATTGCTTATTCAGACATATTTGAAGAGCCAAGACAGCTACCACCTCCAAGGTCTCATGATCATAGTATACCACTTAAGGTTGGTTCTCAGCCTATTAACATCATACCTTACAAACTACCACATCATCAGAAAGCTGAAGTGGAGAGACAAGTTTCGGAGATGTTGTCTGCCTCAATTATCTAAACTAGCACTAGTCCTTTTGCCTCACCATGCCTCCTTGTTAAGAAGAAGGATGGATCTTGGAGAATGTGCATTAACTATAAACAACTAAATGCCATGACAGTTAAAGATAAGTTTCCAATTCCAGTGGTAGAAGACCTGTTGGATGAGCTCAAGGGTGCTAAGTTCTTTTCAAAGATAGACCTAAGGTCTAGTTATTGGCAAATCGGGGTCAAAGCTGAAGACATCCCAAAAACAGCCTTTAGAACCCACCATGGACACTATGAGTTCAAGGTAAGGCCCTTTGGACTCACAAATGCCCCTGCAACTTTTCAATCTCTAATGAATAGTTTGTTTGCTGACTGTTTAAGAAAGTATGTGCTAGTTTTCTTTGATGACATACTAGTATATAGCTCTAACTTGGAAGAACATGCATTCCATTTGCATTCTGTGTTTGAAATACTAAGGACTAACAGATTATTTGCAAAGAGAAGCAAATGTTTTTTTAGGCAGACACAGATTGAATACCTGGGGCATATCATTTCAGAAAATGGGGTGGCTACTGACTCTGTCAAAGTAGAAGCTATGTTGAATTGGCCCTTACCTAGAAATCTCAAATCCTTGAGAGGTTTTCTTGGCTTGATAGGTTATTATAGAAAATTCATTAAAGGCTATGGAATAATAAGCAAGCCTTTGACTGACATGTTGAAAAAGGATCAGTTTTAGTGGAGTTCAACAACAAGAGAGGCATTTCAGCAACTTAAAGAAGTAATAAGTAAAGCACCAGTTTTAGCTTTACCTGACTTCAACAAGGAATTCTGTTTAGAAACTGATGCTTGTTCTACTGGAATTGGGGCAATCCTTACCCAAGAAGGAAGACCAATTGCTTATTTAAGCAAGGCTTTAGGGCCTAGGCATTATGATTTGTCCATATACAAGAAGGAGTATTTAGCTATACTTATGGCTATTACTAAATGGCGACATTATCTTGAAGGTAAGCCATTTGTAATCAAAACTGATCATGAGCCTCTCAAACATTTGTTGGAGCAGAGGTTGTCTACAACCATTCAGAAGAAAGGATTGACCAAACTTCTGGGTTTGGACTATACTATACAGTATAGAAAGGGAAAATTGAATGTAGTAGCAGATGCCTTATCAAGAAAACATGAGGAAGATGGTAGCTTGTAAGTGTTGAATTCTATTACTACTATTGCCCATTGGGTTACTGAGGTTGAGCAGAGTTATAAGGAAGATGAGGTTGCCTTTGATAAAATCCAGACCCTAGCCATTGATTCCAACACTGTACCACACTACTCCTTTGCCAATGGAATTTTGAGGTTTAAAGGTAGAATTTATATAAGCAGCCAAGGCCAATTGAGGAACTAGGTGATACAACTGCTTTATGACTCTCCCCAAGGAGGACACTCAAGGGTTCAAGCTACCTATTATAGGGCCAAATTGTACTTTTACTGGCCTGGGATGAAACAGTAGATCCGGGAACATATTCAACAATGTAAGGTGTGCCAAAAGAATAAGGATGAACATGTGGCTTATCTGGGGCTTCTCCAACCAATCCCTATTCCAAAACAAGTAGTCACTATGGACTTTGTAGAGGGGCTACCCCAATCTGGTAACTACAATTGCATTTTGGTGGTGATCGACAAATTCACCAAGTATGCACACTTCTTAGCATTATCCCATCCCTATACTGCTTCTGGAGTAGCTAAGGTATTCTTAGATCAAATTGTAAAGCTTCATGGTATGCCAAAGATTATTATTTCTGATAGAGATAAAGTCTTTACCTGTTCCCTATGGTAAGAGCTGATGAAATTGTTAGGCTCTAATGTGCAACTAAGTAGTGCCTATCATCCGGAAAGTGATGGTCAAATTGAAAGGCTCAACCAATGTCTCGAACAATACCTTAAATGTATGTGTTCATTGACACCAAAGAAGTGGGCTCAAGCACTGCCACTAGCAGAATGGTGGTATAACAACAGTTTCCATACAGCTTTGAATATGACTCCATTTCAAGCCTTGTATAGATATCAGCCCTTTGGATTTAATTGGAACCTCGGTGAAGAAGCTAGAGTAGTAGTAGTAGAAGAAATGTTAAAGGAAAGAGAAAGGTTAAGCAAGTTGTTGGTGGATCAACTAGAGAAGGCGAGACACAGGATGAAGTTTTATACTAACAAACATAGAACTGAAAGGGAGTTTAATATCGGTGACCAGGTCTATTTAAACTTGCAACCGTATAAGCAGACTTCATTGGCACTTGGAAGGAACTTGAAGCTTGCATTGAGGTATTATGGTCCCTATCCTGTAATTACTCGAATTGGTCGAGTAGCATACAAATTACAGTTGCCAGCTTCCTCCAAGTTGCATCCAGTTTTCCATGTTAGCCTCCTCAAGAAGAAAATTGGATCAAAGGTTGTATCTAGCACTGATCCACCAGAAGTGGGAGAAGATGGACAACCTTTAGTCTATCCAGCAGCAATTTTAGACCAGAGGATAGTCAAAAGGAACAACAAGGCTGTTACTCAGCTGTTAGTAGTCTGGTCTAACATGAGTGAAGAGAACGCTACCTGGGAAGATTTCTCTTTTCTTCAATCACAATTTCCAACCTTTGATCCTTGGGGACAAGGATCACCTGAAGGGGAGGGTAATGTCATGAGCTGTAGAGAAGATGGCACAGAAAAAGGGATACAGGGAGATACCACAGAAGCCATTGATACACAAGCTAAGGCAGCAGCTTCTGAAACACTTAAGCTCGAGTGGAGGGCTACTAGTAGCTGAGCTGGATGGTTATGCTGAATTGGATTAATGAGCTGAGTGGGTAACACTGAATAAATTGTTAGTTATGGAATGATGTAATTGGTTACAGATGTCTTTATTTCATTTGTTAGTTTTGTTATTGTACTGGCTATATACCAGCGTTTGTACTCACACAAAGGTCATGAATGAAATCCCTCTCAAATTCTGACCTCACCTTTCTCTTTCTCTCCTGTCTTCTCTCTCAACATTCTCTGTTTATTCCTCTGCCATCGTGATTCTTAACATTTTTTCTCATCGAACCATAACATTCAGTTATCAGGTAATTTAATAATTCTTGAAAATCTTGTTGAGAGATTATGAACTTACGATATAATTTTTATTAAATATCTAAAATTCCCTGAGCATGATTTTATGATTGTTTAATTGATTAGATAGAGGCCTACTATTTAGTTTAATTAAAGAATCTATTCCTGGATTAAAAACTTAAGTTTGTAATTGTTTTTGGGTTTAATCACAAGAGGATTAGGAGAATGGAAGTTAAAGTTGAACAAATTTACATTGTATGTGTTTGTTACTTAATGTTAACTCATATCTTTCTAGTTTTTAATGCTGCTAATAATTTTATTTAAAGATCGTATCCTAGGTGAATTAATTAGTTAGAGATTAATTGGGAATCGTATTCTTGATTAATGACTAAGTAAGGATTGATGGTATAACTCATCGTACTTGGTATACTACAGTTGACTATTTAATTAACAATGATTTTTTGATGTCAATGTTCAACAGGGAAGTCCAAGAATATTTGATACATTGTAATTGAATGCCTATGATATTTGTTTGAATTTTATTTTTTATATTTTATTAGTATATTAGTTAAGTGCTAGTTTCTAAAAACCCTAAATTTAGGAGTAATCTTATAAACTCATTTTTCTTCTTTCCCTAAAGATTAGGTATTAACTTTGATAGGTAATTTTATTTAGTTTGAGTCTCCTCTTGACTTCTATTAACTACAAAGTAATTATTTAAGAATTTATTTTTGATAACCTATTTTGTGTTTGAATGAATAATTTTACCCCTGAACAGGTGTATTAATAGCTCTGCCGTTACTTTTCTCCAAAAATTATTTATTAGTACTCGCATACCTACTGAAAGTCTGAAAAATCTTTTGTTTTATCATGTACTTGTTTCAAGAAGCACTTGGATTACAATTTGGTACTGTATTGTTTCCTTGTTTTAATCCTTCTTTTATTCACAGAAAAAAAAAAGAAAAAAATTCAGAATCAAAGAAAATAATGCATAAACTAAACTGAGAACTTGTCAATATTTCATCCATCCAACGAAGTTCTTGAAAATCCTGTCAGAGCTACCACCTTCATTGACACTGTTCATAACCACATCCTTTAGTTTAAGACTTCTTGTTTTGAAACTTTCATCACCTAGCAATTGCTCCACCTTGCTCTTAATTTCTTCTCTGGTAACTATTCCTCTTTCATCTTTCTGAAAACTTAATCCAGTCTTCCAAATGTCACAAATGTAGCTCTCATTAATAAACTGATCGGCAAAGTATGGCCAACACAGAAAAGGGACCCCGTTGCTTACACCTTCAATGGTGGAATTCCAACCACAATGGCTTATGAAGCCAGCAATGGAAGGATGAGCCAGAACTGCACGTTGGGGTGCCCAATCCACCATCCTCCCTTGAGTTGCTACTCTTTCCTTAAATCCTTTGGGGTAAAGGTTATCGGTTTCTGTGCCCTTAGTGATATCTGGCCTGACAACCCAAAGAAATGGCCTCTTTGAGAGCTCCAGACCCAGAGCCAATTCTTGGAATTGGATTGGATCAAAGACTGTGAAGCTGCCGAATGCCACATATACAACCGAACCTTGTGGCTGTTGATCGAGCCATTTCAAGCAAGATGCGTCCTCTGGCCAGAAACTTCCTGCCAAGTCTCTAAGCTGGTTGGTTGCTGAAACTGGGCCTAAGGGCAGGATCTCTGGAACTAAGCTGAGTGCTCCAGGCTCCAGGTCAAAACTTGTGTTGCAAATTAGCCACTCTACATTTGCAGTAGCTTGAACGTTTCTATTAGAAAACTCAAAAATAGTTTTTTGTGTGGAGAAGTCACCAAGACAGACCCACAAAAAGGTTTTTGGGTGCATGGGAGGTGTGTTTGGGAACAACTGAATCATCTTTTCTTTATTGATTGGAGTACCTGCAAATTAAATTCCAAATCGAGCTTATAATTCAATCTTAAACTAATAAAAGTTAGTAATATTGTCCTCCAAGCTTGAGGCAAAATTGTACCATTTTCATCAATAACTTGATCATCAAGCAAACTCTTGGTGCTAAAAAGCAAGGCCAATGAGAGGGCAGATGCAGGCCAGAAAGCAGCTCTAGGAATTCCCAACTCTGCAGCAACATCAAGTGCAAATCCCATGTTTACATCAGCTATAACACAAGTGATCTTGTCATCTTCTAATCCATTAATTTTGTTTATGAGCTTCTTCAGCTCCCCAGGCATGACTTGGCAAATTCCATCTGTTAACTTCCCCAAGTGATTCCTGTCCTCTCCAACTCCCATCCCGTCCGGGATCGAAACCAGACGAATTGGCCCCTCTCCATCAACCTTGTTGGCAAATGCATCCACGACTCTCTTTTGATTAAATTCTGTGTTGACGAAGGTGATTTTGAAGCCATGTCTGACCAAGTTCTGGGACAGCTCCATAAGAGGAATGACATGGCCCTGTGCTGGATAAGGTATTGCTAGAATATGAGACTTTCCCATTTCTACTATTTGATTCTCTCTATGTTTGACAAACTTGAGAGTACTTATGTTTCTTTTATAGAAAGATTTTGGTTATCCCCAAGAACCCTTTTCGAAAAGTTAATTCTTGCCTTCTCCTGCTGGAGATATTCTGTCAGATGGGGAAATGAGATTCCTGTTTAATTCTTTATCAACCAATCATTTTGGTTGTCCTTTTGTTTTCAGTTGTTGCAGTTACTAGGGTGCTTCAGCCTGGTTTTCATCGTGCACTAGTTTGGCTTAAGCCAGGTTTGAATTGCACAAAATTATTTTAAAAGCATTAGCTTTTGGGTTATATTATCAATATTTTGGAATCTTATAAACATCAAGGACATCTTTCATCAAATATTTTATTTTCAGATATGAAACTTTTGCAGACGGCTGGAAGACAAACACAAGTGCCGAAGGCAATTATGTATAAATGCAATCTAAAAGTGGTTTACAATGAAAGAAGTGGCAAATTTTGGTGAAAGAAATGATGTATTAATAGACAAAATCTTAGCTACGGACGCGTTGGCCTTGGGATTGATGTGATCCTGCCTGGTGAGTGGTGACAATATTTCATGGTATTAATCCTACTTGGAATCACCGAGAAGGCAGAAGAGGAATCAAATATACTTTTAGTTTGACTTATAGAAACAAGTCCATGTAAGAGGCAATAGAGAATATAGTTTGACCTTTAGTTGAGAGAATTTGATGCTTATTTTTGCACTACGTGAAATTATTTTTGTCACAAACTTTTTAGTTTGTTGGTTAAATTAACACAAAAAAAATGTAATTTATGCACTTTATCCAGGCTTGAAACTAATTTGTTGGTGAAATTAACACCTTGAAATTGCTTTGCTATTCTTTTAGCAGTTGCTAGAATATTACAGAGTTCTCACGACTCTAATCATAGGAATAAAAAACATGTTACCAATTTCATATTTCAAAAGTTGCCAAATTATTTTATTTTAATTATCTTTCCCAACAGAAGGGAAAAATATTAGCTGAAGCAATGGAGATTATTCATAAACATATAGAGAGATGACAATCAAGACTTCAATGAAATCCTTGAATGTCCTGTTACAGCTACAACCTTCATTGACACAATTCATTGCTCTATTCTGTTCTTAAACTCTTCTCGTGTGATAATCTCCCTCTTTCATTTCTTTCGAAGTTCAGTTCGATCTTCTAAGTTTCACGAATCTAGCTTTCATTGATGAACTAATCGCAGGTGTTTAGCCAACACAAGCAGGGGCGTTGCCACGCCTATTTGGTGGGGTCAATTGACCCACTGAATTTTTTTAAATAAATATTATATATATAAATTAAGAAAAATATTAAAATTGACCTCACTGAAAATTAATTTTGGAGGTCAATATACAACTTAAAAAAATAAAATAAATAATAAATATACTATAAAAATAAAAAAACTAAAGAAACCCTAGATTGTCTGTCACTTTTCAACATTAAAAGGGGAGGGAAAAAGAAAAAAAAACGAAGCACACAATAGTTAAAAAAGAGATTTGAGAGAGAATAGAGTTTAAGATCAAATCACTTAACAAAATTAGTCTCAAAATTTACTTTCTTGATTATTTGCATCCAAGAGCGAAGTAGAAGAAAGAATTAACAGTTGAGGTATGTATAATTTATTTCAAACCCAAATTTTAAGTAGGAAAAATTTTATTTTCATGTATTAATTTCTTGAACAACTAGTTAGAATATTAAATTCTTTTATGATAGTTTTTTTATTTTGTTTTCTCTTAAATTTGTATTTGATAAATTATAAATGTTAAATATAATTTGAATATTGATTAGAATACCATATAAATTGAGATAAAAAATTTGTGCAAAATTAGTTTTATATTATTGATTTGGTATTACACACCCTAATTGCCGCAAGTAGTGTAAGTTCAGAGGAAGGGATTGAATGTAAGCATACCGATCCAAAGCATGAAAGAAAGAGGGATGATTGAAAGTAGGATGCTAATATCAAAGCATTGAAGTTGTTCCCCTCTTTTATCATACTTTTATACTTTTCGGTAAAGAATTTGTGCAAATATCTTTGCATTACTTTGAACTTCAATGTAAAATTAGTTTATTAATACTTCAAATGCTATTCTAATCCAAATTTAGCATATATGTAAGTAGGATATAGGAAAGCACGTGACATATATCAAAATATATTTGTGCACAAATTTGTGTAAATATACTTTTATCATATATGCTAATATCTTTGCACTACTCTAAATTTCAATGTAAGCATACAGAATTATAAAATTTAATTTCAAAAAAAATTATTGATTCGATATTAATAATTATGTTTATAAAGAATTTGTTGTTTAAAAAATATATAGCAGAATATATAAGTGTGTGTATATGTATATATATAATTTTTTAGTCTCTTAATTTTGATAATATTAATTATTCAAAGTTCATAATTTGTTTTTGGTTACAATCATATTGCTTTTAGCTTTTATTGAGATTTTTTCTTTTCTATTCAGTTAATGGAGAGGTATTTCAAAAGAAAATCAACATTAGAGCAACCACATTATACTCAAGAAACTAATGAAGAAACCTCAAAACAAGCTCGTGTTGAAATCGATTTAGAAACTCTTCCTGCAGATCCAGGACTTCGTAGTAGAATCACGAGTTATCCTCCTAATGATCAAGATAAGGTACATAGGGCATACTTACAAAGAGGACCTTGTCAACCACGTAATCATACTTTTCCTTAAAGAAGTATAGGAAATGTTTTACGTCGATTCAATCCTAATTGGTTTGATGAGTTCGATAGTTGGTTAGAGTATAGCATAGCAAAGGATGCCGCTTTTTGTTTATGTTGTTATCTTTTTAGACAAGATATTGGAAAGCAAGGAAGTGGTGACTCTTTTGTTCTTTAAGGTTTTACCAATTGGAATAAGAAAGATAGGTTTAAAACCCATGTTGGCTGTTCTAATAGTGCTCATAATCAAGCTTATAGGAAATGTGAAGATTTGATGAATCAAAACCAACACATTCAATCTATTTTGATTAAACAATCAAATCAAGCACAAATTGAATATCGGACTAGGTTGACTGCTTCAGTAGATTGTCTTCGATTTCTCTTACGTCAAGGACTGGCTTTTTGTGGTTATAATAAATCGAAGGAATCAAGAAATCAAGGAAATTTTCTTGAACTATTGCATTTTCTTGCCGATCATAATGAAGCTATCAATAATGTTGTTTTGAAGAATGCTCCTAATAATTTGAAATTGACTGGTTCTGCTATTCAATCTGATATTATAAATGCTGCAGCAAGTGAGACAAGAAAGACCATCATTGATGATCTAGGAGATGATTTATTTTCTATCTTGGTTGATGAATCCCGTGATATGTCAAATAAGGAACAAATGGCTCTTGTTTTGCGCTACATGAATAAAAAAGGCTATATAGTTGAACTTTTTTGGGTATTGTGCATGTTTTTGATACTACTGCCTTATCTCTCAAAGTAGCAATTGAGTCATTATTTTCCAAGTATGGATTGAGTTTGTCAAGATTACGTGGACAAGGTTATGATGGTGCCAGCAATATGCGAGGAGAATTCAATGGTTTGAAAAGTTTAATTTTGAAGGAAAATGAGTTTGCATTTTATGTTCATTGCTTTGCTCATCAACTTCAATTGACTCTTGTAGCTGTTGCAAGGAATGAAGACTCGGTTGCTTCACTTTTTTATAATATTGGTATTTTGCTAAATGTTGTTGGAGCTTTATGCAAACGTTATGATATTCTTAGAGAAAGTCAAGCAATTAAAGTTGCTGAGGCAATAAAGAATGGTGAAATTGCAACTGGAAGTGGCTTAAATCAAGAAACTAGTCTCAAACGTGCTGGTGATACTCGATGGGGTTCTCATTATGGTACGTGTCTCAACATACTCATCTTGTTTGCATCTATTGTTGATATGCTTGATAATGTTGTTGAAAATGGTTTGAATTCTGAACAAAGAGTTGAACCCAAGTGCTATTGCAAATGATTCAATCTTTTGATTTTGTTTTCAATCTTTTGATTTTGTTTTCAACCTTCACTTGATGAGTAGTGTGCTAGGAATAACAGATGAATTGTCAAAAGCTTTGCAAAGAAAAGATCAAGATATTGTTAATGCTATGAAATTGGTTAAAATATCCAAACAACGACTACAAAAGATGCGAGATGATGGATGGGATTCTTTAATAGTTGAAGTTTCTTCTTTTTGTGAAAAACGTGATATTGTGGTTCCTAGTATGGATGATATCTATGTAGCTCCTGGGAGATCGCGACGTAAAGTTGCAAAGATCTCGAATTTACATTACTATCAAGTTGACTTATTTAATGTTGTCATAGATAGACAACTTCAAGAGCTTAACAATCGTTTCACTGAGATTAACACTGAATTGCTTCTTTGTGTGGCATGCCTTAATCCAAGTGACTCATTTTTAGCTTTTGACAAGGAAAAATTAATCCGATTGGGTCAGTTTTATCCTCTTGAGTTTTCAGTAGTTGATCTTTTGGCACTTGATAGTCAACTTGAGACTTATATTTTTGATATGCGCAGTAGTACTAAATTTTTGGATGTTAAAGATGTTGCTGATCTTGCTGAAAAATTAGTGAAGACAAAGAAAGATATTGTTTATTCACTAGTTTTTTTACTAATCAAATTAGCTTTGATCTTGCCGGTTGCGACTGCTAGTGTTGAAAGAACTTTTTCAGCAATGAAAATAGTCAAAAATTGATTGCGAAATCGAATAGGAGATAGCTTGATGAGTGATTGCTTGATTACATATATCGAAAAAGATGTACTTGAAAGTGTTGATAATGAAGCAATTATACAATGATTTCAGAATATGAAAACTTGTCGTGGACAATTGTAAAAATAGTATTTTTACATTATTTTTTTATTATTTAGCTTCTATGACATTGTTATTATTTTAAGATCGTGTATGAAAAATTTTATTTTTAAGTATATAAGATATTATATACTTTTGACTCCACTGAAAGCAAATCCTCTACGCCACTGAACACAAGAAAGGAAAACCAGTGTTGACCCCCTTCAACAATGGAATTCCAACCACAATGTTTCCAAGTTCGTTGCGTGTTGAAAGTGGTTCAATAGATATCCAAATGGATATCCTTTAATCCGAAATTAGCATTATCCGACTCGATTACATAGAATTCGAATATCTATAATCGAGTGTTTATCGGATTCAAAAAATAATTTTATTACTCGTGTCAGGTTCGAATAACACTCTTTAAGTACTTAATACCCAAATCTGATTAGCTTTTAGAATCGGATAGTATTAGGTACGCGAACCCACTACCCTACCAATGGGCGGGATTTAAAAGCAGCCGAGGTAAATGCCCCAGGCTCCAGGTCATAAGCTGAGTTGCAAATTATCCAGCCTGCTTTGGCAATAGCTAAAGGGTTTCTTCGCTAATAATCTTTTGACCGAATAGTTAAAGATGAGTTATGATATATTGTAAGTCTGAAATTCTAATCTAAGCACTCCTTCTTCAATTATTTAATATTTCTCTTATAACAAAAAAAAAAGCTTAAGCGTTTCTTCTTATGTAATCAAAAATGATTTTTTTTTGGTGAAAATTAAAGTCAGCAGCAAGTGTAGTCCGTGACAATTGAATTATCTTATCTGCATCTACTAGTTGGACTACCTACAAATTAAGAAATTTGAAACATGATTAGAGTCTCATTTAATTAGAGAAATAAAAGGTTCCCAGGCAGCATTGTCATGATCAATAACTCCATTTCTAGCTTTGCTCTTATTTTTATGCTATTACATTTACAGATTTTTGTATAAGTATACTTCCATCTATAAATATCTAATTAGCTGCCAAGCAGGATCCATTTCCAATGAGATCTTCAATTAGATTTTTCGTGGATTTCAATTAATTCAAACTTTTTTTTTATTTGAAATATCAATTAGATAAAACATAATAACATATGAATCTTTTTTTAACTATAATGCGACACACATCAAATAGGTTAACTTTACATTAAAGTCAACTTTACTGTATAGTGCTCTTTAAATCAAAGCTCAAATTAAATTGCATAAAAAAATCTAGAGTGAATAAAAATACATTATCATATTTTTCAATAACTTCTTTACTTGACATGTTTTTAATATCTTTTAAATTTACAAAATATAATATCATATTTTAATTAAATATTAAATTAACTAAGTTATATAAAAATTGTAAAAATTCAGGTCATGCTTAGACTTTACATAGTGAGTTCAAGTCCTACCGGATTTTTTTTATTGAGTCTCAGTTTTTAAGCTCATACCCATCTAATTGATTTAATATTTTGTCCAAACCTGACAAAAAATTTTTCAAACAAATTTTCAGTGGAATTTTGCTCACATAATCCATATATAGTCAAATAGTCAATTCTAACTGAAATTAGCATCAGATTTTTAGCCATTAATAACAAATTTGTTTTTCATTTTAAATTGTTACAATTTCTCATTCAAAACTTGTTATAGAAAAAAAAGTCAATGGATTTTCTTGATGTTACCCCCTGCTATGGTTAAGGTTTAGACGCTTTAGAGACAAACTGCTGCAACTACTTCTGCAATTCTCTAGAGCTTTACTTGAATTTGGAAAAATCTTAGGAAATTCTAATATGGAAAACAATTAAACGACTGTCTTTTGGTTTTATTTTGATGCTGAAATGCATCTACCTTGTTCTTGGGAAACAATGTTATTTTCATGGCTTTTTGCCAAGAAAACTATGCCTAAACAATACCTATGACTTGATTCATTCAGTAAAATTGTTGAATATCCTATTAGAGCTACCGCATCGTTTGACACTATTTCTAGCAAATTTCATCACCAAGAAATTGCTCTGCCAGTAATAAAAATAATATAAAAGAGGAAAAAATTAAAATTAAAATTAATTTATTGATTATACAATTGGATTGAGGTACAGATATTTTGTTATCTTTGACGACAATTCATGCCTCTGCATGATTATGTTAATCGTTGTAAGTTGTAATAGGAACTCAAAGCGTATTTGTCCTCACGATACAATAATCCAATTATATTTTCATTGTACACTCTACAATTTTATAATTTTATACTATAAAATAAAAAGAAAAATTATCCTATACATTGTCAGTGGATTTTTTTAACTCTACAAGCAAGGTTAGAATGATGACATGTGTTTCATTTTATTTATTTTTTATTTTCTTAATATTTTTAAAAGACACATGTCATCATCCTAACCCCGCTTGTGGAGTTAAAAAACTCCAAAGTTAGGATGATGACATGTGTTTCATTTTATTTATTTTTTATTTTCTTAATATTTTTAAAAGACACATGTCATCATCCTAATCCCGCTTGTGGAATTAAAAAACTCCACTGACAGTGGATAGGATAATAATCCAAAAAAAAATCTCTAGCATCTCTCTGTTCAATGATTGTGCGCTATGACAGAGAAGTATATAGAATAGATTATATTTTGTTTTGAAGTTTTGGCCTCTATTTATAAGCTTCAACCATTTGTAACCAAATCTGATAAAAAAAAAACCATTTGCAACCAATTATTAATAATAATGATGAATTTATTTGATTAATTTAAAACTGTCAAAATATAGTAACCGACAAATATTAACCGGCCAAGCCAACGATTATTTACTATTCGAAAGAAACATAAATCTCTAAGGACTATAATTCACATTGGCTAGCATTCATATTTCATAGAAAGAAAGAAAACGTCAAATCTTTGAAAATTCTAAAAGCTTTTCTTAATATGATAAGCAGATAACGTTACTATATATTACATTTATGTAACAAGGGTTTTTGTTTATAGTTAAAAGTACAGTTACAACATAATCTCTTCTGTTGTAATGATTAAATTTCATTCCAACCTTCCAAATGTCACAAATATAATTCTAATTAATGGATTGATCACCGAAGTAAAGTCAGGACAAGAAAGGAACTCCATTGCTTACACCTTTAATAGTGGAATATCAGTTCTCAACACCCAAAAGAATGGCCTCTCGGAAAGTCCCAGCGCCCCATAGCCAATTCCTTGAATTGGTTTAATCAAAAACTCTGAAGCTGCCAAATGCAACATATATGAATGAGCCTGTTGGCTGTTGATTAAGCCATTCTAAAAATGTTTTGTCCTCTGGCCAAGAGTTTCTTGCCTCCAAGTTTCCAAGCCAATTTCTTGCTGAAAGTGGGCCTATTGGCAGGACCTTGGGAGCCAAATTGAACCCTTCGGGCTCCAAATCATAACATGAGTTAAAAAAGTAGGCAGTCTGCTTTGGCAACAGCTTTGTTGTTTCTCTGTGTATGATCAAACATATTTTTTGTGTATTGAAGTCGCCAAGGCAGGCCCAGGAAAAATTTGTCGAGAGCAGAGCGGGCATGGTTGGTGACAACTGAAACATTTTATGCTTATTAATTGGAGTGCCTTTAAATTAAATTTTACCAAACGATTAGAGATATCAAAGCATATGATTTATGATATAATTACATATAAGTCATGTATTTAGAAATTCTTGATTAAGCATTGGACTTGAAACCTTGTCTAAAAGTTTTGCTCATAATTATTTCACTTCCATTTGCATAATGTTGTATTTAGTTAATTGTTAAGATGAGGGTCTTACCATTTTCATCAATGAGTCCATCACCAATAATTACTAAGAGGATATTGTACATGTTAGGAGATAAGAAAATATGATTATTTTGGTCAAGCTAGTTCTAGTAGAAGAGGTTTTGAATATTATTAGTGCTTATCACCACAGATAAAATTCAATGAAGTTAATAAATGATAGTTTTGAGAGGATTTAGATAAATTAGTACAAGAAGTGCTTGTAAGAGAAAACCTTTTCTATTGACAGTGACCTTAATGGCCATGTAAATGCTAGTAAAGAGGGTTTTAAGAGTGCATAGGGAGGTATAGTTACACTGTAAAATTTGAGGGTGGAAATGCTATCGTAGATTTTGCTTTATCTTACGATTTAACTGTAGTGAACTCCCTCTTTAGAAAGAGAGAATCGCACCTTATAACCTTTAAAAGTGGTCCAAACACAAGTCAGATAGATCTTTTTTGACTAGGAGTAGGGATAAACGAAGCTGTCTAGACTGCAAGGTTAACCCAAGTGAGAGTGTTTCTACACAACATAGATTTCCAGTCCTAGATATGAGGATTCATAGATGATGTCAAAGGAACCAATAGAAAGAAGCTATAAGGATCAGATTGTGGAAGCTAAAAAAAGATTGTCATGCATTATGTAGAGATGAGCGGCTCTAGAAAGAGGATTGGACACTAGAGGAGAACCCAATTGTACAATAAAGCAAGATGACAGAATGCATTTGAGAAGTGGGCAATGAGATATTAGGAGTGTCAAATAAAAGAACACTGACTGGAAATGATGCATTAGTTAAGAAAGCAATAGAGATTAAGCAAGATTTATGCAAGATGTTGAAGAAGTACAACATCAAAGAGAGCTTCATAAAATATAGATTAGCTAGGAAGGAGGCAAAGAGGTGATGGCAGAAGTTAAAGCAAAGATTGTAAAAGAAATGTATGATAAGTTGGACACAAAGGAAGAGAAAAAGATATACAAATTGGCGCAAGTAAGAGAGAGGATGAGTCGCAACTTAGGAATTATGAAATGTATCAAGGACAAGTACCAAACAACTCTCGCTAAGGACAATTACATTAAAGAAAGAAGGCATTATTATGTTGACAAACTGTTCAATAATGGACAAAATCAAATTTTGGACAAAGTCAAAGGGGTAGATTTTGTTGTGTCACTCAATAATTTCCTTCCCTTATAAATATTATACTAAATATTGTAAATTAAAGGAATTAAGCTACTTCCTAAACTAAGAAAAAAAGTAAAGAAAAGCTATAGTAAATTTGAAGAAGATAGGCAGCTATCAGCTGCTACGTACCCCTCCACGGCTCTGCATGCAATAGCCCCTTTCCTTTTGTATTTAGGTCTTCTCATCTCTCGATTTCTTTGGCAAACTTTAAAGTCTTGTAGGACACTTCTTCCAGCTGATCCTATCTCCATGAAATGTTCAATCTTATGGCCAACTTTTTCATACTTGAAATGTAGTCGTTTTAAGATGTCCTTTATTTTTCCTTTAATTTCCTTTTTCAAATAGACTTCTTTTTTGTTTTTCTTTCCGACTCTGGGGCTCATGCATGAGGTTGTGGCTTGGTCCTATTTCTTCCTTGAAGATGTGGTTGATTTGTTTTGTGAGATTTAAGGGTTTCATTGGCTTAAGTTTTTTAGTGCAGGTGTTATGAGTAGGGTCGGTTTCATGGGTTTTAGTTTATGTTAGGGGTTAGCTTCCGATTAAATGTGGGTTTTGGCTAGGTTAGGTTTTAATGGCGTAAGGGTTTACGGTATTTGGGTTTAAGATGGGGTAGGTCTTTGCATGGGATTTTAGGAAGGGTTTAGTTATTTAGGATTAAGTTAGGTCTAGAATAGGGTTAAGGTTTATACAAGTTAATGGTTAAGTTTAGAGTTTATGTTAGGTTGGGGCGTAGAAGGTCAAATTTAGGGGTTACAGGGGTAAGGTTGGGGTTTAGGTTAGGGTTTTAGGTTTAAAAGCCGAAATTGAGCACTTTTACTTGAATTACTTGCCATTTTGTTGGTTTTCTCATTATTCTCAAAATTTTTGCACATGAAGAAATTTTAAATAAATAAGAAAGAAATTAAATAAAAAATCCAAAATTTACTAAAAAAATATATGATAAAATACCATAAAAGGTGGTATTTTAGAGACTTATCAAACATTTTCAAAGATATAATCATATTTTGAGGCTTAATTAAAAGCCTTACAACTCATCTTGGCAATTAGTAATTGAATTTGAAGCTACATGTCAAAGAATCTCAAGTAGGATCACTTGTGGAAGAGATCCAATATTGTTACATAGCTTGATAGCTTTATTCTTCATGGTTTTGAGATTAATAAGGAAGAGAGCCAATATTATTAGAGAAAAAGATAGAGAGTAAGAACAATTGCGAGCAAAAGAGATGGATGATGGATGTTTTTCAAACTTTAAATATTGCAACATGCTTGCATGAAACATTACATTTATAAATTGACCTTTTCAATATTGCATGTATTGAATCTCTAATGACAAAGCATCAAATACAAAAGACTATGCTTAAAACCTAAATCGTAGTCTATTAATAAATAAAAATGATAATTTAATTTATTTAAACAGCAGAATTATTATTCGTAAATGCGTTGTAGTAGCCTTGGTTGAAAGGCTTAAACTGAAATGACTCTAATGTACTCGAATCTTAGAAAATAAATATTGAGTCACTAAAGACTATGTTTGAAACAAAAAACCATAGTATATTTACATAAAAGAGCATGATGCTTAATGAAAATAGTTTTTCCATCTTCTATGAGAAATAGCGTTTTTCAATTAAATTATATTTGTACAATAACTTTTATAAAAATGTAAGTTGATATATTTTTAATTTATGAAAATTACAATTTGTTGAAAACTGTAGTTTTAGTTTAATCACATTTAAGTGAAATGTGATTTTTTTTTATTATCTTAGACTATGCATTTTATATAAATATAGTTAGAGCTATGATGTTTGAAATCTAAAAATGTGGTTACAATTTTAAAACTGTAATTAAAGATATTAGATTACATTTTATTTTATTAACCGTATTTTTTTTAAGTAATTGTAGTTTTTATATTTATATATATATATATATATATATTTCTAATAGTGTATACCAAATGAATAAATGCTCTGACATGTGATTAAAGAAAGAGAGTAGATTTAGTAAATTGTAATAGCACTATGAACTAGTTTATCAATAACAATTCTTATTTATCATATATCTTAAATTCTTAACAAAAATAATAAAAAAGCAACCTAAATATTAAGTTAAACTTGACTAAATGCTTCTGTTGTTGCACAAAACAACAATAAATGCTTGCTAACGTCAATCTCTGTCTTCTCTCCCCACGTGTTTTCAAAAAGCTTCTATAAAACAAGAAAAGTCAGAGGAACGCAGGGGGTGGTTCCCTGCGTAGGCACTCCGATGCTTAAGTCAGCCCAAGATTCTTGGGTATTGGGAAACGTAAAAGCCAGTAGTCAAAAAATTAGACTGTAAAATAATACCTGTGACCTATTTATAAGCGAGTAAATTACCTTTATTGCAGAGTAATTACGTAGAGGGTGATTCCGTTATTTCTGAAGAGTTCGTGTTCCAATACGACTCTAATACAACAAATTCAGGTAGCAGGGGTCTGTCGCCTGGCAGGAGACGGATGCAACACACATAGGCAATAGCTATCTATCGCTAAGCAGAAGCCTCAGAGCGGTGCCACGTGTATAAAGCGAAGGGGTGCTATGCTGTGGCCTTTAGAGGTCTATTGCATGCTACAGGCCCTCCATCGCACGCTGGAGGGGTCTCCCGCAAGTGATCTCTTCACGTTCAACGATGTTTCTCTCCTAATGCCACGTGGCACATTATCATTCCACCATGTGGCGGTCTTCCTGAGCTTTGTGCTTCGATATGACGTAACGATGCTTTGCCATATCAATTGCTCCCCACTCTTTTATTGGATTTTTCCAATAAAGAGAGTATAAATACTTAGATATGGGACATTGTGGTCTTTTACTGATTTTTTTGTTGTTTTTGTTGTATTTTTTGCAGGTGAAAGAGATCCAACTCTACGGGAGGTGGTACCTGGAGCAACGTTTGGTGTTCTCTGTCGTAACTATATAAGCAGCAGAAGTTCGACGAAATTGAGTAAGAAACACCTTTGTATCAGCACTCTGCCGCACACTTTTAGGTCTCTCGCCAAACATAGTCTGCCCTATCATATAGTATATCGCCCTCACACAGAAGTCTCTTGCTCGTCACCTGTCACAGTAAGTGTGCCCTTGTCGCTTTATTTTTGCTAACTCTTGTACTTGCCTTAAGTCTTTCGCAGGAGTCTAGTCCCTCGCATAGTGCTTAGGTCTCCCGCACACATAGGTCTCTCGCCTAGTGCTTAGGTCTTCGCGCACTTAGGTCTCTCGCACCCTAGGTCTCCCACAAACCCTCAGGTCTGCCGTCTGTTACTTGTCTCCTCTCACATTTAGTCCTCGACCATGTCTTCTCAACACGTAGGTAAAACACTGAGAAGGGGCGGTATTGAGTGTAAGTTATCAAATGCGAATTTAGAAGAGATCAATACTCGTTTTTCCCTCCCTTCCTATTATCAATATAGACTTCCAACTGATAGGGAACCTTCACTTGATTTGGTTAGAAGTGGGGTAGCTATACATAAAGAGTCCTTAGTCTTTGGTTTTCGCTTTCCTCTCCCCGCATTTGCTCAAGCTTTCCTTACGTATGAGGACATAGTCCCATGTCAACTCCATCCTCATGCATGGCTCAATTAGTAGGATTTTCAATAGTATGCCATAGTTTAGATATCGTTCCCACCATCCCTCTTCTAAGCGCCTTTTTTAGAGTTCGTGGGTTGAAAGGGCTGATTACATTTTCTCTCCAAAGGTTGAAAGTTGATGGATTTCCCAATAAAATTTTTTCGTACCTTCCTAATAAATTGCGTAATTTTGAGAGCGAGTGGGTCGTTGTTGAGATTCCAAGCGATTTAAGAATTCGCACTAGATGGAACCGTGATATTAGCAACCATTCCAGTTGTTCTGAAAAGTTTAATATAAGCTTTAAGGATCCACTTTAGTGAGCCTATACAATTCATTTGCTCTACCGGGGGGCGGAACCTTTTTTCTCTTTTAACTCCCGAGAACATTACAGCGACCGGTTGGGGAGTAATCAGAGCGGCCCCTGAAACTCCTACTATTCCATCAAGCCTTCCCACAGCCTCGTATAGACCTAGTTCTAGTTCTAGCCATCCGCCCGCGGTTCCCGTAGCCGAACCATCTAACCCCGTAGGTCGTCTTGTAGACGAATCTTCTTCTAATTCGGGGGACAAAACACCTGGGGTCGCGGATGTTGGTGATTCATCCCGAGGAAGATCTTGAATGGAACCAAGGCGATGCCTTTGGGAGTCCCTTTTATGACTTCCCTTCAGATGCAAATTTGGCTAACTTAGATGATTTTGGTGATTTCATAAGTTTTCAATGATAATTCTCTTTACTTCTGCATATGTGTTTATAGTCTTTTCAACCTGATTTACTAATTCTTTCTTCTCGTGTTATACATATATGAGCTTCCAATCTGCTATGCATAGGAGGCAGACCACTGTGTCTTCTAAAGTCCCTCCAGAAGCTCCTCTACCTCAGAAGTAGCCTCGGGTGGAGGCATCTATGTCAGAACATCCTCGCGCTCCTACTCCTCCTCCTCTGGCCATCAGCGAGCCCAGTCGCCTCACCTAAGAGGCCGAAAGAAGCAAGCGAAAAAGGCTTCTTATCCGTGACCATGGCTTAGATGATCATGAGAGCTCGGATTGTCAACGAAGTGAGTCCGCTCTCCGAGAAGGTGATCCTGGCGTTGCTGGGAATAGGCAGGCTCCTCGCAAACCTCGCCGTAAGTACCAAAAAAGACTGATCATCAAAGATACGATGGTTTCGAGGCCGATTTTGCCTAATATGGAACCACCTACGCTTACGCGCTACAGAGTGGAAAATGGCATGGTTATAAATGGGGATGATTTTCAGACCTACCCCGATGCTAACGATAATGACAGCATTGAGGAGCTCGGGGTAGCTTCACGTCTGGCTTGGAGTACTACCCTTCCTCGCAATGAGAAAGGAATTTTCAAGGGTCTTCTTGAGGTTGAGGACATTGTTGATTATCTTATAATGAAGGTGAGAGAGTTGGCCTTCGTCGGTAATGATACACACCTTTTAACTTCTTTTGTCAGGGTTTTTTAAATTATTTTCTTTTTGTTTTGCCAGGCTGCTCAGCAAGCTATGGCTGTTAACGAGCAGCATCGGGCTCTTAGGGAACGGGCTGAGAAAGAGTTACATGACCTTTGGGAGAAGTACATGGTGCTTCAGAATGAGATAACCAACTCTGTCCGCTTCCCGACAAAGTAGACGAGTTAAGGAGGGAAAATACGGACCTCGGGTTGAAGCTGAAAGAAGAACAAGCGAATGTTGTATCTCTTTAAGGGTACCGGGTGGCTTACAACAAAGCAATGCACGATTTCAAAGCCATGAGGTTACAGCGGGATGAGGCCATCGATGAACTTCAAAATGTGCTAGACCGGCAAAGGGAGGTCCGAGCTGATGCTGTCTGCGAATACCGCCTGTCTCAACACTACTTTGAAAAGAAGCAGGATTATACGGTGGGATTCGTCAAGTATGGCTTTTATCTGGCTCGCACTTGGCTGGAGAAGCAGAGGCCTAATGAGACCTTCCTTGAGCTGCTTTTTACTGCAGAGGCCGAGTACTATGATGCTCCTTCCTGGACTGAGTATGAGCCTGACTCGAAAGATCTAGAAGATTACTTAGAAGAAGGGGCTGTGGACAACCTAGACAATCTTGAAGGTCTGTGGCCCCCTCGATAGCCACGTAGTCGGTCCTAATCCATTGAGGTGTATGATCAGCCTGGGCCTGTCGAGACACACAATCAGCCCGAGCTTGTTGAGGCATGCGACCAACTCGAGCCTATCGAGGCATTGTAAGGATTAGACGGCGATGAGCTCTAATTCTCTGACTCTACTGCCGTCGATCTTGCATTAGACTCCATGGCTGTTAATGTTGCGGGGCCTTCGAATGACGCTTCGTCTTCAGAAATTGCTCCTCCGGCTCCCCAAGATCCTAATGCTGACATAACACCTTCTTTGCCGACCGATTCAATTGTCTTGATAAACTAATTAGAGTCTTTTTCTCTTGTCACATTGTTTTTCATTCCGATTGTAACTCTCACAAACGATGCATAGTTGTAAACAATTCATTTACTTTTAATGAAAGTTACAATTCCCTTTTGTATTTTGCTTCTTTTCTTTTCTTTGTATGCTTGTGACAAAATGTATGCTATGTTATTACAATGTGGCTTTAATATGACATATCATCATGTTCATTCAAATTTCAGCATTTTGCAGTTATAACATTATAGAGTATGTCAAAATGTTGTGACATTAAAGGTATTTTACCAATAAAGCTATTATACACTTCCAAAAGTTACATCATAACGTACCTTTTGTCTTTCATATGATATTGCTCCCCAAGTTTTTCTTTGAAACAATGTTACTCTTCTTGTCCAAAGAAGAACTTTTTGCTCGAGCATTGTGCCTATCTCGCGCTTTTTCCGCTTAAGGAATTGTACGTTTGAGTTGCTCGCCTCACGTATTTTTTGCTTAGGGACTTTAGATTTGCCTGTCTTGCACCCTTTTGTGCTTAGGGACTTATGTTTGCCCGCCTCGCACCCTTTTGTGCTTAGGGACTTATAATTTGCCCGTCTTGCACCTTTTTGTGCTTAGGGACTTATGTTTGCCTGTCTTGCACTCTTTTGTGCTTAGGGACTTATGTTTGCCCGTCTCGCACCCTTTTGTGCTTAGGGACTTATGATTTGCCCGTCTCGCACCCTTTTGTGATTAGGGACTTATGTTTGGCCAGCTTTTACCTCAGTCATTTTTTATTCTTGTAACACATATACCAGCTAATATATTGTATTAGAAAATGAATAACTGGCCTTTATTCATAAATCAAATGATAACAGAATAATGATATCTGTGAAGTAATGGAATAATAGATGTAAAAATAAAAACAACAACATTAAGAAAGTACAGTGTTTTCATTGCCAGTACAACTTAAGATGATTGGCATTCCAGGTCTTCGAGATCTTTTTTCCCTGTAAAGTTTTCAAAGCGCATGTGTTGGGTCCGATCATCCTTCTAATTTTGTAAGGTCCTTCCCAATTGGACCGAAGTTTACCATCCTTTATATGAGCATTTGTGATGGTTGACTTTCTCAGTACCAAGTCTCCTTCTTACAATTCTCCGCCCTTCACTCGTGTATTGTAATAAGCAGCTATTTGCTGTTGGTAAACAGCCAATTTCATTTTCATTGTGTCCCTTGGCTTATTTATCAGATTAAGATACTCTCTAAGTCCCTGAGAGTTAAATTCTTCAACGTAAGGACTAGCCTAGGTGATTCAGCTCCAATCTCAACCGGGATAAAGGCCTCAGTTCCATACACCAAATTCAATGGTGTTTCTCCTGTCAATACTCTGCTTGTCATTTTGTAGGCCCATAGGATACTCGGGAGCTCATCCACCCATGCTCCCTTAGCCTTGTCCAATATGATTTTCAACCCATGCAATATTGTTCTATTGCTTACTTCGGCCTGCCCATTGGCTTATGGGTAGGACACGGATGATATCCTTAGCTGAATGTTCAAGCTTTTACAAAATTCTCGAAATGCGTCACAATCAAACTGTTTCCCATGATCGGCATTCAACACTTGAGTAATTTCGAAGCAGCAGATGATGTCTTTCCATACCATCGCCTCTACCTTTTTCTCAAAGATTGTTGTCAGGTGTTCTACCTTTATCCATTTGGTAAAATAATCAGTGGCTACTAGTAGAAATTTTCTCTGGCCTATGTCCAAGGGAAAGGGCCCCAAGATGTCTAGCCCCCATTGCACAAATGGCGTTGGCTGAAGGGTGCTCTGGAGGGCTGAGAACTACGTGGTTGTTATATGGGCAAACTTCTGGTATTTTCACATCTTCGTACTTTCTCCATGGCATCCCTCTTTAGCGTTGGCCAATAAAATCTTGTATGTAGAATCTTGGTGGCTAATGCTCGAGCCCCTAGGTATTCACCACATATGCCTTCGTGAACCTCAGCCAATACATATTCAGCTCGTTCAGGCCTTAAGCATTTCAACAAGGGCATAGTAAACCCTCGCTTGTAGAGCTTTCCATTTACTATCGTAAATCTGGCACTTTGCAATTTCAATTTTTGGGCTTCATTTCTATCATTGGGGAGTTTTCCTTCTAGAATGTAATCTTTGATCGGGTTTCTCTAATCACTACCGATCTCGACATTGCAAACTTTCTCTTCTTCGATACTTGGTTTGGCTAGGGATTCCACCTTCACTATACCACCTTTGATTCCCCTGGAGGAGGCCAACTTTGAAAGAGCATTTGCGTGAGAGTTCTCAGACCGATTTATCTGGGTTAATCGAAAATTTTTGAGCGATTGTGCCAATAACTGGACCTTCTGTAAGTAAGGGACTAGGGCCGGTTCTCTCACTTCATACTCGCCAGAGAACTGATTTACCACCAGTTGTGAGTCGCTATAAGCCATTAAATTGTTGACTTCCAATTTCTCGGCTAACTTCATGCCGACTATTAAAGCTTCATATTCTGCCACATTATTTGAGCTTGGAAAGTCAAAACGTAGGGAATACTCATGAGTTTCCCCTTTGAGAGAAATCAACACAATTTCGGCTCCACTACCATCAACATTACGATCTATGTCTACAAACAACTTCCACCAGACTATCTCCGGCACTTGTTGGACCTCTCGACCAGTGCATTCTACGATAAAATTTACCAATGCCTGTCTTTTTATAACCTGACGAGGCTCGAAGTGAATATCATATTCACTGAGCTCAATTGCCCATTTGGTTAGACGTCCTAAGTCTTCTGGTTTTTGCAATATTTGCCTCATGGGCTGGTCTGTCAAGACGGTTACGGAGTGAGCTTGGAAGTATGGTCGTAACTTTCGAGTCACCATTACTAACGATAAAGCCACCTTTTCAACTTGAGGATACCTTATCTCAGCATCCAGCAGAACCTTGCTCACATAATAAATTGGACAGTTTTTGCCTCCTTCTTTCCTTAACAGGACTGCGCTTACTGCTCTCTTGCCTATACTGAGATACATAAAGAGTTGGTCTCCAGGTTAGGGTCGAGATAACAGTGGCAACTCTTTCAAGTAGTCTTTGAATTTCTTGAAAGCATCGTTACACTCTTTTGTCCATTTGAGATTCTTCCCCGCCTTTATTGCTTTAAAGAAAGGTAAACTTCTTTCTGCTGATTTAGACAAGAAGTGGTTCAAGGCTGCTATCCTCCCAGTTAGCCTTTAGACTTCCCTAACAGTATTAGGTGGCTTTATGTCTAAGATAGCTCGAACTTTTTCGGGGTTAGCTTCGATCCCCCGGTTGGTAATCATGAACCCCAAGAATTTTTTCGATCTCACTCCAAATGAACATTTGTTGGGGTTCAACTTCATGTTATATTACTGTAATACTCTTAACACCTCTGTCATTTTCCCGCCATATGATTCCTCTTTACGGCTTTTGATAATCATGTCATCCACATATGTTTCCATGGTGTTTCCTAACAAGTCTTTGAACACCTTATTCACCATGCGTTGATATGTTGCCCCCGCATTCTTCAGACCGAAAGGCATTACTCGATAACAATATGTTCCGCTATTGGTAATGAATGAGGTTTTCTTTTCATCGTCTGGATGCATCATGATTTGGTGGTACCCCGAAAAAGCATCTAAGAAGCTAAGTAATTCGTATCCACAAGTCTCGTCTACCAACTTATCAATCCGAGGTAGTGGATACGAATCCTAAGGGTAGGCTTTGTTCAAGTCCGTAAAGTCCACACACATTCTCCATTTTCTGTTGGCTTTCTTCACCATCACTACGTTAGCCAACCATTCTGGGTAATCGACCTTTCTAATAAACCCAGCTTGCAATAGTTTTTGGATCTCCTCATCTATAACCCGCTGCTTTTCTGGAGCAAAATTTCTTTTCTTCTACTTGACCGGTTTGGCTCCTGGGACTACATTTAATCTGTGGCAAGCAACTCTAGAGTCAATTCCAAGCATGTCGACGGGTATTCATGCGAAGACATCAGTATTCTCTTTCAGGCATCTGATTATCTCTTCCTTCGTTTTTTCAGGCAACTGACTTCCTACATATACCACTTTTTCTTTATCTTATTCATCTAGTCGAACCACTTCCATCTTCTCATCTGGCTTTGGCTTAGGTGGTTCTTCGATTGTAAGGGTCTCTTTTCTCTAAATTCCTTTGCATGTCGTTGACATGATGTAACACGTCCTAGCCCTTCTTTGGTCTCCCATCACTTGGCCAACACCGTGAGGAGTCGGGAACTTCATTAACAGATAGCAAGGGTGTACTACTGCCCTCACGTCATTCAGCAACGGTTGCCCAAGTATCATATTATAAGCCACCGATTTTGACTTTACCACCATGACTAATACTTGACGGACAACGCTCCTCGGGTTCTCCCCCAATGTGACAGGTAGTTGAACTGCCTCTACTACTTTTACCTTTTCTCCAGAGAAACCATATAAAGTTGTAGGCACCAACTTCAGCCTATCCTTTTCGATATTCATTTTCTAAAAGCAATTCCAGTAAATCAGGTTCACTGAGCTCCTATTGTCAACTAGGATTCGACTAACTGGATGCTTTGCTACAACTGCTGAGATCACCATCAGATCACCATCAGATCATCATGAGGAATAGTAACATCTCCCCTGTCGGCTAGCGTGAAGGTAATAGGCTCCTCTTCCTGCCTCTCTCCATCACCGAGTTGACCTGATAGGCTTGCTGAGCATAGGACTTTCGAGACGAAGAAAATGTGCTAGCTAACGATTCACCTCCAGATATCACATTGATAGCTAGCCTTATGGGCTCATTATCTTCCTCCCGATTTCTTCTGTCCACCCTTCTGTTATCATTTCTCTAGGCATCTTCATTTCTTCTCATATTCCTCCTATTCTCATCTCTTCTATCCCTAGGGTAATTTCCCCTGTTATGCGCAGGATAGTAGCTTCTATCACTCATCCACACAAATCTGTTTATCTTTCCTTCCCGCGCCAACTTCTCTAGCTGATTCATTTACTCCCTACACTTTTTTGTCGAATGCCCATGCACCGAGTAGTAATTATAGTATGAGTCCAAGTCACGGTCCAGATTCCCTGACGCCTTTTTTGGAAGCCGTATGAGACCTGACCCCTCAATAGCTGCTAACACTGAAGTCCGAGATTCAGTGAGCGGGGTGTAAGTGACGTATTTCAATGTAAGGGCCTTATCAGATTTTCTCGGTTGACTAGAAGGTGCCTCAGTGACTTCTCTTCCTCGCTTCCTTCCTTCCCTCTGCTCCCCAGTCGATACCATTTTCATTACTTCTTCCCGAGTGATATACTTATTTGCTCAAGAAAATAAGTCTGAGATGGTGGTTGGTTGATCTAATGACAGGGACTCCTGCAACTTCTCATATATAGTTCCTTGTAACATGGCTACCATGGCTACTCCCACTTGCAAATCACGTACCTCTAAAGTGGCATCTCTAAACCAATCCACATAACTTTTTAGCGACTCCTTAACTCTTTGTTTAAGGGTAAGCAAATAAGTTAGCTCATTCTTCCTTTGGCTATTCACCACAAACGCCTTAAGGAACTCACCTAGTAGCTGGTCAAAGGAGACAATGGACCCCTCGGGCAAATTGTTGAACCATTTCATCGCATGCCCAGTTAGAGTAAGCGAAAAGGCCCTGCACATTATCTTATCCTTCCATCCATGTAAACATCAAGGCCTTATAATTTTGCATATGATCATAGGGATTCGTCTTCCTTGTGTACGCAGTTATCTACGACATTTTGAACTTTGGGGGCAGTGGTTTCTGCATGATAGCCGTGCTGAATGGTACTCTTCTCCTCTGGCTCTCTTTCTCAGACACCAACTTCTTCTCTTCCAACACCTGTTCTATCATTTTTTTCATGTCTACAGAGAGAGTGAGTTGATTTCTATTCCTTTCGGCATGGGACAAATCAGGCAAGTCTTCAAACATTATCTCTTTTCCTTTACTTCGGGAGGGATCGCCCCGTGTCATCTGTGTGCACCAGGTAGGGTCAAACTCCGACCCGGCTCTCCAAGTGCTTTCGTCGTCACCACCATTCTTTCTAGCACCTCCGACACCATGTTTTGAGTTAGTACCAGCAAAATTCAACACACTACGGTGATGGCCGAAATACCCTGTCGCAGCCTTGGCACCCTGTTGCCCAGCATCAGGACCCTGTTGCCTAACACCTATCGCAGGCGCAAGTTCTTTCGCTGTCTCATACTCCCATGGAGATCGTACGACAGGGTTCCCACACCCAAAACCTGTCGCATCTTGCCGATTATGAACATTTCCCGCATGGGGCATCTCTTGTGGCAGAGAGGGGTCTGTCGCCACATGATTAGTCTATTGCCTAGCCGCTTGCTGCGGCACCCCGTTGCTCGTCTCTCCTATGAGGTTCTGTACGGTTGCCAGCAGATTCAATTGTGGAAGAACTCCCTTAAACAGGTCCACCATGGCTTTTAGCGCCTGAGTTGTCTCCTCGCTTTGTCGCCTTAAAGCTTCAAATTTTGCCATGGTTACAGTCGTTCTCCCCTCTTCCCTATTCTCCTGGGTTCTTTGGTGAATCGGTTGTTCAAGAGAACTTAAGGAGTTCTCATCACTTCCAGCTCTCACATTAGTTGATCTTGTTCTCACCATCTTGAAAGTTTTGATTGGCTTTTAATACGTTTCCCACAGACGGTGCCAATTGTTGTTGCACAAAACAATAATAAATGCTTGCTGACGTCAATCTCTGTCTTCTCTTCTCCAAAAAGCTTCTGTAAAACAAGAAAAGTCAGAGGAACACAGGGGGTGGTTCCTTGCGTAGGTATTCCGATGCTTAAGTCAGCCAAAGATTCTTGAATATTGGGAAACGTAAAAGCCAGTAGTCAAAAAATTAGCCTGTAAAATAATACCTGTGGCCTATTTATAGGCGAGTAAATTACCTTTGTTGCAAAGTAATTACGTAGAGGGTGATTCCGTCATTTATGAAGAGTTTGTGTTCCATTACGACTCTAATATGTCAAATTCGGGTAGCAGGGGTCTATTGCCCGGCGGGAGATGGATGCGACACACATAGGCGGTAGCTATCTGTCTCTAAGCAGAAGCCTCGGAGCGTTGCCACGTGTATAAGGCAAAAGGATGCTATGTTGTGGCCTTTAGAGGTTTGTTGCATGCGACAGGCCCTCTATCACACGCGAGAGGGGTCTCCCGCAAATGATCTCTTCACAGTCAACGATGTTCTCTCTCCTGATGCCACGTGGCACATTATCATTCCGCCATGTGGCGGTCTTCTTGAGCTTTGTGCTTCGATCTGACGTAACGGTGCTTTGCCATATCAGCTTCTAATGATGACAACTATTATGAGATATGTTATGAGGATATGGTTGTATTATAGGGTACTTAGTATTTAGTAACTTTATCAAAAAATACATTTTATATATAATTAGCTATCCTTAATTGGGAACCATTTACTCATGTTTGAAGAATAAATTCATTTTATTTAAGATTTTTTTAAGGAACACATCGTTTGCTAAAACTATGGCTTTTTTAAATTACAAAATAAATATTTAATAACTGAGAATAGGAATTTTTGGATTCGAATTTAAAAACTTACAATATACCGTAACTTATCTTTAATCACTTAGGGTCTGTTTGCCCTAGTTAGAACTGTTGTAAAAAGTGCTGTTTGAGTAGAGCTTTTTTAAAAGTGTTGTTAAAAGAATTAAATTAGTGTTTGGCAAACTTAATATAAAAGTACTATAGAATGTTGAAAACTATTTACTAGAATTTTTGTATATTTTTTATAAATGAAAAAAATAAAATAATAAACTTTATTAAATTAAATCCCAAGTTTTTAAGTGAAAAAAATAAAACTAAATAAAAATTTTTGTTAATTAAAATTAAACAAATGAAATAAATATAAAAATAACACAAAATAAATAAATTATTATAAAATAATATGAATCCTCTTTTATAATTTTGTAAATTATTGAAAAACAAAGTGAAAATATAAAATTTTCACTAAATACATATTATTAACAATAGCCTTTCTTGGAAAAGTTTTAATTTATAGCTTAATGAAAAAGCTCAAATCTGCTTCCCGCATAAGTTAAAATTTAAAAAATTTGAAAACCAAACACTTGGCTTCTGCTTATAAAGTAAATAAACTTTTTCATAAGCTAGACCAAACATACGCTTAATAAGCTTGAAATCCTACATAACTGATACTTACATATCCAACTTTGCAACGCAAGAGACCACGTCTAATACCCCTCCCCTAACTCGCTGGTGTTGAAGAGCTTGTCCCATGGGACGGCGTGGGTCTTATTAGTTATGTCCCGGGCCGCAATCGCTGAACAGGTTTTACAGGCATTCATAATAAATTTGTTCATAAATTGAAGGATCTCTTCTAGTCTAAAAATTCGTTTGATTTTTAAAATTTTTTAATAAAGATATTAAATTTAATAAATATATTTGAAAAGAAATAACCTTATCTCAAATCAAGCCGAACTTGAATTCTGCCATTTGAAGCGTGATCATTATTTTTGTTTGAAACGTAAAAAAAAATGGATGGCAATTTCGTTTGATCATTGTTTTTAAAAAGTTCCACCCATATCATCTAATGATCATTATCTTCGTTTGAAACGTTAGAAACAAGAAATGGCCATTTTAAGCGTTAGCAGACTTTGGAGGAAAAAAGGGGTTTGGCCCTACAAACATCAATCACATAAAATGAGGATAAGCCTGACGTCTATTTCATAAAGGTTTCTGATATGGAAGATGGCTTTCATGTTTAAAATATTATTAAACGTTTTCTAATTTTTATTATAGGACACATGTTTATCAAAAACTTTTTATATATCAAAAAATTAAACTATCGACGTTGAAGAACTACTTTTGTTACTAAAAATTTAATCAGAAAAATTTTTATATTTTTACATCAGAAGAATTTATTTACGCGGAGTCATTTTTCTTCTGAGAAATTATGAAAAATCTTCACACAGAATTCTCAATAATGAAAGGAATTTGACAAGGTCAAGAAAAGATTATACATAGTTGCGTTGGCCCCACACACTTGGTTTCATCCACTCAATGATTTCATCCGCTCAATAAAATTCCTGAATATCCTGTCAGAGCTACCACCTTGTTTGACACTGTTGGCAACCAGTTCCTTCAGTTGAGCAGCCCTTCTTTTGAAATTTTTATCACCAAGCAAGTTTTCTACCTTGCTTTTGATCTCTTCTTTAGTGATGATCCCTTTTTCATCCCTTTCAAATTTCAGTCCAATCTTCCAAATCTCAGATATGTAGCTCTCATTCAGAAACTGGTCGGCAAAGTAAGGCCAGCACAAGAAAGGAATCCCATTGATGACACCTTCGACGGTAGAATTCCATCCACAGTGACTTAAGAAGCAAGCAATGGAAGGATGAGATAGAACTGCACCTTGTGGTGCCCAACCAACCATCTTACCTTGACTGCCTACTCTTTCCTGAAATCCTTCTGGGAAAACACCATTTTTTCCCTTGGTAAAATCTGGTCTTACAACCCAAAGAAATGGCCTGTTGGAGAGTTCCAGCCCCAGAGCCAGTTCTTGGAATTGGATTTGATCAAAGACTGCGAGGCTTCCAAATGCAACATATATGACTGAACCTGATGGCTGTTGATCAAGCGATTGCAAACAAGTTGTATCCTCTGGCCAGAAATTTCCTGACAAGTTTCCTAGCCGATTGCTTGCTGAAAGTGGGCCGATGGGTGAGACCTTGGGAACCAAATTGAACCCTTCAGTCTCCAAGTCCAAACTAGAGTTGCAAAGCACCCAATCGGCTGTCTCAACACCTTTATGGTTTCCCTCTATAAAATGAAACAGAAATTTTTGTGTGGTAGAGTCACCACCAATGGTGACCCATGGAAAATGAATTTGGTGTATAGCAGGCGTGGTTGGTGACAACTGAAACATCTTATGTTTATTAACTGGAGTACCTGCAAAGCAGATTTCAGCAATCATTGACAACTATCTGAATTTGAACATATCTCTATATTGCAGTGCTTTTCTTACATTTGCTTACAGTTCACTATTGCTTTTTGGATGTTGGCTTCAATAAATGGGGTTGTGGTGTAATTGCATAGTTTGACACATGCTTTTGTTCAATTATTGAGGTTGTGAACTCAATAGGAGGACTTTGGAAATCATGACTAAATTTCAAACATAAACATCACTTCCGTTTGCAAAACATTGTCAATTAGGTAAAGAGAGGTCTTACCGTTTTCATCAATGAGTCCATCATCAATGAGCTTCGGGATGCTAAGATTCAACACTAACTGTAAGACTGAAGCCGGCCATACTGCTGCTCTCCGAATTCTCAACTCCGCTGCAACATCAAGCACCATCCCCATGTTTAAATCAGCTAGAACACATGTAATTTTGTCATCCTCGGATCTATTAACCCTATCAATGAACTTCTTCAGCTCTCTGGGCATAACCTCGCATAATATTTCACTTAACTTCCCTATTTCATTCCTATCCTCCCCATCTTCCAACCCATCTGGGAGTGAAACTAGATGAACACGGCCGTTTTGATCAACCTTCTGGCCAAATGCATCTATGACCCTCCTGTGATTAAACTCTGTGTTAACAAAGCTGATTCTGAAGCCTTGTTTAGCCAAGTTTTTGGACAGTTCCATGAGAGGAATAACATGGCCTTGAGCTGGATATGGTACAACTAGTATATGTGGGTAGCCCATTTCTATTTCTACTCTTTTCCCGTCTTTTGCGGAACTGGGAGCTCGTATCTGATTTATAGGAATTTTTTGTGGTTAAAAATCTATTTCCAATACTGTTCTGGTTAAGCATGTGATTCTTGTAGTGTAATTCCAATGTTGGTTTCAAAAGTGTTTGTATTTGATGTTCACTTTTGTTTTCAAGTGAAGACTTAAAGATAACAGGCTGCGAGTTTATAAAGAGTTATTCTGATAGGAGGCGGCTACCTTGGCTTTGTGACTGGTTCTAGGACTTCTTATTGAATGCTACTTTAGTTTTGCAAGATTAATATTAACTTGTTATTATGAAGTTTTAGTAATTGGTGCAAATTCTATATCTGGGTTTAATCATCTAAGAAATTTAAAAACATATATATTAATCTAAAATATATTGAATTCTGGAGTTGTCACTATTGGAAGAATTTTATCTTTTACTGCTCTCGGTATGAACAGGATTAGTATCAAACCGTAAAACGGATAATGATACCTGTAATTACACTAAAAAAACTATTAATCTATTACATTCATTATAAAGAATTTGAAATGAATTAAAGTGAACAATTGATAAACCAAGTAATTCCCCTTCCCATATAGCTTTAAATGATCTAACATAAATAGGTCAAAAATCACAAAATGAAATGTCAACCTAAAACTTTAAAGATTTTCAGACCTCTTTATCTTTTAAAGAAGGTCACAAACTTGGCTAGCGTACGTTAATTATATAAATAAGTTGAATGTTGATTGAATGAGGATTATGACCCACAAACTTGATTATCACGTTACTTAATTAATAAATATAACTAAGTTAGGAATAATAATCCAAAATTAATTATACGTTCAATTATAAATTTGTTTTAATAAAAAAGATTTTTTTTCATATATGCATGGACTGAAAACACTAAATTATTGTTATATTAAAATTATGATATAACTCAAATTGAGCTTGAGTTAGACAATTTATGAATCAGTATTGAGCTTTGCAGATTAAAACCGGGGATGCTGTATTTTGAATGGTGACATCAACGCTGACGAACACTTTCAACATATAAAACCCATTCTAATGTACTGAGATGGATATGAATAAATTTTCCGGTCTTCCTTTATTTTTCTTACAAAACCCTTATTATTCATATTATTCAATTTATTCAAATGTCCATTCTGTAATTATACCGCCATTTTTACATCAAAAAAAAAAAAATTATACCGCTATTAACCTGCCGATCATTCGTAGCCAGCTTTCTTCTCTCCTTGCTTCCATATCTCTTTGGGCTACCACAAAGGTATGGCTCTCTGTCTCTGTTCAGTGTTTCAATTAAATGGTTTCGTCCTTTCCATATAAAAACCAAAATATTCTTACACTATCAACTTTGTATTAACGAATTTACATAAAGGAGGTTGATGGGAAGGTTGGATGGTTGATATATTGATAATTAAATTTCATTTCTTTTTCTTTTTGCTTTGTTAAACTCATCCAGAAAGTTGATACTAAAGCCGTTAGTCTTTGTTTCGCTTTTTCTTCTTCTTTTCTTTTAGCGGGGGCGGGGGGTTTTTCAGATGTGATTTCGGAAGTATTTTAGGTGACGAGTATTTGGACTATGGTTTTGTGGTGGTGATGATGATGTTTATGTCAGAACGGTGGCTTTGTTGGCCGCAGGGATCTAATTGGTTTTGGTTGTTAATGGCAGTGTAGAATGAGAAATTCAGGATATTATTGCTTGTCTGTCAATTTGATGTTAATAAGTTTTTTAATTTCTAAAAACGTGGAATGGAATTTAAGTTATGAATGAAAATGGATTATAAAGAGGTGTAAGACTAATTGGGATTATTGGTTATGAATGGAAATGGAATTTGTAGATAATTGGCATGGATCTTCTACAATCTTAGTTGAGAAAGTGTATTCCTTTTCCTTCTTGACCTATCAAAATGTTAGATACGGTATTTATCTCTGCCTACCATATCGGCTGACATTCTTTTTATATAACCCAAGCTGACAACCAGATGATAGTTTTATGTTTGCCTGACTGTCAGGAAGATATGTCAACTTTTTTGTTGCCATTGGTGAAGGGTGTTCATGCAGAGGGAAGGCAGTGTATACAAGACCCTTTCCAGATCCCTCAATATACGAGCCTTTTGCTTTGGATTGCCCTTTTGTTATTGATGAAGGGTGTTGAAGAAACAAAGAAGGTCCTGACCAAGGTGCTCAAGGTGGTTCCTTGCTTTTGCAGGGTCAGCCAAGAAGGAAAGGGGGTTTCCATTTTAACAAAGATAAAGGAGAAGATAAGGGGATATGTTTCAGGCCTCATTTTATACTTTGGTAGGAGCACGATCCATGAATTTGTTCAAGAAGCTGAAATATCACACACAAAACCGATAAGGAAGCAAGAAGAAAGCAGAGGATGGTACTCTCTTTCTCTCTCGTATTCTCAATTTTGTTGTTTAATATCTAGTAGTAGTTGAAATTTCCATTGTGCATACTGAGTAGAGATTGATTGCCAGCTCCAACCCCATCTGATTCTTTTTCAAGTTGTATTCTATTCTTGAGTTAAAATGTAAGAGGTAACTGGCATGGAACATAATACCACTTGTGTGATTGAGTTCGGACATTGTCTTCCAGTGAATCCCTTTGTTATTATTGAGTAATTGCTTATCAAGCTCTTGATTTCTTGAGACCAAGTGACTTTGGCAACATGAAAAACAGTTTCATGGGGTAATTGGATAACTGATTTGGTGAAGGTTTCTTTACCAATCGTCTGTATCTCCCTCATAATTCTGTCATTTTGTTTCTCTAAAGCTTTGTTTGGTAAGAAAAAAAAAAGATACGATGTTGCTGCTAAAAACAGTGCCTGACTTCTCAAATTTTATTTTTTGTCCAGAGCTAATTTCTCCCTATGCACTGATAATCCTATTTGTTTTGCCAAATAGAATGATTCTTTATGGTAACTTAATAATAAAAGCATTAAGTTTTTTTCTTCCAACTTTCTGTTTCTTTACATCTCTCGGAGAAGGAAAGTTTTGAAGGTAAGTCCTTGTTAAAATGACGCATCTATGAACAACTAACTAAGATTGCAGTTCAAATATTCCAAAAGCGAAAGGAAATTTAATGGTATTATGGTAATGAAACAATGTCTATATAGATATAGAAGCATGTGCATTGCATTGCTTGTCTTGTCTGAAATGTTATGCGAGCTAATGATTTGCTGAATGTTTGTAGGTTCAAAATCTGCCTTACGCTGTTTCTGTTGTTCACAACAGGGCCAAGACGTGTTAGAAGTGAACATATTGGTAACCAACTAATCCTTGGAAGCACAGCAATGAATTCTCTTCTGGCTAGCAAAAATCTTAGAGGCCTAGGACTCCGCGAAAGGCGTTGGATGCTAAGCAAAGAAGCTGCTTCCATGAATGATCATATCAACTACCAGAATTTAAATTTTCGGGCTGGAAAGTCTTCACCAAATAAAGTGGGTAAGAAAGCAAATTCTTATCAGAGAGGTTGTAATTCTGCTGAATATTGTCGTCAAGGAAAGAAAGGAAAGAAGAACTAGCATCACGACTTAGGAGGGTTTCTAGGATAGGATTTTCATTTGGGTTGCAGCCCACATTTTCCTTGACATTTCCTAGCAATTTCCTCCCTTTTAAGTTTTCTTGCACTTTCTTCTAGTTTCTTTAAATTTCTTGTTTGGTGCTTTGAGATAATTTCCAACATTTAAATTAAACTTGGTTCATAGTATTTTTAGTTTCAAGTTCTTTAGATTTAAATCAAGTTCTTTATTGCTTATGATCTCAAATTCTGCCCATCCCTTGTAATTTCAGTTTTTGCTTGTTAAAATTCACCCAAATCTTAGTTAAATTGATGCCCTATTGAGTTAAATCGATATTGGATCAAAGGAGTTCATAAAGTGTTTGATAAATTGTTGCTGAGGAATCAAATTTCCTGGTTACACCTTGCAAGTCACAGGCTGGCTGTTTTGAATTCAATTCTGTTTGAGCTCAATTGAGGTTGCTGTTTAGGAGTAATTTTAGGCTAGTTCATGCATTAAAATTCATTAGATCTTAGGCTTAAGTCTTGGGACAGTGAATTAGTACTTCTACGTAAACAAGTAAAAGACTTATAGCTTGAAAGGAATTCATTCATGATTAAGGCTGAGGATGTGGTACCTGTTGATTCAGCCATTTCAGACAACTTGAATCTTCTGAAATTAAGTTTCCGGTTTAGTCTCCAAGCCCGTTTTGTGCCAACAGTGGGCCTATAAGTCTAATCTTTGGAGCCATGGAAAATGCCTCTGGCTGCAAGGCAGTGGATATGTCAACTTGATAGCTTCATTCTTTTAACCATAATTTAAGATGTTTTTCTGTGCATTATAGTTGCCAATGCAAGCGCACACAAAGTTCATTGCGTTCACGGGAGGGATTGTCGGCGACAACTTAATCATCTGTCTTTTATTGGTTGTTCTGCAAAGAAAATCTCTGAAAATTAACTATGGCTGAGCAAGTTTTTGACACCTTTTCCTCCAGCTTTCTTAAGATTTATTTGCTATGATTTTGATTAGTTATTATATTTCATTTGAATAATCCAATTTCTCCTATGATCATAGTTATTAAATCGAGATACGTGTTGTATATCGAAATTTTATTTTTGAGAATCGAGTATCGTATCGTAAGATACGAATAAAAATTTTAATTATAAACAATAGATATACATGTAATATATATATTAAAATTAATATTTTTATTAAAATTTTTAATTTATCTATATATTTTTATAAATTTTTAAAAATTCAATTGGGCAATTATTTTCACAAGATCTCACATAGATCGATTCTTGTCAATATACAAAATATGATTTAAGATATAAAAAAATCAATATTTTTTTATATTTTATTATCTTTAAATTTAAAAATTATGATTTAGGATTATAAATGATTTTTTTCATTTGAATCCAAAAAAAATAAAATAAAATTGGGCTGTTAGTAATTTTGTAAGAAAAAGACTTAATTGGACTTGAATTAAATAAAATAAATTGTATCGTATTGTATTAAGAGTATTGCGTATTGTATGATACTTATCGCATATCATACGATTCACTTACGATTCTTAACAAAAACGATATAGCATAGATTCGTATCGTTTTCTATGAGTATCGAATCGTATCGTACAATACGTATTGCGTATAGTATGATATAGATAACTATGCCTATGATTTAATTGCCTTTAGAACAGTGTAGTTGGTGCATCTATTCCATAATTATTGTCAGTTGCAATAATAAGTAGGAAAGCTACTTCTGTGAATGCAATAAATCATCAATTGAACATGTGAAAATTAGAGATAAGGATCTGACCATTTGATCAATAATTCCGTGATCTTTCATTTCTAGGATGCTAAGTCCTAACACCAAGGCTATGCTTGGTAGAGTGGAAAAATGGAAGGAAAGAAAATGGTGGAGGGAAAAATGGAAAGAAAATAGATTTTGATATTGCTTGATAAGACAGAAAATGAGAAGGAAAGAAAAGGAGAGAGAAATGTGTTTTCTCTCCTTCAAGGAAAAATAATCCGTCCAAATTGGACAAAGTTGAGAGAAAAGGTGAGCTTGTGAACAAATTAACTAAGAATACAAAAATACCCTTAACAAAATTTAAAATTATCAATTTTGCCTTTTTTTTTTTTTGCTCCCAAAACCTCTCACTCCCATGTTCACCATACTCTCCCGATCTCTCCTTCTCTGTCGCTAATGTCCTCCTTCCCACCACCATTTGAGCTGTCATTCAAGTTGCTGTTTGCAATGGGCTGGATGATTAGAGCTTGCGTCTGGACTCTGGAGCTCCTTCGTTTTGCCAATTCCTTTCATTTCATTCTAATTAATCAGGTATGTTTTGATCCTTGATTTCTAGCAGCAAAAGCTAGTTGTAACAAAATTCAACTCAACTGCTCTTTGCTTCCATTTTATACTCCTAAATAGTTGGAGTGTTCTCTATTAATTAGACCTGTGAATGATTTTTCTGTAGTAAGAATGAAATAATTGAGCTGCGATTTGTGTTTTAGTTTGGGGAAATTTTGAGTTTGTGTTTATTCAAATTATTTAAAAGTGGGACTGAATCCAATTTAGGTTTCAACTAAGTACTCAACTTTAACAACCACTAAACTATTTTTGATGTAATTTGCTAATTGGAAAATGTTTTCCAAAGATTTTATATTATACGCAGTTCGGCACTATGGATGTAATTTTTAATGCACGATAGTAGTGTTAAATATTATTAATATAGGTTATAGTCATCACTTCAATATCCATTTAGAATCTTTTCCACATCTAAACAACAATCATGGTCAAATTCATTCACTTAATTGGACTAATTACAAAAATGGGTTTGCATTTTTATGTCCTTTAATAATCTCATATATGTTAAAAAGCTTCTGCAATTGGTTGTTCATAGCCCAAATTGAAAACAAACAAAATATCTACACCAAGCTATTATTTGTAGAATTGAATTGATCTTAGTATTCACAAACTAAATTAACAATTTCATGGTAAAAGAAATGAAGAAGTGAATTGAAATACTTGACTACAAGGTTGCATGGAAAGTTGCTAATTAACTTTGCAATGTCACTTGAGTAGGCATGTAGATTAGGCTATGATAAATTTTTATTGGAAGAAGAAAATGAAGAGATCCTCACTAATAATTCTCTTGACATGCATGAACATGATAGTATTGTAGTAAGTTAATGTTCTCTGCCTGCTTGAATGCCTTATCTAATACTATTTTATTGGTTATTGGGTTGTTTGTTTTAAATTGAGAATGGCTTAGTCTTGGGAAGAGAAAGGATTCTTTCAAACAAGTTTGGTGGTGGAGTGGATGAATTGCACCATAAACAATGATTTAGTAACTTCTTTGAATTTTCGTTTTTTAATGTATTCTCATCTATCTTCACCTAGCTAAGTAAAGGAGAAATGCCAAGGGTTTCTTATTGCATGATGAAGTGAAGCTTTTACTTGAGTTTACTAATCTCTTGTAATTTGTTTATCTATGTTTGCACTTCAAAGGCTAGCTACAGTTAATTATAGTTTCTATTTAAAGCAATTTTGATGTTACAATGTTTTAGCAAACAATGTACACAGGAAATGCAAGTATGATGAGAGAAACGGAAATTGTTTGCACAAAAGGAGCTCAAAATTTTTAGTTAGAATGCATCTCAAGAAATGCCTCTGTTTTAGCAGGAAATGCAAACTTCTGGGTTGTTGGATGCGAAGATGGGTGTCTATAGCCTATAGGTAACAAGAATGCTCTATCCTAAACAGACAGATTTTTTATATCTTTATATTGTGTAACAACCATATTTGACTGTCATTTGACAACATTATAGGAATTCCTATTTAGAAATTGTATGATTTTTTTTATCTTCTTGTCTGGTATCTTGCTCTGTTATATCAAGTTCATGATTTTCCCATCTTTTTTTCTTTTCATTTTTACTAGGGGTGGGGTGTTATCATGGTTTTGAGTAGGCATTTCACCATTTTGATTTCAAGAGCAGGCTTTAGACTTGGGCCTTGCATGTGATGTTAGACCTAATAAATCACTACTATGAGATTTCATAAATTGTTTAGCCAATGTACCTTAGTCTTTTTTGCTCATGTTTTTGAAGGTTTATACAAAGTGTGTAAGACATGTATGATCGACCATGATGATGGGATCTACAGCAGCCTTCATAGATTGTGATGAGAGTTGGAAATTGTTGTTGGTCACAAGGAAAGGATCTTTGTATTTGTAGGATCTCTTTAATAGGAACTGTGAGTAATGTACAAATTGTTAATGTTCAGATTGTCAGTTTGATGATGTTTATGTGTATGATTTTCTGGAAAAACCTTTAGTTTGCAAAATGGTGATATACCGATATTCATACTTATGGAGAGTTATATGACCTATTTTCAAAAAATAAAGTTAATGGTAATGAAGCTTGTAGTGCAAAAGAAAGAAGTAGAGAATGGACAACCGAAGAAATAGATTTGGTCCGACTTCAATTTATCATGAAATAAATTGTGAACCATCATCTTTCACATCTGTATCGAATTTTGAAGGGTGATGGCTTTCTTTGGAGTTTTAACTCAACGACATAATGAGCTACTTTTGAAGATGATGAGTGGAACCATTGTTTTTAGGAGTTTTTGTGATAACTGCGAATTCTCCTATTTGTGGAATTAGGTATCTATAAATTTAATTTCAGATGATAATAGATTTGTTGAAATAAATAAATAAATTTATTAAGGGATTGAAATATTTGGAGATTATAATATTTGAGCAATCGATAAATTAAAAAAAATTTAATAATTAGGAATTTAATTCGGGTATAAAAAAAATGTGTGTATATATATGTGATATATATATATATATATATATATATGTACAAATATAATATATAAAATGTTATTTTGAATAAAGTATATATATATAATAAATATAATAATAATAATATGATAAAATATATATTAATAATAATAATATATGATTTAAATACATATATTTATAATATATTTATACTTATATGTGTGTTTTAAAATTATATATAGATGAAGTATAAATTATATTTATCTGTATATATAAAATATATATATATAAATAGTATATGTTATATACATACTTGTAAATATATAATAGATTTATAATATATATTTATAAAAAAAAAAGGGAAGAGAATGTTGTAGCAAGCTTCTCGTGGAAGCTTGTTGCAAATCAATTGAAAGCAAATAAACAAAAATGAAAAAAAAAAACGAGGGGGAATTGATTAGTGGGCCATATGGCAAGTTTCTATTGGATGGAAAAAGCCAAATGGGATTTTCTTGAAGCTTCCACCGACTCTTCTTTATGGCTGTTCTGTCTTACGTTTTTCTTCCTCTGTTTAACGTTTCCTTCCATTTTTCTTTAAGGTTTTCCTACTTTCACACGGTAAATCACTCATATACTTCCACCAAATCATCAAGCATCATTAATAAAAGTTGTTCGTCACTAAAAGAGTCCCTTAAATCTGGAAATTTGTGGTTAAATTCCAGCAAATGGAAGCAGAAAAATTCTGCTGGGAGTCTCGGTTCAAGGTGAGAATCCATGACTGTTTATGTTTTCATTAATTTTACCTATAGTATTGGATTGATTCAAGTATGAATAATCTATTTTATGTTTTGTATGGAACGAAATTGAAGTGTAATGAAATTTGTGGGAATCGGTCATGGAAAATAAATGAAGAAAATCTTGGTAAACTTAATGTATTTGGGTAGGAAACTAGTTTTAGATTATAAATTAAGCTTGATTTGAACATGGGTTAAGGGATGATTGGTGAAATTATAGAAGTGGTTTGATGATTTTGTAAAACAGAGGAGTGACGTGATGATGGCATTAACGATGGTGCGGATGTTTTAACGGGTTTAAGGTGTTTGTTGATAATCTTAAGTGAAATGGAGTATGTTTATAAAGTTGGGTTGGTCAAAGAATGAAAAATTCATGAAGAGGGAATTAAAGAAACTGCCGGCCATAACAGAAAAGAAAGAAAACGAAACAGCAAAGAAAAGAGGAAACAGAAAAGAAAATAGGATAAAAAAAAAAGAAAAGAAAGCAAAATAAAAATAAATATGCAGTGGCGTTGAGAAAGAAAATGTGTAATTTTGTTGAGCTTGATGTATAATTGGTAGAGATTAGTAGAAAATAGATGATAGAACATGGATTAGATGATAAATTACCAAAACAGCCAAGGGATGTGAATATGGGTTCTCTCAACCAAAAACAGGGGCTGATGACTTTGGATGAAATAAGAGTGTTTGATAATAATTCTAAATGGGCAAAAGAAGTTCTTGAAAGTTGGATTAATTGAAGAAGGAATTTGTCTAAGCTTGGACAGGCCATTCGGCCACAATGAATGATGATGATGGTAACATAAATTAGGTGAAGGAAGGGTTAAGAGGAAAACCATAGAGATGAGATTAGATATGGCTGTTTGGGGATATGAATTTATGCAAAATTTAAAATGTAATGAAGAGTAGAATGAATATATTAAATGAGTGAAAAATATTTCTATAAGCTAAACTGAGAAGAAAATAACTAAAAGACAATAAGAATGAAATAACAGGAAGCATTTGATTTAAGCTAGGAAATATGATTATCATGAGAATTTTTATGGTTAATAATGAAAGAATAAAATATAAACGTTAATGAAAATAGTTAAGAATTAATATTGGCCAAGGCATTATATATAGAATATTTATATTGATTATTATTGATTTAAAGAATTAAAGAGAAATAATTAGGATAATAGGATTTTAGTGAAATTAGAATTAGGAAAGGGATTAAATTTAATTATATTTATATTGGTAGCTAATGATAATTAAAATAAATTTAAATTACCATGGGAAATGACAAATTTGAAGATAAGAAATTTTGGAATATTTATTAGAATTACAATATAAGATTTTGAATATAATTCAAAGTTAATTGTGCAGTGAGAAGTACGAGGAATAAAGAGGCGTAAGTGGATTATCGAATTTCATACTGCATGGAAATAGAGGTAAGATACATATATAGGAGTCGTATAAAACATGTTTTATTTGCAATTGAAAATTCAATGAAATCTCGTTTTAATCGTTCTTATCCAATTTCCCTGAATACAAGTATCTTTAATTCCTACAAGTTTAAATATTTCATTATATGAAATGTTTTGCATAAATTGATTTAAATGAAATGATTTATATGCATTGAATTACATTAAATGATTTACATGAAATGAGTACATGATATAATTTACATAAATTAAATTGCATGCAATGACTTACATGAATTGCATTACACGAGTGATGTACATGAATTGATTTACAAGAAATAATTTACATGAATTGAATCGCATGCAACGATTTACATGATTTGAATTATATGAAGTATTTTACACGAATTGAGGTTCGTGAAGTGCTTTACATGAATTGAACTATATAAAATGATTTACATGAACTGAATTTCATGAAAGGATTTACATGAAGTGATTTATATGAAATGATTTACGAGTATATGAAGTGATTTTATGAAATTGATCTCCCTGATGATCGTGCATACGGGACAGTGATGATTAGGCTGGGAGACGTCCCAGACCTTCCCCTTTACATGATATGACTGTGGGAGTTACGGTCGAACCCCACATGCTTACACAGTGAGCACCTGACCAGTGCGAACTGTGAGTGATCGACGATGGCCATTCGTTATAGTGTTTCATAGGATTGGCTAAGGAGTTCCGGATCCGTGGCCTTCCTATACAGGTCCCTTATGGGATATAGTGCGTGCATGAATCTCTGGGAGATTATTTTCTATCGTTAAGTGAAACTTGACTGATAATTGAATTAGTGAATAATTTGATTTACAAGACTAGTGCATGATTTGATTGAAAAGTGACAAAGAAAGTGATATAAGTTTTACAGTATATGTTTTTCTGATGCAAGTGCATTTATCCTATTTTAAGGATTTTAAATGAATCGCATTACTGTACTGATCGAAGTTTCTTAAATTATTGCATTATCTCATGATTTTGAAATTGTTACTATATTGTTTACCGAAGTTGCATACTGAAATGGTCTTATAGCATCGCCTACATAAATGGCTCATACAGTGATTAATGATTCGAGATTGCATCGCATAAATTATAAAATGTTTTATACCGATTATTGATTTGAAATAGCATCACATGAATTGTTAAATGTTTTATATTGATTAATGAATTGAAATTGCATTGCATAAAGTGTTAAACGTTTTATATCGATTAATCGTTTTATCGTCAACTGAATTTACTTTCTATAGTCGCATCTAGGGACCGGAACACGACAAGTATTCTAAAGTACCTTCCGTACTCTACCCGGTTATCTAGTCGACTATAGTATCCTTCCGATACTATCCCTTAGTGAACTACTAAGAAACAAATATTTTTATGCATTTTAATATTTGTACTTAATATGCCTTTTTCTTAATCAATAAAATAAGTGATTTTTATTTAACTGTATTTTATATGCGCTTTTATACATGTTTCTTACTGGGCTTTCCCCAAAGCTCACCCCCCTTCTCACCATCCCAGATAGCTTATCGGTATATACGAAGTCCGCTGCCTTTAGTTAGTTGAAGAAATCGCTAGAGGTTAGAAGTACCAAGTGAACAGGTATATGTCTAGAATTTTATATTTATATTTGGATTTATAAATACACAGTAGATGTGTTTGCGATGGGATGTAAATAGTGTGATGTTATGTTAAAGCATGTTTATGAATTGTAATGAAAATTGTAAAATGAACTTACACTGACACCGAATGCAAACCGATTGATATCAACTAATTGAATGAAAAATATAGTAATTGAAAGGAAAAATTTAGTCTGAATTTCATAATTCTGGATGTTACAAAAGTGGTATCAGAGCAAGGTTTGCCTAGTACGTGTCGGTGTAAGTAAGTTGGAAGTGAGTTACATCTCACACTGCTGTGCATAGTCTGAATATAAATTGTGTGAAAGGGTTAGAAAGTGGAATAAAATGTCGATCGGTTGAGGAATATTGGTAGTTGATAGAAAGAACAAGAAAGATAGTTATTGATATAGTAGGGAGATATTGTGGAGAAAGATACTGAATGACTAGAAATAATTGATAATGATTAATGGAATCAGATTAAGTAAAAGTGATCGAAAGTGATTGATGGTTTTCGAATAATTGGAAATGATAGAATGATCATAATGAAGAGAAATTATATGAGTAGAAGTGAAAATTTCTAGTGGATGATATAGAGATTATGTGGAAATACGAATACAAATGGATGAAATAGGTATTGAATGATTGAAAAAGATTAATTGATATATTTATTTATCAGAGGATAATAGAATGATTTTATGGAAAATGACAGTTCTGGAAATTGATATGAATTATCAAAGGCAAGTGAATTGACAGAAAATGGTGTGAACATGATATTAGAATATTGATATGAATGAACGATAGGATTGATTGCAATGAGTAGTTATGAAAATGATAAGTCTCTAGGTACTGAATTGTCGGAGTACTTGTATCGAATTTGGAGGACTACAATTTTCTTATAATTGATAAAATATACAGCGCATAGGAATTTAAAAAGAAAATAGTAGTTGTTAAAATAATCAAATAAAGGTCTATTCGATAAGGTTCAGAGAGGTATTTGGTGAGGGCCCCACCAGAACTTTCTCTGTCTGAATCGAAATGAGACTAAAAAAAAAATTAAGATGCTTGAGATGAAATATGAATATAGCAAAAATTTATAAGAATATTGGTGTCAGTAAATTGGAAAGAGGATAAATTATGTGCATGAGGAGGGGTACGGTTTAAGTGTAATAATAGAATTGTGGTTGTTTGGAAGTGATAAAATGATTGTAAAGGATATGAATAGTATCGGGATTGATGAAAACAGAAGGGATGCAATAAGATAGTTGATGAATGGTATAGACATTGGATAGAAGACCGTGTATCACCATAAAGGAATAAGATAGATATCGAATGATCGAGACTGATTTACTGAAGTATGTATTATTTGATGATAATAGGACGATTGTATATTATATAATTGATGTAGAGATTGATATGGATCGATAAAGGTAAAAGGATTGATAGTGAATCATGTAAACGGTGTATGAGAATATTAATAGTAATGAGTAAAATGACAGATTGCTAAAAGTAGATATAGAAATCGACAAATCTTAAGGTACTGAAATCGCCGAAGTACCAGTATTGAATTTGGAGGACCAAATTCTTTAAAGGTGGGGAGGATGTGATAACTGCGAATTCTCCTATTTGTGGAATTAGGTATCTATAAATTTAATTTCAGATGATAATAGATTTGTTGAAATAAATAAATAAATTTATTAAGGGATTGAAATATTTGGAGATTATAATATTTGAGCAATCGATAAATTAAAAAAAATTTAATAATTAGGAATTTAATTCGGGTATAAAAAAAATGTGTGTATATATATGTGATTATATATTATATATATATGTACAAATATAAAAGTGTGTATATATATATATATATATATATAATAATAATAATAAATGTTATTTTGAATTAAAGTATATATATTAATAAATAATAAAATAGAAAAATATATGATTTAAGAATTACATATATTTATAATCTAATTTATACTTATATGTGTGTTTTAAAATTATATATAGATGAAGTATAAATTATATTTATCTGTATATATAAAATATATATAAATAGTATATGTTATATACATACTTGTAAATATATAATAGATTTATAATATATATTTATAAAAAAAAAAAAAAGGGAAGAGAATGTTGTAGCAAGCTTCTCGTGGAAGCTTGTTGCAAATCAATTGAAAGCAAATAAACAAAAATGAAAAAAAAAACGAGGGGGAATTGATTAGTGGGCCATATGGCAAGTTTCTATTGGATGGCAAAAGCCAAATGGGATTTTCTTGAAGCTTCCACCGACTCTTCTTTATGGCTGTTCTGTCTTACGTTTTTCTTCCTCTGTTTAACGTTTCCTTCCATTTTTCTTTAAGGTTTTCCTACTTTCACACGGTAAATCACTCATATACTTCCACCAAATCATCAAGCATCATTAATAAAAGTTGTTCGTCACTAAAAGAGTCCCTTAAATCTGGAAATTTGTGGTTAAATTCCAGCAAATGGAAGCAGAAAAATTCTGCTGGGAGTCTCGGTTCAAGGTGAGAATCCATGACTGTTTATGTTTTCATTAATTTTACCTATAGTATTGGATTGATTCAAGTATGAATAATCTATTTTATGTTTTGTATGGAACGAAATTGAAGTGTAATGAAATTTGTGGGAATCGGTCATGGAAAATAAATGAAGAAAATCTTGGTAAACTTAATGTATTTGGGTAGGAAACTAGTTTTAGATTATAAATTAAGCTTGATTTGAACATGGGTTAAGGGATGATTGGTGAAATTATAGAAGTGGTTTGATGATTTTGTAAAACAGAGGAGTGGCGTGATGATGGCATTAACGATGGTGCGGATGTTTTAACGGGTTTAAGGTGTTTGTTGATAATCTTAAGTGAAATGGAGTATGTTTATAAAGTTGGGTTGGTCAAAGAATGAAAAATTCATGAAGAGGGAATTAAAGAAACTGCCGGCCATAACAGAAAAGAAAGAAAACGAAACAGCAAAGAAAAGAGGAAACAGAAAAGAAAATAGGATAAAAAAAAAGAAAAGAAAGCAAAATAAAAATAAATATGCAGTGGCGTTGAGAAAGAAAATGTGTAATTTTGTTGAGCTTGATGTATAATTGGTAGAGATTAGTAGAAAATAGATGATAGAACATGGATTAGATGATAAATTACCAAAACAGCCAAGGGATGTGAATATGGGTTCTCTCAACCAAAAACAGGGGCTGATGACTTTGGATGAAATAAGAGTGTTTGATAATAATTCTAAATGGGCAAAAGAAGTTCTTGAAAGTTGGATTAATTGAAGAAGGAATTTGTCTAAGCTTGGACAGGCCATTCGGCCACAATGAATGATGATGATGGTAACATAAATTAGGTGAAGGAAGGGTTAAGAGGACAACCATAGAGATGAGATTAGATATGGCTGTTTGGGGATATGAATTTATGCAAAATTTAAAATGTAATGAAGAGTAGAATGAATATATTAAATGAGTGAAAAATATTTCTATAAGCTAAACTGAGAAGAAAATAACTAAAAGACAATAAGAATGAAATAACAGGAAGCATTTGATTTAAGCTAGGAAATATGATTATCATGAGAATTTTTATGGTTAATAATGAAAGAATAAAATATAAACGTTAATGAAAATAGTTAAGAATTAATATTGGCCAAGGCATTATATATAGAATATTTATATTGATTATTATTGATTTAAAGAATTAAAGAGAAATAATTAGGATAATAGGATTTTAGTGAAATTAGAATTAGGAAAGGGATTAAATTTAATTATATTTATATTGGTAGCTAATGATAATTAAAATAAATTTAAATTACCATGGGAAATGACAAATTTGAAGATAAGAAATTTTGGAATATTTATTAGAATTACAATATAAGATTTTGAATATAATTCAAAGTTAATTGTGCAGTGAGAAGTACGAGGAATAAAGAGGCGTAAGTGGATTATCGAATTTCATACTGCATGGAAATAGAGGTAAGATACATATATAGGAGTCGTATAAAACATGTTTTATTTGCAATTGAAAATTCAATGAAATCTCGTTTTAATCGTTCTTATCCAATTTCCCTGAATACAAGTATCTTTAATTCCTACAAGTTTAAATATTTCATTATATGAAATGTTTTGCATAAATTGATTTAAATGAAATGATTTATATGCATTGAATTACATTAAATGATTTACATGAAATGAGTACATGATATAATTTACATAAATTAAATTGCATGCAATGACTTACATGAATTGCATTACACGAGTGATGTACATGAATTGATTTACAAGAAATAATTTACATGAATTGAATCGCATGCAACGATTTACATGATTTGAATTATATGAAGTATTTTACACGAATTGAGGTTCGTGAAGTGCTTTACATGAATTGAACTATATAAAATGATTTACATGAACTGAATTTCATGAAAGGATTTACATGAAGTGATTTATATGAAATGATTTACGAGTATATGAAGTGATTTTATGAAATTGATCTCCCTGATGATCGTGCATACGGGACAGTGATGATTAGGCTGGGAGACGTCCCAGACCTTCCCCTTTACATGATATGACTGTGGGAGTTACGGTCGAACCCCACATGCTTACACAGTGAGCACCTGACCAGTGCGAACTGTGAGTGATCGACGATGGCCATTCGTTATAGTGTTTCATAGGATTGGCTAAGGAGTTCCGGATCCCTGGCCTTCCTATACAGGTCCCTTATGGGATATAGTGCGTGCATGAATCTCTGGGAGATTATTTTCTATCGTTAAGTGAAACTTGACTGATAATTGAATTAGTGAATAATTTGATTTACAAGACTAGTGCATGATTTGATTGAAAAGTGACAAAGAAAGTGATATAAGTTTTACAGTATATGTTTTTCTGATGCAAGTGCATTTATCCTATTTTAAGGATTTTAAATGAATCGCATTACTGTACTGATCGAAGTTTCTTAAATTATTGCATTATCTCATGATTTTGAAATTGTTACTATATTGTTTACCGAAGTTGCATACTGAAATGGTCTTATAGCATCGCCTACATAAATGGCTCATACAGTGATTAATGATTCGAGATTGCATCGCATAAATTATAAAATGTTTTATACCGATTATTGATTTGAAATAGCATCACATGAATTGTTAAATGTTTTATATTGATTAATGAATTGAAATTGCATTGCATAAAGTGTTAAACGTTTTATATCGATTAATCGTTTTATCGTCAACTGAATTTACTTTCTATAGTCGCATCTAGGGACCGGAACACGACAAGTATTCTAAAGTACCTTCCGTACTCTACCCGGTTATCTAGTCGACTATAGTATCCTTCCGATACTATCCCTTAGTGAACTACTAAGAAACAAATATTTTTATGCATTTTAATATTTGTACTTAATATGCCTTTTTCTTAATCAATAAAATAAGTGATTTTTATTTAACTGTATTTTATATGCGCTTTTATACATGTTTCTTACTGGGCTTTCCCCAAAGCTCACCCCCCTTCTCACCATCCCAGATAGCTTATCGGTATATACGAAGTCCGCTGCCTTTAGTTAGTTGAAGAAATCGCTAGAGGTTAGAAGTACCAAGTGAACAGGTATATGTCTAGAATTTTATATTTATATTTGGATTTATAAATACACAGTAGATGTGTTTGCGATGGGATGTAAATAGTGTGATGTTATGTTAAAGCATGTTTATGAATTGTAATGAAAATTGTAAAATGAACTTACACTGACACCGAATGCAAACCGATTGATATCAACTAATTGAATGAAAAATATAGTAATTGAAAGGAAAAATTTAGTCTGAATTTCATAATTCTGGATGTTACAGTTTTTGTTTATAGTACTTATATTGCTTTGAGCATATAGAAATAAACTTGGATGGCATGGCAGTAACAGTTTCATCTCATTACCCGAGATGCTTTAATGTACATCAATTTTCATGGTTTTCTTTATTATCTGGTGGATTGACTTTTGGCATAGTAGGTATCTTGTATAAAAATGATTCTATTAGCATTAGGCATTATTCATGGTTGAGCATTTAACATCTATCACTTTATTAATTCTGCATTTGGCATGTCAAATTGCTTATCCAAAAATGTTCTTACATGCACGAGAATTATGATATTGCTTGTACGTTTGTTAAGCTTTCATATTTGTATGAGAGGTAGGATGTAAAACTATTATTAATTATAAATAAATAAATAAATAATTAATATTAATTAATTGATCATTAATCATAAATTAATATTAATTAATTTATTATAATAATAATTTATTTATTTAAAATTTAATTATGTATGATTAATTATTAATTAAATAATTATTAATAATTAAATATTAATCATTAACTGATAGTTAAATAATAATTAATCAATAATGAATAAATTAATTAATAATTAATTAAATAACAAAAATTAATTATTAATTAATTATTTTAACAAATTTTTGTTTAAAAATATCTCATTGAAAATGAAAACTCAATAAATGCAAAGGAAAAAAATTACAGTTAACAAATATTTTTATAAGGGGCAAAATGGTAAAATCATTTTATTTTTAATTTTCTTTCCTTTCACTTTTTCACTCTACCAAGCGATAGAAACAAAAAAAATTATTTTCCATTCATTTTTTCATATTTCTTACCAAACACGCTTAAGGAAAAAAAATTAATGTTTTCCATCTTCCTATTTTTCTCTCCTTCTAATTTTCCATCTCTCAACTTTTCTGTCTACCCTACCAAGCAAAGCCTAAGAGTGCAGCTGCAACAGGACAGAAGACAACTCGCTTGATTCCATTCTTCTCTGCAATTTTCGAGGCTCAATCTTATGCTCTGATCTACAAGGACACGATTTATATTGCTGTTTCGAATCAAAACAGGGAAACTCTGATCCCACACATCTTCTTTCATTACCAATATATCCCAAGGCACATTTATAATTGAACTCCATGTTTAACACATCTAATTTGAAGCCATGTTTGACTAAGCTTGGTGAAAGCTCCATTAAAGGAATCACATGGCCTTGTGCCAGGTATGGAATAACCAGAATATGTTGATTGTTCATCTCCTCTTCTTGTTTTGCTTCAAAGGTTGGCATTTGATCTTTGAACTCAATTGTCCATGTAACTTCTATCAGTGACCTGGAGCAAACAGCCAGTAGACATTGCCTTTCATGTTGTTCCATGATAGTGGAATCTTGAATTTGGAAATACTATCCCTCTTGTTCTTCCTTCCAATTTTAAAATCATGCATTATTTCATTATATTAATGTTCTCATTTTGTTTATGAAATAATTATTCAAAAAAATAAAGTTAAAAAGTTATCTTTTTATTATGTTGGATATAAAAATAACAAATAAATAAATTGAGAATAAAATTATTGATTTAAATTGGACATAAAAATAACAAATAAATAAATTGAGAATAAAATTATTGATTTAAATTGGACGAATATTTTGCTCTCACATTTAAAAAGATTGAATTTGAAGAAATTGAAAAAAAAAAACAATTTTATACTTTCTTTTACTCTCTCATTTCCCTCCAATGAAATGAGGAAACAATATTTTTATATTTTCTCCCTTATCAAAAATAATATAAAAAATAAGAAAATAGAAAAAAATTATTAATTTTCTCTCTTATAAAAAATAATATAAAAATAAGAAAATAGAAAAAAATTATTAAGTACTGAGAATCCGACTTTGACTTTACTGTTATTCAATATCGTTTATCGTTGAAAGTTGAAGCAGACAATGTTGATTTTGCATTGGCTTAATAGCCAAATAAGCCCTCAACCTTTAGCCCAAAATGGAATTCAACCCTCAACGTTTTATTGCATTAAATTCAGTTCATAAACTTTTATTTCAATGGAAATAAACCCTCAACCTTTTACAATTATGCAATTAAGTCAAAATCTGTTAAATGACACTAACTGCCATTAGTTTTGCATACGTGGCAGCTGACGTGGATAGCTTAGTTAACTGCCACGTGGCATGCCACGTATGTAAAACTAACGGCAGTTAGTTCATTTAACAGATTTGGTCTATTTCCACTTAAACAAAAGTTTATGGACTGAATTTCATGCAATAAAACGTTGAAGGCTGAATTCCATTTTGAGCTAAAGGTTGAGGGCTTATTTAACTATTAAGTTATTTTGCATTTTAATTTGCCAAGTTGTTTGAATTGTGGGCGAATGTAACATTCTGACCTTGATTAATTTTCATTATAAGAATTGTGGAAAAGTTGGATCAATTGAAAGTAGCTAAAAAGAGGATGACGGTTTTCACAAAAAAAAGAAAGGAGATACTTTGTCAGTTGACGGCACGTCACTACCTCAGAACATAAGTTTGGCCAATTGGAAGTAGCGAAAAACGGCTTGACATTTTTCCCAAAAAAAGAAGGAAGATGACGAGTCAGATGACGTTCACGTCCAGAAAGGTGACAAAAGTTTGATTGATTGAATGTGGCTAAAAAAAGGCTGGCGTTTTTCACAAAAAATTAATAAGATGACGTTGCAGATGACGTTACGTCAGAAACGCAACATTGTTTTTATTTGACACTATAAACACCGATTCTAATGCACTGAGCTGGATATCAATGAATTAATTGAACTTTCTTCCTTCTCATTTTCTGGTCTTTCATCTGTTTCTTACAGAGCCCTTATTATTCATATTATATTCCAGTTATTCAAATTCCATTTTGCGACATGCACCGTCATTAACCTGCGGATCATTCTTAGTCGGCTTTCTTCTCTCACTGCTTGCGCATCTTTTTGGGCTACCACAAGGGTAAGGCTGTCTGTCTGTCTGTTCAGTGTTTCGATTAAATGGTTTCGTACTTTTAATATTAAAACCAAAATATTCTAACACTATCAACTTTGTATTAACGAGTTCAGATAAACGAGGTTGATGGGAAGGTTGGGTGGTTGACAAAGTCGGCACGTTGTAGAGCCCTCAGTCATGAACAATTTTCCTCCCTCTAATTTGATATATTGGTGGTGTTTTTGGTTGTTAATGGTAGTATAGGGATGAGAAATTCAGGAGATTATTGCTTGCCTATGGAAAGATATGAAGCAGAGAAGAACCGGAAAGAAAAATGAAGAAAGAGTTAAAAATTTTTTTGGAAAAGTTATTGTTTTGGATTGCATTGTTCATTAATTTATACAAACATCAAACAAAAATTTAAACTTAACAACTCCTAACAACTACCTTACATGTTTGCCTAATAAAATGGATTACCACAACCTTATCATATCAAGAACTACCTAAAACCTGATGCAACATGACAAGTAATGGGCAGAACATGTCAAAAAGTGATAGTAGAAATGCCACTCAAGCTTCTTCAACTACTAACACCTATCAATTTTAAGTTAATAGGTTTTTTAAATTCTAGAAGTGTGGAATGGAATTTAAGTTATGAATGAAAATGGATTACGAAGAGATCTATGACTAATTGGGATTTTTGCTTATGAATGGAAATGAAATTTTTGCTTATGAATGGAAATTTATTCTTTTTCCTTCTTGACCTATTAAAATGTTTGATACAGTATTTGTCTCTGTCAACCATACATGGCAGAATTTAATTATCTGGTGGCTCTTGATATGGTAATTTCATGGGCTGTTTTTTGGCTGTTTTTCCTCAATTTGGTATCCTTGAAACCAGTTGATTTCAATAACATTCCTTTAATATAGGCTGACATTTCTTTGCATATAGGCCAAGCTGAAAACCTTATCACAGTTTTATGTTTGCCTGACTGTCAGAAAGATATGTTTACTTTTTCATTGCCGTTGGTGAAGGGTGTTTATGCAAAAGGAAGACAATTTACCTTACGGGAAAGCAGTCTTATGCACTGAGTTGCCCTTTTTTTACTAGTGAAGGGTGTTGAAGAATCAGATAAGGTACCATTTGTAACCAAATCTGATAAAAAAAATCAATTTGTAAACAATTAAGACTTAATCTAGTAGTTGTTACCCTTCTTTAGGAAGAATTAGGTCTAATGTTCTATTCTCTACTCTCCCTTGTACCTCTTATGAACCAAAAAAAAAAATTATGCGGCAATAATCCATGTGCATGCAGGGTTGCATGTCTATTATTTTGTTGATAATTTAATGGCCATTTGGAGATGGTTACTGGACAGCTTTTGCTTTCGTAATTAATATTGGTAATTCTTCCAACAACATCTCATTTTCTTTTAATTCTTCTATCTTTAGTAATGAATTTGTAACCAATTATTTATAATAATGATGAATTTATTTGATTAATTTAAAACTATCAAAATATAGTAATCGACAACTATTAACCGGCCAAGCCAACGATCATTGACTATTCGAAAGAAACATAAATCTCTAAGGACTATAATTCCCATTGGCTAGCATTAATATTTCACAGAAAGAAAGAAAACGTCAAATCTTTGAAAATTCTAAAAGCTTTTCTTAATATGATAAGCACATAACGTTACTATTACATTATATATAAAATGGATTCTAATATGTGCATTGTAAGGTGACATCATCTCTGATGAGCACTCTCCAATTCTAGTTGCTGCATTGCAAGTCGGGTGGGTGACATCAGCTCTGACCTATCCTAAGTGTTGCAATGTAAATCAGCTGACATCACTTTGACCGATCCTAATATGTGCATTGTGAGGTGACATAGCTCTGATGAGTACTCTCCCATTCTACTTGCGGCATTATAAGTCGGGTGGGTGACATCAGCTCCGACCTATCCTAAGGGTTGCAATGTAAATCAGCTGACATCACTCTGACCGATCTAATATGTCATTATGAGGTGACATAGCTCTGATGAGCACTCTCCCATTCTACTTGCGGCATTGTAAGTCGAGTGGGTGACATCAGCTATGACCTATCCTAAGTGGTGCAATGCAAATCAGCTGACATCACTCTGACCGATCCTAATATGTGCGTTGTGAGGTGACATTAGCTCTGACCTATCCTAAGTGGTGCAATGTAAATCAGCTGACATCACTCTGACCGACCCTAATATGTGCATTGTGAGGTGACATCAGCTCTGACCTATCCTAAGTGGTGCAATGTAAATCAGCTGACATTTCTTTTTATATACCCAAGCTGATAACCTGATCACAGTTTTATGTTTGCCTGACCGTCAGAAAGATATGTCAACTTTTTCATTGCCGTTGGTGAAGGGTGTTAATGCAGAGGAAAGGCAGCGTACCGTACAGGAATGCAGCCTTATGCACTGGGTTACCCTTTTTTTACTGGTGAAGGGTGTTGAAGAAACAGAGAAGGTCCTGGAGAAGGTGCTCAAGGTGGTTCCCTTGCTTTGCAGGCTCAGCCAAGAAGGAAAGGGGGTTTCCATTGTAAGGAAGATGAAGAAGATGATAAAGGGATATGTTTCAGGACTCATTTTATACATTGGTAACAGCAGGATCCGTGAATTTGCTCATGAAGCTGAAATATCTCACACAAAACCAATTAGAAAGAACAGAGGATGGTACATTTTTCTCTCTCTCTCGTATTCTCACTTTTGTTGTTTAATATCTAGTCGTAGTTGAAATTTCCATTGTGCATACTGAGCAGAGATAGATTGCCAGCTCCAACCTCATCTGATTCTTTTTCAAGTTGTATTCTATTCTTGAGTTAAAATCTAAGAGGTAACTGGCAAGGAACATAGTACCATTTGTGTGATTGAGTTTGGACATTGTCTTCTAATGAATCCCTTTGTTATTATCAGTAATTGCTTATCAAGCTCTCGATTTCTTGAGACCAAGTGATTTTGGCAACATGAAAAACAGTTTCATGGGGTAATTGGATAACTGATTTGATGAAAGTTACTTTTCCAACCTTCTGTATCTCCATCATAATTCTGTCTTTTTGTTTCTCTAAAGCTTTGTTTGGTAAGGCAAAAAAAAGATGTTGCTGCTGAAAAACAGTGCTTGACTTCTCAAATTTTATTTTCTGTCCAGAGCTAATTTCCCCCTATGCACTGTTAATCCGATTTGTTTTGCCAAATATAATGATTCTTTGTAGTAAATAATAAAAGCACTAAGTTTCTTTTTTTTCAACTTCCTGTTTCTTTACATCTCTCTGAGAAGGAAAGTTTTGAAGGAAAAATCTTTGTTAAAATGACGCATCTATTAACAACTAACTAAGATTGCAGTTCAAATATTCCAAAAGCCAAAGAAAATTTAATGGTATTATGGTAATGAAACAATGTCTAAACGGATATAGAAGCATGTGCATTGCATTACTTTGCTTGTCTGAAATGTTATGCTAGCTAATGATTTGCTGAATGTTTCTAGGCTTAAAGTCTGCCTTATGCTGTTACTGTTGTTCACAACCGAGCCAAGAATTGTTAGAGGTAACCAACTAATCCCTGGGGGCCCAGCAATGAATTCTCTTCTGGCAAGCAAAAATCTTAGAGGCCTTGCTCTCAGTGAAAGACGTTGGATGCTGGGCAAAGAAGCTGCTTCCATGAATGATCATATCAACTACCAGAATTTAAATTTTCCGCCTACAAAGTCTTCACCAAATAAAGGGGGCAAGAAGGCAAATTCTTATAGGAGAGGTTGCAACCCTGCTGAATATTGTCGTGGAGGAAAGAAAGGGAAGAACTAGCATTCTAGGATAGGATTTTCATTTGGTTTTGGCTGATACGGGCTTATAAAGAAGAGATGCAGACAGCCGAGCCCATTTAACCAGCGAGCCCATGCAGCTAAGTAATTAGTAATTAAATAAATACTTATGTTAGCTATATGATGAATTAAGGAAGTAAATGTAAGTAACGAGGAGTATATATTGTAAGAAGCAGACAGTGAATGACAAGATTGTTACTCAAAAAGATATTGTCACACACTCTCTCTCTCTATTGTGGTATACCTTTCTTTTTCTCTGTCTTGGTACGCAGGTGACGGTTCTGAAGTTCCTGGCAGAACCTCTTTGATATTCCTTCATATTTGCATCGGATCATTCTACATTCCTCATCCAATTGTGTGCTCATCATAGGCAGCCTAAATTTTCCTTCACATTTCCTAGCAATTTCCTTCCTTTTATTTTTTCTTGCACTTTCTTCTACTTTCTTTAAATTTCTTGTTTACTGTTTTGAGATAATTTTCAACATTTAAATTAAACTTGGTTCATAGTATTTTTAGTTTCAAGTTCTTTAGATGTAAATCAAGTTCTTTATCGCTTATGATCTCAAATTCTGCCCAGCCCTTGTAATTTCAGTTTTTGCTTGTTAAAATTCACCCAAATCTTAGTTAAATTGATGCCCTATAGAGTTAAGTTGGTATTGGATCAAAGGAGTTCATAATGTGTTTGATAAATTGTTGCAGGTTACACTTGCAAGTCGCAGTCTGGCTGTTTTGAATTCAATTCTGTTTGAGCTAAATTGTGGATGCTGTTTAGGAGTAATTTTAGGTTAGTTCATGCACTAAAATTCATTAGATCTTAGGCTTAAGTCTTAGGACAGTGAATTAGTACTTCTATGTAAACAAGTAAAAGACTTATAGCTTAAAAGGAATTCATTCGTTATTAAGGCTGAGGATGTGGTACCTGTTGATTCAGCCATTTCAGACAACTGGAATCTTCTGAAACCAAGTTTCCGGTTTAGTCTCCAAGCCCGTTTGGTGCCAACAGTGGGCCTATAAGTCTAATCTTGTTTTGTTTCAAAGGCTCGCATTTGATCTTTGAACTCAATTGTCCATGCAACTTCTATCAGTGACGTGGAGGAAACAGCCGGTAGACATTGCCTTTCAAGTTGTTCCATATCAGTGGAATCTTGAATTTGGAAATACTATTCCTCTTGTTCTTCCTTCCAATTTTAAAATCATGCATTATTTCAGTATATTAATCACTACAAGAAATTGAACTTTCAGTGACAAAATTTTTGAGACGAAAATTTCCGTAACAAGTTTTTATGGATTTACAATGGATTTGTGACGGAACAAAGAAAAAATTTTAGCGACAATATTAGCCATGGATTTTCCACAGAAAATCATTGCAAATTTGCAACGGAATAAATTCCGTCATGAATTTCGAAGCTAAAGAGGCTAGCATAAATAGTGTTTGTCCTCGTTAAATTTTCGACGGATTTTGAGACAGAATTTTCGTTGCAAAATCCGTCTCTAAACGTTTGAGACGGAATTTGTGACAGAAAATTTCGTCTCAAAATCTCTCAAGAAATAAAAAAAGAAATATAAGGGTTTTGAGACGAAATTTTTCGTTGCAAATTCTGTCTCTAAAGTTTGAGACGGAATTTTGCAACGGAAAATTTCATCTCAAAACCCCTTATATTTTTTTTTTATTTCCTAAGAAATTTTGAGACGAAATTTCTGTTGCAAAATTCCGTCTGTAATTTTTGAGACGGAATTTGCGACGGAAAATTCCGTCTCAAAGCCCTACTTATTTCTTTTTTTATTTTTCCAAGGATTTTGAGACGGAATTTTCTGTCACAAATTCTGTCTCAAAACCCCTTATATTTCTTTTTTTATTTCTTGAGAAATTTTGAGACGGAATTTTCGTTGCAAAATTTCGTCTGTAATTTTTCAGATGGAATTTGAGACGGAAAATTCCGTCTCAAAGCCCTACTTATTTCTTTTTTATTTTTTTCAAGGGTTTTGAGACGGAATTTTCCGTTGCAAATTGCATCTCAAAACCCTTTTTTTTTTTGTTTTCTTAAGGGTTTTGAGACGGAATTTCCATTGCAAAATTTCGTCCGTAATTTTTGAGGCGGAATCTGTGACGGAATATTCAGTCTCAAAATCTCTTAAAAGAAATAAATAAGGTTTTGAGACAGAATTTTTCATTGCAAATTCCATCTCAAACTTTAGAGACGGAATTTGTAACGGAAAATTTCGTTTCAAAACCCCTATTTATTTCCTTTTTTATTTTTTCAAGGGTTTTAAGACGGAATTTTCCGTTGCAAATTCCATCTCTAAAGTTTGAGATAGAATCTATGACGGAAAATTTCGTCTCGAAACCTCTATTTATTTCCTTTTTTACTATTTCAAGGGTTTTGAGACGGAATTTCCGTTGCAAAATTCCGTATCTAATGTTTGAGACGGAATTTGCAATGGAAAATTTCGTTTCAAAACCGCTTAAGAAAATAAAAAACAAATTAAGGGGTTTTGAGACGGAATCTGTGACAGAATATTTCGTCTCAAAATCACTTAAAGAAATAAAAAAGAAATAAATAGGGTTTTGAGACGGAATTTTTCATTGCAAATTCTGTCTCAAAACCCCCTTAAATTTGTTCTTATTTTCTTAAGAGGTTTTGAGACGGAATTTTCGTTGCAAATTCCGTCTGAAAAATTAGAGACGGAATTTTGTAACAAAAATTCCGTCTCAAAATCTTCAAATAAATAAAAAAATAAATATTTAAAAGTTTTAAGACAAAATTTTCGTTACAAAATTTTTCTTAAAATTTAAAGACCGAATATAAACTAATAGAGTAATATAAAATATAATATCATAATTTTTTTTTTAGTTTAATGTTGTATAATAATTTTTAGAGTATATAAATTATAAGTAATATCATTTAAATATAAAAAATATAGTAATATTTTTATCTTCTAAATGAAATAATATTACTGAATTTATATTAAAAATATATTAAAATTTTGAGACGGATTTTGCGGATTTTGCTACCACAAATCCGTCTCAAAATTTTTCTTCAATTCCCGCGCGCATGAATGTAGTTTACCGCGCCTGCCATTTTCTTCGATTCCCGTTAGCTAAAAAAAAAAAATCAAAAGCAAGCAGAATCGGCCTTCCTCACCCAACTGTCCCTCACCCCGACTCCTCCCGCCGGCCACACCCACTCACATCCGGTGCCGACGTCAGCCCTGCCACCCTTCCCGCGCCTTGTCACCGCCTCGAACTCCCCTGCCCGCGCCTCGCCACTGCCTCCCCACTGCCTCTCCCGTTCGCGCCTCTACAGTGTCGACCCAAGCTGCTGCCGCCCGTCACTCCCCCAACATCTGGCGCCGGCAGCCTACTCCCTTGACAAATTTTTGTGGAGGTAAAAATGGTTTTTATCTTTTCGGTCTTCACTTGCATTGTTCTGTTAATTCATTTTCTTTTATTCATTTTCGGTCTTCTCTAGTTGATGATTGCTGAAGCTATGATCTTAACAGATGAAAGAATAAAATCTTTATTCTTTAACAAGGGTAAATTTTACTAAGATATAAGCATAAGTAATAGGAACTTATAAATTATAAAGTTCTTCGCACTGTAATTAAGTTGGGGTTATTCATCATTCAGTAGGTAGATGTAATATAAATTTTCTTGTTAGGTTTTGTAAGTAACAGACTTCTATCACAAATGCCCATGGATATTGTGATTGGTCTTGAGCTGAACATAGAACTAAAGAACCAAATGAGAACTGCTTGATGTCAATAGCCTGCTTTGCAAAACACACATTTTCTGTCCCAAACTTGAACTTTAAGTCTTTTTTCTCCAGTCCCCTGTGAGAATGGGTAATTTGTCTATGCTATTTTTGTTCTTTCTGATTATATAGCAATATCTCCCAAAAATGTTGCTTGTATAGGTTATAGAAGCTATAGCATCCTTGGTGTTCTGATATAGTAATATCATATAAGTAAGTTAATGTACATGCTCAATAGATTTGCACATTGTTGGTATACTCTTTCTATGTTCCCTTTCGCATTCTTGGCTATGACCGTAGTTAATGACTATGATACAGGGGCTTGCATGCAGTGGTTTGTCCGTGGTATGAGAACCATTCAAGGATCACTAATTGTTTCTTCCTTTGTCAACATCATCCTTGGTTATGGCAGAGCATGGGGGGAGCTAACGAGGTACTAGCGAATGTAGTTTTTAACATCAATTGATACTACCTATCTTATTTACTGTTTGCAGCTCCTTGCCTGCTTGTCAGTTCTTGAGATATTTGTTCAGTAAATTAACAATTTTTCATCACTTATTTTTCTAATACTTTTTTCTCTGACCACTTGTTCTCTAGATTCTTTAGTCCCATAGTTGTCGTTCCAGTGGTTTGTCTCGTTGGTCTTAGTCTGTTTGCAAGAGGCTTCCTGTTGGTAATTTTCTTTGAAAACTTTTGTGCTTGGTTGGGGCTGATAATAAACTTATATGAACTGCTCTTTGATGCAATTCACTTATGATACAGCTACGTAACTGTGTGGAAATTGGCCTGCCTATGCTTATTCTGCTGATTATTTCTCTAACAGGTAATATAAATTAATCTGAGTTAAACGTCTCATGCTAACATTCTTCTTTATTAATTTGACGAGAATACTTATTTGCTGCAGTACCTGAAGTGCGTCCATTCAAGGGCCCATCTAATACTTGAGAGGTTTGCTTTGCTTTTCTGCATTGGAATTATCTGGGCTTTTGCTGCTATCCTCACTGCTTCTGGTGCTTACAACAATGTTAAGACTGCCAGTAAAATGAGTTGCCGCACAGATCGATTGTACCTAATGTCATCTGCTCCATGGTATGGTTATGATGTGCTGCTCTCCTTGTTTGATTGAGTTATAATTGATTTTGCTAGTCTTCCTTTTTTATGACTCATTATTTCGTGTTATTGTATCTAGGATTAAAATTCCATATCCATTTCAGTGGGGTAATCCCATATTCAGAGCTAACCATGTCTTTGGGATGATAGGTGCTGCATTTGTTTCGTCTGCAGAGGTTAGTCACTATCTTGGAGGATTTCAATTCTATTTAGTATTTTTATTTCGTAAGTTTGATGTATTTGGTTCGCTTAATACAACTTGAAACTTTAGTCTGCATCAAGCTACATAGAGTTTGCTGTGAGAACATTATTTTATGTTCATTTACCTCATCTAGAATCTGAATTTATATATGCTCCTCTGTACGTTTTCTTGGTGAAATAGAGAACTCTGCTGCTTATGAAACTTTTCTAAGCTTTCTACAATTTTCAATGCAGTCGACTGGAACATATTTTGCAGCAGCTCGGCTTTCTGGTGCCACAGCCCCTCCGGCACTTGTAGTCAGCAGAAGTATTGGCTTACAGGTCCTTCCTAGATTGCTGTGCCTTTTTTCTTTTCCTGGAACTTAGTCATCATAATTTATCTAAAATGATAAACTTTAGTCCTGATTCTTGTGATATTAATGTCAGTGGTGAAGATAACTTATTCATCTTGCTTGTAAATGCAGGGTATTGGTATGTTGCTTGAAGGGCTTTTCGGTTCTCTTGTTGGTGCTACTGCATCTGTGTAAGGAAGCATTGGTTTTTTAAAGAGAATTTCTACTTATTAACTGTAAAAAACTGTTATTGATAGGCAGCACCATATTTTAGAACCTTGTTACACTGTCTCTTCGGAATGTATTGCAGTGAAAATGTTGGCCTTCTGGGACTTACGCATATAGGAAGCAGAAGAGTGGTGCAGATTTCTACTGCTTTCATGATATTTTTCTCCATATTCGGTTTGTTCTTGTACTTTCTCATTACTTGCATTTAAAGTATGCCTATATTTATAACGTTCATACTTTATTGTGTTACCTTACATTCTTTCAGGGAAGTTTGGTGCATTTTTTGCTTCTATTCCATATCGAAATTTGCAGCTATATACTGCATTTTATTGGGAATTGTTGGTGAGCGACTCTGTTTTCATGATAGCTTTTATATCTGATATCCTACTGTTTCTTTAATCAGGAATTTCCCTCTCCTCTCTCTCTTTATGCAGCTGCTACTGGGATCACATTCATACAATTTGCAAATAATAATTCCATGAGAAACATCTATGTTTTGGGTCTCTCTATTCCTCAGGCTATCAATTCCTCAATACCTTGTATTGAACACAACTTACGACGGTTATGGACCAGTTAGAACAAATGTTGGATGGGTAAGTTATGTACTGCGATTGTTTTGCTCTAGTGACTTAGAAACTAATGCATGGAATAAGGTTCTGAAGGATATACTGAAAAGTAAAATAACAAAATTCTACAGAAAACTGGCATGCATAATTTTTTCAAGGTTACATTAAGATGGGAAAGATGATTAATCATATGAGTCATGTAATATTACGTGATTATAAGTTTAAAATCCTAGATGATGGTCTTTTACTGTAATTAATTGTGATAAATGTTGAAAATGTTGATCGGTTTCCATTAATTTACCCACTTTTGAGATTCATTTACAGTTAGAAATATATTTCTTGTTTATCTGCTTCATCTGTCTGATACACATCCAATTACAATCCTTGCAGTTCAATGATATATTGAACACAATCTTCTCATCATATGCAACTGTGGCAATCATAGTCGGGACTGTGCTTGATAACACACTAGACGCAAAGCATGTGGATGATAGAGGGGTTCCATGGTGGAAACCGTTCCAGCACAGCAAGGGCGATGTTAGAACGGAGGAGTTCTACAGCTATCCCCTCAGAATAAATGAATATATGCCCTCCAGGTTTCTCTAACACAGTACATTATTTGTTTATTAGCTACAATACAGGCATATTTCATGTTTATATGCACAACAGCACAAAACATGTGTTAAATCATTCACAAAACTGTCACTGTTGATCAATCTGCGGAATTTTAATTTTCAACAGCCTTGGTTACTTTCTTTGCAGTTTACACTTAAATTCTAGAAGCTTTTCAAGGTAGGCAGGTGGTGAAGTAGATGAAATTTTATTTCTTCTCAATGGTTAGCTGAGTGAGAGTAAATCTTGGTGTAACAATAAATGTTGTTTCTTTATGTTTTGGAATTCGCGAGTTCAAGTCACGTAAACAGTCTGTCCTTGATGCGTAAGAAAAGTTAAATATTTATGACTTTTTCCAAATCCCATAGTATGAGAACTTTGGGCGTTGGTTTTGCCTTTTTTGATAGTTATCTTAGACGTAAATCATCTTGAGAAGTCTTTGAGATCATATCACAAAGCATACAGGTGGGTCGATTCCATTTTTGGTTCATGTGCATAGGATGGTAAGTAATGACAAATTTTTAACTTTTACAATCGTTCATGCCTATTATAGTTTGTTTACGTTTGATTGTTTTAAACATTTTATGTGTAGGAAAAAAAGTTGGATCGACAACCAACATACAAAGAAATTTTTGATCAAACCCACAAACAAGGTGGTGGAGAGGGCGAATTTGTGGACAATAAATCCAAATCCGTCAGTGTACGTGAACTAATTTTTATTAAACTTCGCTTGTAGAATGAATTCTTCTAGAATGATGGAATAAGTGCATTGTCCATTGCAAGTGCTTGATTCTCGGATATGTGCATTGTTTTTCTTTTTGATTCTTTGATCTCAAAGTTTTGGTTCCTTGGTATTTTTTTTTCCAAATTTCTCTTTAATTGTTTCTTTTAATTATTTTAATTTCTCGATTATTGTAAAATTTGGTAAAATTTGATTCTTAGCTTTATTTGATTTCCCAAGCTTTGGTAAAGTGTTCCACATTTTAGTGTTGCTGGTTGCTTGTCATATACACTTTGTACTGCTGTTACAGTTAATCTTTCATCAACCCGTGAATCTTCTAATTATTTCTGATAAATGAGGATAATTGCTTTTTTATCGTCATTACTGCAGTAGTTCTTAAAGTTTTTTTTTTAAAAGTAAAGAACGTAGAATTCAAACAACTGACAACTGAAAGCATGAAGTAGTCCTTGTCCATACATTACTCCATAATAGTTTTACTTGATAAAACATTAAACACCAACCACCTTATCCCCATTTTATCAGTCAGAGTCCGAATCATAACCATAACCATAGGAATAATCTTCACCTCCATCTCCACCACTCCCTTCATATTTGCTGCGGCTAACGTAGCCTATCGTTGCTCATCCACCAGTATTGTACGATCCAGAACTATAATTCCCCCTCTTGTTGCCGCTGCTGCCACTGCAATCAACCCTTCGAACCCTTTCTTCCAGCTGATGCTCAACATATCCACGTTTGTCACCAACCCTGTAGGTGGAGGTGGTCTTGTACTCATCCTTGTAACCAACCCTCCCTGTTGATCTCTCCTTGAAGGTCTCTCCAGTTGAGACAACTTCTTTGTTTGTTGCATGAGTATATATACCTGTTTGTTTGTCCACATAACTTGTCCTGCCGTTGCAGTCTTCTGAGGGGAACTGGACCGCTCTCCTTGCCTAACCTTATAGTTGTAGGAAGTGATGTGTTTTCCACCATTGTCCTTGGATACAAGCTGTTGATTTCCCCAGGATGCATTTCGATTACCATGTGAACCTCCAGCCATTGGAATCTATTTCTTGGGTTATGCAATAGAATCTTAAGTTTTCGTTATGGGAATAGAAAGCCTGGAATAAGCAATTTTATTTGTGTTTTTCCTTTCTTGGAATAAGTTGAATTTCGTTTTTCCTTCTGTTTGGATGAGCAATCAAATGAGAATTTGTCAACACTAGATCTGTTGAAAAGGCATATCAGTCGAGCTAAAAAGGTAGGGTGGATCGATGCAAGTTTCTTTCTTTAAAATTTGCTGTGTTCTCATGAAATTTAGCTGCTATAATCATTTTGTACTGATGCCTGAAAATCAAAACGTGAATCTGTGATTGTTCTTTGTGTTCTATCAGGTCTTTCTAAGAGCACATGATACATGCTTTTTACTGTCTAGTTCTGTATTAGCTCATTTTCTATGAGCCTGGCATCTTTAAAGAAGTCATAGGACTAGCAAGTCTTACCCCATGTAATTCCTGTTCTGCAACTATGTTACAGTTGATTTACTTGACAATCCAGAAAGCTTGTTGCTGGTTGAGGAACTCTTGTTCTTTCTTTTCCTCAGTTTGCATATATGAACTCATTATGTACTTTTATTAGGTGTAGCCGGTGACAACAGCTGGTGGTGCACCCCCAGCTGTTGCAGCAATTTCTTATAAAAATTCCTTTTTTTTATTTGATATAAAAAAATTCCTTTAATAATATGTAATAAATAAAATAAACATAATTTATTTTTAATAATATGATTATTATTAATTAAACAACATTATTAACCTATTTTGGTCATAATCTTTGTGCGTGGATGTTAAATGGATATTTTTATAGATATTTACAATTTTTATTTAATTATTTAAGTATATATATTAAATATATAGATTTTTATTAAATTGTAGTATAAGTAGATTCGATTATGCTTTAAGCGTTCACTTCTTGGAGTTGGATGCTAATGAGTCAACATTGCTTTGTAGACATTATTCTTCTTTCCCTTTTATTTGAATATTATATATATTTGCATTTATGAATTGGACATGATATTTGGGATGTTGAATGGATATTTACTAAATATTTTACATATTTTATTTGATTATGTACGTGTGTGAGTAGAATATATATTAATTGTATAAATTTTTGTTAAATCGTATTTAACAAAACAATTTATTTTGTTTTAGGTGTTTAATCACTATTTAAAGCAGACATTCTTCATGAAGCATTACGATGTTATACGACTTCATGCTTTTGTATTTTAATATAGTATATATTTCCGATTTGAATATAATGTTTATGGATGTTGGTACATATTTTGTGGATATTAGATGTATATTTAAGGTTTTTGTTTAATTATGTATATATTAAATGTATAGATTTTTGTTAAACTATATTTATTGTAAATTAATTGGATTCAATTTTAGGTGTACTTGGAAATTAGATTTTACTTACAAAATTTATTGTTTTTTAATGAAATTTAACAATTTAAATAGCTATGAAATAATAATTTAAATATTGATTTTTTGTCACAGTTTTGTGATGAAATTTGTGACAGAATTTTTGTCACAAATTGTGACAATTTTTAACAGAAAGTAGCAATTTGTAATGGATTTTTTGTCACAAATTATAATTATAATTTTTATATTGTTTTAATAATATATTTGTTGTGACAAAAAAATGGATTTACAGATGGAATTTTTAATTACAAATTCCATTGCAACTTATTTGGGATTAAATTTTCAATTGAAATTTTGTCATAAACATTAAAGTTTGATTTTTTTTATTTGAATAAATTAATTTTTTTTTTGTGATAGAAAACAGTTTTAGGGATTGAATTTTCGTCACAATTTGTGATGGAAATTGTATCGGAATTTTCGTCACAAAATTTGCAATGGAAAAATTAGTTGCAAAATCCGATGCAAAAAGGGTAGAAAAACTTTTTTTTTTGTTTTATTATATTTTTTTGATGAAAGAAATGGGTTTAGAAATGGATTTTGATCGTAAATATCTGTCTCAAATTTGCAACGAATTTGCAATGGAAAATAAAAATTTGTGACGGAAAGACTTTTAGTCACTTCAAATTTGGAGATGGAATATTTTGTTTTAAATTTGTCACTAATTACAATCAGTGATGGAAATTGAAAATTTGTGACAAATTTTATCATAAATTTCGTCTCTAATGCTTTATTTTTTTGTAATGAATGTTCTCATTTTGTTTGGATTGACCTACTGATGCTTGATGCTGACCTTATAGATTCATTGGATTTCTATGGCACCTGAAGGCTGATAGGCTTTCACAATGTAACAACCTAATTATATATAGTTAAAACCAAATACCATTTTCCCTCCTTTTTTTTTCTAATTATGGGTAGAGTCGTAAAGGCTAAGGTTGCTTGGGTTTAAACTCAGGTTTTACAATGTCACAATTTTTCCTCAACCACTCAAACAAAAGACTATTGATTTCTCCATATTTAATTAACATAATAAATAAATATAAATCCTAGACACACTAGCTTGATTATTTTTCGCTGATGTTGTTAAAGAGACAAATTTGCAATTTTACATTCACTTTAATCTTTCTTATTAGCGATATATCTATCCAAGGATCAAACTATATGTTCAAATCCAAAGGTCCACTCAATTTTTTAGAGGATTTGAAAAAAAATATTAAACCTATTAAATGAACTTGATCATACAAATAAAGTTAAATAAAAAAATCATATCGGGCGTTCCACCGATTGAGATTCAACCCAACCCAATGATTAATTATGTAACATATACACAATACCTTATATTATTAATTAAAAAAAAACATATATGTAAGGTTTACAAATTTTATCCTTTGAAAATTAAACTTGTGTTATAATTTATTATCTGAATGTAATTTTCTTAATCCAATTTTGTTACTAATCAATTATTATGTGATGCTCATTAAATGTTTATTCTTAATTTTTGTTTGAAAAAGAAATGATAGTGTTTGGGTAGATTTGGACAAGTCTTGACTCCATTTTTGTATGTAAAAATGAATTTAGATAGAAAATTAGGCTTAGAGTGTGGATCACGCTGAACTAAGATCTACCTGAAGTCTAATAATATCTTGTTCTAACTCTATTTGAATTTGAAATGTCTTGATCCATGGTCATGCATAACTAACAACCAAAAAAGTATTATATTTGAGTTACGTGTAATGTAATTGAATAACATAGAAAAATAAAACTAAAAAGTTTAATTTAGAAGTGATAATGTTCTTTGAAACAAATGGATATATTCTTATAAAGCCCCTTTACGATTCATTTCCAAATGAACTTTTTCTAATTGTTCCTTTTTACAAGGTTGTAATATGAAAGAAACAAGCTAATGTAGGTCAAACTGAAAATCAAGCACCAACAGTAATGCAAGAGTAGAACAAGCTGAATTATAGCAAGTTCTTGAAATGCAAAAGCATGAAGAACAAAGAAAAAGAAAAGAATTAAGAGAAAGAAAGAGAAAGTTGTTGCAACAGAATGGGGGAGAGAGAATTTGTAATATTTGTTCTGCATTCGTGTTTGCCGATACAACTCAATTCCCTTTTACATATAATCTTTTCCTTTATTTGCTGACTCTTATTAATTTTTACTAACTTTTAACAGAACTTTAACTAACTATTAACTAACATTTGAAAATAACTTAAAACAAATTAACTATCAGACTAAGTCGCCAATTGCCTTGGCATCCATTTAGACTTGCATCAATACCTCACCCTTCAAAACATTCTTGTCCTTAAGGATAAATTCCTGGAAATATGTTCTATAAACATCAATATTCTACCTGATCATAACAAAGATTGAAGTATTATCAAGTTTCCCTAATTCATCAATAGCATTGTGATATTTAGAAAGCAATTCAAGAATACCCAACATCTCATCTTTGTCATCATATTTCTTCAAAAGCCATAAGCTCATCAGTAACCTCAATTAAACTCCAGCCTAGTACTTTTTTGTAACTAGTGTCTCTCATTGCAACTTTTTTATATTTCCACATCTTTCCACCGACAACGATCCCCCATATATGTTGTTATATAAAAAAAGTAACTTTTAGGGTTGGATGACAATGATACAACTTGAACTTGATCTTGAACTTCCAGAAATTGGACTTCTTTGAATAACAAATAGTCACGAACTAATGTAGTAATAGACTTCAAGGCGTATTGCTATAATACCACTTTTTTTAAAACTTATTTCACCCACCAGTTATGGTATGCAAAGAGGGTTGTTGAAATAAACTCAGGATATAATGAAATCAATCTTATTTAATATCACCTTGCACTTTTAATATTAAACCTCTAAACACTTTAGACAAATACAATAGTATTATGTCTTGGCCAAAGTTTTCTGCAGTAAAACGATGTCTAAGAGACTTGTTTTCTACTTTGAGATTGAGAGAGAATAGAGGAATTCAGAATTAATTAGTTTGTCTCAAGTATGAACTTGACATCTCTATTTATAGAGATTAATTCCAAGTGATGTGACTTTTAATCAAGTAATATAATTTTTCAGTTGTGTTGTTGATTCAACAAACATAATTATTTAACAAGATCACAACTTTTAGAAGCCAATGGTTATGTTTCTTAACCATTCAAAAGTGAAAGAATAACTTTAGGAAGAGTTTGTAACTCTTTAGGCAAAAACTAGCCATTGTATGCACTTTTATATTATAGCAGTCAAATGCCCAAAATGGCGGTTGAATACCTTACTGTAAATTTGAAATAATATACAACATTTTGGCACAAAAATTGACTACCTTCCTGGCAGTCAACTGCCCTAGAGTAACTTAAAATCTAAGACTACGTTTTGTATAGGCAGTTGACTGCCCTCTTAAGGCATGCTACTACCCAAGTGCAATTTTTGGATAGAAAAGTTACTTGTGTCAAGTATTGCTTACAAATGGATAGGGATGTTATCATTATGGAGCTTCAACAACATATTAACAATTTAGGGAATTTGGATGCAATTACTTCAATGACTCTAAATGATGGGACCAAGGTTTGATCACTTGATTTCTCAAGAATTTCCTATGAAAAAGAACCAAGACATATGTTGTTAAAAGAGTTGAATTTATCTAATTCAATGTTGTGTTCCTTCTATATTGCCCTTAAGTTAAAGATGTGGAGTGATAATGGTATGAAAATTTGTAAGGATAGGATTTGCACTTGTTGACGGCTAGTAGAAGTTTCAATACATTAATCATGAAGGAAACAAAAGATGAAAGATAAAAAAAAAGCTAAAGGAGCTTATAATTACAAAGGCTGCATACCTAACATTCCCGGTTCAAACATTTTAGTTAATGATGGTAGAAAACATGCATATACCTTGAAGCATTGTAGAACTGATGTCTCAAATGCATGAAGAACTGTTGCATGGGTTAGAATATATCACTCTTCACCTTTTCTAGTTTGTTGCCCAATGATAGCTACAATTCTAAATAAAGTGGAAAAATATAGTGGCAATGGTGTGAGTCTGTTGTTTGGTGACATAGCTAGTTTTCTAAGAAAGTGTTTATTTCAAGTTCTATCTATGGATTCTAACCCCACCTACCTTGCCTTTATTATGGAGGGAAACCGAAGTGACAAGCATGGAAATCACAAATTTGAGCTTTTGACTAAGTTGCTCTTTCCTAATAGATCAATTCTTCACACCCATCAGCTTGGCAAGCATACTTATGATTATCTATTTATTGATCTAGCTAGAGATGGAACTAGCTTACTTGATATATAGGATGGGAACAAACGCTTTGGTGTGGTGGGTGTTCTCAATTGTGAAAGAGGTGGTTGGTGCAAGGCTTAAAAGCATAAGAACATCTACTACCTTGAAATTCTTGTAGTATTTATCAATGTTGTCTTGCTTCCTATTATTGAAAATACTACAAAAATGCAATGTCGAACCTTTTGTGCTTACGAACCTTTATCCTTAAGGATAAGGATGCTTTTAAGGGAGGAGTATTATTGCAAGCAAGAATATGAACTAACCAAGACGTGGCATTTAATTAAATAAGTTGTTTTAGAGTGGTTATTTCCTTTTATTTAAAATGTTTAAAAGTTAGTTATTTTGCTAACCACAAACAAGGTAAATTTCTCATGTGAGTTGAGCCTACAAAATGCTATATGAATAAAAAATGAAGCAATGACGAAGATAGACAAAAAATTTCATAACACATTCTACATTTTCTCTCAGAGTTATTATTTTCTTTCTCTCATCTCTATCTTTATCTTCCTTACTTTATTCTTCTTCTCCTCCTCCTTTTTATTTTTAGGAAATAGTTTGCTTACATTAGTCCTAGATAATTTAATCTCTTTACAAGCAAAAACAGGCTTGCAACTAATACGACATTTGGTTTTTTCCCTTAGAAGATTTACTATCGTCCGCTTTTTTGTGTATCTCACAAGACATATCATTAATAGGTGTAACGAGGGCTAACTTGTCAACCATAACACTAATGATCCCAAATGCCTATAAGCAAGATCCTATCTAAATGATTCGTTTAATGAAGTAAAAGACCACCAAGAGACCCCTTTGTCATGGCGATCCAAGTTGTCAGGCTTCCCTGTCATACATTTAGATAATTGCTAATAAATGTTACAGGCTATAGTAGCTGAATATTGAGCTAGCCAAGTTAAAATCGTTGTTGAGTTGATTAGTTAGTTGGTTAGTTAGTACGATTGGTAGGAAAAGTCTATAACTTGTAAAAGTAGTTACAAAACTAGTTATTGTAATTTAAAAAAGGAATTTTTTTCATTGAATGATATATAAAAAAAGTGGTAATCAAAATATAGGATATAAATAAAGATTTTACAAGTTTTTTCTCTCAAATTCTCTTCTCTCATTCCTATATTCTCTTTCTACTACTTATTTCTAGAATTGAAAGGCTCGTAATCTATTCTTCAACTCTACTTCAAATTGCATGCACCTTTAACGCTTGTTCTTAATCATTTTTGCATGCATCAACTTGGTATCAGAGAACTTTCGTAGAATTCTAATCAAATCTTGAACCTTCAACCATGGTAAAAGATATGAATCTCAAGATTTTGCAAGAAATGTAGAATCTTTGAAAGAGTTTCTCAAGAAATTTAGGGTCAAATTACAAAAGCAATACCTTTTGACAGATTTCCTAAACCTTAAACAAACAGGTGTTGTTGTAAGTTACCATAACCAATATATATTTTTGTTGGGAAATGTGTGAGGATTATATAACCAATCTGTCCTTGAATGGGCTCAAAAATCCTATACACAAGCATTTCAAAAAAAATTCATGCCAAAAACTCTTCACCAAACATTTGCAAATGGCTTATTTTCAAGAATTAATCTTGAAAACACTACACCAAGAATCCACTATTATCCTTAAAAGAGCCACCTTTACTACCTATCCTTACTCAAACTCCCAAAATCATCCCTAGAAATCAATCTTTATCATCAAATCCTTCTCAAATTACTTCAAACACATTTATGGAACACAGTAAGATGAAAAAGGACTCTCCTAATGAAACTTTTGTTGGTATGGAATCAAAATAGTAAAATTCTAGACTATGGACTTTGCAACAAAACTATTTCCATCACAGACATGTTCTTGCTACCTTTAAATAAGTATGTAAAGTTATTTGAAAAGCCTAAGTGTTTGCCATCATACAAGGATAATGGCTACAAAATTACACTAAAGGAAGAAGTAGCAATATATGTTAGACTCTCCATCAAGATGCAATAAGAAAAATGATCAAGAAGTCCTAACAGCAAGACTTGTACATCTAATTAAGAGTATCTTTATGATTAGTAGCAAATATTTTTAGATTTTCAACTTTGAGGACAAGGCTTGCTTGAAGAAGAGAACAGTTTATACATGTAGATAATTGCTAATAAATTTTACAGGCTATAGCAAGTGAATATTGTGCTAGCCTAGTTAAAATAGTCACTAAGTTGATTAGTCAGTTGGTTAGTTAGTAGGTTAGCAGTAAAAATTCAATGTATTTTAAAAGTAGTTACAAAACTAGTTGTAATTTGAGAAGGAATTATTTTCATTGAATGATATGTAGATCTAGTGGTAACTAGAATACAAGATAGGAATAAAGATATTATAAGATTTTTCTCTCAAATTCTCCTTTCATTCCTATATTTTCTTTGTTAGGGTTTACCTTGAATCCCACATTGAAAATGTAAGAGAAATTATAAGGGATTTTTCCTTATAAATAATTTGTTAGGCTTGGTTTGCTAAGTATCCAAAAAGTTGTAAACGCCAATAGAATAGCTAATGTTGGGGCTATCATAAAGGGTGTAGTTGGGCTTTGGGCTTTGGGCTTTGTAAGGAGTTTGTAATTTTTTTCTTCTAAAAATTGTACGGTTGTAATTTGATTGATTATTAGATTAGTTAGATAGTTATAGGCTAATTTGGTTGGGCCAAACCACATTAAAATTTATTATGTTCGTTTATGCTTTCTTCTATTTCTATAGATGTTTAGATTGAGAGATATTTTTTTCAATGAGTGGTATCAGAGCCGAAAATTCGTGATCTTGCAAGAAGAGAAAAGCTATGTCTAGACGTATGCCTAAGTCTGAGATTTCTTTATTTGACGGTAAAAGTAATTTTATGTTATGGTAAAGTACGATTCAAAATCTTCTAGTGCAACAAAATTTAGATTTGTCTTTAGAAGAAAACAAACCAAATGAGTCTGATAAAAATTAGGTTAGAATTCAAAAAAGGGTTGTGAGCACAATTAGATTGACACTTGCTTTAGAGATTAAGTTTAATGTGTTGATTGAGACAACACTAATCAGACTGTGAAAAAGTTAAGAGACATCTATGCATCAAAATTGCTGATAAATAAAATGTGTTTGAAGATGGATCTATATTCTTTGAAGATGGATGAAGGTACGAGTCTCCTTAATCACTTAAATGAATTTAATAACATAGTTTCACATTTATTAGCCATTGATTATAAAGAGTTGAAAGAAGAAGAGGAGGCATTGCTACTATTGTCATCTTTGCCTAAGTCTTATAGACCTTTAGTTCAAACTTTGTTGGTAGGTAAAACTACTTTGACGTTGGATGATATGATTGTTGTGTTACATGAGAATGAAATATTTATAAGCAAAGAAGATTCTTCATCTGTAGGAGGTAAACTAGCTATGGTAGATCCTACTCAAGAGGATAATGAGAGACATGGAGGATTAAGAGGGAAATCAAGATCAATATTTAAAGATTATAGTGAGATAGAATGTTATTATTGTGGAGAGAAGGGTCATATCTAAACACGTTGAAAGACATTAAGGGAGGATATGGCTGCATGCAAGAAGGCTCAGCAAAAGAGTGATGATAAAAAGAAGAATGAGACATGTGTTGCTATGACTGATTTAGATGATGATGGTTTGTTTTTGGCAACTTCTTCAGAAGGGTCCTATACTTATGAAAAAAGTTAGGTTTTGGATTTAGCTACATTTATGCATATTTGCAATGATAAAGATCGCTTTAATGATTTGAAAGAGGATGAACGTTCTGGCAATATTGCGATTGGGAAAGGTAATAGAATAAAGATTAAAGGTATTGGGAGTGTTCAACTCAAGCTTGATAATGATGGTATTAAGACTCTTCATAATGTGAGGTATGTGCTCAATTTTAGCTATAATTTGATTTCTTTAGGTGAGTTAGCTTCTTTTGAGTAATGATGATTGCTGCAAAGTATACAAGAATGTTGATTTAGTTTTGCAAGAGAAATGAGAAACAACTATATTTTCTTAATGATGCTTTAGTAAAAGCAAAGGATAGAGTTGTTTTCAAGAATAAGAAGACTCAAAGGCATATTAGTTTTTCAGATGTTGTCAAATAGTTTGGGAAGTGTAGGGATTCAAGTCAAGAGAGGATTTGTTGGGATTTGCCTTGAATCCCACATCGAAAGTGTAATAGAAGTTATAAGGATTTTTCCTTTATAAATAACGTGTTAAGCTTGGTTTGTAAAGTATCCAAAGAGTTGTAAACACCAATAGAATAGCTAGTGTTTGGGCTATTATAAAAGATGTAGTTGGGCTTTGGACTTTGTAAGGAGTTTGCAATTTTTCCCTTCTAAAAATTGCATAGTTGTAATTTGATTGACTATTATATTGGTTGGATGGTTATAGGCCAATTTGGTTGAGCCAAATTGCATTAAAATTTGTCATGTTCGTTTGTACTTTCTTCCGTTTCTGTGGATGTTTAAATTGAGGGATATTTTTTCGCAACATTCTTTTGGCTCATTTCTAGCAATATGTTCCTCACGTCTACTCTATATTACCTACAACCTTAAATTCTGGTTCTCAATCATTGTTACATGCATCACCCTATTCAAGAAGATTGTTTGCTTTTGATCCAACACATTGAGGATTGCTATCATCCATGGAATCAGCAAATGTCCTCCATTTAGAAGTTTCATTAACATATTTGGACTCAAGAATAAGGCTACACACATAAAGATTGTGTCACTTGCCCTACAACAAAGAACTATTCCAATTTCTCTCGTACAGTTAAATGGAAACCAGATTCCAGGATGAATGATTTATGTTGATACATTACCCTTGAGTTCTCTAAGGTTTCTATCCTAGTTAAAACTTCAAAGTATCAAGAAAAAGGTTAAAAACCCAAGACTCCAAGTGGCAAGAAGAATATGATTTTCCTAAATTTGGATTTTGTGAACACGCGCGTTTGGAAGAAAAAAGAGTCTTGGAACAAAATCCAGGTTATTTATAGGACCACAACAACAAAGTACGAGCCAATAGAATTATAATAAATATATATACCAAATCCAAAAATAATAATAAAAATAATAATAATCAAATCAAAATCCAACAAGGGTCCAAGGCTGCCACTCAATTGAACTGACCAGGGTGATTTTTTGGGACCCATTTGGAGGAAAACAAAAGGTACAAACCAACGTGGAAATGATGTTGGAGAATAATATGTTTGCTTCCTTTTATTGGATAATTATTTTGTTTATGTTGTTGAAGTATTTGGATGTTGAAACCTAGAGACATCCCTGCCAATGTTGTCAGCAGATTGCTTGTCCACCAATAAGAAAACCTGAGATTTGGGAAAGCAAACCCCACCACCGGAATTTAAAAAAGAAAAAGAAAAGAAATTGACTGATTTTGTTTCTAGTTCTTTATTTTTATTCTGCTCGTTTTACGGGTGATTTTCAGCTTTTCCATGATCTTTCTCGCATCACTTTCCAATTACGATGGCTCTGACACTGATACTGACAGGATTGTTGTGAGTTAGTTATTTAAGTACTGACGTGTCATTGCTGCTTTCAATCAATTTTTTAATCAGAGAGAATGAAAGACAACTAAGTAGACTCCTTCCTCAGAATCCAAGAAGAAACAAACATGCTTTTGCTGTCAAAAAGGTCTTTTCTTGTCTTATACTCAATCTCTAGCATGGGCAAATGGCAATGAGGGGGGCAGAGAAAGGATCAGTGTCTGAAACTGAAACCTTGTACTTTTCAAAGTAAACAATAACTTAGTTCATAAAGTTGTCAATAAAGGTTCTGCAAGCCTTTTCAGGTAGATCTTTTCTTTTCCACACACACGTGACAGAGGAAAAGAGATTTTAATGAAAGGCAAAGTCAGAGAAGCATTTAACCAACTTGTGTTCCAAAGGTCATTTAGCTGGTGGAAAAGCCAAGTGGGATGCCTGTTAGAGTTGCCATAAATATTTCCATTTGCAGAATAATTGCGGGTCTGCAAGATGCCATTCTCCTGTCCTTCCGGCTCATAACAGAATAAACCTGAAAGAGTGAAAAAGAAGACCAGAAAGAGAACCTAACATAGGGAAAGATACAAATATTATCCACGTTTTAGGCAATGCTAAATTCCACTATTTATGTAACAAGTTAAAAGACATTCATACTGATGATCCTCTTGCTCCTTTTTCAAAAGATACTCAGGATTCTCCTATTCTCCTTGGACTTTCATGAAAATATACAAAAACAATATTTACTTTTCAAAAATGACAGCATTAGCCTCATCTCAAAATAACTGAGGGCCTCAGTACAAAGGTGACCTGTCCAGCATTCCATAATGCATTTCTCATCTTTCTTGATTGCCAGCGTTAAGGTTAGTGAAGAGAGAGATCATGGAGGATGCAGTGAGACGGCATGCAGAGAATAGATGAAAACAAGATTCAATTCGAGAGGATCAGTTAAATAATGATCACAATGATAAACATTGTACCCCCTCAGGTAGATTCCTGGGCATTGGAAGTGCTGCGACATATCTCTGGGGAACTGGTTTGTGGTTTGCAGATGATGAAGCAGCTTCGGATGTATCTCCTGGTCCTCGGGTATGAAATCTGGCAAAACGGTTGATCACAGAAAAACGTTCCAGCTCCTGACATTCCACTCTGATGTCTAGAACTGACACTTTCTTGTCCAATCTGCATAAACAAATAGCATTTATGCAAAGAACATCATAAAGTTGTAGATAAAATTTTGCCAATCAAATGAATAAAAGAAGCATCAGTTGTGCAGATCATAAATAAATCTGGAAAATAAAAGCAGAAGTTCATATAAAAGGGCACTCTTTATTTCAGGACATGGGATTATGAAGGCCATATCATCATTTATTTTGGCACAATTTGATATTATATTACCATGCAGCTAATGATAGCAATGAAGCGAGTGAAACCATATAACAGGACACAAGTTCGATTTGTCAGCTATAAGGGAACATTCTCCTCTGGCATTAGATGACAGGACTTGGTCAATTCAATTGTATATTATGTGAATAACAGCTCAACATATGGGGTATAACTGTAGCCATAGCTTTGTCTTTGCAAAACTCAAGAGGTGCATTTCTCTACCACAAGAACAAGAATAGTTGCCAAATATGCAGAAATCCACTAATGCAATACATACCTTTGAAAGTTGTTTTCTAGTTTCTCAACTCTATCAGTAAAACCTTCCATGACTTTCAAAATTTTCTGGTCACCAGTTTTCTCAAAAGTTTTCAGCTTCTCGGAGATCCTAAAAAACATATACTTCTTAGAAGGCAAGGCCAGAAACCTTATGAAAGTAACATCTCAAGTTTAAAATTAACATGCAGCCAAAGTTGACTTAAAATTAGCATTATGTTATCATGCAAAAGCTATTCATGTTTTAGCATCCTAATAAATTCACAACTTCTAAGAGCAATACTCACATGTCACCAGTGTCAGAGGAGAGCTGCATATTATTTCTTACACCACAGGAAAGGCTACATGCATCACCTAAGGCTACTCTAGAAACAAAGTATGATATACTATCATAGTTTGAGGTGGCATCTGCTCTGAGAATTGATGCCGGGGCAGGATGAAGCAATAACTGCATAAGCTGTGTTGTCATGACAAGCCTCCTTTTTGATCGAAGCATTGGATGCACATGTTCAAGTATTTCAACCTCATCTTCCACCTGCCAGTAGTAAATCAATGTTTGGAATCAATTTTAGATTCAACACATGGACAAGGCAGTTTTCCATTATTATCAAACTAGAAACACACACCTTCTCACACAACCGATTTGTGGCATCAGCCCATTCTTGTTCTGATACACTGTGGAAACAAATATAACTTTAAATTAACTTCATGAATGATCAAGGAATCAATAACTCACAAAAGTAACCAACAAAAAACAGAGGGATAGAACAAAAAGACCAAAGGAATATAAATTGAAAATTTTCCGATCTCTGCAGCCAATATGGATGGTGATCAAAAACCATCAATAATCAAGGAAACTTGAATTACTGAAAAGAAATGGGAAATAATTGTAATGACCTCATATTTTGAGGTTTCTGGGAACCTTGTGACACTTCTTTGCACCATGGAAGTAGCTCAGATGCCGCAGCTTTGCGCTTCCTTGGTCTTGTAATGACAATATTTTGATTGTTGATACTTGATGGCAACAAATAAGTTGAAAAGTGTTCATTTGCCACCAATGAAGTAGCTGAGCTTGGCCTGGAAATAGCAGCTTGACTAGCATCCCCAGCATCTACCTGTCCAACAGAGGCATGAATATGCAGATTCTGAGTAGGCTTTAAGAGGGAGAACTGTCCAGAGACAGATTTTGTATTCCTGGCATCAGACAGTGACAGCATCCGCTCATTTCTGAACGATCCATACTCCTTAAACCAAGAGGGTGCCATATGCAGGTTACCCTGGCCATGATTCATATGATTAGTTACGTAAGAGCTGCTGGTAGCTTGGCTCTGAGAACTATTTTGACCAATTTGGACCATCTCATGGGAAGGCATACTTCGGAGAGCAGTCTGTGACAAAGCTTTTACAGTTGGATCTTCACTCGAACCTGTGAAGAAGCTTACTATTTTGTTATCCCCACCTGCTGCTAAACTTGGTCCACTATCCATTGACTTTTTCAACTTTGAATTATGTTCATGCAATTGCTGTCCAACCACAGAAGCAATCTGCTGAAAGTAATGGGTACTCTTACTTGGTTCAGTCTCAGCTGTATTTATTGCTTGTATTTGGTGCAAGAGGGAGTAATTTTGCTGGAGACTGTTGGATGGTTTCAAAGAATGGGCAGCAGGTGCAAAGTTTCTCTCAGATGTCGTAGAGGCTTGGTTATTATCATGTTTCATCCCATCAAGGACCTTCTGATTAGAATGAGACAAAGAAGAGGAAGGCAGAGCACTTGTATTTAAGCAATCCTTTTGTGAAGGTTCTCCTTGAAAGACACTGGCCGGCCGGGAAGAATCTGTCATATCAGAAGATATTTGCGGCATGGGCCTCTCTTTTCCTGCCTGCATTTCCCCGTAACCACCTGTATTGGAGTTCATAATACAATCTGTGGGATCAATGGAGGGAGGCAAGCTGGCAGGAACTTTGAGAGGTTCTAAAACAGAAAGGTTCTGCTGAGTTGGTAGAGTAGTCCATGCATTTTGCATTGCTGAAAATTCACCCTGCCTTGACATGCCTGCCATGATAGAAGGCTGAGATACCTGTGAAGCTTCCAAAACTGGAAACTGTTGCCCAAAATGACTGGCCGAAATCTGTCGAGAAGCATCTTGAGAGGTGGCAAGGTTAAAAGGGGTATTCCTACTAGCATTTGAAAGTGTCGCTTGCAATGATTCAGATGCTACAGGTGAATGAAGCATGTGGTGCATTTGTGTTTGATTTCTCAGATGTGGAAGACTGGATGAAGAGGCTGCAACAGTGCTCCCCTGCATGTTTGAGTATGAGAATACGCCTGTTTGTCCAGACGTACTAGATTTACCATCCAAATGTACTCTTTCAGACAACTCGTGTGCTGAATGCAAAGATTGAATGGAATATGGGGGGGCTGTTGATGTCTGATTGACCTGCCCTGATTTTAGATAACTTAGAGTCTGTGGTGAACCCTTAGAATTAAGGAAAAGGTTTGAAATTTGCAGCCGTTGAGATGGAGGGGCCAACCTTAAACCAAACCCTTCAGAAGCAGAAGATGGGTTGTATAGTTGAGCAACAGACGTATGATCTTCTGCCTCTGGAACTTTGGCCATTGCATTAGAGTCTATTGAGCCAGAATGTGCCATGGCAGCCTCCCTTGGAAGGTTAATCTTGTGAAGTAGCTCCAGCATATTTTGACTGCATAGGTTCAGTAAATCATACTTTAACATTACCTTGTAGAAACTTCAAGCACAAAACAAGATGACAAACTTTAGGCTTACACAAGAAAAAACAGTCAGTAATAAGTTCTGCTGACCAACAAAAGCACAATAAGGACAAACACAAATATCCCTACATTTTAATAGCAACCAATTTGTATGTTTAAACAATGAATGAACTAAGCCAGTTAAAAGGAGATAATATAATTAAACACCTTGTCTGAGCAGCAGTTTTTGATCCACCAGGGCCAACTGATTTGACATAAACCCCAGAAGTTACCTCTTCTAAAGGTGAGCGCACCTGCAAAATGGAAAAATCATATAGCTAATCAAGAACATTATTAAAACACCATTGAAATTAAAAAAAAAAAACCATTATTTACCTCATTGAAGTTTGCACTACCACTAGAAACATCACCAAGAAACTTGACCTGACCAGAATGTCCTTGGTCACGACCACTGAGTCCTTTCGAATTATAGCTGTCATTTGACGTCTGCCTTTGGTAGCTCCTTTGCTGATTTACATATACTTCACCTTCTCCCTCAAGAGAGTTAGCAAAACCATGAGGCCTATTGCTTAGCTGATGCAGCTTTTGCCCTGTACTCTCACTTTCCTTGGTGGCAGATATATCAACATGTCCTGTATAATAAGATCTATTTTTATCTATGACTTGTTGACCGGTTGACTGGTTATTGTTTATCTGTGAATCTTTTCTGCTGAACAGATTATTATCTGAGCCATATTGTGCTTGATCCACTCCTCTATTTGATGTCTTCGACAAACAACCATCATTAGTGCTACCTGCAACCAATATCCACAATTCCTTGTCAATATAAGAATAAATGCAATAAGATTTCCTTGAGGTGAGGGGGGATACTACCATTATGTTTAGTATGAGTTTGGCCAAAATCTTCATGTGAGCTAGTCCTCCGAGGATGAGCACCACTTTCTGACTGCTCATACATCTGATCTGCCCAAGCATTATTTAAATGCATATATGACTGAGCTTGTTGACCTCCCTCAAAGGATTGCTTCTGTTGAGTGCCACAATCTACCCACTCAGAAGTGACTTTGGGAGACGACCTATGTGATAATTCATGAGGTAAATTCTCTCCCTGTTCAGTTGAAAATTGGGTGCCCGGGTGCTTAAAACCAGGGAACTTAGAACTTACACCAGAATCATTGAACAGGGGCATGGGTTTTGAACTAAAGGACGAGGCACTCTGTAGGTTGCCATCAATCCAACCTTTCTGCTTATCACTGTCGACAAAGTTTGAAAGCTGATTATCGGTTGACTGTTCAGTATTCTGAAATGTCAATCCACTCCACTCCTCCTGTAGCCCAGTATCACTGCTAGAAGCCTCGGCCACAGCAGACTGCATTAAAGCACTCCAGCTCCCACTTTGAATAGATGGAAATGAATTTGAAAAATCTGAGTTCTCCAACACATTGCTGAAACTCCCAGTACCCAAATCAGTGCGCCTTCCTAAGGAGGCATCCCAGTAGTTGTCATCCATATTATATAACAACTTCTCTTCTATCGGGTCTAATGGAACCAAACTCTGAGATGGACCAATTTGTGTAGTTTTCTGCTGCATTGCAGGCCAACCAGCTTGCTCTTGCCTTCCATTGAAGTCCTTGGCAAATGCATTGACTTGTGCAGCATTCCCAGCCTGGAAGCTTCCAGACATATTCCCACTATTTATGCTCTGGACAGAAGCTGGTCCAAATGTATCTTTCCCCTGAAATCCTGGGTTGGATATTAAGGCACCTTGTGACATGTAGACCTGATCTGCTGAAACAGTGTATTGATCTTTTAAGAATGAACCTGAAGACTGCATAGTAGAATTCTGTGCTTGACCACCAGCCTTTGTCAACAAATTAACAGTTTCATTGGAGATTCCTTGCTGAGAATATTGATTCATATTACATCTTGCACTAGCAACAGGAGTGCCATATAAAGACGCATCAGGCTGCTGAGAACTTAGGCCCATCAAACGGAAAGCCTGACCTTGGTCTTGTGGGAATACAACTCTGTTAGATACTCCTGGACTAGTGAGAGATGTACCTCGCACATTGTTCATAAACATTTGTGATGCTTCATGAACAGGTGTTCCATTAATCAGAGGTGAGAACTGACCAGCGGCAGAATGTTTGGCAATAGCAGAAAGTTGGTTTAAAGTATTCTGCTGCCTCACATCACCAAACTGTTGAAGTTGCTGTTGTCTCTGAAGATCTTGCAGCTGCTTGATCATTATGTGCTGCTGCAACAACCGCATGTCATTATAGCCAGACTGCTGCATGGGGAGAGGTTGTTGAATACCCAGATGTGGGGTGTTCAAAAGTTGTTGTTGCCCTTTAAAAAAGTTTAAATCCGTAGAAGCTTCAGTAATTTCTGATCTTTCCGAATTTGTTGTCAGGGTGGGACTCTCACAAGAATCATTTTCTTGATGTGATATAAAGGTAGAAAAGCCTCTGGAAATCAAATTATACTGATCATAACCTGTATTTTCACCCAAAATCCCTGGTTGATTCAGTTGCATCCCAAAACCTTGATAGCCAAGCAAGAAGCCATTTGTATTCAGTTGGTCGTTTGTGGAAAGATCTTGGGAATACTCAAGTGTAGGAGACAATTGTGTATAGTTTTGATTGTAAGGCACACTTAAGGCTTCACCACCACATCCTCTGACAGAATCTGTGAATATCAACAAATATTATAGGTAGCTTAATCTGACAAAAAGGGTGTCCCATATAATTATAACTAAGCATTTTTTTTCAATATATTTTCTCATTTCAGAATAGGGGCTATTCTTTACTAGGCAAAACAAATTTTCACCATAGCATGCAAAAAAAAAAAAAAAAACAAGTAGAAAAATATAGAACTAACAGTGAGAACATTGATACCTAATTGTAGCAAGTTGTAGCTTTTCAAATTGAAATTCTGCGGTGCCCCAAGCTGTCTCAGCTTTCCAACCCTCTGATTATAGTTAAGCACGGGCCAATTTTCATCCCCAGCTTGTGGCAGATGCTGGCCCTGGAGAGAGTTATCTAGCTCAAATAGATTACGAATCTCGTCTTCAAATTCGTTACCTGGCATTAAAATTCACCACCACTATTTTGTAGCTATATGCTTTTGCACAATATAAGTGTATCCATACATAAGATCATCACAAGCTCAAAACCACCTTATTCTGTGGGAAAGCCTCTCCAAAATACTCCCCAAATTGGCACTACTCCACTGTTGAAGACATCATCCTACACCACGACATTGGTAGGCAAATAAAAACGAGAAACAATCCAAGATAATGGCCAAAAAAATGCACTAATTTGGTTCATGTTCAGCTGCTTTACAACCCATTTTTCTTCTGTGATATATAGTCTGATTTAAAAAGAAAAAGCATAGTATAAGTACATAGCATGTTATGTAAAGAATTATGAAAAAAAAAAAAAACCACAAACACAAACACAAACACAAACTCAGAAGAAATCAAATGCCAACTACAATAAAAAAGTTGAAAACTTTCAGTTTTCACTGACTTTCTTAGCAACCAAACAACGAAAAAAATCAAAAAATTTGTTAACAATTTGTGAATTCCCCACAAATTCAACACCTTTTTCCAAGAAACAAACAAAAAACCCACAAAAAGAAAATTGAAAACTTTATACACCCCAAAACTTAAATTCAATCAAAATTTAAACTAATATAAACCCAAATCAACTAAATGCATACACAAAAGCTTCGGACAAGAAAGAGTGCAAGAGGAACTTAAGCTTCTGATCTGAGCCCCAAGCGAGAGAGCTTTTCCTTAGGGTTCTTAAAGAGAAGCTAAGAAACGGCAAGTTCTTTTTTAAACAAAATTAAAACAAAAAACACTGTAATTTACAAGGCCAAGCTCAATTAGAGAGAGAAGGAGAAAGTCTAAAAACGACGGGAAAGTTTAACTTAAAACGACGGTAGAAAAACACACACTCTCTCTCTAAAATCTTTTCTTTCTTTCTTTTTTTTTTTTTCTCTCTCTCTCTCTCTCTAGAAATAGTATTTTTCAGACGGGGAAGCGGAGATAAAGGGTGCCAGTGTCAAAATCAAAACAAAATTGTTTTTTCTTTTTTAAAAGAAAAACATTAGGTTCGTACCGAAGGAAAGGTTTGGAGTTAGGTTCGGAACTAAGTCGACGGAAAGAGATTTTGAGTTGTTTTTGACCGTTGGATGCAAATTGGATGGCGTATGTTAGAAGAGATTGCGTCAAGAATAGGAGAAAAAGTGGATTGGAAAAGCCGTTCACGCGCTTTTTAGCACGCGTGGGGGTTGGTGTCGCTTTTTTTTTTCCTTTTTTTTTTTCTTTTGAGCTACTTTTTGGAAGCTTTTGGCTTTTGGGAGGTTCGGGACTTCAATTTCTAAAAAAATTAAAAAGAAAAAAAATTTAAGTTTTTTTGTCAAATTTTAAATATATATTTTTTATGGTATTTTTCTAAGAGTTTGGGTTTTATTTTCTTTCCCGCCGCCAATTTTAGCAAATCCAAAAAGAGATAGAGGTCAAAAAGGAGAATTTATTTTATTTTCTCATCTTATGGCATATTATTGTAGGGAATGAATGGAGGATTTATTCCTCTTTCCTTTCTCCAAGTTTGGGCCTACATTAGGTTTAAGCCCATTTTAAAAAATCATGTTGATAACTAAAAATTAAAAAAAAATGTCTTGAGTTTTTACAAATCAATATAGATTTTTTTTTACATTTAATTCAATAATTTATATATAATTTTATATTTAAAGAAAATAATTTTAAAAAATTAATATAAAAATCATAAAAAAATATTATATTTTCATCATTTATTAAAAATAATTCAAAATATGAAATTTAAAACTCCATTTGATTTAAAAAAAAATGATCTATCTAGATCATTATGATATAATATGTATGTTGGGATACTCCCATCGTATTTAGCACTATCAAAATGAGTTAAAGCTCGTTTGACCAGCCCAGCCTAGTCCATATTTTTAGAGATTGGACCTTTTATAGCCTATTTAAGGAAAAGGCTTTTTAGCTTAATCCATTTAGACTCGAGCCTAAATGAATTTAACCCGGGTTTAATAGGTTTGTCGATTTAATTTTTAGTACTCTTAAATTTTTAATTATAATGAAATTTTATTTTTATTTTAACTATTTACATGTTTAACATCTTTAATTAAATTAAAATATATAAAATGAAGTTTACTTACTGTTACTAATTTATTGCTAAATATGTATTTATGTGACAACACACATAATACAATACTACAATGGCAAGGCAAAAAGGCATTACCAAATCAAGTATAATGGAATTGGAATTGCACAGGTATACACGTACAACAATTGCCAAAGTAAGGCAACTAAGGTTGTTTTGGGATTGATTTTGTTTTTGTTTTCAATTTTTTGGAAAATAAAAGTAAACACATGTTTGAGGAACTTGTTTTTGTTTTTAGAAAGTGAAAACACAACACATTATTTTGGAAATTGTTGAAAATGTAAAAGTGATGTTTACAAAATTTTGGAAACATTTTGGTACTGTTACCGCATAGGTACCGTTCACCCGTTCGGCTACAGTAATCATTTTAATTGTAAAACTGAACAAAAATTTGCTCTTGGCATGCTTCGAACCTTCAACCCCGTTGCTTTTAAAGCTTTAACCATCATCACTTGTCAACTTCAAGCAATAGAAATCCACAACAAAATCATTATGTCCAAACATATTTTCAAATTTAATAAATTGAAAGTAAAGTAAAAATAAAACAAAACAAAATTTACAAAAACACAAAACACACAACAATCCCAAACAAAGCAAGCAAATTAAAGGCTCGAAGTCAAAGTCCAAAGCAAAAAAAGTTTACATACGTGGATAGAGGTGTCAAACGGGCTGGGCGGCCCATGGCACGACACGATTCGACAGGGTGTGGATTGTGCTTGGCACAACCCATACTTAAATGGGCAGGCTAGTCCAAGCACAATATACATTTGTGTGCCATGCTGGGTTAGAGGTTTTTAGGCACATGGATTGGCACGGCACGGCCCATGAAGGGCCAATGCTAGCACGTAGCACGTGGGTTAGAACTGTCATGACCCGAAGACCGCGACCTTTACTTGATCTTATACTTTTCTTAGTCTACAAATTTATGGACTAAATTTTTCTTTTTCATTTTAAGGTTTGTATTCGGTGTCAGTGTAGTTACTATACTATCTAGGTGACCTATAGTCATTCCATTTAAATATTAACAAAACACGGAAACGGTTCTTAGTTACATCCCGACTTGTTAAAACAGAATATGTACTGTGCATCAATTTAAGTGTCACATGTAAACAAGTATTTTATAAGAAACATATACCTCAGAAGATTAGTACCAAGTCCATACACCGTCTCTTATTCCCACTTAGCAGCTCACACGGCAGATGTTAACTTCTATAGTCTGAAAGAGACGAAATTTAGTGGGGGGAGCAAAACCACGGCTCAGTAAGATACTAATATAAATATAAGAGTAGGATTATACTGTCTTAAACTGCAATACTTAAAACTTACAAGGATGCAATTACAGTTAATCCTTTCTCATCGATACATCTCATTATCACTTCTCATTTTCACTTTTCATTTCATAATCATACTTTTGTATGCTATCATCTCATATCAATTCTCATATTTACTTTTCATTTCATAATCATACTTCTGTATTCTATCATTTCTTATCAATTCTCATTTCATCTCTTATCAATTCTCATATTGTGGATCATGATCACGGTGGTACGAAGTCATCATTCTCTTCGTGTATTTCTATATTCATGTTTCATATCATATCATGACATCATATAGATGAAATATCGTTACCACCGAGTCATGATACTCCTCATATATTCTTCATGTTTAATTGAGATATCCTATCGAGTCACTTTACATTTAACAATCACATTCCCGTCTTATATCAATTCATATCACTTATCGTATGGGAATTTATGATCACGATAGAGTAAGATTAGAATTCTCTTCATATCAATCTTATGTTCATATATCATATCATATCATGTCATCGTATAGATGAAACATCATTAACGTCGAGTCATGACATTCCTCATGGAATTCTCATATACTAAGCATATTATCATGTCAGGGTTTAATATGCAATTCACGTAATTTTTCTGTATAAACCGCTATCATTTCAATTCATATCATATATACTTTAGGACATGCTCAACATATGAATTTTCAATTCATTTCAAATTTGCCTTTAAGGCATGATAGAAACATGTTCAATTTCAGTTCATGTATTCATTTTCGGAGCATGTCTAAAACATGTGCAGTTTTAAAACATTTTTCATATACTATAAGTCATATCAGGTCTAGAGTTCATATCAAATCAATCTATACTCTAGACCGCATATCATTTTAAATTCGACACAAAATCGTATGTAAATCATATAAGTGTCGAAATCATTTATCATGTACCTTTAAAAACATATATTGTAAATCATATCAGGTCTAGAGTTCATATCAAATCAAACTATACTCTAGACCGCATATCATGCCATGTTCGACACAAAATCACATATAGATCATGTAAATGTCGAAATCATATCTCATGGACTTTTAAAAAATGTTTAAAACATATACTATTTCAAAACATATTTCATTTCAAACTTGTTTTATATACAATATAAATCATGTCAAGTCTAGAGTTCATATCAATAAAATCATACTCTAGACTTCATATCATATCAGTTAGAGACTAGGCTAGATCCCTATCATCTCTATCAATAAAGACTTAAATCACTGTAGCTAGTAGTGAAAATCATGTCATCGTCCCCTGGAAACCAACTAGGGCGCTATCTATGGCCATAGACCTCATCTCTCTCAGCCCCACTGATCAGGCGTGACTGAGACCTGTCCACGACTATTGTCGGACAAGCATCTCTCTGCCTAATTAGCTAAGCTCCAAGTAGGCGATTTCCACTATGCTTTATTGAATTTTATTCTTTTGGGTGCCTACAGTCTTATAAAACATTTAAATCTATAGCTTTCTTTTCAATATCATGTAAAGCATATGGTAAAATTCTGTATGAGACTTCATATATTAAAATATATATATATATATATATCTACCATATACTTTCATTTCAAAACAAATCAATACTTTTCAGTATTCATAAAAACATTATTATAATGTTTCAAGTTATAAGAAGGCATGCTTAAATGCGATGCTATAAAACATTTCGGTATGCAACTTCGGTAATATTTTCATCAATTACGCTGAAGCGATTCATTTAACTTATCACCATCAATTATTCGATTTCAAGACTTTCTTTCTGTCAAATCAGTAAATCACTATTCAAATCATTCAAAATTCATTTCATTCAAAATTTCAGATTGCTCAATACTCTAATTATTCAATAACCAGATCACTTGGCATTCAAACCATTCGGTATTCAATATCCTTTTTCGATAATTATCGACTATAATAATCATTTGTACATTTCATTATCGATATTAGAGCCACATCATCAGTATGAATCCTCTTAGTATCTATGAGCATCTAAATATCATGTTTCCATATAGCCATCATGATACTGAAATTATGAAATACTAATATCCTCATTCGATATTTATTCCAGAGTCGACATCGAGGATCATAGAACCACAAGATCAATAATCGCTTATCAAATCCATTTATGGTTTGACCTATTGGTACATATTCAGAATTTTCGATTTGCGGTTCAATTTCATTCACTATCATAGAATCATATTACAATCCTCAATTCACTTTTCATATGGCTTGTAGAATGTAATATCATGCTAAAATTATCTATAAAACGTCCTCAATTCGATTTTTTTTATTGGCAATTTACCACTTAAAAGCATTTGCCAATTTCCACTATCAACAATGTTTCAATCGTTTAAGTCGCCTTGCGACTATCCATATTATTGCAAAAATCTCAGTTCACATCTATTTAACATCGATATCACAATCATACCACTAAGACGGTCCATTTATTTGAATCTATCAATTCTATAATCGTCACTCGATTGATAATTCCGCAATTCTATCATTCGACCATCTAAATAACAACTTCGATTTTTTTTTCTCCTTTAAGTTGTATCATATAATTATCATCACTTTTATCTGTGATCCGTCTAATAAATACTTCCACCTCAATCTCAACTTGATACCATTTGTAATATTAAATTTTATTGATTTATCGATTCTATAAGGTTTAAACCATATAATTCATCACATTATCGTTTTCAACGATCTATCTTCTCATCGATTTCAATATCAAACTCTTTCGGTAATACAATAAAATCCTTTCAATATTTATTTTCAATAATTATCTCCAAGATTCCATTTATGTGAGAAACTTAATCTTTTTCCTCAAATATTTTCCTAAAAATTTCGGCAGCATAACGGCTTAATTCTTACTAAGCCTCCTGCAAGGAAAATAGTTTATAATTACAGCCGTTGATTCTCACATTTTCTTTATCTCTTACTAAGATCCCCACCATCAGTTGTGGGTCCTCTTAGCATTTTTAAAATCAATTAAATAATGCATCATATATAAAAATCATAATTCCCACATACAATATAAAGCTACTATTGCTTTATAAAAGTATCTTACTTGTTCGCCAAAGCTTAGCGCACTTTCCGATTTTCGAGCCTTGCCGAACTCCACCTTTCGTCTCATTTCCGTTTTGCTACAATTTCAATAATTGACACATTTTCATTTAGAAATAATCCAACAACTTCTAATAAATTCCATAGAAATATAGCAAAACTTTTAATTTTCCTTACCCATTTCTTCTTCTTTTTCTTTTTGTTCTTCCTTTTTCTTTTCCTTTTTTTTTCTTTTCTTTTTTTTTTCTTTTTTTTTTCTTTTCTTTTTTGAACCGGGTCGGGTCGGGTCGGGTCGATTCGGGCCGGTTCAGAGCTTAGCTTGGCCGGTTCAACTTTGGCTGACCGGTTCGGTCACCGGCGGCCACCCATTCCGGTGGTTCGGCCACCCAACCGCTTGCCGAGGTTGCCACGAAGCAGGATCTCGCCTCGGTTTCGCCCCATCTCCGGCGACGGCGTCTGATCTGGCGACGTGGGTTTCAGCTCCTTTCTCCTCTATTTCTCCCTTCCTCCACCGTTTTCTTCACCGTCGGTGGCTCCTCTCAGCTTCGTCTCCCTTCGGCGGTGGTGTTGGTGTTGGTGGCGGTGGCGGTGCCTGGATCGGCCGGCACCGCCGATCTCCCCTTCCTTTTTCCTTTCGATTTTTCCCGCTTCGCTTCGCGTCGTTTTCCTTCTCTTTCAGCCTCGAGCCGCCTTCGTTCTCTTCTCCACTCGCCGGCGACGCCACTCTTTTTCCTCTTCCTCTTCCGGTGGCCGCCGACAGTGGTCGGCTGGGCTTCTGTTTTGCTTCTGTTTTTCCTTAACAGAAGAAAAATAACAGGGGTCGAGTTCCGACCCCTGTTTTCTTTATTTTTTTATATATATAATTATTTCTTTTAATTATATATATTTATTTAACCCATTTATTTATATATATATCTATACACATCACTTTAAAATAATAAAAACATGTGTAAACATATTTATATAATCTAATTATATAAGTATATTTTTATACGCATCCTTATTTTATTAAATTTTGGATTTCTTAATATCCAATTTATTTCTCTTTTTTATTTCTTATTTAATTTGGATTTTCATTTATCCAAATTAAATTTTTCGTATACCTTATATTTATTTTGAAAATTCTCGGTCTTCACATTGGTCTAATGGTTAGTCGTTACTCGACACTTACAAGTGGTAAGGGGTTCGAGTAGCGACGGACGCGAAAGAAATCCGTGAGGGGGCCCCACATGATACTCCCAAAGCGGACAATACGGATGAGTGAGGTATGGGCCACTAGGATACGGGCCTCACAAGAACAGCACAGCACGCGAGCCCATGTGTCATGCCATATTGGCCGATTTATATAAATAAAATTATATTTAACAAATCTAAGTATGAAGTATTTCAATTATTGATTTATAAATTTATAATATTTTCATTTTGAATATAAAATGTATGATATGTCACATATTTTGTACATAACTTTTTATTAAATACACTTCTAATAAAAACTCCTCAAAAAATAAATTATTAAAGATTATTTTATTCCAAGATTGGTTAAATGTAGAAGCTGGAGCACTGATAAACTATATTATATAAATAAATAATCAGGTGAAGAGAATGAAAAATAAAATAATAATATTTTGTGTTTTATAGTCTTATATTTGTGTATGTGTGTGTGTCTGTGTTTTTAAATATTAGGATTGTAAATTTCAAAGGAGAATATTGGTACAAAGGTAAATATTGTTCCTTTATGACTAGGAGATCACGAGTTCAATGCAAAATACTCTCTTTTAATGTAGAGGGAAGGTTGTATACAATGACCTTCCCTAGACCTTACAAAGTGAAAATCTTTTGATTGTGTACAATGACCCTCCCCAGACCCCACAAAGTGGTGCCTTTTTTTTAGGATTGTAAATTTCAATATCTTTATTAAGTAAATTTTATTATATTGTCTCATGGAGATAGGTACTTTGCCTTTTAGGATTGTAAATTCCAATTTCTTTATTTAATACATATTATTATGTTTTCTTGTGGATATAGGCATTTTGTCAAAATGAATTACTTGTCTTTTTATTTTATTTTTATTTATCTTGCATGTTATTTAAATTAATAAATAAAAACTTTAAAAATAATAAAAATGTAAAAATTTATTAATGGATCGTGCTTGGCACCATAAAGCACGAAAAATAATATTGAGCTTGGCCTAGCACAACCCATTAGTGCTATGAGCTTGGCCCAGCACATGGCCCATAGCACGACCTATTAGTGCTATGGGCCATGTTCGTGCTATGGGCCATGTGCCGTGCTGGGCCACGTCCTTAAATTTCATGGACAGTGCCAGCACGACTCATTAAAAAATAGTGTCGTGCCAGCACAAATCCATTAACACATGGACTAAGATTTAAATGGGCCGTGCCGGCCCAACACGACCCATTTGACACCTCTATACGTGGAAAATGATATAGGATTTTAAATGCTATGCAAAATGAAACACACAACACTTTAGAACTTACAGCAAAAAAAGCCCAAAGTCTGATACACATGAAACGCATGTTTATCATGTTTTTGTTTTTGTTTTTTAATATTGTTGAGACTTGTTATGTTTCTAAAAATGAGTTGATTGAATGTGATTAACAATTGATGAAATTGGAAGAGATGGATATAGAATCTATTTATCATGTTTTTGTCCTTTTTTTTTTAATATTGTTGAGACTTGTTATGTTTTATAGTCTCTAAATTTTTTAAAACAATTTATATTATGGTTGTTAGATAGTTAATATGTAATATTCAAATGATGTTAAAGACTTGATGTTATAGATTTGATATGAATTTATTTGATATTTGTTTAATATTTATTTCAAAATTTATTTTGTTTATTTACTAAAAAAATGGGACGTTAATATAACTTTTGATTTTTTTTTATTTCTTAAAATACAGACTGGCTCATATAAGTCTGTTAACTTTTAGGGCTGGATATGGATTTGCTTTTTCAGGCTTATATAAAGAAAAGGGCTTTTTGGCCTTGCCCATATTTAACTTGGCCCATGAGGGCCAGCTGGAGCCGGGTCAACCCATTTTGACAGCACTATGGACAATAGAATATTGGACTCATAATTAAGGGTCTAATGACTCACTAACCTATATTTTATTTTATTTTATTTTAAAATTTTTTATTTTAGAATATTTTTATTGTTATTATTTATTTTGATAATTTTAATTATGTAAAGTATAAATAAATTTATATGTACAAGTAAATTTCTGTATAAATTATTATTATTATAAAAGATAATTTTTAAATATTTTGTTATTTAAAATCTAAAATATTTTATTTTAATGTAAAATAATGTATAACTATTTATTAAATAAATTTTAAAAAGTTTAACTATTAAATAACATTAAAGTGTATATAAAAAATTTAAATATATAATAACCAAAAATATTATTTATATAAAATTATTTTAATATTTTTCAATCTATTAGAAAAATATATTATTTATATAAAAATAATGTTAATAATATGATATAAAATTATAATGTGTATAATCTTAATAATTTTCAATTCATTAACAAAAATATTATTTGACACAAATATCAAGTTAATTTAAAATCCTTAATAAGTCATTTATTTTTGTCACTACACTTCACCTCACCTCACTGTCACTAACACGTTTCACGTCTAAATAAATGCCCCACCTTTGATTTTAATCTCATTATTGTAGTACTTAATCTTACGGTAAGTAATCTCATAATTATTGTTGTTTTCATTTTTATTAGAATCAATCTCACATCCAAACGAACATACTCTAAGTCACTAATTTGACATTTAATAAAAAATAACAATTTTATTAAACTAAAACAACAAAGACCTGATATAACAGTTGTTAACCCTTTTTAAGAGGAACTAGCTTTTACTCATGCAATGCACGAATAAATTTTAATTATTTAAATTTGTAAATATTTAAAAAAATATTATTTATTTTATTTGTTTAAAAAATATATAAAAGGGTTATTATCCAATATAGTTAAAATTTACATAAAAATCTTGGAAATTAGTTTAAAGGGATAATAAGAAAAGGTAAAAGTCAAATAATTTATGTGTTTCCTACATATCCAAATTAATTAATAGTCAAATTTGAATTTCACATTTATTCAAAGCATTAAAGGTATTATAATTTTGCCAATAATATAGGTGCAGATTTTATTACAATAAATTAAATCAACCATAAGATATGATTTAAAATATATTTGGAAATTACTTCATAGCTTAAATAATTTTATAGTGTGTATAAAAATCTCAAAAATTAGTCTAAACGGATAATAGAAAAAAAACAAAAAGTTAAATTATTTATGTGTTTTCTACATATCCGAATTAATTGGGAGTTAATTTTGAATTTTACTTTATTCCAAAGCATTAAAGTTACTATAATTTTGCTAATAATATAAGTGTAGATTTTATTAAAATAAATTAAGTTAACTGTAAAATAGGACGTAAGATATATTTGGAAATTATTGCATAGCTTAATTAATTTTATAGTATGTATTTATTACGAATTAAGTACATATCCGAATTTTGGTAGTCAAATTTAAATTTTACATTTATTCCAAAGTATTAAAGTTACTATAATTGCCAATAATACATGTATAGATTTTATTACAATAAATTGAGTCAACTGTAAAATAGGATTTAAGATGTATTTGAAAATTACTACATAGCTTACGTGTCGACAATGCAAATGATCCACCTAGGAGTCTACATCAGCAATTTTTGACACGTAAACTTCCCTATAATATAATATATATATATATATATATATATGATTTCATATGTGCATAATCTGAATTATTTATTTATTTATGTATTGAATTGGTGGTTGCTTGCACAAATTTAAATAGTTTAATATTTTGGAGTTAAACTAATTTAAAAGTCAAAACATTTAATAGTTTCCAAAATGACTTTAATAACTTCAATTACTTTTATAGTATGTATTTACTTGTCAATTAAATAAATATTCAAATTAATTGATAATCAATTTTGAATTTCACATTTATTCCAGAGCATTAAAGTTACTATAATTTTGCCAATAATAACTATCATGGGATTTGATCTTAAACCCAAGAGAAATGGGTTCATACTCATGATTTAATCGGGATTTTTGCTTGCCAATATGCACATTTTAAATGATAGCTTGTGATCCCATATGTAGTTTTAATAACACATGTAATTTTAATATTTAAATAATAACCAATCGTCACTATTATTTTTTTAATTATTTGGATTATTTATTTTTTTACTTAAACATTATTTAAATATATAACTAATTAAATAATTAATAGTTTACAATTATAATTTAATATATAATTGATCATAAATTTAACTTCAATTTCAAAATTTTATACGTGCATAATTTGAATTATTTATTTATTTATGTATTAAATTGGTGGTTGCTTGCACAAATTAAGTAATTTAATATTTTGGAATTAAACTATTTCAAAAGTCAAAGCATTTATTAGTTTTCAAAATGACTTTAATAACTCAAATTACTTTTATAGTATGTATTTACTGCCAATTAAATAAATAACCAAATTAATTGGTTCTCAAATTTGAATTTCAAATTTACTCAAAATTTTATTACAATAAATTTAGTCAACTATAAGATAAGATTTAAGATATATATGATAATTATTACAAAGCTTATGTGTTGACAATGCAGACTATCCACATAAGAATCCACATTATCAATACTTGACATGCAAGCGTGTACCTTATAATATATATATGTGTGTGTGTATGTATATATATATATACACACATACATACACACACATACACACATATATGTATGATTAGAGCAAAAATTCGAATTACTTTCTCCATGTACCGCCGTATAAAAAAAATATTAACACAAGTTCACGCACGTATAATGATATGTAAATATCAGATTTTGAGAGGAGTCCCATCGTATGGAAGTATAGGACAGAACATTTTAGTCATAAATTGTAAAATAATTTTTGGCCAAAAAAATTGTAAAATAATACTTTTCAACAAAAAAAATATATATTTCTCTTAAAGAGTGACTTAAGACAATTATAACATTTGCCAACATTTTTTAAATTTTTTCTTAGAAAATCACAAGAAATTTTAATTTTGAAATTAAGTTAAAAACTTGGGGGTCGTTTAATATCGTTTTTGTTTCCTGTTTTCTATTTTTGTTTCCTGTTTTTTTGAAAACAGAAACAGAAAACATATTTGGCAATATGTTTTTGTTTTCAAAAAACGAAAACGAAAACAAGAATTTCTAAAATTGTTGGAAACAAGAATTTCTTGTTTCCATTATTTTCGAAAAAATGTTTTCATTTCTGTTACTGTTCATAAGTAAGTGAACAGAGTTTATATATTAATATAATATTAATATTTTTATAATAAAAATATAAATAAAATTAATTAATTTTTTAAATAAAATAATATTAAATTTTAATATAAAATATTATTTAATATTTTAAAATTAATATATTTATTTTAATATAGAAAAGTTAAAAACGTAAAAAGCAATTAAATATAAATTACACTGAACTATAATATTATAATATTATTTAATTTAAATTTTTATAATAATTTATTGAATATATTAAATATTTTAAATAATATTATTTATTATAATTTTGATATGTTAATAATTAATATTATTATCTAATATAATTAGTTTTTTTTACTAAACAATATTATTATTTAATATTATATTCTATCTTAAATTTAAAATATATCACTACTACTATTAAACAAGTTAATATTATTAAATAAGTAAATACTTAACATTAAATAATATTATTTATATTTAATATAATACATTTTAAGAACTATATAATTTATTATAAATTAATTAGTTAAATATTTTATTTAATAATGTAATATTATTATTACAATTAAATAAAAAAATTATTATTAAATATAATTTATGATTATTATAATTAAATTAAATAATATTATTTTTTTAATATTATATTTAATTATAATATTATTTAAATTATATTAAATTTTTATATGATTAAATGAAAATATTTAATATTGGTATTAAATAATATAAAATAATAATATTTAATATTATCTACATATTATTATTTAATAAATATATTACTTTTTATTTAATTTTTAAAATTTTATTTTGTGAATTGAATTATTATATCTAAATCAGTTTAAATATTTGTTTTCAAAATATAACAGTATTAAACAAACATTTTTTATGTTTTCAGAAATTGAAAACAAAACAAAACAAAACAAAAACAAAATTTTCAAAAAAAAAAACATAAAACAGAAAACAAGAAATGATATTAAACGACCCCTACAAAGTTTTAAAAAGTAAAATCTTCAATGTAAATTGAAATAAATTTAATTTAAATTTTTATAATAATTTATTGAATATATTAAATATTTTAAATAATATTATTTATTATAATTTTGATATGTTAATAATTAATATTATTATCTAATATAATTAGTTTTTTTTACTAAACAATATTATTATTTAATATTATATTCTATCTTAAATTTAAAATATATCACTACTACTATTAAACAAGTTAATATTATTAAATAAGTAAATACTTAACATTAAATAATATTATTTATATTTAATATAATACATTTTAAGAACTATATAATTTATTATAAATTAATTAGTTAAATATTTTATTTAATAATGTAATATTATTATTACAATTAAATAAAAAAATTATTATTAAATATAATTTATGATTATTACAATTAAATTAAATAATATTATTTTATTTAATATTATATTTAATTATAATATTATTTAAATTATATTAAATTTTCATATGATTAAATGAAAATATTTAATATTAGTATTAAATAATATAAAATAATAATATTTAATATTATCTACATATTATTATTTAATAAATATATTATTTTTTATTTAATTTTTAAAATTTTATTTTGTGAATTGAATTATTATATCTAAATCAGTTTAAATATTTGTTTTCAAAATGTAACAGTATTAAACAAACATGTTTTCTGTTTTCAGAAATTGAAAACAAAACAAAACAAAACAAAAACAGAATTTTCAAAAACATAAAACAGAAAACAAGAAACGATATCAAACGACCCCTACAAAGTTTTAAAAAGTAAAATCTTGAATGTAAATTGAAATAAAAAATATATATAAAATCATTTCAAAGGAGAGTAAACTAACTAAAATTTAAAGACATCTCTCACCACGTTATTAAAAAAAGTTTCAGAAAGTACAACTTTTTTTTACACTTTTTTTTGTAAAAAATATACATATAATAAGCATTGCAAATATAATTAATAAACATCCTCATACAGAAATAAACAATTAAATAAAAATTAATTTATGGTCGAAAATTTTTAAAATAAAATTTAACTTAAAATTAAAACAAATCTCATTGACGTCATTTATATGTATTTTGACTTAGACCAAACAGCATACTCGATCTATCTCTATAGATCTTTATCCGAAGCATATAGGCTGCTTTTCCTAAATCTTTCATGGAGAAGCAATTCTCTAGCCAAGTTTTGATATATTGTAGGACAGGAATGTCATTTTCTATGAGTGGTATATCATTCACATATAACACCAGACATGTGATAGCACTCCCACTAAATTTCTTGTAAACACAAGGTTCATTTTTGTTCTTAATGAAGTGAAACTCTTTGATTCTCTCATAGAAACGAATGTTCCAACTCCGAAAAGCTTGCTTTAATCTATAAATGAATTTTTGAAGCTTGCATACCTTGTGAGCATTCTCAGGAGTGATAAAATCGTTAGGTTGTCTCATATACACATCCTTATACAAGTTCTATGTCACGACCCGAAGGCCGCGACTTTCTTTTAATACTTATACTTTTCTTAGTCTACAAATTTATGGACTAATTTTTTCTTTTTCATTTTAAGGTTTGTATTCGATGTCAATGTAGTTACTATACTATCTAGGTGACCTATAGTCATTTCCTTTAAATATTAAACAACAAGGAAACGGTTCTTAGTTACATCCCGACTTGTTAAACAGAATATGTACTGTGCATCAATTTAATTCTTACATGTAAACAAGTATTTTATAAGGAACATATACCTCAGAAGACTAGTATCAAGTCCATACACCGTCTCGGATGCCCATTTAGCAGCTCACATTGCAGATGTTAACTTCAATAGTCTGAAAGAGATGAAATTTAGTGGGGTGAGCAAAACCACGGCTCAGTAAGATACTAATATAAATACAAGAGTAGGATTATACTGTCTTAACCGCAATGCTTAAAACTTGCAAGGATGCGATTACAGTTACTCCTTTCTCATCAATAACATCTCATTATCACTTCTCATATTCACTTTTCATTTCATAATCATACTTCTGTATTCTATCATCCCTTATCAATTCTCATATTGTGGATCATGATCACGGTGGTACGAAGTCATAATTCTCTTCGTGTACTTCTATATTCAGGTTTCATATCATATCATGACATCATATAGATGAAATATCATTACCACCGAGGCATGATACTCCTCATATATTCTTCATGTTTAATTGAGATATCCTATCGAGTCACTTTACACTTAACAATCATATTCCCGTATTACATTAATTCATATTACTCATCGTATGGGAATTTATGATCACGATAGAGTAAAATCAGAATTCTCTTCGTATCAATCTTATGTTCATATATCATGTCATCGTATAGATGAAACATCATTAAAGTCGAGTCATGACATTCCTCATGAAATTCTCATGTACTAAGCATATTATCATGTCAGGGTTTAATATGCGATTTATGTAACTTTACTATACAAACCGCTATCATTTCATATAAATATCATATATACTTTAGAACATGCTCAACATATGAATTTTCAATTCATTTCAAATTTTCCTTTACGACATGATAAAAACATGTTCAATTCAATTCATGTATTTGTTTTTAGAGCATGTCTAAAACATGTGCGGTTTTAAAACATTTTTCATATACTATAAATCATATCAGGTTTAGAGTTTATATCAAATCAATCTATACTCTAAACCGCATATCATTTCAAGTTTGACACAAAATCGTATATAAATCATATAAGTGTCGAAATTTTTTAGCATGTACTTTTAAAACATATACTGTAAGTCATATCAGGTCTAGAGTTCATATCAAATCAAACTATACTCTAGACCGCATATCATGCCATGTTTGACACAAAATCATATATAAATCATATAGGTGTCGAAATCATATCTCATGGACTTTTAAAAACATGCTTAAAACATATACTGTTTCAAAATATATTTCATTTCAAACATGTCTCATGTATTGTATAAATCATGTTAAGTCTAGAGTTCATATCAATAAAATCATACTCTAGATCTCCTATCATATCGGTTAGAGACTAGGCTAGATCCCTATCATCTCTATCAATAAAGACTTAAATCACTGTAGCTAGCAGTGAAAATCATGTCATCGTCCCCTGGAAACCAACTAGGGCGCTATCTATGGCCATAGACCTCATCTCTCTCAGCCCTTCTGATCAGGCGTGACTGAGACCTGTCCACGACTATTGTGGGACAAGCATCTCTGCCTAATGAGCAAAGCTCCAATTAGGCGGTTTTCACTATGCTTTATTGAATTTAATTCTTTTAGGGTGCCTACAGTCTCATAAAACATTTAAATCTTTAGCTTTCTTTTCAATATCATGTAAAGCATATGGTAAAATTCTGTATGAGGCTTCATATATCAATATATATATCTACCATATACTTTCATTTCAAAACAAATCAATACTTTACAGTATTCATATAAACATTATTATAATGTTTCAAGTTATAAAAAGGCATGCTTAAATGCGATGCAGATTCAATCATTAGTTTTCAAATAATGAACTATCATCTTCGTAAAATATATCATTAAATTATAGTGTCTATAATTCAATTCTCTCATTTCCATCCTTTTGATTTCAATCAGATCATCCCTAATAGGTAAATTCGATATTATTTTCCAATATCGATATAAGCAATATTTTCGTCTAATACAGTGAAGCAATTCGTCTAAATTTATCACCATCAATTATTCTTTTTCAAACTTTCTCTCTGTCAAATCAATAAATCAATATTCAAATCATTCAATATTCATTTCATTCGGTATTCAAATTGCTCCAATTATTCAATAATCAATTCACTTGGTATTCAAACCATTCGGTATTCAATATCCTTTTTCATAATTATCGACTTGAGGTTCAATTTCATTCACTATCACAAAATCAGATCACAATCCTCAAATCAATTCTTCATATGGCCTGTATAATTTAATATTGAAATTATTAAATTGTCAAATCTTATTATTCAATGCCTATTCTATGGTTATAAGTAAACCATATATTCACATATTTCATCACTCATTTATTTAAATCTATAAATGATCGGATTATGTCGTAATTCAACCTCAATTTCAATAGAATTATGTCTGCATAAATTATACATTCATTATGACTCAGTATCATAACTATTCATTTTGTACCATAGTATTGATACTAAGACCCATACCACTAGTATAGGTTCATTGATTATCTCACATATATCCAACAATACGGTGTGATACGGTGAAATCCTTTCAGTACCGACCTCTTGTATTAATCATGTCATTACATTCGGAACTACTTCAAGATCAAGAGATCAATTCGATAAATTCTAGAATCATTCTCCATTAATAGTTCCATAATTCAATCACTCGACCATTGAAATTTCAACTGTAATCTTTTCTTCCAAGCTATATCATATAATTATCATCACTTTTATCCGTGATCCGTCTAATAAATAATTCCACCTCAGTCTCAACTTGATACCATTTGTGACATTAAAATTACTTGATTTATCGATTCTATAAGGTTTAAACCATATAATTCATCACATTATCGTTTTCAATGATCTATCTTCTCATCGATTTCAATATCAAACTTTTCCGGTAATACCATAAAGTTCTTTCAATGTTTATTTTCAATAATTATTTCCAAGATTCCATTTATGTGAGAAACTTAATCTTTTTCCTCAAATTTCGCCAGCATAACGGCTTAATTCTTACTAAGCCTCCTGCAAGGAAACCATAATTTATAACTACAGCCGTTGATTCTCACAATTCCTACATCTCTACTAAGACCCCCACCATCAGTTGTGGGTCTTCTTAGCATTTTTAACATCAATTCAATCAATGCATCATATTAAAAAATCACAATTCCATAAAAATCATTCCATTAATGCATCATATAAAAATCATAAATCCCACATACAATATAATGCTACTAATGCTTTATAAAAGTATCTTACCTATTCGCCAAAGCTTAGAGCACTTTTCGATTTTCGAGCCTTACCGAACTCCACCATTTGTCTCATTTCCGTTTTGCTACAATTTCAATAATTGACACATATTTTCATTTAGAGAATAATTCAACAATTTCAAATAAATTCCATAGAAATATATCGAAATCTTCTAATTTTCCTTACCCATTTCTTTCTTTTCTTCTTCTTTCTCTTTTTCCTTTCCTTCTCTTCTTTCTCCTTTCTCCTTTCTTTTCTTTTTATTTCTTTTTCTTTTTCTTTTCTCCTTTCTTTTCTTTTTTCTTTCTTTTTTCTTTTTCTTTTTCTTTTCTGGTCGGGTCGGGTCGGGTTGACCAGGTCAAATCGAGTCGGATCGGGTTGACCGGGTCGGATCTGCTTTTGCTGGCTGGTTTAGCCTCTTCCCACCGGCATCACCGCCGGTTCGGGCCTCCCTCAACTGGCCACGGTTGTGAGGACGCCGGATCTGGCCTCGGTTTCGCCCCATCACTGGCGACGGCGTCGAATCTAGAACGGTGGCTCTCGGCTCCTTTCTCCTCTGTTTCTTCCTCTCTCTGCTGTCCTCTGCCTCGTTGGTGGCCTTCCTTTTCTTCCCCTCAGCTCCACCGAGCTCGAGGTTGGGGTGGCGATGCCTAGACCGGTCGGCGCTGCCACTTCCCTCTTTTCTCTTTTCCTCTTTTTCCTCTCGATTTTCCCCCCGATTTTCTTCTCTTTTTCCACTTCGGGCCGCCATCGATCGCTTCTCCTCTTCCCCCTCGTCTCGTCGGTGACGCCCCTCTCTCCTTCCTCCTCCTCTCTCGGCCGGCAGGGGGCTGGCCGTTGCTTGCCTTTCTCTTCTATCTATAACAGAGGAGAAAGAAGAAGCTAGGAATCGGGTTATCCCGATTCTCGCTTCTTTAATTTTTTTATTTTTTTAATATAATTATATTTATATAATTATATATATTTACAATATTAATTATATATATAGATATATATTTATATAAATCATTTATATGTATCTATCAATTTAAAAATACTATATATAAATCACATATATACATGTTATATAAATATACCTCCATGTATAATAATATATATATATATATATGTATTTATTTAAAAATATGTATATACATATATATTTTTTTGGGTATTTAAATATATTCTAATATGCCCATTTTATTCTTTATAATTTGGATCCCATAATGTCCAATTATATTCCTCCAATTCGTCACTTCATCACTTCCAAGAAATTCCAAAAATAATTCGATCTCATAAATAAATTTATTTATTTATTTTCGCTTATCTCTTTATATAAAAATTAAATTTTCAGATAATTAATATCCAAAAATGAAAAATTTTCGGTTGTCACATTCTAATTCAAGAATGCGATTTTAACATCTACCATTTCTCATAATCATGACATGTAGCAATAGCAAGCAAAATTTGAATGGACTTGAACATTGCAATTGTTGAAAATGTCTCATCATAGTTATACCATGCCTTTGTTTGAAACATCTGACCACCAATTGGTCTTTATAGGTATGCACAATACTATCCATATCAGTCTTTTTCTTGAAGATCCACTTGCACCCTATCGGTTTTACCCCTTCAGGTAGATCAACCTAAGTTTATACTTGGTTTGTATACAGGGAGTCCATTTCAGATTTCATGGCTTCAAGCCATTTCTATGAATTTGTGCTTGTAATTGCTTCTTCCTAGGTGGTAGGCTCATCATTATCTATGACTAATAAGTCATCATTCTGAGTGAAGACAAGGCTAAGCTTCTCGAGCTCTCAACGTATACTACTAGATCTACGCAAGCCTTGTGTTTCTGGAACAACTTCCTATTCTACAACATCTTATGGAACTTGCTACTATTTCACTAAAGGCTCAGTGACATTTTGTGGTTCTTGAACTCCTCGAGCTTTATTTTCCTCCCACTAGTTCTTTTAAAAAAGAAGTCATTTTCTAGAAAGATACCATACCGATCCACATACACTTTGTGCTCTATGGGATTATAGAAATATTATCCTTTTTTCTCTTTAGGATACCCCACAAATATGCACTTATCAGATTTGGGTCTCAGTTTGAGACTTATTTTTAATATAAGCCCTAAAACTTAAATCTTTAAAAAAGATAGATTGGGCTTTTTCCCAATCGACATCTCATGTGATATCTTTTCAACCGCTTTGGTGGGAACATGATTCAGTATGAATGCTGCTGTCTCTAAAGCATAACTCCAAAAAGAGATAGGGAGGTCAGCCAAACTCATCTTGGATCAAACCATGTGTTAACAAGTTCTGATTCCTCCTTTCAAATGTATCGTTCCATTCAGGTGTATCAGGTGGGGTGAGTTGTGAAACTATTTCACACTTCTTCAAATGATCTGTGAATTCTAGGCTCAAACATTCTCTAGCACATCTGATGGGGATGTCTTGATATTCTTGCCTAGTTGGTTCTATATTTTATTCTTGAATTCCTTGAACTTTTCAAAGGATTCTGACTTATGTCTCATTAGATACACATAGCGATATCTACTTTAGTCATCAGTAAATGTGATAAAGTATCAGAACCCTCCTCTAGCCTGTGTGTTAATGAGCCATATACATCTGTATGTATGAGCTCTAGTCAACCACTAGCCCTTTCTGTGAGATCCCCAATTTCCATGTATTCCTCCATGTATGTAAAGTATTCTAAGTAAATATGATAAAATGAATATGAAGTTGATGTGTAATTGATGTATGAATAATGTATGCATGATGAATGGAATATAGAAGAAATAATAAAGTTGAATGTCAATAAGTCAAATGAAGCATGTTGATATCAGAAAATTAATTAAGGTATGAGAAAAGAAATAAAATCAGAAATTTGATTTGGAGATTAAATGGATGAGTCATGTGGAAGAGGAATTAATTGATGGTCAATAGTCTTGAGTCAAAGAGATGCAAATGGCTGAGATAGAGAATGAGATGAGCATGCATTTAATGAAATGGCATGACTCATCACCCTCATCATCATCACCAACGTCAGCCACTCTTCTTCCCAGCTCTCCATCTCGTGCCATTTCCAAGTTTCCAAGTTTTCCATTCCAAGCTCCTTGCTAAACCACCTTACTCCCTCACCAATTCACTAAGTTCATTTAACGAAAAATAATCCTTGTCGTTAGACTAGGTGATATCCAAAGTTTGATAAAGTGAATCCAAGTATTGAAGGAGATCTTAACATCAGAAATTTTGGTCTCTAGTGAAGGTAAGAGAAGAGGATGATTCTTACAATTTGGTTCATGATAAGGAGTTGTACTGAGTTAGTAGGACATGTGTATGTTGTTTAATTTGAGGTTCGAAATGGTATGATGATTTCAGGTTGAAGAAGTGAAAAGCTAGGGTTAAAGCACCAAGTGATTTCGCGTTCTCGAAGGAATCGAGGTAAGGAAATTATGTAACGGACGTAAGGCGGCTATGTCCGCATGTTTTATGATACTTGTGTATGATTTGGAGAGAAGTACCAGTTGTTTCTTTGCAGGAAAATGACCATTTCGGACTTGTCTCCTAGTACCAATTAGGTTAGGAGCAGCCGACTGCCTTAAGTAGCAGCCGACTGCCTAGAGACAACTAAAACGCCGTTTTTCGAAAACCGATGCAAACCAGTCGACTGCTATGTAAGCCAGTCGACTGCTATTTTCCCAGAAGCATTCTGTTTCAAACCAGTCGACTGCTATATGGGACAGTCGACTGCTATTTGCCAAAATGCATTCTGTTTCAAAAACAGTCGACTGCTATATGGACCAGTCGACTGCTATTTCTTAAGAAGCATTCTGTTTGAAAACCAGTCGACTGCTATATGGACCAGTCGACTGCCCTCATGTATTTTCAAATATGAAAATATCGAAAAAATTTAAATGAAATTATTTCGATAAAAGAAGTTATGAAGGAGCAGCCGATTGCCCTGTATGAAAAGAGAATTTCAAAGCCAAAATGTTTTAAACACCAAAGTGTTTTCTGAAAGAAAGAAGTATACAATAAATGTTTTAAGACTATGGACTGCGTAATGATTATGCATTTCTGATGGCTGAGTGACTCTGATCAAGTCCTCAGTAATATGTATGTTGAGCGAGGAACCCTAGTCCGGTCCTCAATTCCACGTGTGACACCTGACTAGTGTTCACTGTGGAAAGATAAAGGCAGGAGAGAATCCCTGACCTATACGGAGTGCACTACTGTACCAATGCATGATTAGAGTCATATGAATGGGAATGAACGGTTCATATGACGATTCAATCGCTTAAAATATTGTACATAGTCTCCATCCTATTTCAAAGGATATACGATGTACGTTTTGAAGTAAAGAAGCACGATGTATGTTTTAAGTATATGAAGTATGTTTTTAAGTATGCTATGAAGTATGATGTTTTAAAGAAAGAAGTACGATGCATGTTTTATATGTATGCTATATTTTAAATGAAGCATACCAAGTAAGTTTGCCATGTCATTTGAAATAAATATGCATGATTGCAAACAATGCATGAAAAATATTATGATGCATGCTTTATAATGCTTTACATGACATTATATAGCCAAGTAGGAAAAAGGCATATAGAGGCATAGCACGCTCTTTTATGTAGTTTTCTTACTGAGCGTAAACTCACCCTTTTACGACCATTTTCCTACAGATTACCTGAAGTGAATCCCGCTCCGACTAGAGGAGCTTGTTTTTGAAGAATCGAAGTGTACCTTCTCGATACGCTTCCCAGTTAGCATAGAAGGTATACTTATATGTTCATATGTAAAGTTAAATTGTAATTCAGCTACAGTACAGTACAAGTAGAAATTTTATATATAAGATGTCGGGGATGTAAGTTAAGATGATGTATGAGATCCTGTGGAAATGGAATGATATTTATATATATCATTTTTATGTTTATGGAAATTGAATAAAATTTCATGAGTTATTAAATGATTAGCTTAAGATTAAGGGAAGAACGACACTGGATGAACTAAATCTAAATAAGAAGGAAAAAGATAAGTGATAAGATGAAGTGACGGGGATGTCACACTTTCACTTGTTCTTGTAAAAAGGGCCTTGGTCATCTAACCACGTAAATAAGATTCGCATAAATCATACGATTCAAAATCAAATGAATTTAACTATCCATTTTTATAAAGCTTAGATAATGCGTTTATCGTTTATGTGGCCAAGTCTACAGTGCCAGTGGAACGTAGGGTAAATCTCAATACCCTTTGGCCTCTTGGAATCAACACTGTATAATAAATCTAGCGCATATAACCCATTCATAATGAAAGCACTACCATAGAAAATATCATTAAAGTAAATTGAACAACTATTGTTCATTATTTTAAAAGAAAATTTTTTTCTTGTCCAATCAAAAAGTAAAGATAATATTCTTGGCAATTGCTAGAATATAATGACAACTATCAAGTTGTATAATTAGGCTCGAAGGCAACAATAAATTAAAAGTTTCTACAACTAATGCAACAACCATTGCTCCATTTCTAACTTGTAAGACCATCTTGCCCTTAGCAAGTCTTCTACTCTTTGTTAGGCCCTGCACATTCATGCAAATGAGAGAACCATATCTTGTATCTAATACCCAATATGAAGAAGTAGACAAATTTATCTCAATCACATGTATACCTAAGGTGGAAGTCTCACTTCCTTTCTTTTTCTTTAGCTTCTCAAGGTACATAGTGTAGTTCCTCTTCCAAGGACCAGTCTTACCACGGTGGAAGCACTTTCCTATCTTAGCAACTCCACCAGATGGCTTAAGATTCCTAGCCTTTTCTTTTTTGTTACCCTTGGGCTTAGACTTACCTTTAGGCTTGCCTTTACCTTTCAATTTGGTCTTGTCGACCACCATAATAGAAGTAGGCCTTGACTTCTTCAAGTTCTCTTCAACAATTCTCAACATGTTGAGCAATTCTGCGAGTGTCTTATCCATACTATTCATGTTATAGTGCAACACAAAAAAACTGTAACTATCTGGTAGGGATTGGAGGATGAGATCAATTGATAAATATGCAAGTAAGAAACATTGTGATTAAAAAATTTATTTAAGGTCCTATAATTAAATGAATTACTCCTACTATTTTCCTCAAACTAACAGCCTTCACTATCAATTTGAGAAGCCTTTTCGAGCTAGACTTCTTAGTGGGCCAAGATCCATATTTGGTTCCATTATGACTTTAGCTGAGCTAATGTGTCTAACAAGATTATTTAGGTAGATAACTCTTATTAATTGTGTCTCATGCAACTCTTAGATAATTAGGTGAAAAACTCTTGTTCTATCTCATCATATGGATTAAAGCCCAACCTATGCCTCTAAATCTTATTAGGTTTTATTGAGCCAATGCCTTAATTTGATTAATTATGTCTAACCTAAGACACTTGGAGATAACTCTTATCTTATGCAACGTGAATGACTAAGGTAGGTAAAGCTTTGATCGAGCCAAAGTAACACAATATAGAATAGAGTCTTTTTTGAAGGCATCTTAATTTGTTATTTTTGATTTAATATTTATTTTAAGGGATTCATTAATTTACCATCTCACCTAACTTGCTTTTCTAACATACATACATACATATATATATATATATATATATAATATCAATATCTATAAGTAAAAGTATAAAATTAAAGATGACATGGTTAAGACCATTCCATTACAAATGAACCTGAGGATACATAGTTTTCTAAATGCCTTCTCCTTGGCTTCCCTTCAAGCATCATCTTGGCTTTGGACCATCTTGGGTGTAAGAGTGTGCTTGGTAAGGTGGAAAAGTGGAAAGATGGAAAGGGGTGTGTGGAAAAATGGAAAAAATGGTTCTTGTTAGTGCTTGGAGGAAGGAAAAGTGTGAGAAAAGAAAATAGGAAAGATTGCCATTTTCTTTTTTATTAACAAAACCAAATCGTTCTAAATTAGAAAGATTATTGGAGAAAAAATGAGAGAGATATTAGTCAAGTAAGTATATTTACAAAATTATCCTTCGTTTTTTTAATTTTATCTTATTATTTTAACTAAGTAATGGTATAATGGTAAATTAATATAATTTTGTTTTCTTTCTTTTTATTTTTCAACTATACAAAGCAATGGAATGAAAAAAAATTATATTTTCTTTTACATTTCCATCTTTCCTACCAAGCACATCAAAAGGAAAAAATTAATGTTTTCCATCTTTTCATTTTTCTCTCCCTCAAATTTTCCATCTTTCCATTTTTCTTTCTACCCTACCAAGTAAAACTCAAATGTTGTATATTTTACAAGATAATCCTAATTTATCTACGCAACTATTATATAAATAAATTATAAATAAAATCAATGTTTGCAGGCTCAATTTAAATCTATTTAAATAAATTACAACCTATGTAAACATAGGCCCGTAACTATGCACCATGCATGCATCATATCACATACGAATCAAGCATCAAACATACATAACAATATCATATATTAATTTGTATGCTTCCTAATTAAAATCTAATTTTAATTAATCAAATTAAAATTAATTATGGGTATTAAAAGTTGTTTTAATTTATTTTTAATTTTTAAAATTCTATTTGGTCTAAATTGAAATTCTAATCTCATTAAAATCTTAAAACCATTGGATAACTTTTATCCCATTTTAATATAGATTATATTTTATTTTAAAGCATATTTAATTTTTTAAAATTTTATCAAGATAACCCTTTTGAAAATTTTATAATCTAAAATATCAAAATCATTGATAACTCTCATCCAATTTTAATATAAAAAAATCTCCTTTAATTCTAAATTTTATCAGGATATCTTTTGCAATTTTAATCTCATTAAAATCTCAAAATCATTGGATAACTCTTATTCAATTTTTATTTTTAAAAAATATCTTTTTAAAATATATTTAAGTTAAAACTCTTACTAGAATAACTTTTATCCTAATTTATTTTATTCAAAATATATTTTAAATAAATAAATAAAATTAGTTTTTTGGCAAAGGTGGCAACTGCAAGGTTTCCTACATGTTTCTATTAAACAATTTTGACAACTACTCAAAAAACTGCTCTAATGTCAATTATTTTAGATCTATGCTTGTAGGATTTTTGTCAAATAATTTTGACAACTATTGGATAACAGCTCCAATAAGTATATTAAAAGCTACAATCATAGCTTGCATCAAAGCCTATAGGGTTTCCTTATAATTGTCTTACAATTATTTTAGGGTTGTCCAAACAAATTTTGAAAATTAAAATCAAACTTACAATAAAAGCAGGTATCACTGCAAATCGAATTTACTATCTCGAAAGGCGTTTGTGCATCAGCTGTTGATACCACTATAAGGTTTTATTGTATCGATTTATTATGTCATACACGAAAAGAAGCAGTACATTAAAAAAACAACAAAAGCAAAATCACCAAGATTACGTAACAAAATTGATTTCCGGATAAAATCTTACCTTTATGGTGTTGCTTGTGAAGGGAAGTTCAACTTTTGAATTTGGCAACCCACGAACAGCCCTCAGTTTATCATTAACTCAGGACTTCTAACTGAGAGAAGCCCTCTAACGGTATCTATATAAGTAAGACACAAAACGGGACCTCTACTTGGGGCACGGTGTGACCGGCGGCGAAGGGAAGAGGAAGGAGATTGTTTTGTGAGTCCTAACTTCAAGAGGCAGTGCAACTATTAAGAACATTTTATTTAAGTTTTTAGGCTAATGCTGTTTATAGGTGCCTCTTAACAAAACCCTAAAAAAGGCTTAGTCTTAGTCCAACTAGATTTATTTTTTTGAGCCTTCTAAAATTACTTAATCCAAATTCAATTGACTCGAAAGACATACTCTAAAACTTTCCTCCCAAGACCCTTAATGTGAATTTTTGTTATAAAAAATCTTACAATTTTCTTTTATTTAAAAAATTCAAAGATTGTATCCTACATTCTTGATAATTAGATTATTTTATTTGACTAAAATTTTTTTCTTTTATTTTTCGATAGGAAATTTGTATGTACAAGTACTAGTATTAGGTGATATCAAATTTCTCCTCCTAAATCATGTTGAAAAGCTACGGCTTAATTCGGTAGATTTATCAAACTCTTATCCAAATATGTCAAATATATTCCTTTATTAAAATCTATTTAATGAAAAAATAGAACAATAAAGAAAAACCCAGATCTTAAAAGTTGGATGGAACTTGAATTATGAGCTAGGCTTTAAAACAAAAGTTAATTTTTGAGCTGACATTCTTTTCCCTTCTTTTGTGTACATACTAGAATAGAATCAACCCCAAAAGCTCTCTGGTGAGAATAAACTCCATCCAAAAATGACATATGGTCCAAATCTTAGCTAATTTTTTAAAAATAATATTAATATCATTTTCAAACTTGCACTGAAAATCAAGTAGCAAGAGAAAAGAGAGAAAGATGGGTCAGAAGATGCTTTGGCTTTTGGAGCTGAAGAATTTACTCCAAGTCATACTTGAAAGAGAGAGTTGGAAGGGACAGAGCACATGCTTTAAAGCTGATATTGATTTATACATTTGAGTCAAAAACATTATCTTTCTTTTTTTTTGGCAAGCAAAACATAATCTTTCTGATTTCTCCTCCAAAAGAACTCTCAAAGACTTGGACGTTAAATTAAAAGAAACAAGACATTGTCACCTCTTCTCACCCTTTTACCTCAATCACATCCATTTTTAAATAAACATATAAAATTTAAAAAAAAACAATGAGATCCCAAATTGAATCCTTGGGAAAGTTCATGCATTGCAAAGTTATCAACATAGAAATCTAGCTCTCAAAATTATACGTCCGATAAATTGAACTCGAAAATAATTCTAATTCGATGACTCAAACTTAAATAACATGAATGTCAAATTTGAAATATCTAAATTCAAAATAATCTAATTTCGAAATTATTTAAAATTAGAATAATGTAGATTCTAAATTTAAAAAGATTTAATATAAATTCAATCTTATCTAATGCGTCCAATGGTCATCTTTCTAAGTAGGGTCGCCTTTTAGCTAGACTTTTTTTTTAATAATAAAGAAGAAGCATCCTCTACAATAATATAGAGAAGATATACACTTACACTAATATAAATTTAAAAGTATTACATCTTGTTTGTGATCTTTGGATCAAAATTAAATCTACGGCTGAAAATAAAACATTATTGTTACTTATCCTCTCTTCTCTTCTTCTTTCTCTCTCTTTCTATATATGTTTCTATTTCCTCCATCAATCTCTGTCTTCAACAATAATTTTGTTCTTTTCTTAAATCAACTGTTGAACGAATCAATTGACTACCACCAATTTGGATTTTCTTATTACGAAACTTCGTTAATCAATCTTCCCTGTCTAGCTCTTTTTCCTTCTTCGTTCTTCCTTCTAATTATATAATCTCTTACCATCTTTTACGGGGAATTCAAGTTGGACTTAGATTTGTGATTTTTGCTTTTCCAATTAACACGTGATTAGCTCTCAGTATTTGCTCAAGTGAATTTCAATGGCTTTGTACTCAATCATCGGCACTGTAATAGGTAGGGGACAACACAATTTAGTCCCTTGCAGCTGAGATTTTCAGTATCAGAAGCAAACCTCAATTCTCAAGGATTTCTATGTATGATAAACCGGAGATCGTTGCTGAAGTTTAGGATTAACTTTCAGGCACTCCAATCCATTGTCTATGAATAGTTCCCATCTGTCTCTCTAACATATGTAAAATATCATCTAATGGTACCGTCTTTTTCTTACCTTCTTTTCCCTCATATTCCAGTTGAAACATAAATGTTCTACATCACCTGTGCCCAAGAAGCTAGCTAAAGAATCACGTGTTACTACACGAATTGAAAAGGAAGTGTCTCAATGATAACATGAGTGTAAGGCTCGGGTATCTAAGGATATCAGGATTCGAGCTTCAGAAAATGCACTCAAGGCATTAATTCTGAGTTCTTCAGGAGCCTTGGGACAAAGCCGTGAAGATGGGCGACCTCCCATAGCGGACAATATATTGTTAGTGAGTGTTGGGCGACCGTCTACTCTCGCTGTTAAGGTAAACCTGGAGAGTGAGGGACTCTTAGGGGATGCTCGCCGACGGCCTGATGATACGAGCGAAGCCTTGACGATGTTGTAAGAGTAAACCTGAGGCGTGAATCGTCTACGGAATGCTCGCCGACGGCCTGATGAGACGGGTGAAGCTCTTACAGTGCAGCACACTATGGAGTTTGGAAAGCATCTCCCTTATGCGAGTCTGTGCATTGGTTCTTGCTCTCAGCAGTTACCAATTCAAGCGAAATCTGCAATCGACTTTACAACAGGGCGAGGCTTCTCAACATGAGGAAGGTGACCGCTATCTGGTACTTGTTGCATACTTGCCCTTGGAAGCTCAAAAAGCAGTCTCTTTAACATGTCAGGAAAAAAAATCAGTAGTTGTAGCTAAACCATATGTTGAATGTTGTCCTGGTTGTTTCTTGATAAGGTATATGCCCTAGGGAAAAAAAAGGTCACGTTTGCAACTTGTCTAAAAGGTTCTATAGCCTTTATAGTATTAATGATAAACGAATGGGCAGTATTACAAGCATCAAGAGCAACTAATGAGAGAATTTGCGTTCCAGAAGGACCTGTGCTGGTAATTGTCCGATTTTCAATGTGGTCATCGAGTATGCTTTCAAAGGTAAAATGTGCAAAAGCTAACCAGGCTGTGCTTGTGTTCAGAAGATGTTCTGTATATTTTGCATTTTAGAGCATAGATTTATTTGGGATTCTAGTATTGAGGCAACTTATGAATTAAAACTGTGGCCTCTTTTTTTTCGAATGGAAGAAAATATCCCAGCAGCAACACTGCTGCTATATGGAAATTTTAATTGAATGGAATTATTCAAGCATAACCTGAAAACTTGAATAGGCCTCACAAATAATAGCCTGAGATGCAAAAAACTCACCATTGCCAGTTGGTTGCTCACTATCTTACCATTCTCACCACAGATGATCAGTGTTTTCTGCTTCACCTGCAGAAACGAATTTCAGACTGTCTCAAAAATATAACCAACTTCCTAATCTATCTTTTTCCCTTGACTTTGCAACCGATTACTATGTCTTGTCAGAGCTGTAATGAACAGCTCATCCTTCAAAATAGTCAGACTACTGGAGGATATTACTCTTCAATCTGGCCTAGTATGCAACAAATATGTGAAAATACATAATTTCAAAAGAAGCATTCTTTAGCAGTTTATTTTGTGGATTCTATTAACGTAATATGTACAAAATCTAACTTAATTCAATCTTCAGCAATTTGAGCATTAGGAACACAGTACGTGGTTACTGCCACAGATATTGATTTCATGAGATCAAGTCAAGCTATAACCTAATTCTGGTTAACACAGAAATAAAAAAAAAGGTTGAAAACTGATAATGCAGATTGCAGAAAAATAATTCAGATGGATGAACTGATAATTGAACAGAAAAATAACTGAACCTTGATTAGTTTTCACCAAATCAAAATAAATGTACTGAGCTTTACATTATGGCATTTTACCTTTTTCTTTGACATTAACAATTAGCAATGTTTTTAAACCAAAATAGCTGTTAGTTAGGATTTACTTGCTACTCACTCAAGACTTGACTAAGCTAAGCTTGATTAGCAGTCAAACACTAACTCAAGCTGTGTGAACTACAGCATTTTGCTTTTGATATTGCTATAATATATTTTATACAGCATAGAAATATATTACTTCAAAAAAAAAAAGGAATAGTATAATAATAAAATGTACTATTTATCTCTATTTATCTTCAAAAGCATGCTATTTGAGCTTGACCTGAGACTTGATTTTAACTGTATGATCATAGAGCAAACAACTGAAGCTCAAGTTTTGTCAAGTACATGTTATCAAGGTAAGTGAGGGTGTCTAACTGCATTGACTCAACTTCCTACCGAATACATTACAAAAGACTCGAACTATGTTTTAAAATCTTTTCTTGTGGCCTTCCCATGGTTTATATAGCAGATGGCCCTAGAATATCTCTCTTAAATAAAAAGGAGAGGAAAGGAAGGGGGGGGGGGGGGGGGGGGGGGGGGGGGGGGAGGGGGGTAGCCTTAGAATGCATCTTGAGTTGAACTTTAGGGTCAGAATCTTCTAATATTAGATCAATGCTAAGTAGCAGCAGCAGGCACAGATGTTCTCCGAAAAGCACTGATGTCCTTGGATATATTTAAATTTTACAGGTGCATATCATGTATTATGAGAACAAGATGTTATAAACTACATGCATAAAGGACTGACGTTTACTCTTTAACCACACTTGTGAACCTCAAAATTTTTATCACTAACTGCTTTATTTGGGACACTACGTTGTAGCCTCCACTAACCATAAAATTAACAGTTACGTCTTTCCTCCATGGCATGTGGCAATGTAAGCGGCCAACCTAGGCTGTGATATGAAAAAAAAAAGGAAATCACTTTTTATGCATAGCAACTTGTCGCAATAGAAAACTCAGCAGTACATTAAATCTGAGTGTTAAAATAGTAACTCAGCACAAGAAGGAATAAACCATGTTCGGAACTTAAAACTTACATTTGTCCAGTCTAAGCTCTTAGATAATGGTATGCCATCGAAAGCTAATAGATTTGCATAAAGGCGTAAAGGGAATGTTTTTAGTAAAGAAACCTGGTCCATAAGCATTACTAGAATGTTAGCATTAAGTTCATTGATAGAATAAATGAACAAGTAAAACAGAAGTGTCACCCTATATAGTGGATATGGAACTTACCCCAGCATAAGCTGCTACTTTTGGTAACTTTGCAGGGTTTCCCGTGCCTTCTGCATATACACTTGGGTTGATCAAAACCAACTTTTCGACCTGAGAAGAAAGAAAAAATTGTTACTAATGCATTAATAGCAAGGCCAAGTAACCAGACTCCAAGTGAGTAAGGTTAATAGAAAAGGCAAGAGTAAGAGGAAAAGCAACACCGAGAATACCTGAATAAGAGATACTAAGCATATACATAGGACAGAATGCCTCTGCATTAGCTAAATATGTGGATATATCTCTATCTTACAAATGGGGGATATGAAAATGGGAAAGTGAACATTTAACGGATAATTAATTGGATCAGAAGTATAATCCATGCCCCCATGCCTCACAAAATTTAAAGGATTTAAAGGCTGTTACAATCTTGACAATCAAGTAATTCCTACTTAGGTTTCCTTATTCACATTGCTTTCTTCTTTCATCGAGCTCAATTTCCTTTCTCCTTGTGCGTACTTTGAAATGTGCTGTCTCTCATGTTGGATAGCTTGTAATAAATACAAGGGAACAAGTTCCCACATTGCTTGTAAAAGTGTAAAGTGATTTATTTATAAAGGGAAATCAACTCTTAAGAGTAATTTGGAGTCAAAGAGGAAATGGGCTTTGACCATTTGGCTTGGGCTTGAGCTTGCTTGGCTTGGGCTTGCTCTTGCTTGGCTTGGGCTTTGGCTAGAGCATGGCCTATTTTAAAAGTCAAAGATGGGCACTTGGGCACTTTGACTTAAGTCAAAGTTTTATTTTTTGACCGAATATTTTAAATTCAATTTCGAATTTAAAGTTATTTTAACTGTTCCAACAGACATATTTTCGGTTATATGTCTGGAACAGTTATGTCTGAAATAAATGGTTGTTATTTAACAGAGAATTACAACTATTCATTTATGTCTCTTCATACTCTATATAGGAGTGATGATTTCCAGAAAAGACTTACTTTACATTCTGACTTTTCACAATATTCTGAAGGCTTTGTTGTATCCTGAGGTAACTTGCTTCTGTGTGAGGCAATATTACACTCAAGAAAGTGTAATTCTACACGCCTCAAAGCCATATACTCTGATTATTTCCTAACAATTTGAGTGTAATATTTCTTTTGATATGGCAATGGTTACCAATCCTGTGTTTATCAATCAACAAGATCCTGTCAAGTTGAACCAGTTTGATGGGACAAACTTCACCAGATGGAAGGACAAGATGAAGTTTCTGTTGACAACTTTGAAGGTGTCCTATGTTCTGGATTCGAATCTGCAGCCACTGGCAGACCCTACACCAGAGACACAGATACAGTGAAGGAAGAAAGAAAGAAACGTGCAGAAGATGAACTGGTGTGTTGTGGTCACATCCTCAACTCTCTTACAGACAGACTTTATGATTTATACTCCAACTATACATCACCAAGAGAGATTTGGACTGCCTTGGAAACAAAATACCAAAACGAGAAAAAAGGTACAGATAAATTCCTGGCATTAAATTATTTTGATTTCAAGATGACTGATAACATGCCAGTCATGGATCAAGTCCATGAACTACAAATACTGGTTTCCAGACTTAGAGATTTGGAACTGGTTGTTCCTGACACTATACAAATCGAAGCAATTCTGTCCAAGTTGCCTCCTTCATGGAACAATTACAGGAAAAAGGTCCTGCAAACACCAGACAGTTTCACACTGGAACAATTCCAGACTCATCTGCAAATTGAGTGTGAAACTTGTCTCAGGGATGAGAAACTCCAGAAAGAGAAGGCAGTGAATTCAAATGGGAATTCACAAGTAAATGCCATAGGGAGCAATTCTGGAAAGTTTGCAAACAAGTCTGGAAAGAATCAGAACAACTTCAAAGTCCAGAAAACTGGTGGATTTAAGAAGTCCAACAATTATAAGAAGACAAGGCCTGCTTTCATTCTGGAAAGAAGGGGCACTACATTAAAGAATGTAGAGTCAAAATTGCAGAAGACAAGAAGAATAAAGACAATGGTTCTAAACAATCTGCTCAAGCCAATATGGTTGTTGAAGATAACATGAACTTTGTTGCCAATGTTACTGAATTGAACATGGCAACAAGTGCAGGAACCATGGAGTGGTTTCTTGATTCTGGAGCCACAATTCATGTCTGCAACAACAGCGAATTCTTCAGCACTTACACTAAGAAAAACAGTGAAGTCTTTATGGGAAACCATGCTCCTGTCAAAATGCTGGGAAAAGGAAGTGTGATGCTTAACTTCTGACTCTTATCAATGTGCACCATGTTCCTGATGTCAAGAGGAACTTAGTTTCTGCAAATCTGTTGTGCAAGAGAGGCTTTAAGATTGTTTTAGAATCTGATAAGTTTGTAATATCTAAGAATGGTGTGTTTGTAGGAAAGGGATATTCCCTTGATGACATGTTCAAACTCAGTATTAATAAAATAAATGTTGCTTCTGCTTATATCGTTGAATCTTCTATTCTGTGGCATGCTAGATTAGGACATTTAAATTATGCTATGATTAAATACATGACAAATCATAATTATATTTCCTATAAACATGATCACCATGATAAATGTCTAATCTGTGTGGAAGCTAAGATTACAAGAAAGCCTTTTCCTAAAGTAGAACATGAAACAAAATTGCTAGAACTAATTCATTCAGATATTTGTGAATTAAATGGAAAACTGACTAGAGGAGGAAATAGATATTTTATAACTTTTATAGATAATTGTTCACGTTTTACTAGTATTTATTTACTAAGAAACAAGGATGAAGCTTTTGATAAATTTAAAGAATTTAAATCTAAAATAGAGAATCAAAAGGAAAGAAAAATTAAAATTATAAGGAGTGATAGAAGAGGTGAATATTTCTCAACTGATTTTGATAAATTCTGTGAAGATCATGGAATAATTCACCAAAGATCAGCTCTTTTTACACCCCAACAGAATGGTTTGACAGAAAGGAAAAACAGGACCCTAGTTGATATGGTTAATGCAATGATTTTTGTCAAGACCCGAAGGCCGCGACTTTCCTTTAATTCTTATACTTTCCTTAGTCTACAAATTTATGGACTAAATTTTTCTTTTTCATTTTAAAGTTTGTATTCGGTGTCAGTGTAGTTACTATACTATCTAGGTGACCTATACTCATTTCATTTAAATATTAAACTAACAAGGAAACGGTTCTTAGTTACATCCCGACTTGTTAAACAGAATATGTATTGTGCATCAATTAAAGTCTTACATGTAAACAAGTATTTTATAAGGAACATATACCTCAGAAGACTAGTACCAAGTCCATACACCGTCTCCGATGCCCACTTAGCAGCTCACACGGCAGATGTTAACTTCAATAATCTGAAAGAGATGAAATTTAGTGGGGTGAGCAAAACCACGGCTCAGTAAGATACTAAAATAAATACAAGAGTAGGATTATACTGTCTTAACTGCAATGCTTATAACTTGCAAGGAGGCAATTACAGTTAATCCTTTCTCATCGATAACATCTCATTATCACTTCTCATATTCACTTTCCATTTCAAAATCATACTTCTATATTCTATCATCTCTTATCAATTCTCATATTTACTTTTCATTTCATAATCATATTTCTGTATTTTATCATCTCTTATCAATTCTCATATTGTGGATCATGATCACGGTGGTATGAAGCCATAATTCTCTTCTTGTATTTCTATATTCATCTTTCATATCATATCATGACATCATATAGATGAAATATCACTACCACCGAGTCAAGACACTCCTCATATATTCTTCATATTTAATTGAGATATCCTATCGAATTCACTTTACATTTAACAATCATATTCCCGTATTACATCAATTCATATCACTTATCGTTTGGGAATTTTATGATCACGATAGAGTAAGATCAAAATTCTCTTCATATCAACCTTATGTTCATATATCAAATCATTTCATATCATATCATGTCATGTCATCGTATAGATGAAACATCATTAACGTCGAGTCATGACATTCCTCATGGAATTCTCATGTACTAAGCATATTATCGTGTCAGGGTTTAATATGCAATGTATGTAATTTTACTGTATAAACCGCTATCATTTCAAATCATATCATATATACTTTAGAACATGCTCAACATATGAATTTTCAATTCATTTCAAATTTGCCTTTAAGGCATGATAGAAACATGTTCAATTTCAATTCATGTATTCGTTTTCAAAGCATGTCTAAAACAGGTGCGATTTTAAAAACATTTTTCATATACTATAAGTCATGTCAGGTCTAGAGTTCATATCAAATTAATCTATACTCTAGACCGCATATCATTTTAAATTCGACACAAAATCGTATATAAATCATATCAGTGTCGAAATCATTTATCATGTACTTTTAAAACATATACTGTAAATCATATCAGGTCTAGAGTTCATATCAAACAAACTATACTCTAGACCGCATATCATGCCATGTTCGACACAAAATCACATATGAATTATATAAGTGTCGAAATCATATCTCATGGACTTTTAAAACATGTACTGTTTCAAAACGTATTTCATTTCAAATCTGTTTCATGTACAGTATAAATGTAACATCCCGTTACCACATTTTTCACGTATTTTCATACAACTTTACCGGTTGGGCTGTCTGCGATGCCATTAACATTCAACAGTAACAATGACAAATGATAAACATTTATCTATTTATTATGGAATATGAAATTTCTTTTTTCATTATTCCTTACATCTGACATCCCCTATAATCCTTTATTTCATTAAGGTAGTACTGTATACATATGTCTGAAATGTAAAAGAGAAAAGACTGTACCTGTCACGTTTAATGTGCCATGCCTTAGTGCTTTAAGCATAGCTATACCATCTGAGAGCTAATTCTCTCAACTCCGCGTACTTCTTATCTGTGGAGTTAAAACAAAGGGTGTGAGCGATTCATACGCTCAGTAAAGGAAACATATGCTGCTTTAAATAAAGCAAAACTATATCACTATTCATTTGTTCTTTTCTTAACAATAACCCAGTAGAAAAGAAAATGGATATATAGTAAACAACTCTCTTAAAACACCATTCAAAACACCGACTAACAGTTTACTTTAAAATGTAGTAAACACTATCGAGGATTTCAATAATCCTCATAGTAAATAGAAACTGATAAGTTGAGACTAGGCAACAAATAAATCATGCTATCATCGTTTCTCCCTCCACCTTGGGAGAACGAAACCTGCCGCTTTTGGGGTGCACCCGTAGGCCATCGCCCCTCACGGCTATCTCAGATCTATGGCCATAATCTAAAGGGGTCCTCGGGTCCACTTGCCAAGTGACCTCGAGACCGTGATGACTGATTGGCAGGTCCATCAGCCCTGTGTCGCCCTGAGGTGCACTCATTGGTCCATTGACCGAGCCACCGCCCCAGGTAGGTCACGCACTAGCAACGCATGAACTCAGGGCCTAAAGTCTCAAAATCAACTTTTATATCTCATATATCATTTCCACAAAATGATTTGATTTCTTATAAAACAATAAAACACCAAAAACAGCCCGAAATCTCAACTTTTAAAACCTGCTCGCCCATGATCAGCTCGCCCGACATGGCTTGCCCATGGAAGCAGCTCGCTGTGGCGGAGAACATGTGTTCGCCCGCCCTCTTTGCTTTTAAAATCTGAAGCAAAACTGGCTTGCCCTCTGTGGCTCGCCCAGAAATCAACTCGATAAGACGGTTAATTAGTATTCGCCCGCCACTTAGCTTTTCAAAACAGAAATCTCGTTGATATTAGTTCGCCCGCCTTCAGTTTAAAACAAGGGCCGCCCGCCCAACATCTAAAAAAAAAGGTTCGCCCGACTACGGCTTTACCCGGATTTCTCTTTAAAACAAGGGCACTCGCCCAGTTCTCATAAAAGAGAGCTCGCCATTTGGCTTAACTTATAGCTTTCTATTAAGAAAGTTCGCCCGCCCTTTAAAAATAGAATTGAGTTTAAAACGTATAAAAGGGATTGGTTCGCCCGCCAATACCAATTCACCCAACATAAATCACAAAGGGCTTGCCCAACATAAAACATACAAAGCGCTCGCCCGCCCTGTATCATTTCACCCAACAAAACAGCAAAAGGCGGCTATCAGCTCGCCCGCGATCAAACAATTATCAACTAACTTCTTAAAATCATGCATGTCAGAAAACAAAACATTTAACTTAATGTTTTCATAAAATTTACTCCACAGGACATGCATCACTTCACACACACTTCCCTTACCTTGTTCAACGAAGTCTTGCTTCGCCCGGCACTCTGTTCGCCCATAGCTATTCCAAATTATCGGCTGCAAATTATATATAAATTTCATTAATATTTTCTTTATATATCACTTGGCGAGAATAAATCAAATAACTACTCGCCCAATCAGATTCCCAATTAGTTCGCCCGCCATTATTCACGAAGCCTTCATTGGCTAACTGTGGAAGTTCACCCACAATCCTTCTCGCCCAATGCCTTCGCATTAGAGCTCGCCCGTCATTCACTTCACTAGAATTGGGCGTTCTCGCCCACAAAATTACCTTGGCGAGTACTTATTATCTATTCGCCTCATTGGCGATTACTATTTTCAACTTGGGCGATCACTGTAGTCGCCCTTGTCGTCACCTATTCCATAATTTTCCTTGTTTTCCTATTTTCCAAGGATCTAACAAAAACCAAGACTGTATCTATGTTTATTACTGCATAAATCATAGAAATCTATCAGTGAACATCAAGAACACCTCAGAAAATATGAAACTCACCTCAACCAACTGCACTTCCAAAACACGTTGTTTTTCTGTCTCATGTTGGCCTCTATTTGCTTATTCCTTCAGCTCACCAGGCTAAGAAAGAAAGGTTTTATAAGCATGTTTACTGGTTTAGCCAACTGAAGAGTGAAACTCAGTAGATCAAACATGGCAGAGAAATGGAAGAAACAGAGGAATGGCTCTCGTGAAGAAGCTGGAATTGGCTAACTCGTTTTTCATCAATTGTCTCTGCTTATATAAACATTCTCAGCCAATCAGTAGCCACCGCCTGCCTCTTATCCTGTTTTCTTCATCATTCCTCACGTCTATCATGCATTTAATGCATGAAGGAAATCTGCACTTACAAAGGGCGAGAAAGTCTTCCTTTCACACGGCTTTTTCTTCTACTGCAGCCTTTGTTTACTTCCTCAACCAATCAGGTAAATTCCTTACTGACTTCAACCTCTTCACCATTAATTGTCTTCAACCGTATCACTTACAAGTCAATTTTGGCTGTTAGGTTGAATTCTGTTTTCATTTTCCCATCTATCTGGACGACCACTTTACTCGTCAAATGCATTGGCGTTTCCAAGTCCTCGCCACAAGCGGCCATCACTTATCCACGAAGTTGGCAAACTAAACTACTTGCCAAACAAATAAGGAAAACAATCGACTCGCCACACTAAATTAGTTCGCCAGCCATGGGGCTACTCCTTGTCCTCTGTGTGGCGATCACAAGTTCTCGCCCTTTTCGGGCCATCACCTGGCATGGCTCAACTCGCCAACCATGCCCTGATTCATCTCACAAGTTGGCGAACACGCCTGTGCGACCACACTCTCGTCCAACTCGCCATCAGCATTGATGATCACACATACCTTACTCGCCAATCGGCGAGCCGTTTCTTTATGGTACGCGCCCGCCGAAGGAGCTTTCATCTTTTTGGAAATTAACATTCATTATTTATTTAATTTCCATTATCAATTTTATGAATTTAGACTCTACAATAGTGTAAAAATCGGATCTTACAATAAATCATGTCAAGTCTAGAGTTCATATCAATAAAATCATACTTTAGACTTCATATCATATCGGTTAGAGACTAGGCTAGATCCTTATCATCTCTCTATCAATAAAGACTTAAATCACTGTAGCTAGCAGTGAAAATCATGTCATCGTCCCCTGGAAACCAACTAGGGCGCTATCTATGGCCATAGATCTCATCTCTCTCAGCCCCACTGATCAGGTGTGACTGAGACCTGTCCACGACTATTGTCGGACAAGCATCTCTGCCTAATGAGCTAAGCTCCAATTAGGCGGTTTCCACTATGCTTTATTGAATTTTATTCTTTTAGGGTGCCTACAGTCTCATAAAACATTTAAATATATAGCTTTCTTTTCAATATCATGTAAAGCATATGGTAAAATTCTGTATGAGACTTCATATATCAAAATATATATATATATCTACCATATACTTTCATTTCAAAACAAATCAATACTTTTAAGTATTCATATAAACATTATTATAATGTTTCAAGTTGCAAGAAGGCATGCTCAAATGCGATGCTATAAAACATTTCAGTATGCAACTTCAGTAGTATTCTCATCAAGTACAGTGAAGCGATTCATTTAACTTTATCACCATCAATTATTCGATTTCAATACTTTCTTTATGTCAAATCAATAAATCACGATTCAAATCATTCAAGATTCATTTCATTCAATATGCAGATTGCTCAGTACTCTAATTATTTAATAATCAGATCGCTTGGTATTCAAACCATTCGGTGTTTCAATATCCTTTTTCGATAATTATCGACTATAATAATCATTTGTACATTTCATTATCGATACTAAAACCACATCATCAGTGTGAATCCTCTTAGTATCTATGAGCATTTAAATACCATGTTTTCATATAGCCATCATGATACTGAAATTATGAAATACTAATATCCTCATTCGATTTTATTCTAGGGTCGACATCGAGGATCATAGAACCACAAGATCAATAATCGCTTATCAAATTCATTTATAGTTTGACCTATTGGTACACCTTCAGAATTTTTGACTTGCGGTTCAATTTCATTTACTATCATAAAATCATATCAAAATCCCCAATTCACTTTTCATATGGTCTGTAGAATGTAATATCATGCTAGAATTATATATAAAACATCTTCAATTCAATTTTTTTTTTATTGGCAATTTACCCACTTAAAAGAATTTGCCAATTTCCACTATCCATAGTGTTTTCAATCATTTAAGTCGCCTGGCGACTATCCATATTATTGCAAAAATCTTAGTTCATACCACTAAGACGGTCCATTTATTTGAATCTATCAATTCTATAATCATCACTCGATTGATAATTCCGCAATTCTATCATTCAACCGTCTAAATCACAACTTCAATTTTTCTCTTTTAAGTTGTATCCTATAATCATCGTCATTTTTATTCGTGATCCGTCTAATAAATGATTCCACCTCAATCTCCACTTGATACCATTTGTGGTATTAAACTTACTTGAATTTATCGATTCTATAAGGTGTAACCATATAATTCATCACATTATCGTGTTCAATGATCTATCTTCTCATCGATTTCAATATCAAACTTTTCCGGTAATACCATAAAGTCCTTTCAATGTTTCTTTTTCAATAATTATTTCCAAAATTCCATTTACGTGAGAAACTTAAATCTTTTTCCTCAACGTTTTCCTAGGAATTTCAGCAGCATAACGGCTTAATTTCCTCTAAACCTCCTGCAAGAAAACACAATTATATCACAGCCGTTGTTTCGCACAATTCTAATGTCTCTACTAAGACCCCCACCATCAGTTGTGGGTCCTCTTAGCATTTTTAACATTAATTCAGTTAATGCATCATATAAAAGAAATTCACAATTCCATTAAAATTCATTCCATCAATGCATCATATAAAAATCATAAAATCCCACATACAATATGATGCTACTAATGCTTTATAAAAGTATCTTACCTATTCGCCAAGCTTAGCGCACTTTTCGATTTTCGAGCCTTGCCGAACTCCACCATTCGTCTCATTTCCGTCTTACTACAATTTCAAAAATTGACATATATTTTCATTTAGAAAATAATCCAAGAATTTCTAATAAATTCCATAGACATATAGTGAAAAAGGCTTTTAATTTTTCTTACCCATTTCTTCTTCTTCTTTTTCTTCTTTCTTTTCTTTTTCCTTTTCTTTTCTTTTTCTTTCCTTTTCTTTTCTTTTCTTCTTTCTTTTCTTTTATTTTCTTTTTTTTTTCCTTTCTTTTCTGTTCTATTTTTTTTTCTGGCCTGAACCGGTTCGGACCGGTTCAGGCCGGTTCAGCTTTTGCTGGCCGGTTCGATCACCGGCGGCCACCCATTCCGGCGGTTCAACCACTCCATAGCTTGCCGAGGTTGCCACGAGGGCGGATCTGGTCTCCATTTCCCTAGCGGCGGCGCCGACGGTGGCGGATCTGGAGGTGGGTTTTCGGTCTCTTCTCCTCCACGTTTCTCCTTCCTCCGCTGTCATTCTTCCTCACCGGTGGTCTTCCTTCGCTTCCCTTCAGCTCCGTCGAGATCGGGGTTGGGGTGGCGGTGCTTAGACCGGCCAGCACCGCCACTTCCCTCTTTTCTCTTTTCCTTCGGTTTCACCCGCTTCTCTCGTTCCGCTTCGCTTTTGTTTTTTTTCCTTCTCCTTTCCCGTCGTCGAAGCCGACGTCGGCGTCGGTTCCCTCTCCTCGACTCGCAGGCGGCATCGCTGCCACTTCCTCCCCTCCCCCCCGGCGTCGCCAGTCTTCCCTTTTGTTTTCTTTTGTTTTCTCCTCTGTTTTGAAACAAAGGAGAATAAGGGTGGGAATCGGGTTATCCCGATTCCCGCCTGTTTCTTTCTCTTTTTTTCAATATATATAATTATTATATATAATAATAATAACTATAATATATATAATTATTATACACCATAATTATATATATACACTATTCATAATATGTATTTAAATACATATTTTGTATCAAAATATATATATTTATATATACTTTTTACACTTTTAACATAAAATAATATTTATATTTATCCAAGGTATATTTATATAATATCATTGTATAAATATATCAAAATATTTTTATTTCTTATTAAGTTTTGGATTTCTAAATATCCAAAAATTATTTTCTCCATTTTCTTATTTAATTTGGATTTCCATTTATCCAAATTAAATTTCCTCATTCATTTCTTATTTCCAATTTAATTTTCCTTTTCATTTCTTATTTAATTTGGATTGCAATTTGTCCAAATTAAATTTTTCGGATACCTTATATTTATTTAGAAAATTCTCGGTCTTCACAATTTTAAATGCTAAATTACCTTTCAACTTGTGGGGTGAAGCTTTACTTACTGCCTGTTACATACATAATATGGTTCCTTCAAAGAAGACACATATCTCACCATATGAAGTCTGGAATGGAAGGAAACCAAATTTAAGTTATTTTAAAGTGTGGGGGTGTATTGCATATTATAGACTCCCTGATTCTCAAAGGACTAAATTAGGTTCAAAAGGAATTAAATCTGTTTTTGTTGGTTATGCGCAAAATTCAAAGGCATATAGATTACTAGATTTAGAATCAAATGTTATAGTAGAGTCTATACATGTTGAATTTTTGGAAAATAGTTTTGTGAAAAATCAAGTTATGCATGAACCAGAAAATGATCAAAATACATCTACTGCCTATGATTCATTAGTCAAACGTAAGGAAATAAGTGAACCATCTGAACCAAGAAGAAGTCAGAGGCCAAGAAAAGAAAAACATCTTGATTCCGATTTTATTTCTCCTGATCATATTACCTTTTTAGTTGAAGGTAATAGAGACAGAATTATGAGAAAAATGAAGATATTATTAAACATTGAAGATGAGCCCAGAACTTTGAGTGAAGCTTTGATTTCAAGAGATTCAGCTTTCTGGCAAGAAGTTGTAAATGATGAAATGGACTCTATCATGTCTAATAATACTTGGATCTTGGTAGATTTACCTCCAGGTTCAAAGCCTATTAAAAACAAGTGGATTTTTAGGAGAAAGTACAATTCTGATGGTACTATACAAACTTTTAAAGCAAGATTAGTTGCTAAAGGGTTTACTCAAAAGAAAGGCTTAGATTATTTTGATACTTATGCTCCAGTAGCTAGAATAACGTCTATTAGAATTCTTTTTGCTCTAGCTTCTATATATAAGTTGCATATTCACCAAATGGATGTTAAAACTGCATTTTTAAATGGTGATTTAAAAGAAGAAGTTTATGTGGAACAACCCGAAGGGTTTGTTTTACCTGAAAATGAACATAAAGTTTGCAAGCTTGTTAAATCTTTATATGGTCTTAAACAAGCTCCTAAACAATGGCATGAGAAATTTGATTATGCTATTTTATCCTTTGGTTTTAGGCATAATTCTGTTGATAAATGTATTTATTCTAAATTTACTAGTGATTATGGAGTGATTGTTTGTTTATATGTGGATGATATGCTTATATTTGGTACTAACATGCTTGGTATAAATGAGACTAAGAATTTTCTTACCTCTAAATTTAAGATGAAAGATCTTAATCAAATAGATACAATTTTAGGAATTAAAATTACAAAGAATGATAAAGGATTTTCATTGAATCAAACTCATTACATAGAAAAGCTGTTAGATAAATATCAATATCTTAAAATAAAAAAATATAGTACTCCATATGATTCAAGTGTGAAACTTGTCAAGAATGATGCTAGACCAATAGAACAATTAAAGTATGCTAGTGTTATAGGAAGCTTGATGTATGCTATGCATTGTACTAGACCTGATATTACTTACACGGTATGTAAGTTGTCAAGATTTACAAGTAATCCAAGTATAGCTCATTGGAGGGCAGTTGAAAGGGTTCTTGGTTACCTTAAAAGAACTGCCAAATTAAGGTTGTGCTATACAGGATTTCCTGCTGTTTAAGAAGGTTATTCAGATGCCAGCTGGATAACAAAAGCTGGTGATAATATATCAACTACAGGTTGGATATTTACACTAGCTGGTGGTGCTGTAAGTTGGGCATCTAAGAAACAAACATGTCATGCACACTCAACTATGGAAGCTGAGTTTATAGCTTTAGCAGCTACTGGTAAGGAAGCTGAGTGGCTAAGAAATATGTTGTTTGAAATTGAGTTGTGGCCACAACCAATGCCAACTCTTTCCTTGCATTGTGATAGTGAGGCTACTATGTCTAGTGCTTGTAATAACATTTATAATGGTAAGTCTAGACATATAAGCCTAAGGCATGACTATGTTAGAGAGTTAATCTCAAATGGTACCATTACGATCATATATGTAAAGTCTGCAGAAAATTTGGCAGATCTTCTTACTAAAGCTTTGCCAAGGGATAAAGTGTGGAGGACTGCATGTAGTATGAGACTAATACATAACCCTTGATACACCAATAATGGTAACCCAACTTTGAATTACCAAATCAGTAATTACTAAAGTTTAATGTGTAATAACAAGTTATTGATCAGTGTCGGTTGTGGCACTTATAATAGGAGTCTCAGACTTGAATTTCAAGAGAATGCCACTGTTACATTGAGAGGTTGAGTTTAAGCTCTTAATGGAGATCGTTCTGAAAATTGTCCAAAGTAATAGGGACAATAAAAGGATCTCCACCTATGTGAATATGAAGTGGTGCTGCTTCAACAAGAGTATAAGGGTTTTACTCTTGAAATATTCACAGAAATTGGATTGCTAGCACATGGCCATTGAAATAGTGCTAGGAGCAAGTAAGAGTTTTGTGAAAAATGACAGATTGATGTGTGTCGTACTTTCGATCCTAATAGTAAGAAGTCATGGTTTAATCTTAGGACACTATGTGCTTTTATTAGCATCCTAAAGTACTTACACTAATAGAAGGTTTAAATCAATAAGATACCTTCTTGTATGCATCATATTTGTTGTATTACAAGCTAGTGGGGGATTGTTGGATAGCTTGTAATAAATACAAGGGAACAAGTTCCCACATTGCTTGTAAAAGTGTAAAGTGATTTATTTATAAAGGGAAATCAACTCTTGAGAGTAATTTGGAGTCAAAGAGGAAATGGGCTGTGACCATTTGGCTTGGGCTTGAGCTTGCTTGGCTTGGGCTTGGTCTTGCTTGGCTTGGGCTGTGGCTAGAGCTTGGCCTATTTTAAAAGTCAAAGATGGGCACTTGGGCACTTGGGCTCTTAGCTCTTTGACTTAAGTCAAAGTTTTATTTTTTGACCGAATATTTTAAATTCAATTTCGAATTTAAAGTTATTTTAACTGTTCCAACATACATATTTTCGTTTATATGTCTGGAACAGTTATGTCTGAAATGAATGGTTGTTATTTAACAGAGAATTACAACTATTCATTTATGTCTTTTCATACTCTATATAAGAGTGATGATTTCCAGAAAAGACTTACTTTACATTTTGACTTTTCACAATATTCTGAAGGCTTTGTTGTATCCTGAGGTAACTTGCTTCTGTGTGAGGCAATATTACACTCAAGAAAGTGTAATTTTACACGCCTCAAAGCCATATACTCTGATTATTTCCTAACATCTCAGACCCACATCAGCAACAAATGTTGTGGTTGATATTCAGAAATTGAAGCCCTTAATGAATAAAGAATATCAAAATAGATAACCATCTGATTCCACACTAGAAGCATTCAAGTAAAATTTTTGAATTCCTTGAAAGCATAACTGTTATTTAGTGCTGGTATTTTCAGTCCTATAATCATTGATTCATGAGCTAAGGCAGGTTAGCTAAACAATCTGTTCATTGGTAATTGATCCATTTCGAGCCCTCATTTTACCATTTCAGCTAAAGATGAATTTCCCATATGTTAATACAATTTCGAGTTCATACTCTCCCACCCAGAGCTAGAGCAGTAAATAATGGAAAGATCAGATGACTGGACAAAAATTATTTAGCCGCACTCAACTACCAAGTACCTTGGTATGGATTTTTCTTAGAATTTCAATTTAATGAAAACCATTCGACATTTGATAGCAGCAAGATACATATATATGATAGTGGACATGGATAGGCACTTGACAAAGCAGTGAGTAAATTCAGACAAAACATTTATAATGTGTCGGCCATGAGAATATGCTAAATCATAAGGAGAGACTTACAGCGTCTGGATAATTTACTACAAAGTCAATTGCAACAGCAGCACCAAGACTTGGTTCGACTAATACCACTGGCCTTTTGATGTAGGACTTCCAAAGCTAGAATAAACAGAAAACAATCTAAGCTCAAGGACTGATGTAAATGATCTCCACCGGCCAATGCAAAATGGACATGTACCCAGATCATCCACACATCTCAAGCCAGAAAGCCAACCAAAAAAGAAATATCCGTACAATGTTTTAGAATACATGGTCAAGCAACACTTGACAGCAGATTAAAAGCAGTCTAGCTTATGGCAGAACTATGTTGAGAAAAAAGAATTTGATGAATATACCTGATAGAGGTGGTAACGCTTAGATGCTACATTACATAGTGGAGGCCTCCCGAGTGAAGGTTAGCAAAACAGAAGCAAGAGGAAAATATATAAACACCAGTCAATATTAAAGCACACTGCAAGAAACAGACAAAGACAAAATCCAATGGAAATAGAGTTAGGATGGAGGATGAACCTAAATCAGAGAAGCCCCAGCCAAGAACGTCAAGACCCCATGCCTCCAAGCCAGAATCTTTGAGCAATGGGAAAGCACGCCTCCATTCTAAACAACAACTAAGGGACAACAGCATATTCAAGCAGGTTCAGCAGGAAGCAAGAAGCTTAAAATTACTGTACATCTTTATGCCACTAACCTGCCAAAGCAATGGAGAAGAACATTCGGATTGGCATCATTTTGTACTAGTGGTTGTACACAACTACTCATTATAGAACTTTCAGAACAACCAAACTGCAATTATGACAAGAACGTTATATTATTCCCAACTTGGGAATGCCAAAGGGCAATTTAAAGGCCTGGCTATATTAAAAAAGGGTAAATTCTACACTCTAGCTCCCTGTGGAAAACACACAGATACATGCATAAGCCTAGTAATTATCTGGTATGGTTTATTGGATAACAGAATTTTCATTCTAGATTCAAAATTTTAATTTGAACTATATAAGTTATGATATAAAGGGTTTTTCTGCAAGGTTGATCAAGTAAGGGTAGAAAATTTCAGGAAAAAAAAAAATTCCCCTCCTAAGATAATTATACTGTAAAAAAAAATGATATAGGAAAATTGAACTTCTAGATTTGCCAAATTACAACCTATTCTTTTATCCCAGCAATCGATCAATAAAGCACCCTTGATTTTCTGTATCTAGAATTTGGAATAACTACACATTAATCACACATAAATCTAAAATTCCCCATCACATCCACCAGCAAAAATCCAACAACAGCTACCATTTTTCAAAAAAAAAAGGCCAAAAACAAAGAAGAAAGGTCTTGTTAACCAAAAATCTTTTTCTAAATAAATAAATGAACGAGTGAAGAAAACAAAGAGAAAGACAACACTGTAAAGAGTGAAATGAAGGATGAAAAGAGAAGAAGAATTAACCTGTACTGGTAGCCTCTTTATCCTCCTAGCCAAATTTCTAGCAAAAGGGTCTTTGATTTTCTCAACCTCTTTGGGAAGAAAAGGGAACCCAGAACCCATTGTCGCCACTACCATCACCAACCAATATCAGTACCTACCCTTAATGCAACTTTAAACAAATAATTCAAAGCTTAAAAGCAAAACCAAAGAAAGAGCAGAACGTTAAAAAAATAACTTTGATAACTTCCTGCCTTACTTATTCTATTTAAGGATGAAACTTGGCTTTGAACACATTGTCATAGAAACCAGAAAAACTCGGTTGTCTGTCCTAGGTCATTGCAGCCCCTGCAAGGACCATGCAAAATAAAAACGAGATCCACTGTCACGTCACGGGCTACTAAGGACTAACCATAAATTTCATTAATTTTTTCATAAAAATGGCCTAAACGCTTTTACTATTTAATAATAGTGACCATTAGTCAACCATTTGCTTAGCAAAAGTTAGTCAACCATTCAACTAACGTCTTAAGAATCCCAAATTTACGGAAGCAGCGAAAATCCATTTCGGGCTTTAAAATTTTGTGATTTCTGTTCAAAAACTTGCAAAAAAAAATCAGAATATAAATCAGATCATATTCTAAGATTTGTTAATTGAATAGCGGGAATTTGTTGAGGAAGATTTGACATCATGATCAAGAATTGGAGTAGAAAAATGACTCGAATCATGATCTAAACTAGACAAATTGAAGCAAGGCAGTTAGATATCCATCCTAAAATCAATTAGCAATAAGTGAAAGAGTCCAACTTGAATATAAGAACAGAAGCAATGAAAAAGTTTGATTTTCTGTTTATGAAAATCAAGAATAGTAGATGAAAAAGGAAAAACTCTTTCATAAAAAATTACACCTCTTGAGATGAAAACCCCATCAGTCTTTAATGAATATAACTTGTAACCTTTGGTTCCAACAGGAAAACCAATAAAAATGCATTTTATAGCTCTAGGATCAAATTTTGATCTTGAATGAGCTAGTCTTGAGGCATAGCATAGACATCCAAAAACTTTGAGATAGAAAAATGTAGGACTGTTATATAGCAGCTCAAAATCAGTTTTATTGGCTATAACAAGTGAGGGTACTTTTCTTTAAAAAAAAAACAAGGGTACTTTGTTTATAAGATGCACAGCCTGTTAGGAAATTCTTTAAGTGAGCCTACGTATATCACTTAATTATATATTATAGGCTATCTAATATGTTTAGTCCACTTAAAAGTGATCAAATAAAGTTTAAGTTATTAGACTTTAAGACATCTCAATTAGTATGGGCTTTACAACGTGTGGAGACCCAATATTTTATTTTATTTTCATGATAGGCCAAAATAAAATAAAATATACTTCAAGTATAAATAGGTTATGGTCCCCAGTTTAAACCTAACGTAATTCTCATAATCAAATCCCATTGTTGAGTGAGATAAAGATTCTCTCAAAAGTTTAGACGTGGAAGATTTTAACCCCAAGAAATCAATTCCAATGGATTCAAATACGCTTTCGTATTACTCTTTTTTTTATGATTAAACGTGAGATCTTGGATATGTTTATTTGTATGAATTTTCCAACAAGTGGTATCAAGAGCTTGTTCATGTTTGGTCATTAAGAATTAAATTTTTTTGTGCAAAGCCTTAGGGCTTTTATTCCTTATGGAATAAAGATTAAAATCATGTGAACAATATTTTGGAATTTTGTCTCATGTTTGATGAATTTTATCTTTAAATATTTTAAATCCCGAAATTAAAATTTAACCAAAATAACAATATTCTATGTGTTTTAATTTAAATTGATGAATGATATTTGTTTCTTGTGACTTCTATGGATGAAACAAAATCATAATTTCGATAAATTTTTGTGTTTTGGTTGAAAGAAATCAAGAAAATAAATTGGGGTTTTCATGAAGTCTTCTTAAATTTTTCCTAATTCCATTTATCACCAATCTTTTTTTGTTTTGGATCGGTTTTTTCATGGGTTTTGTATAAAAAGATGTTAATTTCATGATTGTATGTTTGATTTTACCAAAAAAGACTTAAAAAAGTGTCAAAAATCAAAGAAAAAGCCAAAACAGATCCAAACATGCGTTGTTGTTTACTTTCCACAATGTTATTTTGTTGAGGTGTTTGGACACATGAAGTTTGGTGCATAATTCATTTTGCAAGGTAAAAGGAAGGTATATTGAATTCTTGGGCATTATTAATTCTAATGATCATAACTTTGCTGCAAATTGTGTTTCAGCAAAAGAAACTAAAATTTTATAACATATGTCTGGCTTTAGTTTTTAATTTCATGAAATATGCCCATGTATGTATGCTATAATCATTAAAAATAGTAACACGATAAGGTCTCATATATCAATATGTTTAAGACCAAAACAACTACCGAAAAGAGAATGGCTAATTGGGAAAGCATTTCTTTTTTGTTTGGCAAAGTGACAGACATCACAAGGAATTTGATTCTGCATATAAATTATAGGATCTAAAACATTTAACAATCTTATTCTGGATTGAATGCATGTCCTAACACTATGTTTGGATAAACATTAGTAAAGGAAAGGAAAGGAAAGGAAATGAATGTAAACTAAAGGAAAGGAGAGGAAAGGAAAGGATACATATACCCCTTGTTTGGATAGCTAAAATTAATAAAGGAAATGAAAAGAAAGTAATCCTAACAACCCTTATTTGGTTAAACAATGGGAAGGAAAGGAAAGGAAAGGAAATGATTAATTATAATGTTTTTTTTTCCAATTATAACATCTTTTGTTTTAAATTTTATAATATTATAAGGTTTAATTTGACATTTTACATGTTAAAATTTTTTTCAAGTTTCCTTTTCTTCCCGTTTACTCCAAATTGGGGTTTTAAGAAAATTGAGTAAGTCAAGGGAAAGCAAGAGGTGCTCACTCCCCTTCTCTTTCTTTTCCCTAGCTAAAAAATTTTTCCAAACAAAGGAAAGGTTTACAACGTTCCTTTGTTTTACTTACCTTTCCTTTCCCTTCCCCACCCCCAATCCAAACCTAAGGTAAGCGTTAATGTCATACTTTTGTTGGCTGATTCTGAGCTACCAAATAAGAACCTGATGATAATTTTAAATATGAGGGATTAGGTGAGAATGATTTTACTAGTTGATAAAAACCCTGTTTTTGCTTAGCTAATCCAATCATCTTCTAGGTCTTATTGTTTTGCACGATACAAAAATCAGGTTGAAATATTAGAAAGCAATTGAGTGCCTGCGTCAGCTTACTGACATATATCAAATTGAATGAAAATTTTAGCACAAATAGTGCATCTTCTAGAATGAGATTTAAGGTTAGTTTAATCAATTCAACATATGTTACAGTTGCAAACTAACTACTGGGGAGTTTAACATTGGAATTCATCACAAGTTTGTAATAATCAAAGAGATTGATAGAACAAATGATATGATATGTGGCACCTGTGCTAAAAAAGAAATTTAAAGGGAAAAATGAAGGATTAATAGTGCAAGTTGCAACAATATTACCTAGTTTTTGAGAAGTTCCTGGTTTATGAGAAGGTGAATATACAATCTTGCTGGTTGCATTAGCATTAGATATTGAAAAAAAAGATATGCAAGTGATTGAAGCAATTCCAACAACCTTTTGTACTGATCCTTGGTAAATGGTATAGAAACAAGAGCAACAGGAACTGGATCCATCCTCTAAATTTCTGTTTCTTTGCTATAGTCTTTTGCATTTTGCATGTTTACTTCTATTTGATTTGTTGTCCTGATTCTAGCTCGACTTAAAGCCTAGTGGCTAACCATATTTTTTTGTAACATTTTTCGATAGTATGTCCTATGTAGCCATGTAGACACCATTTTTGTCCGGATATTTTTGCTAAATATTAATTAATTTTTTATTTTTATTTTTTTCGTTTGATTTTCTATTTTGATTCAGATTCAGATTCACATTTATATTTATATTTAATTTGGATTTTGATTCTTTGTTTTTGATATGATAAATGAAAAAGAGACAAAAATTCCTAAAAAATATGTAAATTAAAAAAAAATTGAAAATTTGGAAAGGAAGAATTTATGAAGGAAATCAAGGGTTTTAATATTAAAGCTAATATATGATGTCCTAAATAAACTAACCCTAGACCTATAAGGATACACAGGCAAACAGAAAATAAAAAATAAAAAATAAAAAATAAAAAAAAAGCTTCAACACTACACTGCACAAAAAACTGATCCTTGCCTTCCTGCTTCGCACTTTCTTGCCACCATTCTGCTCTTTGCCGTTGCTGCCAAACCTGCCTTGTTGCTACTTAGGCACTACTTCACCATCGCTGCTTGCCGCATCGTTCTGCATCAACCAAAGCAGCCGTCCGCTGCTATCATCCTCGCCATTCTGCTCCTGACACCATAACCGCACCATCACTGCATCCTCCTAGCACCACTGCTCATCACCGAAGCTTCCATCCACCATCATCATCTTGCTGTCCTGCTTTGGTTCTTCACTGTTGCGTGGCCTCTCATTGCAAATGTGTTCGCAACTGTCTGCATGAAAAAGAAAGCAGAAACGTGGACAACAACAAACTCAAAACCAGCACTTGTTTGCTGACTTGCATATCCATAGCTCCAAAAAATGCATGAAGCCAAGCTTAAAGGGGATGATCTTGCGTGAAAGAAAAGATACAAGAAAAGAAATACAATAAGGAAAATAAGAATTAAAAGAGAAAGAAGAGGAGATCAAGTTAGCTGCTGCACCATAGGGCTTCTTGCTCCATTACTTGCGTGAGAGAAGGAAAGGACAAAGAAAGAAGGAAAGTAGAACGTCGAAGAAAGAAAATATAAAAGGTCATTATTTAATTTTTATTCTTGGGTTTAGATTTAATTAGATATTTATTTCAATAATTATTTATTTTTAGATTGATAATTAACTTGATTAATAATTGGTTAGGTGTTTAATTTAGATGATTTATTTTAAATATAATTGATGTGATTGAGATGAAATGATAATATAATTTAAATAAGGTCGATATAATTGATATGGAAGTTGTACACTTAATCTATGAAATTTAATTTGTTAATGAAATTATATGATGTGAGATTTAATTGGTGTGAATTTATATGATTGCTATAATTTTGTATAATTTAATTTAATTTTTCTAATTTAAATGATATGAATGGTATATAATTGTATTGAATTGTATGATTTATTTGATTTAATTTCATTGGTATGGATTAATTAGTACAACTTAATTGGTTTGATTTAACGTATATTTTATTGATTAAATTGAAATTAGGAAAATTAGAGAAATATTAGAATAGCATAAAAATAAGATTAAATATCCTTAGGAAATATTAATTAATTGTTAAAGATAAATATAGATTATACGGATGATGAAATTTCAAGAAAATCAATTGAGATTACTTAGAAATTTCTAGATAAAGAAATCTTTTTTAAGTTGAACCAAATTGATAGAATACTTTTGAAAGAATTTTTAATAAACTATAATTCACATTTGTTTTTAATAAATAAAAATAAAAATAAATTAGATAAAGATATAAATAAATAAAGATAATTAAAAATAAAAGAATATAAATAAAATAAAATAAAAAAGATAATATAAATAATAAATAGCATAGAATAATATTATAATAAATAAAATAATAAAAATAAGAAATAAATGTGAATTATGTTTATGATGACATTTCAAGAAAGTTAATTGAGATTTTTTGAAATTTTCTAGGTGAGAAGATTTATTTTAGGCTGAGCCAAATAGATAGGATGCTTTTAAGAAAAAATAAAAATAAATTAGATAAAGATATAAATAAATAAAGATAATTAAAAATAAAAGAATAAAAATAAATAAAATAAAAAAGATATTATAAATAATAAATAGCATAGAATAATATTACAATAAATAAAATAATAAAAATAAGAAATAAATGTGAATTATGTTTATGATGACATTTCAAGAAAGTTAATTGAGATTTTTTGAAATTTTCTAGGTGAGAAGATTTATTTTAGGCTGAGCCAAATAGATGGGATGCTTTTAAGAAAAAATAAAAATAAATTAGATAAAGATATAAATAAATAAAGATAATTAAAAATAAAAGAATAAAAATAAATAAAATAAAAAAGATATTATAAATAATAAATAGCATAGAATAATATTACAATAAATAAAATAATAAAAATAAGAAATAAATGTGAATTATGTTTATAATGAAATTTTAAGAAAGTTAATTGAGATTCTTTGAAATTTTCTAGGTAAGAAGATTTCTTTTAGGTTGAGCCAAATAGATGGGATGCTTTTAAAAAAATTTTCAACAAACCATACTTCATGTTTATTTTCTAAATAAATAAAATAAATAGATAAAGCTAATATAAAATAAGATTTAGAAAATATAGAAATTAATAAGAAGTAAATTAGAGTCAATGTTAGAAAAAATAAGATTCTCATAAAATACTTAATTTATCTGACGATAGAATTCAAGAAAGTCAATCGTTACTTCTTAAACATCTTTAGGTGAGGGAGGTTTCTCAAATTGGTGACAAATTGATGGAAAAATCTTAAAGATATTCTTAATATATAATCATATCGAAATTAATATAAACACAAGGCAAATTTTAAAAGATAACATAAAACTAGTTGGTACCATTCTAGGATGGGTGTTGTGGGGGTGTTAATCTTTCCCCACACGTAACTGTACTCCTGAACCTTAAATCTGAGATGTAGGCCAAACCTTATCCTTTGTTTGAATAGGTTACCAATCACACCTAGAAAGAATGGTTGTGGCGACTCCGTAATTTGTGTCTAACTATTAAGTTTTTCTGAAACTTAATATGTTATGACAAGCCACAATAGGTGCACAGAGGCTTCTTCATGTTGGGTTCAAATCTTTTGGTTGGTAAACCTCAATTGGATGAGCAGATGACTGCTTTATTTGCAAAAGCATTTGATTCAATCTTCGAGAAGGAGTAGGCAGTATAGAATTGATCTGTCTTTCTTGTTAAATCACCATGACAAGGACTTTGTTAATTGGTAGTAAAGGTTCAATTAACATAATTTGTGATCTTACAGCAGCAAAACCCTTATGGAGCCTTTTGAGAAAATGTATGACATCATCACACTATTGGTACCTTCTTGCTATCTCCAAGGCTTCATAAGAACATCTTGGATTGCAAGAATAGTTCAATATATGCCTAAGATTCATCATCTTATCCCAAAGCATTTTCAGCTTTGTTAAGTAATCTGTTATGGACATATTACCTTGTTAAAATGAGTAAATTTCCTCTGGAGTTTTGAAATTCTAAATACATCTCCTTGAAAAAATTCTATTTTTCAAATCACATCATACAATAACAACATTATCAAACCAAATCACACTTTTAGCTATGGAGGTCGAAGTAAAATGTAAAACCAAGAAAGAACCATAATGTTGCATCTTTTCGTAGCTGGAAACAAAGAATCATTCTTGGATGGGATTTCAATCGAACCATCCACAAATTGAAACATATTATTTGATAGCAATGCCATTTTCATTGCTTTGTACCATGAGTGATAATACAATAAGCAGAGAGAGATTTTCACTTAGATGAATGAATAAAGGGCTAGAGGATGCATCCTCTAGCATAATAGTATTCATGACTATAAGAAAATAACTATTTGGATAGAAAGAAAGCTAGAATCTCTAGAAAAACTTCAAGAATGATAAAGATTTTACAAGCTTTGATACCATGTTAAAATATGTAAAATAATGATCTTCATTGACTGAACTTTAATGAAGATGTGATGTTCTGTATATATAAAAAGCTGTTATGCTATTTTATGCACCAGCTAAACTAACTCCCTAACAAACTGAAACTGACTTAAAAAGACTAAAAATAATGAACTATAACTGACTTGTAACTAACTAATAGAAAAATAATTGTAAGCTCAATTGACTATGTTGGCTCTATAGGCTATACCGAGAGGGGGGTGAATCAGTTTTTCACTAACCTTAGGTTCGTTTTGCGATTCTTCTAAATTCTCTAGCCTATATTGATATTTTCTAAGCTCTCTAGGCTACTCAATTATGCAATATAAATTCAAAGCAATAAACACAAATATAATTGCAAATAAGTAAAGAGAGTAAGGATAGAGAAATGTACGCAAGCAATTTATAGAGGTTTGGCAACCTTGCCTACGTCCTCTACCTTGAGACTTTCCCAAGGATTTTCCCAAATTCACTAACTTGAATTTGTGTTACACTCCCTCTTTTCAAGGATCAAGAGAAACCTCTCTCTTTTTCTAGGCTCAAGAGTAACCTCCCTCTTTTTCTTAGGCTAAAGAGTAACCTCCCTCTTTTTCTAAGGTTTAAGAGAAACCTCCCCTTTACAAGGAATGATGGGATACAAATAATGTAATCAAAGAAAAGGCCTCTAGGTAGGCAATTGATTACAGAAATTAAGCTCAATGAGAAGCCTATACAATATTTGTGCTAAGCACTACAAGGAATAAGAGAGTGATAAAAGATATTGAATTCTAGCTCTTGAACTCTTTGATTTGCTTGAAGAGATGAAGAAATTGAAGAATGATATGTCTTGAGTGCTCTCTCTTGTTTCTTCAGCTTCCAAGCCTCTATTTATAGTCCCTTGGATGTATTCTAGCCGTTGGGTGGAGCCAAATCTCGAATATTACCGTTGTCTCACAAAAACTAGCCGTTATAGGCTATTTTCGTGCAAAAGGATCGATCCCTTTCCATAGGGGATCAATCCCTTTTGTCCAGAATCTTGATTCTGGGCTTCAAGGACCTTGGGAAGACTTTCTGCCAAAAAGGGATCGATCCTGCTACAGTGGGGATCGATCCTTTTCTTCCAGAGGGCATTTTTTCTGTACTTTTGGGTTAGAAATGATATGACCTTTGATCCTAATTAAACCCAAAACATTTATAAGCTTTAAGGGAGCTTTTCTTGACTTTCTCAAATGAAAATATTGTCCAAAAACTTATAAGTAATTTTCTAAACTTATGTTCAATAATTCTTGAAAAAATTACTTAATATTGAAAATCATTTGTGATAAGGCAAATTTACAATATGAATTAAAACATTAAAGCTTACTTAAGTTTTGTCATTTCAAAATATATATTGCAATTTAAAGCTAACAATCTCCCCCTTTTTGATATGACAAAATTTAATGTAAATTTGCTTTGAAAATTTTTTCATAAAATACTCCTCCTCAAATAAAGCAGGATTTTATAAAGCTCCCCCTTAATATAAGCATGGGTTTTGAAAATAAATTTTCAAACTATTTCTCCCTCATTATCTCTCACCCTTAATATCTCCCCCTTTTTCATATCTATCTCTCCCCCTTTTGTCATAGCAAAAAGAAGGAAAAATAATAGAAAATATGCTCCCCCTAAAAATATGGCTTATGTGAGAAAAGATAACTATGCTCCATCCAACAAGAAACATGTTAGTACATGGGACTCATAGCACAAATTCATAAGACAATGTCCATAAAGAGTATGAAATATTTAGGCATGCAAAGGACAAGGCTTATTTTCCTATACCAATTGTTTATAAATAATTTTGATACCAATTGTTGATAAGTAATTTTGCAAGAAGGTTCCAATTGGTAAGAAGTTAAGCAAGCACCTAAGTATATCAATTGTTCTCTAAGGTCCAACCAAGGTGCATGGCAATATATCATGATTATGAGCTGAAATTAGATGACGTATCATATGCAAGAGCTCATAAATCACGTTCAAGCAAGAGTGTGCATAGAATCAAAACATATAGCAATTAACTTCAAATTCTAGCACACAAGAGTTTCATACAAAAATATCCTAAGAGAATTCTTCTCTATTTGTCATTTCAAACTAAAGAGCATGAGAAGAATTGTCAATTTAAAGCTCATACCAATTGGCAATTTAGATTTGGCTTACCAAGTATTGAAAATATGGTTGCCAGTGATATTAATTGTTATTTCAATCTAAATACCAATTGTTACTAATGGTTGACTTAGACATATTTTGCATGAATCCAATGTCTATGTGTAGTGTGTTCATGTCAAGAAAATAATCATTCTAAATATGCAAGAACACAATCACATATCATCAAATATGCATATGGATTAATTGGATATTAGCACACTATCATAAAGTATTAATCCATATTCACCAAAAATTATACCATATGGAAGATTCAAAAAGTCAAGGTATTCAAGCAAACACATTTTCTTCCATGGTTTTAAGCACAAAAATCCTATGCTCATTTTCTAATTCAAGTTTTTTTTTTAACCAATTATGAGCAAGGAATGATTCAACATTACCATTTTAATCAATTAATAGCCATATCCCTAGTCGTTATCATCATTTAATGTTCTAGAGGGTATATGCTATTTTAACTAAAATGGCTTCACCTAAGTGAATCAATATTATTAAGCTAAAGTATATTTTATCATTAAAATCTATAAACTATGAGTGAGATTAAACACATAATATCATGAAAACAACTATTCTCATCTCATAGGCATGATTATTGATTCAACTCAAGCAAGCATGTAAGTTCAACATCAAAATAATCAAGAATAAATGCATGGATATCAATCAAGGTACATTTGTTCAAGTTTGCATTTATCTTTGAATGTTGGTGCTGTCATTAAAGCCCAAGTTCTTTAATAATTTGGCCATAAAAATATAAGTTCATGGATGATAAAGTTTCATGCATTTGAACATTTAGGATCCATTTACCATCACAATTTATAAGCCAATGACCATTACCAATTGTTGAATTTACATTTGAAATCAATCCACTAGATGTAAAATTATCATAAAACCTAGTGTGGAATTGATAAGTCAAGCCAAGAGATTTAATCCTATAAGCATGCTTGACTAAGATGAACAAAAAGAATGAAGAATATTCATTATGCACAAGTTCATCAAATTCTCAAATATATTCATAAATCATTGAAATAAATCTCAAAATTATGTTTAAGCATTCATTGAAAATATATTTCAAGATTATTTCAAGATTTATGCCATTCATGACCATTTTCAATGAGAAAACTGATTTTGCACTTGTGAGCTCAAGAAAAATGATATTAATTGTTGAAAGTGATACCATTTGTTGGAAATGATATAAATTGATGAAGTTGAGGCATGATATCAATGAAAAATGAATTTTCATACATTAAAGATCATCAAAAAGAAGTTAAAACAATGAATTTTAAGTTGAGAGGAGAGAAAATATCAAAACAATGAAAAGTTCTTCTCAATTTCGGTTGAAAAAGTGCAGAAAAGCCCTTTTTGGCTTGGGGGGATTGATCCCTATAGGAGGGGGATCGATCCCTTAGTTCCAGAATACACCAATTCTGTGTTCTGCTCAAGGGGATCGATCCTGCTTGTTGAGGGATCGATCCCTCATCCTGTTTCTGCAGATTTTGACAGAAAATCCAACCTTTGAGGTACCAAAACTTCGTTTTTTAGTAATTTAAGTCCAAGTAAGGGTTTAAACATTTGTAAAACATGATTTTGGACTTGTATGAATGAAAAACATGAATGAAAAACCATTTTACAAAAGATTTTGCAATTTTGGAAGAATTTACACAATAAAATGCATTTTTGGGCTCAAAGGAGGTCATTTCGAGATTTAAGTATATTTTGACCAAACCAATGCATTGAATTACATAAATATGTTAAAACAAACTTGTTCACATAGATTTTAAGCATATATATCATTAAAACATACATCTTGTGAACAACATGCCATGATTTCTAACATGCATATTCTTCATTAAGGCTCATGACATGGCATTTTGCATATATGACATATTTGACAGCTTTTGAGCAACTAAATATATTATCTAAACATATCAAACTTGCTCAAACTACAAAATTTCAATAATCATCAAACATGCTTTTCATTCAATGTATCAAGAACTATTCATCAAGCACTCAAAAATCATTTATCATGCCTTTTACTCAATCACAATGCATCATTAATTATTAACCAATTTTCTCATCAAAGCACAAAAAGTTTAAAGAGTAAGGAATTAAGCTTACAATACTCCTTTGCTAGAAAATACTTTGCTTTGAATAGTTGAATCCACCTTGAGCCATTCTTTGAAGAAATATTGTGATGGATCCTTAAGCTTTTCCTTTTTCTCATTGGCATAAGCAATCTCCATGGGGGGTGTGTAGAGCATTTGAACTCCATTGTTCCATTGTATTCCCATGCTCTAACACTTCTACAACAAACAAGTTCAAACATGCTTTGGTACCCAAATTTTCTTGGGTCCATGAGAGTTAGTGCAAACAATTTTTTATCCTTTTTGGATCCATTTCAAGCACAATTCAACATTATTTACAGCATGCTTTGGCACCCATATTTTCCTAACTACTCTTCCTCTAAATGTGGTTTTCCTATATGTGCATGCTTGTGAAGAGTGTCCTATTCTATTGCATAGTGAGCATGTAAGAGATAAATCATGCATAGTATTTTTGCTCACTAGGAAATTCTTTAGATGAGTTTCTTTTTGTATTACATTATATCCTAACTCATCTTTGTCAAAGAAAGCTCTTTGGGTCTCAAGCATGTGATCTAATTTTTGTTGACCCATATAGAACCTAGAGAATGAGTTATGCAAATTTGTATTCTTTTTATTTAACTCATTTATCTCTAAGTTTGCCTCTTCTAATTTCTTTTCAAATTCTAGCTTAGTATTAGTTAAGGCTTCATTTTCTATTTTTAATTTAGCAATGATTTTCTTATATTTGGAGTTCATGCATTGAAATTCATGTGCTAAATCATTAAAGGCATTTTGTAGTTCACTAAAGGTATAATCATTATCTTCACTAGAACTACTACTAGCCTCATCATCACTAATAGCCATAAAGCATGAGTAGGCTACCTCTTCATCTACATTTTCCTCATCGGAGCTATCACTATCGCTCCATGCAGCCACAAATGCTTTCTTCTTAGGCTTTCTATCCTTTTCTATCCTTTTCTCTCCTAAGTAAGGGGCAATCTAACTTAGTATGACCCCATTCATTACATTCATAACACACTAAGGGGTCTTTTTCTCTCCTACTAGATTCTCCTCCTATTACCCCTCTACTTTGGTGCCTCCTATAATTCTCTCTCTCTTTCATTCTCATAAATCTATTAAATCTTTTGGCAAACATTGCCATTTCTTTTTCTTCCTCATTTCCACTCTCATCACTATCATCTTCAATGACCTCATGAGTGGAAGACTTAAGTGCTACCCCTACTTTCTTTAAAGGCTCTTCATTTCTTTTCAATTTCATCTCATATGTAAGTAGGGAGCCCATAAGTTCATCTAGAGACAAGGTGTTAGGATCCTTAGATTCTTCTATTGCGGTCACCTTTGCCTCCCAAGATTTTGGCAAGCTATTCAAAATTTTCTTAACCATTTCTACATTGGAATAGCTCTTGCCTAATGCCTTAAGTCCATTGATTATATCATTAAACCTGGTGAACATTTCGCTAATGGACTCATTTTCTTTCATCCTAAATAGCTCATAATCATGTGTGAGCATTCCTACTTTGGTTTCCCTAACTTGATTGGTCCCTTCATGTGTGATGGCTAATTTGTCCCATATTTGCTTGGAATTCTCACATAATGATACTCTATTATACTCATTGGGACCTAAAGCACAAAAGAGGGTGTGCATAGCCTTGGCATTCATTTGTGCCAAACTCATGTCATTTGTTTCCCACTCATCCTCATCCTTAGGGACATCTTTTCCATCTACTTTCTTCATAGGAATTCTAGGACCATTCACTATAATTCTTCACACTTCATAATCATTTGATTGTACAAATAACATCATTCTAGTTTTCCAATATGAATAATTTTCAACATTAAAGAGTGGAGGTCTAACTAATGATTGTCCCTCTTCTCCTAGGGGTGTGCCTACATTCAAGTGAGCCATTTATGATCATTTTGCTCGATAGAGGTTAGTTTAAATCAATCTCAAGCCCAAGCTCTGATACCAATTGTTGGCTCTATAGGCTATACCGAGAGGGGGTGAATCGGTTTTTCACTAACCTTAGGTTCGTTTTGCGATTCTTCTAAATTCTCTAGCCTATATTGATATTTTCTAAGTTTTCTAGGCTACTTAATTATGCAATATAAATTCAAAGCAATAAACACAAATATAATTGCAAATAAGTAAAGAGAGTAAGAATAGAGAAATGTACGCAAGCGATTTATAGAGGTTTGGCAACCTTGCCTACGTCCTCTACCTTGAAACGTTCCCAAGGATTTTCCCAAATTCACTAACTTGAATTTGTGTTACACTCCCTCTTTTCAAGGATCAAGAGAAACATCTCTCTTTTTCTTGGCTCAAGAGTGACCTCCCTCTTTTTCTTAGGCTAAAGAGTAACCTCCCTTTTTTTTCTAAGGTTTAAGAGAAACCTCCCCTTTACAAGGAATGATGGGATACAAATAATGTAATCAAAGAAAAGGTCTCTAGGTAGGCAATTGATTACAGAAATTAAGCTCAATGAGAAGCCTATACAATATTTGTGCTAAGCACTACAAGGAATAAGAGAGTGATAGAAGATATTGAATTCTAGCTCTTGAACTCTTGGGTGCTCTCTTTTGTTTCTTCAGCTTCCAAGCCTCTATTTATAGTCCCTTGGATGTATTCTAGCCGTTGGGTGGAGCCAAATCTCGAATATTACCGTTGTCTCACAAAAACTAGCCGTTATAGGCTATTTTCGTGCAAAGGGATCGATCCCTTTCCATAGGGGATCGATCCCTTTCGTCCAGAATCTTGATTCTGGGCTTCAGGGACCTTGGGAAGACTTTCTGCCAAAAAGGGATCGATCCTGCTACAGTGGGGATCGATCCTTTTCTTCCAGAGGGCATTTTTCCTGCACTTTTGGGTTAGAAATGATATGACCTTTGATCCTAATTCAACCCAAAACATTTATAAGCTTTAAGGGAGTTTTTCTTGACTTTCTCAAATGAAAATATTGTCCAAAAACTTATAAGTAATTTTCTAAACTTATGTTCAATAATTCTTGAAAAAATTACTTAATATTGAAAATCATTTGTGATAAGGCAAATTTACAATATGAATTAAAACATTAAAGCTTACTTAAGTTTTGTCATTTCAAAATATATATTGCAATTTAAAGCTAACAGACTAAACCAAGAAGGGTGAATTGGTTTTGCCTTAAACTCAATTTTGTTTTGTTAATCTTAGTTCTCTACACTTCTTATCCTACAATTCTAGCATATAGCAATGTAAACAAATAAACAACAAGTAAAATAAGAGTGTAGAGATAGTAAAAATATACACTATGATTTATGTCCTCTACCTTAAGACCTTTTCCAAGGATTTCGCCAAATTCACTACTGAAAATGGTATTTACAAACACACATTCTCTTTACAAGCTCAGGAGTAACTTTCTTTTTTACAAGCTCAACAATAACTTTTCTTTTTCACATGCTTAAGGATAACCTACACCTTCCCTTTTGCAATGCTTAGGGAAGCAACCTTAACAAAGTTTTCCTTTTATGGCTCAAAGAGAAAATATTTCCTCTACCTGATCTCCTTTTTTATATTTATAGCACTCAAGGGTTCACTCCTTTTACAAAATATGGATAGATATACAAATAGTGTAATCAATAATACCTTTACAAGGTTGAGTGATTACAATTTTATCTTTTTTGAAGAAATCAAAGTATGATATAATGAGATGTGCTTCAAAGACAAGTGAAGACTTGATATAAGTATAATAAATGATATAGAATTATTGCTATCTTGTCTTCATCACTTGGAAACTCCTTTTTATATGTGAGATTGTGTCTTTTGCTGTTGGAGAGTTTAAATCTCAAAACTAGCTGTTGCTAGACACATAAAAAAAGTTGTTGGGGTATTTTGACATTATAGGGATCAATCCCTTCTTTATGGGGATCGATGCCCTCAATTTTCTTGCACAAAATTTATTAAATGAAGCACAGGGGATTGAGGCATTTGCCTATAGGGATTAATCCCTATAACGTGAAAATAAAGGGAACACATTCTATTTAAAGAGTATGATGCAATATTGGTACTCAAGCCTTTAAACACATTTTGTTAGGGGGATATGAAGCAATATCAATACACAAGTCTTTGATTCAAGTAATTATCAACTTTCATATAAGATCACAATCAATGCAAGGATAAGTTTAATATATATCTCTATAAAGCATATATATAAAGTCCAAGTAGTTTGATTTTGCTGAAGTTAGTACCATAGAGCTTACTAGTGTAAGAGATTTGAAAGAATGTGATTTTGATATTAAAAAGATTGAGTAGTACAAGGATACCCTTGACCTAGTGTATAGTGTCATGAATTCATTTGTGTATAAACTACACATGAAAACATGCATTTACTCAAGCTATTGCATAAAAAAAGCTTTTATAATTGCATGGTTTGTTAAAAGTGCAAAGGCAACCTACTAATTGTTTTTATTTGCATTTTTGTTTGTGAAATGTATAAGTATATGATTTGAAAGCTTTATTTTAGAAAGTATTTTCATTTGTTGTCATGAGTATACAAATGATGCCATTTGATCGTGGCTTGTCTAAATTGATTTTATTAACATGATTCCAAAGGATAAACATCCCAATTAGTATGTATGATATTTGAAAGCTATGAGATTATATTATTTTTAACTGGGAATCATGCTAAATTATTTAGATTGGTTTTGAGACTTAAGGCCTCTTTAGTATCTACCTACTTGGAATAAATGGCATCATTTGACTTAAGCCATAGTCAAATGATAGCATTTGACTGTGGCATGTCTAAATTGATTTTATTAACTTGATTCTAAGGGATAAATGTCCTAGTTAGTATGTATGATATTTGAAAGCTATGAGATTATATTAATTTTGAACTAGAAATCATGCTAAACTGTTTGGATTGGTTTTGAGACTTAATACCCTTTAGTATCAGCCTACTTGGTAATCCTGCTATGCCTATTTGGATGTAATTGGAAGCACCTATTTGGCTTTGACTACATCTACAACTTCCCAATTTTCACTTGGTTAGTGAAATTGCAAAACCTTAACCAAGGCCATAAGTTAACCTATCCCTTATTGGACGTTTGGACTACAGGATTGCATGACTACTATAAGGATGTTAGCCCCAAAGAAATGTGTTGGCTCTATAGGCTATACCGAGAGGGGGGTGAATCGGTTTTTCGCTAACTTTAGGTTCGTTTTTCGGTTCCTCTAAATTCTCTAGCCTATATTGATATTTTCTAAGTTCTCTAAGCTACTCAATTATGCAATTCAAGTTCAATGCAATAAACACAATATAATAGCAAGTAAATAAAGAGTAGGGAGAGAGAGATTTACACAAGCGATTTATAGAGGTTCGGCAACCTTGCCTACGTCCTCTACCTTGAGACGCTCCCAAGGATTTTCTACAAATCCACTATCTTGAATTTGTGATTACAATCCCTCTTTTTATTAGGCTCAAGAGTAACCTCCCTCTTTTTCTAGGCTCAAGAGAAACCTCCCTCTTTTTCTAAGGCTTAAGGGAAACCTCTCTCTTTTTCTAGGCTCAAGAGAAACCTCCCCTTTACAAGGAATGGTGGGTTAAAAATAATGTAATCAAAGAAGAGCCTCTAGATAGGCAAGTGATTACAGAAATTAGGCACAAAGAAAAGCCTATACAATGTTTGTGCTAAACAATACAAGAGATATGTGAATGATGGAAGATGAAGACTTTGTAGCTCTTGATTTGTTGTTGAGGCTTGAGGATTTGAGGAAAATGAGTATTGGAGTTGATTGAGTAGTTCCTCTTACTTCCTTTAGCTTCTAAGCCTCTATTTGTAGTCCCTTGGATGTATTCTAGCCGTTGGGTGGAGCCAAATCTCGAATATTACCGTTGTCTCACAAAAACTAGCCGTTATAGGCTATTTTCGTGCAAAAGGATCGATCCCTTTCCATAGGGGATCAATCCCTTTTGTCCAGAATCTTGATTCTGGGCTTCAGGGACCTTGGGAAGACTTTCTGCCAAAAAGGGATCGATCCTGATATAGTGGGGATCGATCCTTTTCTTCCAGAGGGCATTTTTCCTGCATTTTTGGGTTAGAAATGATATGACCTTTGATCCTAATTCAACCCAAAACATTTATAAGCTTTAAGGAAGTTTTTCTTGACTTTCTCAAATGAATATATTGTCCAAAAACTTATAAGTAATTTTCTAAACTTATGTTCAATAATTCTTGAGAAAATTACTCAATATTGAAAATCATTTGTGATAAGGCAAATTTACAATATGAATTAAAACATTAAAGCTTACTTAAGTTTTGTCATTTCAAAATATATATTGCAATTTAAAGCTAACAATCTCCCCCTTTTTGATATGACAAAACTTAATGTAAATTTGCTTTGAAAATTTTTTCATAAAATACTCCCCCTCAAATAAAGCAGGATTTTATCAAACTCCCCCTTAATATAAGCATGGGTTTTGAAAATGAATTTTCAAACTATTTCTCTCCCATTGTCTCTCCCCCTTAATATCTCTCCCTTTTTAATATCTATATTTCCCCCTTTTTGTCATAGCAAAAAGAAGGAAAAATAATAAAAAATATGCTCCCCTTAAAAATATGGCTTATGTGAGAAAAGATAAATATGCTCCATCCAACAAGAAACATGTTAGTACATGGGACTCATAGCACAAATTCATAAGACAATGTCCATAAAGAGTATGAAATGTTTAGGCATGCAAAGGACAAGGCTTATTTTCCTATACCAATTGTTTATAAATAATTTTGATACCAATTGTTGATAAGTAATTTTGCAAGAAGGTTCCAATTGGTAAGAAGTTAAGCAAGCACCTAAGTATATCAATTGTTCTCTAAGGTCCAACTAAGGTGCATGGCAATATATCATGATTATGAGCTGAAATTAGATGACATATCATATGCATGAGCTCATAAATCACTTCCAAGCAAGAATGTGCATAGAATCAAAACATATAGCAATTAACTTCAATTTCTAACACACAAGAGTTTCATGCAAAAATATCCTAAATGAATTCTTCTTTATTTGTCATTTCAAACTAAAGAGCACAAGAATTGTCAATTTAAAGCTCATACCAATTGGCAATTTAGATTTGGCTTACCAATTATTGAAAATATGGTTGCCAATGATACTAATTGTTATTTCAATCTAAATACCAATTGTTACTAATGGTTGACTTAGACATATTTTGCATGAATCCAATGTCTATGTGTAGTGTGTTCATGTCAAGAAAATAATCATTCTAAATATGCAAGAACACAATCACATATCATCAAATATGCATATGGATTAATTGAATATTAGCACACTATCATAAAGTATTAATCCATATTCACCAAAAATTATACCATATGGAAGATTAAAAAAGTCAAGGTATTCAAGCAAACACATTTTCTTTCATGGTTTCAAACACAAAAATCCTATGCTCATTTTTCAATTCAAGTTCTTAACCAATTATGAGCAAGGGAAGATTACCATTTTAATCAATTCAAAGCAATATCCCTAGTGAATTTTAACGTTGAAGGTTCCAAAGGGTGTATGCTATTTTAACTAAAATGGTTTCACCTAAGTGAATCAATATTATCAAGCTAAAACTATGAGTGAGGTTAAGCACATAATATCATGAAAACAACTATTCTCATCTCATAGGCATGAGTATTGATTCAACTCAAGCAAGCATATAAGTTCAACATTAAAACAATCAAGGATAAATGCATGGATATCAATCATCATACACTTGTTCAAGTTTGCATTTATCTTTGAATGTTGGTGTTGTCATTAAAGCCCAAGTTCTTTAATAATTTGGCCATAAAAATATAAGTTCATGGATGATAAAGTTTCATGCATTTGAACATTTAGGATCCATTTACCATCACAAATTATAGGTCAACAACCATTACCAATTGTTGAATTTACATTTGAAATCAATCCACTAGATATATAATTATCATGAAACCTAGTGTGGAATTGATAAGTCAAGCTAAGAGACATAATCCTATAGGCATGCTTGACTAAGATGAACAAAAAAAATATGAAGAATACTCATTATGCATAAGTTCATCAAATTCTCAAGTATATTAATAAATTCTTGAAATATTTCTCAAAATTATGTTTAAGCATTCATTGAAAGTATGTTTCAAGTTTATTTCAAGATTTATGCAAATCATGAGTGTTTTCAACAAGAAAAATGATTTTGCACTTGTGAGCTCAAGAAAAATGGTATTGATTGTTGAAAGTGATACCATTTGTTGGAAATGATATTAATTGATGAAGTTGAGGCATGATATCAATGAAAAATGAATTTTCATACATTAAAGATCATAAAAAAGAAGTTAAAACAATGAATTTTAAGTTGAGAGGAGAGAAAATATCAAAACAATGAAAAGTTCTTCTCAATTTCGGTTGAAAACATGCAGAAGTGCCTTTTCTGGCCTGGGGGGATCGATCCCTTTAGGAGGGGGATCGATCCCTCATAGTTTCCTGCAGATTCTGCAGTAGTTTTGACAGAAAATTCAACTTGTGAGGTACCAAAACTCCGTTTTTGAGTAATTTAAGTCCAAGTAAAGGTTTAAACATTTGTAAAACATGATTTTGGACTTGTATGAATGAAAAACATGAATGAAAAACCATTTAAAAATAGATTTTGCAATTTTGGTAGGATTTTCACCAATAAAAGCATTTTTGGCCTCATAGGAGGTCATTTTGAGATTTAAGCATATTTTGACCAAACCAATGCATTGAATTACATAAATATGTCAAAACAAACTTGTTCACATAGATTTTAAGCATATATATCATTAAAGCATATATCTAGTGAACAACATGCCATGATTTACAATATACAAGTTCTTCATTAATGCTCATGACATGGCATTTTGCATATATGACATATTTGACTTATTTTTGAGCAACTAAATATATTATCTAGACATATCAAACTTGCTCAAGATGCAGAAAACCAAAAATCATTTCAAATTCACTAAACATGCCTTTCATTCAATGTATCAAGAACAATTCATCAAGCACTCAACAATCATTTATTATGCTTTTTGCTCAATCACAATGCATCATTAATCATAAACCAATTTTCTCATCAAAGCATAACTAATCAAATAAAAAGTTTAAGGTGTAAGGAATTAAGCTTACAAAACTCCTTTGCTAAAGAATGCTTTGCCTTGACTAGAATCCACCTTGTGCCATCCTTTGAAGAATTGTTGTGACCTTGCCAAGGGTGGATTTCCAAGCTCTTCCTCTTTCTCATTAGCACAAGCAAACTCCATGAGGATGTGTTGAGCATTTAAACTCCATTGTTCCATTGTATTCCCATGCTCTAACACTCCTACAACAAATAAATTTAAGCAAGCTTTGGTACCCAAATTTTTTTAGGTCCATGAGAGTTAGTGCAAATAATTTTTGATCCTTTTGGGATCCATTTCAAGCACAATTCATCGTTATTTATTGCATGCTTTGGCACCCACATTTTTCTAACAACTCTTTCTCTAAATGTGGTTTTTCTATATGTGCATGCTTGTGAAGAGTGTCCTATTCTATTGTAAAGTGAGCATGTGAGAGATAAATCATGCATAGAATTTTTGCTCATTAGGAAATTCCTAAGATGAGTTTCTTTTTGTTTTTCATTATAGCCTAACCCATCTTTGTCAAAGAAAGCTCTTTGGGTCTCTAACATGTGATCTAGCTTTTGTTGACCCATATAAAACCTAGTAAATGAGTTATGCAAATTTGTATTCTTTTCATTCAACTCATTTATCTCTAAGTTTGCCTCTTCTAATTTCTTTATGATTTTCTTATATTTGGAGTTCATGCATTGAAATTCATTTGCTAAATCATTAAAGGCGTTTTGTAGTTCACTAAAGGTATAATCATTATCTTCACTAGAACTACTACTAGCCTCATCATCACTAATAGCCATAAAGCATGAGTAAGCTACCTTTTCATCTACGTTTTCCTCATCGGAGCTATCACTATCGCTCCATGCAGCCACAAATGCTTTCTTCTTAGGCTTTCTATCCTTTTCTCTCCTAAGTAAGGGGCAATCTAACTTAGTATGACCCCGTTCATTACACTCATAACACACTAAAGGGTCTTTTTCTCTTCTACTTGACTCTCCCCTATGATGTCTCCTATTTTGCTCTCTCTCATTCATTTTCATGAACCTATTGAATCTTTTGGCAAACATTGCCATTTCCTTTTCTTCCTCACTTCCACTCTCATCACTATTATCTTCAATAACCTCATAAGTGGAAGACTTAAGTGCTACACCTACTTTCTTTGAAGGCACTTCATTTCTTTTCAATTTCATCTCATATGTAAGTAAGGAGCCCATAAGTTCATCTAGAGACAAGGTGTTAGGATCCTTAGATTCTTCTATTGCGGTCACCTTTGCCTCCCAAGATTTTGGCAAGCTATTCAAAATTTTCTTAACCATTTCTACATTGGAATAGCTCTTGCCTAATGCCTTAAGTCCATTAATTATATCATTAAACCTAGTGAACATTTCGCTAATGGACTCATTTTCTTTCATCCTAAATAGCTCATAATCATGTGTGAGCATTCCTACTTTGGTTTCCCTAACTTGATTGGTCCCTTCATGTGTGATGGCTAGTTTGTCCCATATTTGTTTAGCATTCTCACACAAGGAGACTCTATTATATTCATTGGGACCTAAAGCACAAAAGAGAGTGTGCATAACCTTGGCATTCAATTGTGTCATTCTCATATCATTTGTGTCCCACTCATTCTCACTTTTAGGGACATCTTTTCCATCAACTTTCTTCATTGGAATTTTGGGACCATTAACAATCACTCTGCACACTTCATAATCATTGGATTGCACAAATAACATCATCCTAATTTTCCAATAAGAGTAATTCTCACCATTGAAGAGTGGAGGTCTAACTAATGAGTGTCCCTCTTCTCCTAGGGGTGTGCCTACATTCAAGTGAGCCATTTATGATCGTTTTGCTTGATAGAGGTTAGTCTATATCAATTTCGAGCCCAAACTCTGATACCAATTGTTGGCTCTATAGGCTATACCGAGAGAGGGTGAATCGGTTTTTCGCTAACTTTAGGTTCGTTTTTCGGTTCCTCTAAATTCTCTAGCCTATATTGATATTTTCTAAGTTCTCTAAGCTACTCAATTATGCAATTCAAGTTCAATTCAATAAACACAATATAATAGCAAGTAAATAAAGAGTAGGGATAGACAGATTTACACAAGCGATTTATAGAGGTTCGACAACCTTGCCTACGTCCTCTACCTTGAGACGCTCCCAAGGATTTTCTACAAATCCACTATCTTGAATTTGTGATTACAATCCCTCTTTTTCTTAGGCTCAAGAGTAACCTCCCTCTTTTTCTAGGCTCAAGAGAAACCTCCCTCTTTTTTTAAGGCTTAAGAGAAACCTCCCTCTTTTTCTAGGCTCAAGAGAAACCTCCCCTTTACAAGGAATGGTGGGTTACAAATAATGTAATCAAAGAAGAGCCTTTAGATAGGCAAGTGATTACAGAAATTAGGCACAAAGAAAAGCCTATACAATGTTTGTGCTAAACAATACAAGAGATATGTGAATGATGGAAGATGAAGACTTTGTAGCTCTTGATTTGTTGTTGAGGCTTGAGGATTTGAGGAAAATGAGTATTGGGTTGATTGAGTAGTTCCTCTTACTTCCTTTAGCTTCTAAGCCTCTATTTATAGTCCCTTGGATGTATTCTAGCCGTTGGGTGGAGCCAAATCTCGAATATTACCGTTGTCTCACTGAAACTAGCCGTTACAGGCTATTTTCGGGCAAAGGGATCGATCCTGCTACAGTGGGGATCGATCCCTTTTGTCCAGAATCTTGATTCTGGGCTTCAGGGACCTTGGGAAGACTTTCTGCCAAAAAGGGATCGATCCTGATACAGTGGGGATCGATCCTTTTCTTCCAGAGGGCATTTTTCTGCATTTTTGGGTTAGAAATGATATGACCTTTGATCCTAATTCAACCAAAACATTTATAAGCTTTAAGGGAGTTTTTCTTGACTTTCTCAAATGAAAAATTGTCCAAAAACTTATAAGTAATTTTCTAAACTTATGTTCAATAATTCTTGAGAAAATTACTCAATATTGAAAATCATTTGTGATAAGGCAAATTTACAATATGAATTAAAACATTAAAGCTTACTTAAGTTTTGTCATTTCAAAATATATATTGCAATTTAAAGCTAACAAAATGCTTGAACTATAAGTTTTTTTTAAGATTTGTAAGCTTTACATATGAAAGTATATGATACGATTTAAAAATATCTAATTTGATATGTTTTGGATTTATATTTGTAAATGTAGATTTGTATAAATTGGAAAGTTATTGATTTGCTATATAAGAGTGGTTTGAAAGTATTTGATTTGATTTGCTTAAATGTTCATAAGTACAAAATTTCACAGAGATTAATAAGAATATGTTTTGAACATGTGCATTTAGGCATACCATTGTACGTTAGAAACTCTATAGTTCAAGTGTTAGGAGATGGGGATAATGAGGAGCTCTAAAGCATTCTTCCTTTTCTACCCTAATACTCTTAACCTAGCTATAAGGGAGGTACTGTTAAATGATATGTTATTGGTTAGATTCGGATGATTAATTGATAATAGTGTTTGGATGAATAGGTAGTGATTTGATTTGAACAATTAAGTGATGATTATAATTTTTTATTCATATTGATATCGATATTCGGAAGTAGGAAGCACAGTAGAGTGTTGGGAATGCATAACATACACTTATTTTGGATTATGCATTCTACACGCATTCATTTTAGTTCGATATGATACTATTCTCTTTTATATGTATTTCTTACAAGCGTAAGCCCACCCCTCCCTATTCCATCATTACAAATTATCAGTAGTATACACTTGAGGTGTCGTTTCATGTAGACGATTGGAGTGAGGTCATCCTCCAGGGTTATCCTTTTTGTCTTGTAAGGTATAGATTTTGTATACTATGTTTATAACCAGACAACTTAATGTAGTAAACCTACTCATGGGACAGGCTGGGCTGGGTTCGGGTCAGGTCCAAGTCAGATAATAATATATTATGTGTATACCCAAGCTCGGCCCGGCCCATAAATTCGGGCCTGGTTTTTAGTCCAAGCTTGTTTTTTATTTTATTATACAAGCCTGAGCCCGACTCGGCCAGCCCAAATTTTTTTATTTATTTATTTTTTGTATTTTATTTTTTTGTTTATTTGTTTTTTATTCTTTTATTCCCTTTAAAATTTAATTTGATTTGTCAAAATTTGCATGTTAATTTTTATATTAAATATATATAATCATGTTTATTAATCAATAATATTTTATATACATATAATTATATTATACTTAATAGATATATTTAAAAAAAACTTAATTAATAATTCGGACTGGGCCGAGCCCAAGCTTGAGCTTTAGAAGGTCAAGCCAGAGCAAGGCTCAAGCCCGAGCTCGGCCCGTTTTTTGATCGGGCCTAAAAATTTTGCCTAAGTTCGGTAAATGCATCTAATATTTTTATCCAAACCAAACCAAGTATCAGGCGGGCCTTCAGGCTTAGGCGGATAGCCTGGCCCTTGAGCAGATCTATGCACAGCTATTGTGTATATGGTAAGGGATGTAAGTTAGGAACTATTTTAGATGTCAATTATAATCTTTTATAAGTATGTGGTGTAACGATGTTTTGATGATAGATTGTGAAAGGACAGTACTATGCATCAAAAGAAATTAAACAAGGACAATGACTAATCATTTGCTAAAGTAAAATATGTTGGGATTAGCTAACAAAGTAAATCAAACCTACACTGAGTGTAAACAATAATAAGGAAGAAAATTAAGAAAAAATTTAGTCCTAAAATTTCGCTTCCGAGTTCATGACATAAATATGCTCTCAATATTTTGCATAAAATAGATATAAGCTTTTAATGTTTTATTGCATTCAAATTCGTCCATAAACTTTTATTTTATTATAAAGAAATCTCCAATCTTTTAAAATTATGTAATTAAGTTCAAATATGTTAAATGTCATTAACTTCTGTTTGTATTTTATAAGTGACATACCACGTGGCAACTCACAAAATTATCCACGTCAGTTGCCACGTAATATATCCAAATAGTAGTTAGTGTCATTTAACAAATTTGAAACCATGTCATTTAACAAATTTAGACTTAGTTACATAATTTTAAAAGGTTAAATGCTTATTTACAATAAAATAAAAATTTATGAACTGATTTACATGTAATAAAAATGCTAATGGTTTATATCTATTTTATGCAAAAAATTGAAGGTATATTTGATTATTAAAAAAAAATGAAGGAAGCTTATAAAATCTTCTATCAACTTTTTTTAATTTTACTTCTATTTAAGGTGGTGCACGTGACCTTGTCACGTCAATAACATCAGCTCTCACGTGCCCCACCATTCTCAATTCTGTGCAAGAGCTCCATATTTTCCCCGCGTCTGTTAAAAAAGCCGAAATCCCAAATTGACTCACAAGCAGCAACAAATCCCTAAAAATAAAACGAATCCAATTTTTTAATTAAAACTTGTAAAGAAAAACATTGATTTCATTCTTTTTGTTTGAAATTCTGAAAATTCTGGAAAAGATGACGGAGGACAGTGGTGCTAGGGTTTCTTCCAATGACCTGACTTCAAACAGCGATACTTCACAGACAAGACAAAGGTATCGGATTTCTTTTCTCTCCTAAATTTAGATTCTAAAACCCTAATTTTCCATGATTGTTCTACTTAATTTCTATATATTTTTTTTGAAACTGAAAAAAATAATCTGCTAAGTTTGACAGTAATTCAACTGGTTTATTAGAGGCAAAATAAATCATCTCGAAAGATGAAAAATGTTGTCATTCCAGTTGAATGTATTGAAGTATTTAAAATTTCTGCTTAATTGAGCTATGACTTTAATGATAATTACAGAGGCGACAAAAAGAAAAATAGCCTAGTAGGAGTGAGCTATTGTCCCTTGAATTTCTCCATGCAGTTGTTTGATTGTTATATAGCAGATTAATGCTATACTTTGTAGTTGCCATTTTTAATAGTTGTTATATTATGAAGGAAAAAGAGAAAGTGGGATCAGCCTGCAGAGGCTTTGGTTTCGGCTGGATTTGCTGTCCCGTTTAGCAACATGGGAACTCTTGCTGGCATGCCACTTCCTGGTGTAGCTCCAGTCCCTGGCACCTCTCTGTCAAATCCACTTGCCGCTACTGGTACAGCTGTCACCCCGGTCCTTCAACAGCATGCTGCTCCAGTGGTGTCAAAACAAAATCAAGTATGAAAAATAGATGATGGCTTTCGCACAAAGAAAACTCGTTGTCACCTGACATGTAATGATACTTAGGGATGATTAAGGCAATATTTACCCCTTTCTGTATTTTGTAAATCTGTCTTAGGTTATTTGCAAAATTTATCCTTAGGTGTCTTTTGTTCTTTGCCATGTTAATGCTTTATGCTAACAACATTAGTACTTGAAATGATATTTTGTACATTAGTAAGTATGGGTAGCCAAATTTACCTGATTTGTAATAGCATTTGAGTAGGTTGGTGAGAGGGATAATGATAATGGACTTCATTGCTTAACCAAAATTGGATTTAATCTAAAACATATGGACCTAATATGATTAGTGTAAGGATGTGTACTGGATGTTTCTTCCCTTTCTTTCTAATTGCTGCTGGTATCTTTTTTATTTATATTTTTGCCTGGATGGTTTCATATTTGAGATGCTTATCCGATCAAAATGACTATGGGATTTTGTATTTGGTCATAGTCTATACTGTGAACTCTTATATGCAGAGAATTTGAATTTTTTGCCTTTTTCTTCTTTTATATATATATATATATATATATATATATATATATATATATATATGCTATAAACTGTTTTTTACTTGTGTACTTACAAATTTGTTAGTTGTAGAATTTAATTGTGCATTTTGCTTGTTACATTGTTTTAGCCTAAGATCCAGGATGAGTTGGTGATTGCTCGGGAAATTGTAATAAATGATGCGGAATCTTCTGTTCGCTACAAGCTCACGAAACGCCAGACGCAGGAAGAGGTAAATCTGTTTTTCTTTGCTTAGCAAGATGGAAAGAAGGGTTTCTTGTTGTTAAAATAGGGGAAATAACTCTTTTGTTATTAAATGTTGATAAGTAATTTTATTATCTTTCAGATTCAAAGGTGCACTGGTGCTGTGGTGATAACTAGGTCAGTGTCATTAAACGGATGTGTAGAAGCTTTTGAACAAATATTTTCCTTGTTTGTCCTTTTTAATGCTTTGACATAATTGGTGTGCAGGGGTAAGTATCGACCCCCTAATGCTCCACCTGATGGTGAAAAGCCTCTCTATCTTCATATATCTGCTGCTGCTCATGTATGTGTAATCTTTTCATCCTTATAAGGCGTTAGTGGGTCATATAGTGAAATTTTTTTAAAATTTTTATCCGTTTAAAAATTTTAGTGAATATGTTTTCTTCTCATCTCAGCTTTTAGTTGACTTAAAAAATAACATTTAAAAAACTAAATAGTTTCTATTTTAAGAAAAAAAGATTTACAAAGCTTGTTTATTTATAATTGCAGTTAAAAGAGACAGCAGAGCGGATTTTAGTTGTAGATCGTGCCGCTGCCATGGTTGAAGAAATGTTGAAACATGGTCAGAGCTCACAGACAGGTTCTTCTCCATTTATGGCAGCTATGAGCAATGGTGTGAAGGTGTGCTTGTGCTGTGGTCCCTATTATTGAGCTATGAGATTGAGATAATTAATAACGGGGTAAATTTTTAACTGAATATGGTTTCTCAGGCACTTAGCACATGCGTATATTTGGGTTTCGATGCTGACCCATCACTGAATGTTGCTGCTCGTATTCGTGGACCAAATGTGAGATTTTCATTTACTGCTTTTTAGTTTTGCACTTTTACTAATCTTTGAAGGGATAGTACACTGTACTCAATCCATGTGTTATCTTGATGTTTTCTTATGCCTAGTTAATAATGCTGTTTTAGTTCCATTTCTTATACTTATCTGTGAGCCATGGCTGCTTTTTTATTCTATCAGTAGATTGTATAACCAAATGGCAATACCATCTTGCATAATTGAATGAAAAATCAGCTATCTGATATCAAGCATATGGACAATGTTCTTACCTTCCCCAAACAACCTTTTTGCCCTAAATCATCTTACTAATGACCATGCATCTGGTATTTCTTGTATGTCTTGTGCCCATTTACTTGTTTGAATATTCTGTTTAATCAGTTTATTTAAAGTTTGTGTTGCATTTGTTAAAGAAGAAAGATTCTAATGTTTAAAGCTTTCTCTGACATCTCCATACAATTGGGAGAGCATGTTTTTGTGTTGCTGGTGGTTCGGATTTTGCACTTGCAGGACCAGTATATAAATCACATTATGAATGAAACAGGAGCAGTTGTCATACTACGAGGATGTGGTTCTGGAAACTTTGAGAGCCTGCAGAGTGAAGGTACTTTTATGCAGTGCAAAAGGAAACCTTTTTTTTTGTTTCCTATTTCTAATAATTTTAGGTAAACCTAATGATTTCTGATGTCATTTCGGTAAATATTTTTTATATATTATAGTTGATCTGGCATTGTTCTGATTGCAGAAGCACAACAACCCCTGCACTTATTCTTATCCAGTAATAATCCTAAAAGTCTTGAGGATGCTAAGCGTTTGGCAGAGAATCTCCTGGACACTATCAGTGTGGAGTTTGGTGCATCCAGGTAATCAGATTTCCTTTCTGCTGAGGGTTAGTGATTGCAATTTCTAATCTCATTGTTATTCCGAGTCTGATTGTTTATCATTTTGGACTGGATTAACCTGTTTCTTTCTTCCCATTTTAGGACTTCATCTAGTAAGGTTTATGGTGCAGTTCCCCCTCCCCAGCAGTTGCTGACTGGAGTTCAAAGTTTTGCGAGTGAACAAAATCTACATGCTAGTTCAGCAGCTGGTTTGACATCAATGACAGTCACTACTCCAGCTCCACCTGTTACAGTCCCTGGGCTCACTACTGGCTATTCTCAAGGGATGGTTGTGGGGATGCATAACTCTGGGCCAATCCAGGCAAACTCAGTTGGTTATCCACAGCCTTTGGTGACTAGAGGGACAAGCTATACTGGATATGGTGGGATATACCCCCAAGCAACACCGTTGCAACAGGTAGCATTAGCACTTAGACAATCATCTCCAATCTCCACTACTGTTGTACCTGCAACATCTGTAGCAAACACAGTTGTTCCTACAACCTCAGCTGCCAGCACAGTATCCAAATCAAGTGTTAGCTTTACTTTACATTCTGAGAAGGAGCAACAGCCTCCACAAAAGCGGAAGTTCCAGGAGTTACCAGCTGGTTCAAAGGGCCTTGCAAGACCCGACCAGGTATCGGTGCATTTTCCTGATAGTTTCCCTTCAAGCGAAGCTATGAGGTATATGAATTTATATTATTTGCATGCCATATAGGCCAAAAGAAGTAAATGAAATAAAAGATAAATAAAGTCCTTACTCCAATTTGGCTAGACCTGTCTATGGGTTGGGCTGGGCCTAAGCAGAATGTTAACAGGCTTTAAGCAGGTTCGGGCCTGGCCCAACTCTTTGGCTTGATTTTTTACCTAAGTTTGTTCTTACATACAAAGAGGGAGCCAAGGCACGGGCACTGCCAACTTTTTTTCGAACAAAAAAAATTAAGAATATAGATTTATAGTGAGTACCACATAATGAGTAATGAGTAAATAATGTTGGATTAAGAAAATTGTATCTATAAACACATTATGAGACATGTATAGTTTCAAAGTTTAAAATTTGTAAACTTTACATATATGTTTATCTTTAAATTAATAATATATGGCACACATATATAATATATTTGTTATATAATTAATCATTGGGTCGGATCGGGTGTATGCCTTAAATGGTGAAACCAAGGCCTTGGTCATTTTTTATTGGGCCTCATTTACTTGATCTGGTCCATCTGATGGGCTTAATATTTTTGCCCAAGTCTTCCAAAAATCAGGTGGACTTCAGGCTTAGTTGGATAGCCTGGCTCTTGGATGGGTCTAAATCTGGCTTTTTGGCTCAAAAAGTGGACCAATTCTGCTCTAAGGCAGTCTTGTATAACATTCATTTAGAAATCCTAGGCTAAAGAGCATTACCTCTCTTAATTTCTTTCAGTGAATTTGGCTCGTCTACTAAGAAAAATGATGTCCATTTAATACTGACAATGATTCCTAAAAAGAAAACGTTGATTATGAATATTCTATATCCATTTGTGATGAAGATAGAATTGAAGGTACCTATCCCATGGGAGCTTTTTGGTAAAGTGCACTTAATATGAGTCCCTTTAAGACGTTCTGGCCTATGTTATAGTGCCTATCTGTACTTGATAACTGTTGTTAATGCAATTAGAAGGGTGATACTTAAGTTTCAACTTGCTTGGACTCATTTTCAAAGTTAGATCCACTTTTATCTTAGGGAAAATGATATTTTAGTTAACTCTATACTTCATTTAAAGAAATATATTGTTTATTGGCTCATGGATGGAAGTTTTTTATTTGGAGAGGTAGAATTATATTCTTGAATGGAGGCATTTCCAAGTAAATAAGTTACAATGGCCATGTTATAGCCCTTGTGGTAGAAGTTGAATCTGACTACTGCTATGGTTCATGTGGTGGGGAATGTAAAGGATAATGATTTCGTCTTTTAGCTAATGTAATTCTTGAACTTCACTTTTAACACTCTCAATCATAAGTGACCTTTGCTTGGTTAGTTCCCAGTCAATCAGGATTTCTTTGTCTGCATTTACGGCCATGCATGATCTCATGATTGCATCCCTCTATTCTGCAGACTGATGTTCACACATGTGCCCCTGATATGTTAATGCATCCACCCTGATCATCTCCTTCCCACTTCACCCACCTGAATGGGGCAAAAAACTCTTATTCATAGCAAATGGGAAATCTTTGCAAGTTACTGTGATTGGATATAATATTTTGCATTTGTACTACCGGATTTATGATTATATTTTCTGCTGACTTTCTCCGCTTATTATTCCAGGTATTTTCTCTGATCTTCTAAGAAGCTAATAGGCTGATACCGGACCTCTGTTAGGGCCATTGGTTTGTATGTTTCACAGGGTTGACAGTTTCAAAGGAGCAATTTGACGAGTCTTTCCTGCTTCAAAACCGTGAGCAGGGAACATTTCAAGATTTTTTACTTGTTGCTTGGGTTAATAGCTTTTTAACTTGAATTTTGCATTTCTAGTTTGGTGTCTTCTATGGTTAGCATTGTAGAATGTGCAGCTGAAGTTTCATATGAAGGCTCTCTCGTGTCAATATGCATTTTTTTTATAATCACTTCAAAGCTAAGGTTCCAACTGAAAATCCATGAAATAGATGAGAATAATTACATAAGCGAGTAATAAACACAAATTGCATAGCCTCTTGCTGACTACAAATTTTCAGCCACTGCAGCCTTTATTTGTTGACAGTGGTGCTGTACTTGACATTCTGGCATATTCTTTTCTGCATCTTGCCATAAGCTAACTTGGTTCTTGATTGAAAAACACTAGCCTCGATTGTTGGCTTATTTGGATCTTACACGTTGTCATGCCCTTCACTAATTCCTTAAGTCATTTTTTTCCTCAACCATAATGTTTGCAAAGATTCTGTTGTACCTTTGAAGTCTTAACATTCTTTCTTCTTCTTCTTCTATTTTTTTTTCGGGATGTTTCCCATTAACTATTATGTTACTATTATTGAGAAAATAGGTTTGGATTGTTTGTCTAACTCATTTCAGGAATCCGAATCTTTAAATCCAAGCAAGTCATTAGGAGATTTAGGAGTGAAAAATGTATCAACTATGCCTGCTCCGAAGAAGTTGGTTCATCCATCATCTAATGGAATGCCAGCACCACCTCCAAGAACCTTGCCGGCTCCGCCTACAAAAACCATGCTGCCTCCGCCACCACCCAAGTTCACTTCATCAATACAATCTGGGAAATCACATGTCAAAAACAAAGTCACCAGTAAAGTTAAACTTGATGCTGTGCCTGGTAGGATGGATTCCTAAACTGGCTATTTTAAAAGTTTATGGTGCTAAATTTGTTTCATTGTTATGAATAATACTGTGATATCGAGTAAAATCTAGTAGATTTATCTTCCAATTGAGTGTATGACTCTATGTTACTTATCTAAAATGCTTGGTTATTTCAGACACCCTAGTGCAGTTAATGTCATATGGGGACGAAGATGATGATTCTGAGGAAAGCAGCGATGAATCCCTAAATAGAAACTCCAATGCAGATGCTGTTTGAAAACCATTCTGGGCTTTGTGACTCATCAATTGCTTAAGCTCCTGAATTTTTGTCAAAAAAACAGTATTGCGCTTTTCAGAGGTTGAATTAGGTATAGTATAGATTCGATCGAGTGCATATCAAGTTGGTGTTTTGTCTGTTCTTTGGAGGTTGCGGCGGCTCGGCAAGCAGTCACTGAGTACCGACAAGGTGAAGTCTTTATTATTGCAGTGAGACTACTTGGTTGGCAGCATTTAGAAGTTCTAAATCTGATAGATTGTGTTGTATATTGGTTGTAATTTGCCACTGGTGTAGATAGTTTCCTTTAGTGTCTTTGTGAGATTGGCAAATCTTTAGATGGAAGATAAGTTCCCCCGGGCCGCCAATGGAAACATGAAGCTTAACTCTGTAAATTCTTTTCAGTGGCAAGGATACTAACATTCATTTTGATGTGTGAAATGTACTAATTTTCCTAGCTTAAATTTAGAATTTTATTGCTGAATCTTTCATTTTCTTTCTACATTACAACGGGAAAAAAAAAAGACCATTGGATTTGATAGAAATCGTAGAAAATAAACCAAGTTTCAGTGTCAAAAGGAGTAACGGATTTAAATGATTTAGAATTAAATCTGTCAATTTCAGATGCAATCTATAAAGGAAACACACAAAAATATTATAGTACGGGTTAAAGTTCAGACACTTGTGTATATAAATTTGACAATATATATATATATATAATATATATATATATAATATATATATATATATGAAGTTTGCTGTGTTGGATGTGACGATATTATCATTTTCTTGTTTACATTTTGCACTCTTAAATCCCTTAGTGGCTTGCTTGTATTTAAATCTCCTAAGCTCAAATATACACCATGTCCTAAATCTCTTTATGTTACGAAGCTACCATAAAGGAAAATATTGGATCATCAAAATCTCAATGTTAGAAGGGAAGGAAAAAAAAAAAGAAGAAATCAAAGACCCAATTTGTTGGCATAAGAGAAAATGTCATGAGTCATATCAACTATAGCTATTTTTGTGAATGAGGGGAGGAAAATTTTTTTCGTTTCTTTTTTTTTTTTTTTTTCTTCTTGTCATTCAAATGGTTCAATGCTCCCGGCTCCAATTTTCTGTCTTTAGCCCAAGTAAAACTCGAAATCCTATGCTTGTGAATACCATTAGTTAAGCTTCATTGTGTAGACAAATAAACCCATCGTTGCTAAGAAAAATGGATTCAATTGTTGATATAAATAAGAACTTTCTCGGTTTACTTCTTTGGTATTCAGCCACAAAAGCATAGTCCAACTTCAGTTTCTCTAAATCTCTCTCTCTCTTGTTGAAGCCATTTTGTACATGACTAAAAAATATTCAAGTTGGTAAAGTCAAGCCTCTTCTGATGTCAGGTTTTTTCAAGGTGGACAGATCACAGATACAAGGTGTTTCCTTGTTAATACACTTGAGCCCATTTCATAAACTCCATTCAATGCTTGATCCCCAAGTTGGCTGGGAATTCTAGTTGCCTTGAATTTCAATGTTGAATTCAAGTTCTAATTTATGTTCCACTACCTTGATTTTGACCCAAACCCAAAACTTTCCATTGTGTCATCTGGCAAGTACTGCAGCCAATAACCGACAAATATGGACCTAGTCATCTCACCGCCCGTCTTAACCAGCTTTAGCAGCTTCATTATGGATCTGATGGAATATGTTTGATCTGACATCGGACCACAGCAGAGCAGAATAGCTATGGGGTTGCACTAGTGAATCCAACTACTATTTGCTAAAACATATGCAAATTCAAGGCAAGAGGAACTGGTCTAATTCCATCCAACAGTTGAATTTTATCATTACAAGGAAGAGATTACAACAAATGAAATCATTTTCCCTTAAATCAGTTCACATATTAGGAAGCTAAGTGAGAGAGAGGGCGAGAGAAAGAGACTTTAAACAGGTGGAATTTGCCCTAAACCACCTGTTTATTGATCAAAGTAAAAAGCTACAAATACGACAGAAGCCTTTCATCTTTACCTACTTTGTTATCATAGTTTCACCTCCTACGGGATTTATGCAATGATTTTTGGGACCCCTCAAAGAGGTCTAACAAGTAATCCTGCAGATCTTCAGCATTATACTTGATGTGCTTCTCACCAATGTGGTACATGTATTGACCAACAAATGTCCGATAAGCAAGGATCACTTTCTGGGATGCTGAAATTCGTAAATCATCTCGAAGCTGAACATCTGGGATAAGCCATGCCGTCTGTGCTTTATAAACCTCTTCAAAAGCAGCATAAAAGCTCCGCGATCTCTCCTTGAGAAGTGTCCTTGAGATGAAACTGGTGCTGGAATTGCTCTCGATCTTCAATAAAGAGAGAATTGAACTCCAAGTAGCTCTCTCATAGTTTATTGCGTGCTGTTGGAATATCGAGTTGTGCTTTCGAATCCAATTATCTCCAAATATAAGCCTGAGTTCTGAATTTTTAACCTTTTGACCCATGTAATGTATATTGTTCATCAAAAAGAAGTGTTGCAAGGAAACATCCCTGTATAATTTGGATTTCTTGTAGAGGTTTGCTTTTAGAATAGAAGTGAGCGATTGGAGTTGGTGCGCCATTGGAAAACAACTGCCCGAGAAATCATTTCTCACTCTTTCCTCCTTTGTAGCTGGACCCATGTCAGGGGAGAATGGAGAAGCAACTGCTCCTTCATGGTTCTTGAGGAGTAAATTTAGGGTATCTTTATAGTCTGCAAGCATCTGGATGTAATTCATAACATTTCTGGTCAGATGGTCAATTGCCCCTCCTGCAAAAGGGTTTAATGATGTGTTTAATGCAACTGCATTCTCAAATTCAAGAAATGTTGCCCTTACAGAAGCACCCAATCTCTCCAAAACCTCATGATATTCAGTTCTAACAGAAGAACCAGCCTCATCCAAAAACAACGCATCAATGTCAGGAAGAAGATCAGCAAGCACCTGGTACATATCTAGAATTAGAACTAGCTTTTCTGGTTGATGAGAGCCAATAGAGATGGCCTTAGCAAAGTTCAGAAGCTCCAACATTGAAGCCTTTGCCGCCTCAACAAAACATACCACATTAGCTGATCCAAGCTCAGCAAAAATCTGGTCGCAGAACGACTTCTCGCTAGCTAGATAGGACAGCACAAAGACTTTCATAGCTCTAACCCATCTGCTGATTTTGGAATTCAAGGTACCCCGCTCCATCTTGAGCACGTCTTCAGTGGTCAATTCCTCCATTTCAAGATTGAATAGGCACTCATACAATGCATCCTTTCGAACAATGACATAGGCCTGGCAACACTCGTGATCATAATTTGACATGAACATCAAATTGGCAATGCATTTGAGATCAGTTATCACATCTGGAAAAACCAAATCAATGATATACTGCTCTGAGGTTCTGCTGATGCTATCTTTGTGGGTTAACTCCTCAGTAGAGTCATGTCCAAAAGAAACTATTGAGCCGTCATAGACGGAATCAACCTCGCTCGAACAAAAAGACAAGCGCTCAGGCTCAAAGGGGTGCCTATGCTGGACAAGCATGTACTTGAACTCCTTCTCAAGCCTTTGCATTGCCATCCGAAGAACTCCATGAGCCCTACGCAACAGCTCTTTCTCTTCCTCACTGTTTAGAAACTGACTCTCTAATCTCTCAGTCAACTTCCGAGCTTCACCTACAGCATTCAGATATTCAAGAGCTTCATCCGGACCTGAATCCCAAATCATAGACTCATCTGCCTCCCAACTCATAATCTTCTCCTGAACAACACTCAATTGCTCTTTAATCCCAGATTTCCCACCCTCAACCATGCTCTCCTCAATTGTAGTCATGGTAGATAATTGGCTACCAAGATCTGCCAAGATTTTCTTCACATCTTCTGTAAGGTTCTGATTAGAACCCAATGCTCTCACTATATGTTTGGCCGCAGCAATTAGATTTTCCTCGCCTTCTAATCGCGAAACCACAGATTCATTATCCTCCATCGCCAAAAGCAAAACCCACCACAACTCAAAAAAACTCAACTAAAACCTGTTTCTTAAACTCAAACTCTCTCTATTGAACTACAAAGAATTGAACCCCCAAGCTGCTTAAACTGCCTTGAAAACCCCAATTAAACACCACCCATCTGATTGAAAAGTCCACTAATACTTGCCTACATCAGAAGTTCAAGCAATTGAACTAATAAATTGATAAAAATGGAAACTTCAAAAAGAAAAACCAACAAAGGAAAGGTCATAAAAATTACAAGGAACAACAAAATAGATCAAACTTGATCTAAAAACTAAGACCAAAACAAGCAAAAATCTAAGAAACCCACTTTTTATAAAGATTCAATATTTTGAAACCAGGCATTATAGGAAGGAAATGCTCCAATCAGAACAAAAACGTAAGACCAAATGCATATAACTATCAACCAACTTCAAAAGATATAAAATAAAACTATAAAAAAGGAAAGCTCTTTTTGCAGCACAAGAAGCCAGAGAAAGAAGTATTTTGAGTGTACGGAAAGTACAAGGAGGAGAAGAAACAACTGAACTTACCTTAAAATTTGAAGCTTTGGGTGGATTATTTTAGGAAGTTGCAGCTTTCAAGTTACAAGTTTCTAAGCTTACTCTCTCTCTCTCTTTGGGAGTTTGCAACTTTTCAAGTCTTTCGTTTCAGCCGTTCTGTTTTTTGTTTGCCAATTTTGTGTTGTGTTTTTGACTAGTTTTGTTTGTCTACGCGGAAAGAGAGGGAGAAAAGAAATGAAAAATAAATTACTATAATTAGATAATTTTTCTATGATTTTTTTTACTAAAAAATAAAACCATGTGATTAAAATTATTGACCAGGTATGTATTTTACCATAATTTTATATATAATTTTAAGTTTCTAACATCGCAGTGATTTTAATTGAAAAACTTGAGAAACTTATAGTAAATGATTATTTTAAGTTGTTTTCTTTTCTCTTCTTCGAGAACTTTTATTTAAGTACGTGTTGTATTTTAAATGGATTTTTTTTGTTACAATTTTAAATAGATTTTAATATTTTAATCTAACTATAAAATGTTCAAAACTTTAAAATTGGACAAATCATGTTAGACTTTGAACATAACTTTTATAAAAAATTGACCCAACGTTATCAAATTAAATTCATGAACACCTCTAGTTCTCACACCCACAAAGAATGGTAATATAAATTTATATCTTTTTAAGTTCTCAGCATATCTTTTTTAAAAAGTTTAATATTTAAATATACTTTTTATTTTGATCATAAAATAGAATTAAACTTTTAATATTTAATTGCATAGAAATTAATTTTGAACATTTCAAAATAACAAAATTAAGTATATTTTTATTAAATTCTATTACTCTTGCACAATAATAATATTTAACGTCATTAAAAAGAGTTAACGAAAATACTTTTAATTCTGTTATTTTGAAACGTTTATGATTGATTTTCATACAATAAAATATTAAATGTATAATTTCATTTTGTAATAAATATGAAGAGTATATTTAAATATTAAACATTTCTAAAGGAATTAGGGATGCAATTTCCTTTTTTACTATTTCACTTTTTTTAATTGGTTCTTTTCCTTTTTTGGGAATATTCGAATTTTCTTTTCCCAATTCTCGATTAACAAATCAAATTACCAATATTTTTCGAAAAAAGTGGAGGAAAAAGACAAAAAGTACATTTGAGGTTGATTAAGTTAATTTGCAAACACTCGGGATATACATACATATATATATATATATATATATATACACACACATATATAAATGTGTATATATATATATATTTGAGTAGGGATCCACTTACATATATATAAAATAAATTTATTTTACACAATTTTATATCTTCATATAGGATTAATATTTTTACAAACCAACCATTGGATTTAACAACTTATTCATATTTATTATGTATGTAAATTTTTGAATCAATCTGCTATTTTTATTATTTTAATCGAGAATAATATTTTTTTAATATATATAATTGTTGAAATTTTATTTTATGAAATAAATAGTTAGACGTATTCGATTAATTTGAAATTTGGCATGCATGATCTATGTGATTAGAACATAAAATTCAACAGTTGGATTAAAAAATTATAAATCATATAAAAAGATATGAAAGTGTGTAAAATTAAATTTATTTTACACATGTGTAACTGGATCCCTCCTCTATATATATATAATTGTTGCATTGCACAAATGTACGTACGTGTGTGTATATATATAAAGGCAAAAAAATATTGTTTTGACTTTTTGTTACAAATTTTAGATTATTTTAGGGGTAATATCTTATATTTTTATATTAAAGTACTTTTAATCAGTAATATTACTTATGGCTGTATAGATTCGGATGATTTTACACTAATTTTGCTATTACCAGAGATATAAGTTAAATACAAAATATGATCTAACATTTAAAATATAATATATATATATATGTATATATATATATATATATATATATATATATATATATATATATATATGAAATTGCAAAAATCCAATGTCTCAAACATGAAAATCAATCCATCGTTTCGTCCATGAGCTTCTTTTTAATAATTTCTTCTAAAAATTTGACCCAAACTTAGATCTGTGAAAAACATATCAAAATCAATTAGATTTAACATATTAAAACCAATATGGATGAACTAATATTAATTTTTCATTTAAAAGAAAACAATTATCTGTTACAGAAGATTTATTATTTATTTCCCAATTAAAATTAAAATCAAGACTTCATAGGCTAGAGTTTTTCTTTTCAAAAGAAAATTCTTTTCCCCATATAAACAAAATTTCAAAGTCTAAATTGACTTTGGCCACATCTGGAATGATTGATGTGGAAAGTAATTTTTTCTCTGGAAAATATTTAAATAGACTAGCGCCTTGGTGCAAGTCCAAACTCTGCCGCAAAACATATGATGTTTAATTTGAACTCTCCCAAACAAGTTTTTAATCCAATTTCATGAAAACCATTGGTGAACTTGGGATTTAAATTCCAAGTTTTTTCTTTTATTTTGTGACACACAGTTAAAGTAGATAGAGTAACTAATATTAAATATTACTTTCATATCGTTCTACTTTTATCAGATTTTTTTATAAAAGGGTTTTGGAAGAATAATTTTTTCGATGTGGTTTTACATTTAGTCCTTGCCATGAATGATATAAAACAGTAATACGCCAACCTTCAACGGAGTTATTTTTTTATTTTTTCAATGTGGTCAACATTGCATTTCAATCCCACAATCCTTTTCAATCCATGCACGGTCATTTCCTTGCTTTCCACGCGGCAACGTTTTCTTTTCCTACTTTGAACAATACGAATCCACTCGGCAATCGTACAAGTTGAAGAATGTAGCTGCTAACAGGAATGAGAAAGGTCAATAGTACATATCAGCAAGAGAGGAAAATTCCAGTTATCAAATAAATATTTACAACTATATGCAACGAGGTAGATTATGGGAAAACCAAAAGTTCTTGAAAATCATTGCACAAACTCTGCCTTTAACATCAATTAAGGCCATTAACTCACATCCAATAACTGCAACTATCATCATCAGTTTGTAATTATTTTTTTTAAAATTGTACTGTTATAATTTTTGATTGATTATTAGTTTGATTGGATGATTATACGTAAATTTGATTAAGTCAAACTACATTAAAAATTATTGCGTTCGTTTCTTCTTTCTTTAGTTCACTACAAAAAAATTAACTTTTACCGGCACTTAAAAGACTATTGGCTCTATAGGCTATATCGAGAGGGGGGGGGTGAATCGGTTTTTAACTACCCTTAAGCTCGTTTTGCGATTCTTCTAAATTCTCTAGCCTATTTGATTATTTTCTAAGTTCTCTAAGCTAGGCGAGCATGCAATCCAAGTTCAATGCAATAAACCTAATATAATTGCAAGTAAATAAAGAGTAGGGAGAGATAGATTTACACAATCGATTTATAGAGGTTCGGCTACCTTGCCTACGTCCTCTACCTTGAGACGCTCCAAAGGATTTTCTCCAAATCCACTATCTAGAATTTGTGATTACAATCCCTCTTTTTCTTAGGCTCAAGAGTAACCTCTCTCTTTTTCTAGGCGCAAGAGAAACCTCCCTCTTTTTTTAAGTTCAAGAGAAACCTCCCTCTTTTTCTAAGGCTTAAGAGAAACCTCCCCTTTTACAAGGAATGAATTGGTTTACAAATTGTGTAATCAAAGAAGGGCCTCTAGATAGACAAATGATTACAATGTTTAAGCACAAGGAAAAAGCCTATTCAAGATTTGTGCTACTCTATACAAAGAATATGAGAATGATGGAAGATGAAGACTTTGTAGCTCTTGATTTGTTGATGAGGCTTGAGGATTTGAGGAATATGTGTTTTGGAGTTGCTGAGTAGTTCCTCTTGCTTTCTTTAGCTTCTAAGCCTCTATTTATAGTCCCTTAGATGTATTCTAGCCGTTGGGTGGAGCCAAAACTTGAATATGACTGTTGTCTCACAAAAACTAGCCGTTGCAGGCTATTTTCGGGCAAAGGGATCTATCTCTTTCCATAGGGGATCGATCCCAAGCTTCCAGATTGCTTATTCTGGGCTTGAGGATCATTCTGCCTTGAAGGGATCGATCCCTTCCCTTAGGGGATCGATCCCATGCCTCCAGAAAGCTATTTCCTGCACTTTTTGGGTTAGAAATGATGTGGTCTTTGATCTTAATACAACCCAAAACATTTTGGTATTTTTGTGGGAGTTTTTCTTGACTTTCTCTGATGAAAACATGGTCCAAAAATTCATCAAGTGATTTTCTAAAATATTCAAGATATTTTATGAAGTATTAAGACCAATAAGAATATGTAATTAAATCATGGTCTTAATGTTTGATATGATCACTTGAAAATGGATTGAGAAAATCATGTGTGATAAGGCAAATTTACAATATGAATTATAACATTAAATCTTACTTAAGTTTTTGTCATTTCAAAATATATATGGTAATTTAAAGCTAACAAAGACCAATGAACCGTCGGTAAAAATCTTATCGGCGGTGATGTACTCCAATGCCGGCAAAGGTTTGACAAATTGCGATATTTCTTTTTTCAACGCTTTTAAATGCCTTTAAAAGTAAGACTTTTATCGGCACTTTAAAGTGCCGGCAAAAGTCCGATGTGAAATTTGAAATTTTTATATTTATTGAATTTTATTTTAAATTTAAAAGCTTTTACTGGCACTTTTAAGTGCCGGTAAAAGTCTTATTTGAAATTTGAAATTTGAAATTTTTATATTTAGTGAATTTTATTTTAAGTTTAAAGTTTTTATTAGTATAACTTAATTATTAAATTAATAAGTTTTTTATCCTAACTTTTTTTAATTAAAAAAATCCTTAAAATTACTTTAAATTTAAAAAACAAGATGCATGATGATGTTTGCTTTTGACTGCTTAAATACAATATACTATAATTTAAGAAAATATTAAAAATTAACTACTGGAACACCAAATTAAACGAAATTTATTTTCTATAAAATAAAAGTAGATAATGTTACAAAATTTATTACACCAAATTGCAAAAAATGCAAAGAAAGGAAAGGAATCAATGAATTCTTGCTGGAGAGTCCAATGAAAAATAAGTTAAAAAACTTGCATGGTTGAGAAACACTTGATCCACAATAGATACCACATAAGCTTCTGTCTCCTCAAAACCTTCTCTGGCTATCGAAAAGTAGCACTAACCAAACCTGCCTACTGCACTAGCAGCACTGATTCTGCAATAGAGAGAAACCCAGATTTATTTCATATCAAAAGTCAATTCTACAATGTAACTCATTTTCATTGCATTGATATAGAACACTTATGACTAAGCAACTTGGCACATGCTAAGTGGCTTTCTCAGCAACACTTTAACTAAACTCCAAATCAGAATCCACATCAAAACTTGGCAAAAAAGGCACATTATAACTAATTCATAAGAAAAATAAACTTTTCTAACTAATCCAAATTACATATATTTCAAAACCCTTCATAAAAATGAGATTTCAACTCTAACTAAACGATGATATTCTTTCCATACAATGAAAAAGAACAAAAAATCTAAGATCAAAATTCAAAGGAAAATAAGATAAAAATAAACCAAAAAGGAACAAGAATGAAACTTTTAAAGTCAACTACTTTTGAGGATTAATAGTTGCAATGAACTACATTCTTTCAGTACTTTGTAAAATATTAAAAAGCAATATGAATATCAACTTGTACCTCCTTCCAACCCCTTGACAGATATGCAATGTTTTAACCCTTAGAACTGTAGAACAATCCATGCTCCAGCTCGATTCATCGCTATTTGCATCCTTATCACCTACAAAAATTCTAAGATCAAAATGTGTACTATGCCAAATTTGCAACAAACAAGAGCCAAGTGATACACACTCATCAAGGAGTGAGAATTAAAGGTGAACAATTAAAATCCTCTATTAATTATACTATTTCAAAATATAGAAATTTTCTTTTTGCTCAGATAAATTGTCTATATCCATAAGCTTATTACAGTTTTGTATTTTGCTTAATTATTATTAACTAAAAGACCCAAACATTTGCAAGAACTTTGGCAACCTTGTTTGAATAAAAGCTTCCAAACTTTAAAGCATAAAAATAAATATAAGCAATAAGTGAACCAATAGTCTTTTATACAAACAACACCAAAACCTAATTGTGTTTCTTCAACCATGGCCACTGCCTCCTGGTCTTGATTTTCACAGCCCACACCATCGTCCATGTCAGGCTAGCTGCCATTTAAATTCTACTCCTCAGGGCATAAACTAAGATCCAAAACTGGAATAAGGAATAAATGAAAAACAAGACAATTAAAAAGCAGCCTAAATTATAGAACAATGTTTATATGCAAGATACATATAGATACAAAAAATAAGCATCCATAAATTAGGAATCAAATCCACTGACAGTAGTGGATACAAAAATTAAGCAAACATAAAATATCATGAATAAGTTTATATGTTAAAATAAGCAAATCTCAACGCTTTGAAATATCTTCCCCAACAACATTAATATCAACCTATGCCTTTGAGCATGAAGAGAACAACTAATTTTAGGACCACTGGTGAAGAAAATATATATTCGGCACAATCTTTTTAATTCACAACTAATATTAGAATCAATCAATATTCATTGACCTAAAAAAAAACAATAGTATAAATATTTAGCTTATGAACAGAAATTAGACTTTTGTTAGTTGAGAACTTGACAGCCTTACAGAAATGGAGACACAGGTTCTTAGGAAAGACAGATTTGGGGGTTCTTTACCTATTGAGAATGTCCAAGCTCTTGCATCCAAGAACCTTAAAGATATCCCATCCAAGTACATCAAGCCAGAGGTTGAGTTTGATGTAGTTTACATTGATGAATCCCTTCAAATTCCAATGATTGACATGAGCAAACGAGGCTGTGATGATGCACAGAGAAAATTCCATATGGCTTGTGTCTAATGTTAAAATTGTGCTTATTGTCTCTTTGTTCAGAAGCAGAATATGATTAATTATTTTTTTTTTAAAAAAGCAATCGAATATGATTTCTTTTACATACAACATCATTATTGGGTGCTAAATCAATAGCTCTGACCTGATAGTCCTCTGTTTTAGAAGAAATCACAAAGTTCCTATACAAAACAATGAGAGAAGGTTATAGTGTACATTCAATATTACAAGCTTATAATGTAATTATCTAGAGAATGTCCAAAATGACTTAAATGTAAACATGAAAAGCAATGCTGTCACTCATTAAAGAGACTATATAGAACAGATTTCTTGAATCATTTGTAAGTAAATTCTATCTTTTAAATATCTTAAATAGTTGATTTTTAGGTGAATTTACGAATGTAACAAGGGAACAATTCTATAAGTCCAGGAGCAACAAGAAAAGATTCATTGCATCAAAAGAAAGAAAGGTTAAAGCAAAAGAATAATACCATTATTTGGATTCTCTGGCTCTTCTTCACCAAGGATAAACTACGACTTCATATGTCCATGCCCACCTCCTTCAAGGGAAAATATTTCACCCCAAAGACCTTTCTCAAACACCTTCAAGCAAAAAAAAAAATACCTAAGTTGAATTCGATTAGTCTTAAGCTTCAACAAAACAAGAAAATTGAGATAGAAAAAAAGAGTTAGTAAAGAATCTATGAAACCATGGTGACTGATATCCGGTTTTGCACTTCCAAAACCATAACTGTAAGACCTGATTCTACACTATTGTAGAGTCTAATTTCATAAAAAATGATAATGGAAATGAAATAAATAAGGAGTATTGATTTCCATTTGAATGAAAAGCTCCTTATCATAAGATAAGAATGGAGCAATTTCGATGAAATAATATTTGGGCGAGAATGTTGTTTAGCTCACCGATGCGCGAGCAGAGTTGGTTGTTCGCCAATGGGCGAGCAGTTTGCCAATGGTGATGGCGAGTTGAATAGTAGTAAGGGCGAATAGGTGAGTTCTCCATTTCTCTTGACTAGATGATCACCCGAATGGGCGAGGACATGTAATCGCCCATATGGATGAGTGAGTTATATGATAGTAAGTGGGGCGAGCTGTGGTTTCTGGTTGACTAGACGTACTGGAACTGGAATCAGCACATGACCAATTAGCAGCCAAAATTGACTTGTAAGTCATACGGTTGAAGAGAATTAACGGAGAAGAGGTTGAAGCCAGTAAGGAATTTACCTGATTGGTTGAGAAACAAAACAAAGTCAACAGAAGCAGAAAAAGGTGTGTGAAAGGGAGACTTCCACGCCACTTTGAGCTGCAGTTTTCTTCATGCCTTAAATGCATGAAAGACGTGGAAATGATGAAAGAAACAGGATAAGGGACAGGCGGAAGCTTTGGATTGGTTTAGCATGGCTATATAAGAGGAAATGCTGGAGGAAAACTCATTTTGGCAAACTTCATCTTCTTCACGAGAGCTATGCAATTGCCAGTTTATGCTCTGATTTCCTTCCACTTCTGCCATGCCCAATTTACTATATTTCATCCATCAGTTGGCTAAACACGTAAACCACCTTGCAAACCTTTCCTCCTTGGTTGGAGGAGCTAAAAGAATAAGCAAATGAAGGCCAACATGAGATGGAAAGCAATCTGTTCTGGAAGTGCAGTTGATTGAGGTGAGTTTCATATTTCTGAGGTGTTCTTGATATTCAATGGTAGACTTATATGTTTACAACATAGAACACAACCTTGTTTTAGTTAGATCTTTAGAGAATATGGAAACAAGGAAAGTAATGGAATAAGTGACGACAATGGCGACTACAGTGATCGCCCATGTTGAAAACTAGTAATCGCCAATGAGGCGAGTAGATAATAAGGAACTCGCCAAGGTAAAGTCTGTGTTCAAAGGGCGAGAACGCCCAATTCTAGTGAAGTGAAATAATGGGCGAGCTCAGATGCAGAGGCTTTGGGCGAATAGAATTGTGGGCGAACTCCCACAATTAAGCCAATGAAGGCCTCGTGAGTTGACTGGCGGGCGAGCTTCCACGTGTAAAACATTTATTGAATGGCGAGCTCGGCTGTGCTAGTTAGAACTCTGTTGGGCGAGTAGTCATTTGATTTATCTCAATCTCGCCAAGTGATATAAAAAGAAATATTAATAGAATTTATAATTAATTGCAGCCGATAATTGGAAATGGCTATTGGCGAGCAGGAAGTAGGGCGAAGCAAAGCTTTGTTGAACCAGGTAAGGGAGATATATGTGAAGTAAAATACATGCCCTGTGGAGTAGAAATATTATAAAAATATTTAGAAATTATTTTTGGTTTATGGCATGTATTTATTTAATAAATTGTTTTGATCTCGGGAGAGCTACAAGCCGCCAAATGTTGTTTCGTTGGGCGAACTGATTAACGCGGGCGAGTATCTTTGTTCTAGGCAGAAACTCGGGCGAGTCAAGTGGCGAGCTCTCTTTTATGAGAACTGGGCGAGTGCCCTTGTTTTAAAGGGAAATCCGGGTAAGCCATAGTTGGGCGAACCCTTTTTAATGTGTTTGGGCGCGCAGCCTTTGTTTTAAATATAAGGCGGGCGAACCGCTATCAACGAGACATACTTCTGTTTTGAAAAGCTAAGTGGCGGGCGAATACTAATTCACCGTCTTGTCGAGTTAGTCAGGGGCGAGCCGTGAAGGGCGAGCTGACTCTGACGAACAGTTTTGTCGTAACGGCTTCGCGCTCGACGATTTTAAAAAAAGAGCGTTTAAAAACAAAAATGGGAGTCGCCACCAATCCTTTTTGACTAGGTGTGATTGGCCACCTGAAAGCGTTTATCTTTTCAACAAAATCTCAAAATTAATTAAGTTTTATTACAAAGATAATCTTTTGGTCTGCGAACAAAAATTGGGTTCGGGGGTACGGTTACGTATGGGGAAGGATTTGCACCCCCACAACGCCCGTTAAAAAGAACGGTACCATTCTAATCACATGGTATCCTTTGATTTTAATAAGATAGTCTTGACTTTTGATTATATAAATAATTAGCGTATTTGTTTTAGGAAAAATTGTTGTTATAAAGGGATTCATTATGAAAATCCACGTGAGTACCATTTATTGAAAAACTAAATCAAATATCCCAATCCTCTGGTAACATTTGAAATAATCCCTCTCACCTAGGGATCAGTCAAGAAATCACTACTTGTGAGTCTCATGACATCCCGTCCTTGGTGGTGCTCACGCTATTTTATGATTAATCGTATACATGTAGTATGGATAAAGACGCGTGATGCATATGAAACTTAAAGAAATTTTACTTATTTTTGATTTTATTAATGAAACTCTTGATATTGAGAAATTCGGCTAAATATCCCAATACTCTGGTAACAGTTAGCTAATTCCTCTCACCTAGGGATCAACCAAGAAATCACTACTTGTGAGTCTCATGACATCCCATCCTCGGAAGAATCTCCTTTATTATTATTTCCAATTAATATTTATTATATCATTCTATCTAACACTAAAAGTATTTAAACAAATGAATGAATATATAAAGCGGGAAAAGGAAATATACCCCTCGCGGGCGGGCGAACTCTTTGAGCGGGCGAACGAGTGGGTGCTCTTTCTCCTCAGGCGGGCGGGCTCCACGTATGGACTAACTTCTTGTAGGCGAGCTCCCCGTATGGTCTAACTCCTTGGTGGGCGACCTCAACTTCTTCGCTAGCGAGTTCCTCGAATGGTCTAACGCCTCGGCGGGCGATCTCAACTTCTTCGCTGGCGAGTTCCTCGACTGGTCTAACTCCCCGAATGTTCCTCTCCTCGGGCGAACGACTTCTTCCACCTTTTGGGTGGCGGGCGGGCGAACTCCCGGACTGGGCTAACTCTTTGGTCGAGCGAACGAACGGATGATTCCTCCTCGGGTGGACGAACAAGCCACTGCTTCGCACGAGCGGGCGAACACACGCTGAGTGGTCTAGCTTTTTGACAGGTGAACCAGCTCACAGATCCCTCCTAGGGCGGGCGAACTCCTTGAACGAGAGAACTCCTCTAGCGGGCGAACCTGCGACTCTCGGTCACATCCGTTGGGAGTAACACGAGGATCCTACTCCTTTTTCTGCGGGCGGGCGAACACACTGATCTCTGTTGGGTCAGGTCCACACGCGGGTCACCTACTTTACTCTTCCTTTTTCTTAGCTATAAAAGGCAAACCCTTTCTCAAAACCCATTTCTCATCAGACTCCTCGCCACACAAAAACTCAGAATCCTCCAAGCCTCTGGTTCTTCGGACAACTACCGGTCGCCGTGCACCGCCTTGCACCTGTCGCCGGTGTCCCTTCCAATAGCCTTAAAGCACTCTGCTCCACTTCCTTTTCTCAGATCTGGGATTCGTTTTCCTCGTGAACACTCCAATCCTCACAGATCTGAGCACGCCGAGAGCCTCCTTACCCCTTTTTGTTTTGTTTTGTTGTTTCTGGTTTTGGATATGGCTGTTGGCTTGTTGTGTTTGCTTTTCCCTTTTTGCAGGTACTATAGAGGTTTGGGTTTGAGATTAGATTCGGGATTCTCGGGTTAGGGGTTTTCAGATCTGGGTTTGGGCTAGGTTTATTTCAGTGTTAGAGGTTAGAGGCTTTGGGGTAACGTGGTGTTGGTAGTGGTGATGATGTTTGGTGTTGGTGGGTTTTGGCGATGGTGAGGATGATGGTGTTTCTGTGTAATGGCAATGGCGGTGCTGGCTGTGAGGACAGTGATGAGTGGACGACGATGACAGTTGTGAGTGGGCGGTGATGGCGCTTACAGTGGTGGTGTTTTTTTTTGGGTCTCTGATCCTTTTCTTTTCCCTTTTTTCTCTCCGTTTTCTCCCTTAGTCCCCTCTGCTTGGTTCCCTTCTTAAACGATATTGGAGTCCTTCCCCTAGCCTTTCAGAGTCACCGAATCCATAGGCTACTGTCGGGTTAGGATTCACGGGATGGGGGGAGGTGACTTGAGGTGAGGCTTGTGACAGGGGAAGATCTGGTCGCCGGCGACAGTATGGGGCAGATCTGGGTAGGTTTTTAGCATTTAATGTGATGGGGTTTGGTGAATGACTTAGGGGAACCGGCGGCAAAAAACAACAAAAACAACAAAAATAATAATAATAATAATAATAATAATAGAAAAGTAATAAAAAGAAAAGATAATAATAATGATATTAATGATATGAATAATAACAAAATAAATAAGAAAAATGAAAATAAAAGAAAATAAAATATAAAATAAAAAAAAATAATAATAATAAGAACAAAACTTGTCAAAATAATTTGTGAAATTCGGACAAAATTAGGTGTCTACAGCTGCCCCTCTTTGCTTATTGCTGAAGATCAGGAATAAAGCAAAGACAATAGACAACAATTTTGTCCAATTCAAAACCTAATCTAATCCTTTTTTTTTTTTGAAATGTGCTCCTCTTGCAGCAGAGGCAATGAAACTTTAAATTCCTTTGAAAATGTGCTCCTCTTGCAGCAGAGGCGATGAAACTTTAAAAATTTTTTTCTGAAAATGTGCTCCTCTTGCAGCAGAGGCGATGAAACTTTAAAATCCTTTTCTGAAATATGCTCCTCTTGCAGCAGAGGCGATGAAACTTTAAAATCCTTTTCTGAAATATGCTCCTCTTGCAGCAGAGGCGATGAAACTTTAAATTCCTTTTCTGAAAATGTGCTCCTCTTGCAGCAGAGGCGATGAAACTTTAAATTCCTTTGAAAATGTGCTCCTCTTGCAGCAGAGGCGATGAACTTTAAAAATTTTTTTCTGAAAATGTGCTCCTCTTGCAGCAGAGGCGATGAAACTTTAAAATCCTTTTCTGAAATATGCTCCTCTTGCAGCAGAGGCGATGAAACTTTAAAATCCTTTTCTGAAATATGCTCCTCTTGCAGCAGAGGCGATGAAACTTTAAATTCCTTTTCTGAAAATGTGCTCCTCTTGCAGCAGAGGCGATGAAACTTTAAAAATTTTTTTCTGAAAATGTGCTCCTCTTGCAGCAGAGGCGATGAAACTTTAAAATCCTTTTCTGAAATATGCTCCTCTTGCAGCAGAGGCGATGAAACTTTAAAATCCTTTTCTGAAATATGCTCCTCTTGCAGCAGAGGCGATGAAACTTTAAAATCCTTTTCTGAAATATGCTCCTCTTGCAGCAGAGGCGATGAAACTTTAAAATCTTTTCTTCTGAAATGTGCTCCTCTTGCAGCAGAGGCGATGAAACTTTAAAATTTCCTTCTGAAATGTGCTCCTCTTGCAGCAGAGGCGATGAAACTTTAAATTCCTCTGGAAATCAATCCTTAATCTTGATTAAACTTGGCACTGGTAAAATTGGATTCGAAATTTTCTTGATCATGAGCAAATTTGCCCCTCTTTTTCTTTCTCTTATTTTTTCTTTTCTTCTTCTTCTTTTTCTTTCTTTTCCTTCTCTTCTTTGTCTCTTCTTCATCTTCTTCTTCTTCTTCTTTTTTTTTTTTTTTTGGTGCTCTTCTCTTTTCTTTCTCTTTTTTTTTCTTCTTCTTTTTTTTTCGAAACTTTATGTTCACATTTTTCAATGTTTGGCAGATGCAATGATCCCTGATGCAAATGTAACAATGCCAATGCAACAATGCTAATGCACATTTTTGGTACTTGAATTCTCCTAGTGTGGATGAAAAGCAAATGCATGTATTGATAAAGCCATTCAATTCCTATTGTGGTAATCAAATTCTCAGAGCTGTCCTTTGTGTCCTTTGACCTTTTTACCCGTGGTTCATGGACTTGTCATAATTTCCAATTCCTTTTGTTTCGTTCTCTTATCTCTCTTTTTCCTCCTTTCTCCCCCCTCTTCTTTCTTCCTTTCTTTCTTGTTTTTTTCTTAGTAATGTTAGCAGGTAGATTATTGTTTTAATCATCCTCTTCCTTTCAATTTGATTAACAAACACCATGCATTCCTATACTTATCCGGTTAGTTGTAGAACAACCAATTTTAGAAGAAAACATTTATTATCGGGCTGACAAGAGAAAATGATAACAAAAGTACAGTTCGGTAGCGGAAGCCACAAGAGTCAAGTGATGAATTTTGAGGAATGGTGACCAAAACAAATAATGAATGTCCAGATAACCCTTCACGAACCAAACCAGTGCCTTCTTCGGAAAAAACTAATCCGTCGATGTCCTTTGTCGCACTGAGTTCATCCGGCTGATGCTATGCTCCGCATGATTTCAATCTCAGGCGTTGATCTTTTCTCATCTAAGCCGCCTTTTCAGGTTTTCGACTTAGACATCCCCCTTTTTATCCAAACTGCCCTTTTTTGGGTTTTCAGTTTGAATTCTCCTTTCATTTTCCTCTTTTTTTTTTCTTATTTTTTTCTTTTCTTCTTTTTTTTCTTTTTCTCTTCTTTTCTTCTTTTTCTAAGCGTAGTATTTCTTCACAGCATCGGAATTTATTGGATTAGGCAGGTCATTCCCATCCATTTCTGTTAAGATCAACGCCCCACCTGAGAATGCTCTTTTCACTACATATGGCCCTTCCCAATTAGGTGTCCATTTGCCCCGATTATCGTGGTGATTCGGGAGGATCTTTTTCAATACTAATTCCCCTTCACGGAAATGCCTAGGTCGAACCTTTTTATCGTGGGCCAGCATCATCCTCTTCTGGTACATTTGACCGTGACATAGTGCTGTAAGCCTTTTCTCTTCTATAAGGTTCAATTGTTCAAAACGACTTCGAACCCATTCAGCCTCGTCTAAGTCTAATTCCATTAAGACTCTTAGGGAGGGGATTTCTACCTCAACAGGCAGCACCGCTTCCATGCCGTAAACCAAAGAAAAAGGAGTTGCCCCAGTAGAAGTACGCACTGACGTTCTATAAGCATGCAAAGCGAATGGCAGCTTCTCGTGCCAGTCTTTGTATGTGCTGGTCATCTTCCCCACGATCCTCTTAATATTCTTGTTGGCAGCCTCTACGGCTCCATTCATTTTCGGGCGATACGGGGCTGAGTTGTGATGCTTGATCTTGAACTGCGCACATACTTCCTTCATCATGTCATTGTTCAAATTGAGGGCATTGTCCGATATAATCCTTTCTGGGAGCCCATACCGACATATTACCTCCTTCTTTAGAAACTTACAAACAGTAGACTTAGTCACATTTGCATAAGAGGCAGCTTCCACCCATTTGGTAAAGTAATCTATCATCACGAAAATGAATCTGTGCCCATTTGATGCCTTAGGAGATATGGGTCCAATCACATCCATTCCCCACATAGAGAAGGGCCACGGTGGTGCCATGAAATTCAGTGATGTTGGGGGAACTTAAATCTTGTCAGCATAGATTTGACACTTGTGGCATCTTTTAGCATAATCTATGCAATCTCTTTCTAGTGTAGTCCAATAATATCCTGCCCTCATAATCTGTCTAGCCATGAAATGACCATTTGCATGTGCCCCACAAGTTCCATTGTGTATCTCTTCAAGAATCCTTTTAGCTTCGGACGCATTAAGACATCTCAGCAACATCTGATCCCGACCCCTTTTATACAAAATGTCTCCATCAATAAGGAACCCCATTGCCAGTCTTCTGAGGATCTTTTTATCATTCTCCGATGCATGCTCTGGGTATTGTTGATTTTTAAGGTATTGCATGATGTCATAATACCAGGGTTGTCCATCCGTTTCCTCTTCAATGCTAGAACAGTGAACTGGAGAATCTCTCATGCGCAGCTTGATTGGTGAAACATTTGCTTCCGTCTCCATTTTAAACATTGCAGCTAGTGTTGCCAAGGCGTCAGCAATCTGATTTTCTTCTCGAGATAAATGTTGGAAGATGATATCGTCGAATTGTTGTACAAGGTCAGCTATGTACTTTTGGTACTGAACTAGCTTCTGATCCCTTGTTTCCCATTCACCTCGTAACTGATAAATAACCAGTGCTGAATCTCCGTAAACTTCCAAGTTCTTGATTCCCCTCTCGATTGCAGCTTCTAAGCCCATTGCACAAGCTTCGTATTCAGCCATGTTGTTGGTACAGTTGAAATTTAATCTAGCTGTGGACGGGTAATACTTTCCATTTGGAGATACTAAAATTGCCCCTATCCCATGCCCTAAGGCGTTGGATGCGCCGTCAAAGAACATTCTCCACTGTCTGCTATCAAGCTCTTCATTCTCCGCTTGAAAGATAGACATTATATCTTCATCTGGAAAATCTAACTTGATAGGCTCGTAATCGTCAGTAGCACGATCTGCCAGGAAGTCGGCTATTGCCCCACCTTTGATTGCCTTTTGGGACACATACACAATGTCATATTCGGATAGCATAACTTGCCACCTAGCTAGTCTTCCTGACAATGAGGGTTTTTCAAAGATGTATTTGAGGGGATCCAATCTAGCTATCAACCAGGTCGAATGATATAACATATACTGCCTCAATCTCCGAGCAACCCAAGCCAATGCACAACACATTTTTTCTATGGTAGTGTACTTGGTCTCGTAATCAGTGAACTTCTTGCTCAAGTAGTAAATGGCCCGTTCTTTCTTGCCCGTATCATCATGCTGGCCCAGCACGCATCCCATAGAATTTTCATGGACGGTCATATACAACAACAGAGGCCTTCCTACAACCGGCGGTACTAGAACAGGTGGATTTGACAAGTACCTTTTCACTTTTTCAAAAGCCTCTTGGCACGCCTCATTCCATTCTCCCGGATCTTGTTTCCAAAGTAACTTAAAAATAGGATCACATTTAAGCGTAAGTTGCGAGATGAAACGGGAAATATAGTTCAATCTTCCCAAAAAACCTCTTACTTCCTTCTGTGTGCGTGGGGGTGACAGATTTCGTATCGCGCTGATTTTGTCCGGGTCCACTTCAATTCCCTTTTCGCTGACTACAAACCCCAACAGCTTTCCTGATTTAACACCAAAAGTGCATTTGGCAGGGTTTAGCTTGAGCTGGAACTTCCGTAGCCTTTCAAACAGCTTTTGAAGGTTGGCTACATGATCCTCTTCTCCTCGGGACTTGGCAATCATGTCATCCACGTACACCTCTATTTCCTTATGCATCATGTCATGGAAAAGGGTTACCATCGCTCTTTGGTAGGTGGCCCCGGCATTCTTTAAACCGAAAGGCATGACTTTGTAGCAAAATGTGTCCCAAACTGTCACAAAAGTGGTTTTCTCCATGTCATCCTCAGCCATTTTAATCTGATTGTAGCCCGAAAAACCATCCATGAACGAAAACATGTAGTGTTGGGCTGTATTATCCACCAAGGTATCAATATGCGGTAATGGGAAATTATCCTTGGGACTAGCTCTGTTTAAGTCCCGATAATCTACACACATCCTTACTTTCCCATCTTTTTTTGGTACCGGGACTATGTTTGCCACCCATTCCGGATACTTAGCTACTTTCAAGAACCCCGCATCGAATTGCTTTTTTACTTCTTCCTTCACCTTTAACAACATCTCGGGCTTCATGCGCCTAAGCTTCTGTTGTACCGGCTTACTTTCCGTTTTCAAAGGCAGGCGATGCTCCACAACTTCGGTATTTAACCCGGGCATGTCTTGATAAGACCAAGCAAACACATCCACATATTCACGAAGCAATTCCTCTAGTTTCAGTCTCTCAGTCAATGGAAGTGCTGCGCCCACCTTGACCTCTTTGACTTTCTCATCATCCCCTAGGTTGACCATATCAATAGCTTCTTTGTTGGGTTCGATAGGTCCTTTTTCGTGCTCAACTATTTTCAATAGATCTGGAGACACAGCATCGTCGTCTGAATCTTCATTGTTATCGAGTTCGTCGACGTATATAGAATTTTCAAAATCAAACCCCGGATAGCCGTTAAGGTTATCTTCACATTCATTATTCATTTTCCTGAAAATGTAAAAATTTGACAGATGTGGTTGGTTGTTCATACCAATGGTAGTGAATGAAAGGAGAAAACAGTTATGGAAATGATGATGGATGAAAAGAAAGTACTCGAAATGCACTGAATTTGTTAATTTATTGAAATGATGATGAAGATCAAATTTACAAAAGAATCTTCTAGAACTCTCTAGACCAAGATGTTGATAATCTACCTTACTACATTACAAAAGGAAAAACAACAGATAGAAGGTATCCTTTCAACAATCCAGTCTTTCAGCTCTGTGCCCAACAACGCCATCATTTCCAAAAATTGAGATTTCTTCATGCATTCTTTTAACTGAGGAACCCACGAGAGGATCCTTTCACAAGTCCTCTTTCCACTGCCTCTAATGCATCGGGGTGATAACATCCGCCAAAGCGAAAAGTGTCATAGAGGTATGGTATCACCATCTTCTCCGCCTTTTCTTCGTATCCCTGAAGGCGAGCTATTCTTTTCCTCCTCCTTTCTTCCAGCATCCTTCTCCTCTCTAAACCAGTGGCTTTATATCCGAGACCGAACCTATTCTTGTTTTCCTCAATCTTCACAGGCTTCCTTCGTCCTTGGAGATTCTTCCCCAAACCTCTTCCGACACGCCAGCCCTTTTGTAGTGTCTGCTTGACAATCATCTCAGTGGTGGTTGACAATCGAGGGGTGGGGATTCTCGACCCTTCTCCTACATATGTTGCATTCACGATTTCAAAGGCCCTAAAAGAGCATTCCAATGCTTCTTCGGCTGCCTCAATGTAGGGTACAGACAAGGGTTTGGTGATCAAGAGGTCTTCTTCTCCTGAAACAGTTACTTGTTTATCACCAACAACAAATTTCACCTTCTGGTGCAATGACGAGGGAACAGCGCCCGCCATATGGATCCACGGTCTCCCCAGTAGGAAACTGTATGACGGCGAAATATCCATCACTTGGAAATGTATGTTGAAAGTGACCGGCCCGATATCAATAGGGACTTCGATATCACCAATCACATCCCTTCTGGAACCATCAAATGCCCTTACAACCATGTGACTGGGTTGTATGCAAGAAATGTCAATAGGCATCTTCGCCAACGTGGCCATAAGTAAGACATTGATCGACGACCCGTTGTCAATCAAAACTTTGGCAATTGTATGGCCCTTGCAGCTGGTAGTGATGTTCAAGGCCTTAATACTCCCTCGTCCTTCCGGCGGAATTTCGTCATCACTGAAAGATATTAAATTTGCCGCTGTAATATTTCCTGCCAACTGGTCCATACTGTCGACCGGAATATCATGAGGCACATAAGCTTGATTCAACACCTTCATTAAGGCGTTCCGATGCGACTCTGAGCTCAACAGCAATGATAATAGTGAAATCCGAGCAGGCATCTTATTCAATTGCTCGACCACACTATATTCGCTGTGCTTGATCAGTTTCAAAAATTCCTTTGCATCCTCTTCTGATACTGGCTTTTGCAGTTTCTCCCCTTGATCTTTGGAAGACAAAGCTTGCTCTTTTCCTTTTTTCATCTGACCCTCCTCCTCTCCTTCCTTCGCTTTTCCCTTCCGGGCCCTCTCCAGCATTTCAGGAGTATAGCACCTCCCGCTTCGAGTGATTCCCCCTACTCCACTTATGTTGGCATTATCTAGCAAAGCCGATCCGTTCGAACCCACGTCGCCCGATCCTTCAATCACTGCTTTGAACTCGTACTTCCAAGGGACGACCTTGTTGTTCTTATAAGGGAAAGAACTTGGAACTTTGATTATCATGGTGGGAGGTGTGACAACATAAGCTTCTTCCTTCTCGGGACTTGACTTTTCCTTATAAAACACTGTCAATGGTTTTCCCCAAGGATGATCGTGTCCCGAAGATCCATTCGAGGCAGCGCTCACTATATCTTCTTCCTCCTCCGTATGGAACTCGATCAGAAATGAATCCATCATTGATTGGACTTTATGTTGAAATTGATGACAGTTTTGGATAGAGTGGCCAACATGCCCCATGTGATATTCACAAGTCTGTTCTGGGCTTGATTCGTCCTGACAAGTCCCCGAGTCTATCGGCATAGGTTGAATCATCTCGGCTTTGAGTAAAGCATCGAATACTAGACTCATCGGAGTCTTAACCTCTTCCACGCGTCTCCTTATACAACACTTCCCCCAAACTTCAGCCGTACTAACTGATCCTCCACTGTGACTGGGAAGTGGGTTTGCATTGATACTGGGTTCCTCCTCCTTGGAAAAAGTCAACCTCCCCGATTTGACCAAATCTTGCACCTTATACTTCAGGGCCGTGCAGTTTTCCGTAGAATGGCCTGGGTTCCCATGATAATCGCATCGGGCGTTAGAGTCATACCATCTTGGGAAAGGTGGTTTCATCGGCTCCATAAAAAGGGGAGCAATCATGTGGCCTTTTACAAGTTGCTGAAATAAGTCTGTGTATGACATTGGGATAGGATCGATAGGAGGTCTTTCAATATTTCTTCGGGGAGGCCTTTGGCTAGTAGTTGGGTTACTGTTTGGCTGGTAAGGTTGGGCCATAGGTGTCGGTGCGTAGTAAGGTGCTGGAGGGCGAAGATTTGGTTGGAATGTCTGTGGCTGAAAAGAATTTTGGTAGGGGGTATATGAGACATTGTTTGTGGTTGGGGAGTAGGGTTGGTAATTTGGATAAGGTTGGGGTTGTGAAACCGGGGCGAGTAAGGTGCCCTTCCTTTATACCGGGGTGTTGTGTGGGTGACGGCTTGGGTTTCAACCTCCTTTTTCTTGGATAACCCACCTTTCTTTGGATCATTACTTTCCAACTTCCCATTCTTAATTGCATTTTCGATTATTTCCCCTGTGATGACCATGTCAGCGAAATTTTTGGTCGCATTCCCTATCATGCGCTCATAATAAGGTGCTTTCAAAGTGTTGACAAACATCACCGTTGTCTCCTTTTCAGTTAGAGGCGGCTGGACTTGGGATGCGAGGTCTCTCCAACGTTGAGCATACTCCTTGAAACTTTCGCTGGCTTTCTTCTCGATGTTTTGTAAAGATAGCCTATCTGGGGCCATATCCGTGACATGTTTGTACTGTGCGATGAAGGCTCTAGCCAGGTCACTCCAACTGTGGACGCGTGTACGATCCAGCTGTACATACCATCTAGCAGCGGACCCTGTGAGGCTGTCTTGGAACACATGCACCAACAGCTTGTCATCGTGATTATACGCGGCCATTTTGCGACAGTACATTGTCACATGAGTAATAGGGCATTTGGTCCCATCATATTTCTCGAAGTCAGGAGTCTTGAATTTAGGAGGGATTACCACATCTGGAACTAAGCACAATCCCATTGCATCTACTGACCCGTAAAAATCACTACCCTCGATGGCCCTTAGCCTTTCCTCTATAATGCTGAACTTCTTTGAGTCTGAATCCCCTTTCATTTCTGACACACTACCCCTTAACTTCTCTTGTTCTTTTGGATCATCTAAGTCGCGGACTTGAATTGGATCTGTAGGTCTTGTCCCTTTAACGGGAGGTATAGGCACAGTGATGTGAGGTTGTGTCGATGTACTCGGTGCGCCTGGATACATGTAGGCGTAACTGCCCATAGGTTGTGGTGGAGGTGGAGGCATGCCTTGTAAAGATTGGGCATGGAGAGGGGTAAACCCTGGAGGGTATAGAGGGTCTTCATCTCCCTGAGGCTTATCAGTCCCTTGGTTAGGTGCTTCTCTAGCCACTTCCTTTTCTCGGTTCGATCTTGTCATCATTTCCATTAGAGCGGCTAACTGACCTCGGATTTCTTCTTGTGCCTTCTCCATTCTGTCCATCCGATTATCATGTTCTTCCTCCATTGCTCTTGAACGCGACCGGGTATTGTATGGGTGTTTGGGTATTTGGACTGGAATCTTGAATGTTGAAGCTACCCAGAATCTTGATTACCGCAATTAAGGAACTAATTACTACATGATGCAATCTTGAAACATGAATATGATGAATGTGATGCAAGATGAATGACACTTTGAGGGATATTTAAACCATAACAATTTCAACAAAAGGGAACTTTCATTCATTCAACAAGTCACTTGTTACATTCCGATCATGTTCTGATTATATCCATAGAAACGACTAACTTGTTGATATTGATCCTTTGCCTCATCTAAGAAGTTCAGCAGCCTTTGCCCGTATTTTTCTGTTGGGAGGATTTCTTGTTTCAGTGCTTCAGCCTTGTCGACCATCTCCCTCGCCTTTGTCACAGCCTTGCAAACTTGAGTGGCCATATGCTCTATATATTGTTGTCTCCCCAAACTTCCCACTCTCCATATCATGCTTGCATCTTGGGCCAGGTCATATCCATATCTCCAGTTGTTTTCACTTTGCTCCCAATCTTCTATGATCACTTTAATGTGGTTCTTATGTATTTGTAGCTGCTCCTCTAGCATTTGAACCTTTTGTTGCAACGTGGCTTTGTCATCATCTATCTCGACTTGCTTTCCTTTCTTCAACTTCTCTTTTAGTTCCTCGTTCTCTTTCTGACATTGAGCTAGCTTCCTTGCGCTTGCCGAATACATGCCTTCCCAATTTTGTCGTTCTTGGGACAAATGAACGACTTCTTCTTCACTTTTCTTGGCCTTGTGTGCCCAATGTTCTACCCTTCGATGCAAGTCTTCTAATTCTCTTTTCCTTTCATTTGAAGTTTGCATGATTCCTCCGACTTTCATTTCAGATCTCAACTTCTTGTTCTCTAAATGCAGGTTTCTGAGATCCTTGTTGGTGACGTGGTGTTCTTGCCGGACTTTCTGGAGCTTGGCTTCTCGCATCTCTGCCTCGTACTTTAGCTGTTCCATCTCTCTTCGAAGCCTCAAATTCTCTTGCTTCCATCTTTCTTCATCTATCTTGAACTGCTGCCTAGCGATTTCAGCCTCGGATACTTCTATTTCTGGTTCTAAAGGTATGCTGCATTCACTTGGGAGAAAAACTACCTCCCTTACTTGCCTTGTTCTCCACATCAAGTATTCCGGGGTAGCTTTATCAGAGAGAGGCCCAAGGTTGATTCTCCGTGCTCGCTTCCACGATCGAACTACTTGCTCACCTTTTTTGATTGCCTTGGGCTCACCATAGGAAAACTCCAAATCACTAAGCCCTTGTGTTAATGGAATAAATTGTTTAGCTCCAAACTGTCTTAATACCATAAGTGGCGCATAGCTTATCCCTCCCCATGGTCCTAGAAGTTGCACCCACGGATCTTCTCCACATCGATACAAGACCGGTACATGAGGCATCCACGGAGTCATCCATACAATCTGTTTATCTCCGAGTCTTTCCAAAAAGTCCACCCAGTCTTCCTTACTTTTCAGTTTTGGCCACTTACTGCTGCAGAACTCTCTAACCGGAGTGCGATGATGTAGGAAAGTCCTCTTGAAAGCCTTTTCCACACATTTAAAATGACTTTTGGCCCAAACATGCAGTAGCTGTGCACATCCCACAAATCGCCCTTCTCCGTTCCTCCTACAGTAATTTAATGACCTGAAGGTTTCAGCTAATATGGCAGGTGATGGGTTCCCGTTATTCTCAATTTGCTCAAAAAAGTCTATCACTGACACTTCAATGTGCCCTAACACCTTCGGAAAGACAACCATCCCATAGATTGCCAATGCAAAAACTGTCAACCCCTGCTGATCACTGAGATGTCTCTTGATGAATTCGTGAAGAAAATCCCACGGCATACAAACATTGGAACCCTTCTCCTTTTTATGGGAATCTATGTCTTCCGGTCTAACTCCCATAAGCTTGGCCAGCTTTTTGCGATATCCGGATTTTGGCTTTCGAACATAAATTTTATCCGGACTTTTCAAATCTATACCTACCAAGACAGAGTACTCCTCTACCGTGGGTGTCAAATCCATTCCATTGAAAGAGAAGCACCTATGGGAGGGGTCCCAAAACTGAATAGCAGCTCTGATCAATGGTTCTTCAACTTTTACAGCGATCAAAGACTCTATTTGGCCGTACCTCTCATGGAAATCCCTTTTCCCTTCTTCACTGATTTGATCCCATAAGTTGGCTAAATCTGTTAAATTATTTTGCTGGAGGTTCAGATTCACTTCTTGTGGGAGCGAGGATACAAAATTCCTATTCAGGCAATCCCCTTTTACTTGTTGACTCTTTTCAGACCAAATTTGTACCTCCCTGTAGGAATCACACGGAACATTCACAGATGACGAACAAGCTAGCCTTTCTATGGATTCAGTAAAAAATTCCTCGTTGCAAAGAGCCATGGTTAAAATACCCCCTTATGTGACTATGTGATGCAAGAGTTCATGCAAAAAGAACAAGAAAACAAATACAAATCAGTATGTGTGTAAAATATGAACAAAGAAACAAAAGGCAGATAAAGGATGGAATGTTTATTTATGTCCTATCAAGGGTCACTCTCATGAATGGGAAGGAATGGCCTTAACTTAGGTTGGTCCCCTCACAACACATTATATGCTGGTTTGAGGTTTCTCATATCTAAAAGGTTCCCAAATCATCCCATACTGTCGTCCACTCTGGACTAGTAAGGAACAGATCTGAGTGGGAGTATTTCACTTGCCATTGCGGAGGTGATTACCTCACGAGAGCATAGCTACTTTACCCCCTCCTAAAGAGGACGGAACCCGGGTGTAGGGCTCATGTCATGCAAATGCATTGATGTATGCAACAGTGTATGCACATATGTTCTACTTTATTTATTCAATCAACATCTTCATACACAAAATGTAATGAATCAATATGAAAAAAAAAAAATGGATGAAATGAAGTTTTCATTTATTTATGTGGATTTTTTTTCACTTTTCCTCTCTTCTTTTCATTTTTAATTATTTATTAGAAAGTAGATTAAATTTAAATGCCAATTCAGACTATCAAATTAAAATTTAAGATACCACATGATTATTTAATGGCTTGACCCTCTTAGCGTCCCCAGCGGAGTCGCCAAGCTATCGTAACGGCTTCGCGCTCGACGATTTTAAAAAAAGAGCGTTTAAAAACAAAAATGGGAGTCGCCACCAATCCTTTTTGACTAGGTGTGATTGGCCACCTGAAAGCGTTTATCTTTTCAACAAAATCTCAAAATTAATTAAGTTTTATTACAAAGATAATCTTTTGGTCTGCGAACAAAAATTGGGTTCGGGGGTACGGTTACGTATGGGGAAGGATTTGCACCCCCACAACGCCCGTTAAAAAGAACGGTACCATTCTAATCACATGGTATCCTTTGATTTTAATAAGATAGTCTTGGCTTTTGATTATATAAATAATTAGCGTATTTGTTTTAGGAAAAATTGTTGTTATAAAGGGATTCATTATGAAAATCCACGTGAGTACCATTTATTGAAAAACTAAATCAAATATCCCAATCCTCTGGTAACATTTGAAATAATCCCTCTCACCTAGGGATCAGTCAAGAAATCACTACTTGTGAGTCTCATGACATCCCGTCCTTGGTGGTGCTCACGCTATTTTATGATTAATCGTATACATGTAGTATGGATAAAGACGCGTGATGCATATGAAACTTAAAGAAATTTTACTTATTTTTGATTTTATTAATGAAACTCTTGATATTGAGAAATTCGGCTAAATATCCCAATACTCTGGTAACAGTTAGCTAATTCCTCTCACCTAGGGATCAGCCAAGAAATCACTACTTGTGAGTCTCATGACATCCCATCCTCGGAAGAATCTCCTTTATTATTATTTCCAATTAATATTTATTATATCATTCTATCTAACACTAAAAGTATTTAAACAAATGAATGAATATATAAAGCGGGAAAAGGAAATATACCCCTCGCGGGCGGGCGAACTCTTTGAGCGGGCGAACGAGTGGGTGCTCTTTCTCCTCAGGCGGGCGGGCTCCACGTATGGACTAACTTCTTGTAGGCGAGCTCCCCGTATGGTCTAACTCCTTGGTGGGCGACCTCAACTTCTTCGCTAGCGAGTTCCTCGAATGGTCTAACGCCTCGGCGGGCGATCTCAACTTCTTCGCTGGCGAGTTCCTCGACTGGTCTAACTCCCCGAATGTTCCTCTCCTCGGGCGAACGACTTCTTCCACCTTTTGGGTGGCGGGCGGGCGAACTCCCGGACTGGGCTAACTCTTTGGTCGAGCGAACGAACGGATGATTCCTCCTCGGGTGGACGAACAAGCCACTGCTTCGCACGAGCGGGCGAACACACGCTGAGTGGTCTAGCTTTTTGACAGGTGAACCAGCTCACAGATCCCTCCTAGGGCGGGCGAACTCCTTGAACGAGAGAACTCCTCTAGCGGGCGAACCTGCGACTCTCGGTCACATCCGTTGGGAGTAACACGAGGATCCTACTCCTTTTTCTGCGGGCGGGCGAACACACTGATCTCTGTTGGGTCAGGTCCACACGCGGGTCACCTACTTTACTCTTCCTTTTTCTTAGCTATAAAAGGCAAACCCTTTCTCAAAACCCATTTCTCATCAGACTCCTCGCCACACAAAAACTCAGAATCCTCCAAGCCTCTGGTTCTTCGGACAACTACCGGTCGCCGTGCACCGCCTTGCACCTGTCGCCGGTGTCCCTTCCAATAGCCTTAAAGCACTCTGCTCCACTTCCTTTTCTCAGATCTGGGATTCGTTTTCCTCGTGAACACTCCAATCCTCACAGATCTGAGCACGCCGAGAGCCTCCTTACCCCTTTTTGTTTTGTTTTGTTGTTTCTGGTTTTGGATATGGCTGTTGGCTTGTTGTGTTTGCTTTTCCCTTTTTGCAGGTACTATAGAGGTTTGGGTTTGAGATTAGATTCGGGATTCTCGGGTTAGGGGTTTTCAGATCTGGGTTTGGGCTAGGTTTATTTCAGTGTTAGAGGTTAGAGGCTTTGGGGTAACGTGGTGTTGGTAGTGGTGATGATGTTTGGTGTTGGTGGGTTTTGGCGATGGTGAGAATGATGGTGTTTCTGTGTAATGGCAATGGCGGTGCTGGCTGTGAGGACAGTGATGAGTGGACGACGATGACAGTTGTGAGTGGGCGGTGATGGCGCTTACAGTGGTGGTGTTTTTTTTTGGGTCTCTGATCCTTTTCTTTTCCCTTTTTTCTCTCCGTTTTCTCCCTTAGTCCCCTCTGCTTGGTTCCCTTCTTAAACGATATTGGAGTCCTTCCCCTAGCCTTTCAGAGTCACCGAATCCATAGGCTACTGTCGGGTTAGGATTCACGGGATGGGGGGAGGTGACTTGAGGTGAGGCTTGTGACAGGGGAAGATCTGGTCGCCGGCGACAGTATGGGGCAGATCTGGGTAGGTTTTTAGCATTTAATGTGATGGGGTTTGGTGAATGACTTAGGGGAACCGGCGGCAAAAAACAACAAAAACAACAAAAATAATAATAATAATAATAATAATAGAAAAGTAATAAAAAGAAAAGATAATAATAATGATATTAATGATATGAATAATAACAAAATAAATAAGAAAAATGAAAATAAAAGAAAATAAAATATAAAATAAAAAAAAATAATAATAAGAACAAAACTTGTCAAAATAATTTGTGAAATTCGGACAAAATTAGGTGTCTACAAGTTTTAAAGTGTAATTTCTTATACGATAAATAAGACGTTTTAATATTTTCAAAATAGAAATATGAAACCTTTTGGGCGAGTTGACTAATGGGCGAGCCAGTTTTGCTTGTCGATTTAAAGGGCAAAGTTGGGCGGGCGACACATGTTCTCCGCCATGGGCAAGCTGCCATGGGCAAGCCATAACGGGTGAGCTGACCATGGGCGGGCAGGTTTTAAAAGCTGAGAATTTTGGAAAGTTTTCAAAGTGTTTTGTAAACAGAAAACCTAAAACCATTTCGAGAATTAAATCGTTTGAGTAAATGATAATGTAGGTAAGATAAGCCCTTAAAGGTTTTTCATGAGATATGAAAGTGATTTTTGAGACTTTAGGCTTTGAGTTCATGCAGTATTATTCATGTAATTGCGTGACCTGCCTGGGGCGGTGGCTCGGTCAATGGACCAATGAGTGCACCTCAGGGCGTCACAGGGCTGATGGACCCGCCAAGTCATCAACGGTCTCGAGGTCACTTGGCAAGTGGACCCGAGGACCATCTATAGATTATGGCCATAGATCTGAGATAGCCGTGAGGGGCGATGGCCTACGGGTGCACCCCAAAAGCGGCAGATTCCGTTCTCGCAAGGGGGAGGGGGAACGATGATAGCATGATTTATTTGTTGTCTAGTCTCAACTTACCAATTTCTGTTTACTGTGAGGATTTGTTGAAATCTTATATAGTGTTTACTACATTTTAAAGTAAACTGTTTAGCCAGTGATTTGAATGGTGTTTTAAGAGAGTTGTTTACTATATATCCACTGTCTTTTCTACTGGGTTATTGTTAAGAAAAGAATAAATGCGTTGTGATATATAGTTTTGCTTTATTTAAAGCAGCATATGTTTCCTTTACTGAGCGTATGAATCGCTCACCCCTTTGTTTTAACTCCACAGATAAGAAGTACACAAAGTTGAGAGAATTAGCTCTCAGGTGGGTATAGCTATGCTTAAAGCACTGAGGCATGGCACGTTAAATGTGACAGGTATAATCTTTTCTCTTTTACATATCAGACATATGTATACAGTATTACCTTAGTGAAATAAAGGTAAATAGGGGATGTCAGATGTAAGGAATAATATTCCATAATTAATAGATAAATGTTTATCATTTATCACTATTACTGTTGAATGTTAATGGCACCGCAGACAGCCCAACCGATAAAGTTGTATGGAAATACGTGAAAAATGTGGTAATGGGATGTTACAATAACCAATCTAGAAATCTTTTCATTTCCCCAGAAAAATCAGGTATCCATTTCTTCCAGTTGTTCTTAACCTTTTCAAGCACATCATTTCCATTCATTTTCGTCTTTATTCCCACTTGAACTTTGGTAGCCATTTCTTGAGAGGAAATTATACCAACACAAGTACCCAATAGAGATAATTTTTATATAATCCTTAATATAAAAAAGATGTATTTAGTTGAAGAAATGAGACTATGTAGCCCAAAAAGGAACATAACATAAAAAAATGATGATATTTTTATGGGTGGCTGGATGGGAGATTTGGGTGTGCTTTGTTTTCTTAATGATGAATGGTTAATTAGAGTGATTTTAAAAAGATTATGAGTTAGGAAGTAGCTATATATGAAGCCTTACTTTAAGCTGCTTGTCTAAGATATTCATATTGAATCATGGTTACTATTGCATAATAATACAAGGAGAAAATACAGATTGATAACAGACTCAATAGGATTTACCAGATTATATCAGAGTATAGCTAAAGCCTATCTTTCAGTAGGACTATATTTCTTAAGAACTTGTTTGGTAGTTCTCTTACCATTTTCTCTAATTAATTAACCAATAAATATTTGCTATATATAAACTTATAATTTAAACAACAAAACAGTTAACCTTAAATTCAAGAGATGGTTGTTCCAACTTTTCAAGTTTCTTTGAGAGTAAATTTCTGCCGTTCTGATATCTCCTTCATTCTTCAAGCTAAAGAAAAACTATACCAAAATTTACTATAATCGAGTAATTAAAATCAAATAAAGAACCTATGAACATTTTAGCAAAACTAGGGAAATCAAATAAAGCTGTCAAACTTTACCAAAATTTATTATAAACTAGTAATTAAAATCATTAAAAGAAAGAATTAAAGAGAAAATTAGGTAAAAATCCAAAGAACCCAAAACATTGAGAATCAAAGAATCAAAAACAAAAACAAAATACATATCCGAGAATCAAAGAATCAAGCAATTACAATGGACAATGTAATTATTTCATCATTCTAGAAGAATTCCTTCTATAGGCAAAGTCTAATTGCATTAAACCCATATATTGACAGTGGAAAAAGCAGAAATGTACATTAAGATGTAACGAAATTGAAGATTTCGGTCTGAATAAAAACTAAGATATCCACTGCTTCAAAATATCAAAAACCTAATCTTCAATAAATTACCTTGCTAACGAAATGCTGGTGACCATGACAAGAGTCGTCGATGGCGGTGAAGATGACAATGACGATGACGATGAGGATGACGCTAGTGAGAGTCGACATTCAAAAGTTAGGGTATGACTTTCAAATATTAGGGAAATTAACTTGAAATCTTATAGGAGAAAGAGTAATTTGGGAGAGATATTGAGTTGATTTCAAAAGTTAGAGGACTTGATTTTCTAGTTGTAGATAAAAAGAATGAGCAATGAGACGATGAAGGTTAAGGCTACGTTCAGCAAAACAAGAGAGAATGAAAGCAGAAGAAAGAAGAGATTTGATTTTTTATTTATGCTAAAATGCCTTTAAAACAATAGTTATTACCAGCGAGTTTATTTGGGTAGGTAAAAGCTGTGTGGTATCAGCGGTTTTTTAAATCGCCCAAAATTTCATGCCTTTAAAACTACGTATTTTTGTAGTGGTTTTTGTGGGTATTTGGATTGAAGAATATTTTTTTTTCAACAATTTCAGTTTATACTCAAAAGCATCCTAATTAGGCATTTGGCAACCAAACCCATAAAAGTGAAATCAAAATATGACGGAACACATATAAGATGGCCTAACATCTCAAGTCAAAGAACTATTTACACTACTAACACGTGAGAACATTTCTATAGACACTTGAATGACACTACCAAATAGAAATCTCACAGCGAGTTATGTTTAGTGAACTTATTCTCTAATAAGTGTCCACATACTATCCTCAAATATCCCCATATTCTAAACTATGAGATCGGTTGCTTATCTCATAAGTAAGGAAGTGTAGGATGTGCTAGTCTTTAAGTACTATCAATATCATATCTTGATAGTGCGATGACCAAAAATAATTTAGGAACATAGCTTTGATGTATAGAGATCTCATAATTGTTCCCTTTATGATTCCCTTGTAAGGCTAATTTGTTCCATAAGCTTTACCCAATTGGTGACTAATGAATCCATTACTATCGACATTAAACGGTGAAGGGAACCTTTATGTCACTTATTATAAGTGATCATACATTGTCATGGAACCATGCCTTATGCCAAGTGAGTTGGCTCTGAGACATACACTAACATGTCCAACGTAACTTGCAAATGGTCAAAGAGCCTGTACACAGTTGTATTATATATTAAGATGCTTATGTGCATGTTTGTGGTTTCTTTTGACAAATCTTTGTTATTTTCTTTTTTGGGATCAGGTTTTTAAGAAAAAAAACTTGGATTTATGAACCCAAGCTTTACCTTCATTTTTTTCCAAGTATCTTTTGTCGAAGACATCTCAACTTCCTCATGAAACTATTGGTGTTCATGTAATAAAAAAAAAATACGATGAACTTCAATAGATTCACAAGGAAGTTCGAGTTATATCCAACATGAGATAACTTGAAAATAATAAATATCAAACTTGGGTTCATAAATAAAAGTTTCTTACCAGAAAACCTGATCCAGACAACAGACCATAACAATGATTTTCAAAGAAAATTAGAAACATGAACATAAAATACATCATAATATACAATAACACAGTAGATGCTAGTGAAATTAACTGAGGAAGATTGTTGTTTAATTCATCTATAGTAAATGAGGGATTAATAATTTTTATATTACATATTATGATGTTGTTTGTATGCAACTTCTTCTATTTTATTTGGGACATGATTATTAGGTTTTTATTGTCTACTTGATTTTTTTAAGACGTAACAATTGGCAAAGTAACTATCGATAAATTACAATAAACTTGAAAAGATTCATGGTGACATTCGAGATTTCTTTTACACAAGAACTCCAAGAGATAATATATCTGGTTTGGATTTATTTTTGATTATAACCTTAAATCCAATATATTTCTTAGAATGATCAAGAAAACATAGAGCCCTATGAATCATGTGACAAATAAAAAGAAGTAAATGCAAACAAAAAAAATTATAATACATACTACAAATATGAGTATTAACTCGCCTAGTATGGATAATTAAATTGCAATCTTTCTCTATTAAATTTGCAACAAGTTTCTTTCATTCATCCGCAACTGCTATCCCTAACAAGCAAACAATTTGTTAATTAAATTGATTTAGTTTTATTCATTATTCATATTATTGAATCTCTTGTACTTGTTTTCCTAAAAAATCTATGCTCTTATTGATTATTGATAACTCTATGAAAATAGAGTTATTTTAGTACTTTATTGATTAATAATTATTTAATTCTCCCACGATTTTATTAATTATTCCCCTAATTTTATTAAATTCCTCATGTTTGCAGAAAAATAAATTTTAGATGAATTTTCAATCTTTTCAGTAGAAAATAGACTAAAAATGGGCAAGAAATGAGACTAGACCACTACAAGACAAAGGAGATGACTCTTTATTTTTCTCTCTCATCTTTTGACACCTAGCATGCCACATGTCATCATCCTACTCACTCTTAGTAAATAAGAACAAAAGACACATGCCAACACATGGAGGACACATGTCCTTGCCACCTTACACGCTTATATGGACTAGAAGACAAAAAGAATGGTGCTAGAAGGGATGTGATGTCCATGGCTGATGTGAGCACTAAAATGATATGGAAATATCTATTTTGAAGAGCCAAGGACATGAAGACAAGTGGCAATTAATGCCAACTCATCTAGGATAAGAAATTACCATTGTATCTCTAGGTTAAGTGACTATATATATAAGCAACTTTATGAGACCTAACCTAGGGTGGGCTGCATAGGGTTTCTTAGATTTATTTTCCAGCACTTTTACATGTTCTTAGTAGCTTAGAGCAGCCACCAACTTTAATCCTTTATGTTCTTTAAATTTCATAGTTAGATTTACTTGTTTTCTTGAAAATTTCTTTACATTTCCTTTACTTTCTTGTAAGTTTTCATTTAAGCAATATGTTTTCCTTAGTTTCCAGTACTTTAATCATCTTCTACTCCTTCTTCTTCTTTTATTTTTGTTTATAATTGAGCTCCATGATCATGGGAAGCTTAGGAGGTTGAAAAACTACCTCTATGGCTCTTGTGTAAGTGAGCTTGATTCACATTTATTTGATTTCATCTTTATTTTCAACTCTGGAAATTTTTTTTTTGTTTGGTTCATTAAATTACTGTTTTGAAGTTCATATTAATGTTTTTAATTCATGTTTTGATGCTTTAAATGTTCACAAATTAATTTTGCAATTTAGAATTGTCAAGGTGAAAGTGGCGTTACTTGTGGTTTTTCTTGTGAGTTACGGTTTGTTCAATGTGGTCAGCATTAGGCGTTAGTTCTAGGGGCATAAGCATTACATTAGTTGTTTCATTAAATTCTGTTTTAGAAATTTCAGGTCTGTTTTGGCGTTAATCTAAGGGTAGTTTAAGGTCTGATTTTGTTTCATTTCAAGTGTCATTTAAGTGTCTTAAGTTCACAGGTAAATTTAGGGGTTACATTAGATTAGTTTTAATAGCCATTTCATGTATTTATGATCTGTTTCCTTATCAGTTTTTTTTTTTTAACTTACTGTTTGTGGTCATTTAGGCTGTTGTTTTGATTGCATTTAGTGGTCATTTAGGTGTCTTAAATTCATACCTAGGTCATATAGTAATTAGGTGATTTTTAGGATTATTTGATGTCATTTACATAGCATTTCATAACACTTTTGCATTAATTTCCTGATCAGTTTTTAAGTTGCTGTTTGACTTTATAGACGTTGTTTCGTCATTAATTTAGGTTCATTTCATTAGTTTTAATGCATATAATTGTTAATAATTCATATTAGCATTTTTAGGAAGCATTAGCGTAATTTTTCTAGCATTTTTAATTTGCATATAGCATTAGGCGTCCTTAGTCTAGGTCACTGTCCAGAATTTTATATTTGCTGTTTTGGGTGTCATTTAAGTCATGTTCAATTAATTTTAAGTTATTTTAGGTTCATTTACTTAGTGATTTAAGTGTAGGTTAAGTTAGATTAATTTTCATGAGCATTTAGTTACATTTTTAGATTAGTTTTGCATTAAATTTCAAATCTGTCCATCACAATTATTACTAATTTGCATTTTTGTTTCTTTTCTTTTGCAGTTATTTTATTTTTAATATTAGCATTGTAAGTATTTATTGTTTCCTTTTTAATTTCATTTACTTTTATTTTATTATTTTCATTAATTTTATTTTATTTTGTTAGCCATTGTAGATCACCCATATAATCAAACCTTTATAATTTGCTAGGATATACCTTAGGTAATAGTATCCAGTACTTTAGCTAGGCTTTGCAACATCAGTATTTGAGAGACGATATTTTTCGGATTTACTTCCGTATTACTTAAGGACCACGTGCACTTGTGTGTAGATACCTTTTAGGGTCGACAATTACGTTTGAAATTTAATTGTTACTAAAGTAATGTTATTGTTATCATTAAACAATTGAATAATTGGTTACTACTTCAATTGTAATTTAATTTTAAAATAAAACACCACGATTTATATAATATGTATAGTCTTTGATCAAAACTAGTCTCAGGTTAACAATAAAACGTAATCTATTGATATAAAATATAAATTTATTTTCAAATAAATAAAATTTATAAATAATTTAAGCACATAGTTTATTTTGCTTATTAAACTACGTTGAAATATAAATACGTAGTTCATTTTCTATAAGTTTGACCATGATTTCTCTCTAAAACGTGATTATATTTAAGCGTTCAAGAATCATAGTTTATACTACTAGAAAAAAATACATGCTAGAATAAGCTACGGTTAGAAAAACATAATATTTTGTCTTAGACTATACTTTTTTAATGTAGTCTATTAGCTTTTTTTTCTAGTAGTGCGTGATTCATTAGATTAATATAAGTTATTATGATTTGATTATATGATGACATCTTTTCTTTACGTGAGAATCATGTTATTATTTAATTATTAATATGGATTTTCCTAGTTATGAAAAATAGAACCTTTTAGTCTTTTACTTTCATTATGATGATAGATGAATAGTGAATTGCTATTAGAAACCGTTATTATTTTTAGGTTTTTTTTTGTTCATTGATAAAGTATTATTTTTAGGTTTTTTATTTGGTTAAATGTATTATTAATGATTATCATTTGATTACATGTGAATCAAAACAATGTAATTTTAAAAACTTATTTCTCATGTCATTGTATCTTTAAACTTATTTCTTATCATCTTGTACTTTTTGTCATGTCAGTGCTGTGTCATACTTAAATATTATAATTTCCACCAAAAAAAAATACTTAAATATTATAATTACTCTAAAAGCCTACCTGTCTCATCCTGATCTTATTCTTTCTATCTAAATATTGCCTCTTTTCATTGTTCTGCTATTGCATTTTTCTCAATTTTTTTTTACAACAATCATGTATGATTGTGTGTGAGAAATCAGAAATGAAAATGATATATTAATTTTTTTTACAAACATAATATATTTAAATCTACTTGCTCTCACTATATATTTGGCCGCAGCGATTAAATTTTCCTCTCCTAATTACGGAGCCACAGATTCATTATCCTCCATCGCCAAAAGCAAAACCCACCACAACTCAATAACAAACTCAACTTCTCAAACTCACACTCTCTATACTGAAATACAAAGAATTGAGCCCCTCAAGCTGCTTAAACTGCCTTGAAAAACACCACCCATCTGATTGAAAAGTCCAACACTAATACTTGCCTACATCAAAAGTTCAAGCAATTGAACCAATAAATTGATAAAAATGGAAACTTCAAAAAGAAAAACCAACAAAGGAAAGGTATAAAAATTACAAGTAATAAACAATCAAAGTTTAGCCTAATGATTGTTACCTCTTTTTAAAAGGACTTAAGTCCAAAGTTCGATTCTCCACTTTTCCCTTTAGCTCTTATGAGCCAAAAAAAATTACAAGGAACAACAAAATAGATCAAACTTGATCTAAAAACTAAGACCAAAACAAGCAAAAATCTAAGAAACCCACTTTTTATGATGACTCAATATTTTGAAACAAGACATCAAAGGAAGGAAATGCTCCAAATCACAACAAAAACATAAGACCAAATGCATCTAACTATCAGCCAACTTCAAAAGATATACAATAAAACATTAAAAACAGAAAGCGCTTTCTATAGCACAAGAAATCAAAAGAGAAGAAGTATTTTGAGTGTACGGAGAAGAGAAAAAACTGAACTAACCTTAAAATTTGGAGCTTTGGGTAGATAACTCCTAGGCTTTACTTGATAGGATGAAAAGAAATGGGTAAGGAAAGAAAACTAGTTAATCAAATGATTATATTTTATAACAATTTTTTTACTTTATAACTTAACCATTTGATTAACTAATTTTCTTTTCTCACCCATTTCTTTCCACCATACTAAGCAAAGTCTTAGGGAGTTGCAGCTTTTTAGTTACAAGTTTCTAAGCTTAATCTGTCTCTAGGAGTTTGCAAGTCTTTGGTTACAGCTATTTTCATTTTGTTTGCCAATTTTGTGGCTTTTAGTAGTTTTGGTTGTCTACGCCAAAAGAGAAGGAGAAACGAAAATCAAAAATGAAAAATAAATTACTACAACTAATTACTTTTTCTACGATTTTTTTAATGAAAAAAAAACATGTGATTAAATTTTTTTGGTCAAAATCTTTCGATATTCTTACGTCACTTTGGGTTCCGACTAATCAGGAGTCGAGCTACGGTCGAATTCGAAAATGGGGAAGCTCTCTCAATGATGTTTTTTTCCATTCACAAGTCTCAAACTCAAGACCTTACTTAAAGGACACTGAATTCTTTTCACTAAGCTCAACAGACATTGGTACTATATGATTATAATTATTGACCATATATGTATTTTTACAATAATCTATAACTTATATATAAAAAGAATCTCATTAATGTCAGATTGACACTTTTCATTTTTATATTTTTTTATCTCAAGCAATAGAAACTACATATATTCACAATTTTTTTATAAATATTATAATTATTTTCCTTAAAGTTAAAATACAAGAAAAAAGGAGAGATATGAAAAGTGAAGAGAGAAAAAATGAAAAATTCAAACCAAAATTTTTTGTAAAGAATTAAAGCAAATATTCTAAAATATATTCTAAAATTTTTAAAAATTTTGAATCAAATACCCAAAATATTTGGTTTGTGGAAATTCAAATCAAATACTAAAATTAAAACACTAAATATCCAAAAAATTAAATAAATGAAATTATAATTCTATTTTTTATATCTATAATTATTCAAAATCTAAAATTACAAAAACTATAAAAATCTAATAATTACAAATAATATAAAATTAAAAAAATGATAAATTATAAAATAAAGCAAAAAATTCTAAAATTTATAATGTTTTAAAAATAAGCACAATAAGAGAATTAAAAAATAAATCTACGTTTAAAAAACTTTCAGAAAATTTGTTGAATATGAATATCAAAAGTTATAAAAAAATAAATCGGCTAAAATATAAATAATTTCAATATAATAACCTTAGAAATGAGAGAGAAAGAAAGAATAGGAGGTTATGGAGATCAATCTAATCCAAATTTATGTACAAATTAACAAATTTGGATCAAATTCAATAACAATATAAAATTTTGTAACCAATTTTTTTATTTTGGTCTATTTAATTTTTTAACTTTGTGTTAAAATTTTAAATTATTTTTTGAAAGAAGGAAAGGAAAACAATAAATAATTAATTAATAGATAAATTAATTGTTATCAATTTGTTTTTAAAAATCAATATTTTAAAATAGTTGTTTGTATTTAATGAATACTATTTAAATATTATTTACTAAAAAAGGAAAAAAGAGACCCTTTGCGATGCAGGACAACATTCTAGTTTTAATATAATTTTAAGGTTTTAACATTGGAATGATTTTAATTGAAAAACTTGAGAAAATTATAATAAATGCTTATTTAATTTGTTTTCTTTTCTCTTGTTTTGGAATTTTTGTTTTTGTGTTGTATTTTTTTTTAATTGGAGAAAGATTGAGTCAAAACTTTGCAATATGAAGTTGACAAGGTTTGATTTAACGCCAAAGAAGAGGTTTTGAAACTTTGAGATTTTAAATTTGAATCTCGTCAAATGCGAGATTCAATTTAATTTGTTATTTATATTGTTTATTATTGTTAAATGTAGTCCGCCCATCTTATGATCTGTCAGTCTGAGCAAATCCAGGAAAGGAATAGTTGGGGCTGGATATGGAAATTGCCATCCCCTGCTAGATGGTTGGGATTTGTTTGGTTGGTCTTGAAAGGGAGTCTCTGCAGCCTGCCCCCTTTGTGGACATTCAGAAGAAATTATCTTTCATGCGCTACGGGATTGCACTACTGCTTCTGCTGTGTGGAAAGCCTTAGTTCCTATGAGATTCTGGCTGGAGTTTTTTACTGATGATACTGAAGCCTGGTTAGTTAAAAATTTGAAGCAGAGCTCTGTTGTTTTAGATGAAGATCGAGATGGGAGCTGTTATTTTGTTACGGCAGCGTGGAGAATCTGGACTCAACGATGCTCTGATGTGTTTAGTGGTTTGTATAGCCAAAATCTAAATGTTGCCCGCTTTGTTTTTAATATTCGAAGGGATGCTTTAGAAATTCAAAATGGCCTGGCTAAAGTGACCCCCAAACAGATTATGCAGAATTTAATTTGCTGGTGCCCACCACCGGATGGCTCGGTTAAGCTGAACACAGATGGAGCATCCAGAGGTAACCCTGCCTGGTGTTGCTGCTGCAGGGGGTCTCTTACGATCTTCTACTGGTAACTGGTTAGTTGGTTATCCACTTGACTTACGAAACTTATCTGTCAGAGATTGAACTTTGAATAAGAATTTCTATTTCAAAACCGATTCAATTCAACTCTCGAAATCAAATTATTAATAAAGAATAGTTTTAATTTAATTTTAATTTAAAAATTTATATTTTAAATAGTTTTTTGATCTTTTAATCTATTTTTTAAAATTTCAAAATATTAAATTCAACTAGTCAAGTTGGACTTCATACACAACTTTTAAAGAGTTGATCGAACGTAAACAAATTAGATCCAGAAACGCCTCTGATTCTTACACCCACACAGTATAGTAATATAAATTTATATATCTCGTGGTCTTAACATATCTTTTCTAGAGGAATGAGAGATGCATTTTCCTTTATTTTATTATTTTACCTTGTTTTTAGTCGATTCTCAATTTAGTTTGCATGTTCATTTTTTTTGTTCGATTGTTCAAATTTTCTTTCCCAATTCTCAACCAACAAATCAAGTAACCAATATATGTCTTCCTGTTAAGGGAAAAAAAGTGGACGAAAAAGACAAAAAAATATATATATGATGATTAAGTTATTTGCAAACATACGCACTACTTGTCACTGTTGCATTGCACAAAAGTACTTATATGTGTGCATGCGTATATCTATCTATCCAGTTATCTATCTATATATATATATGTCTTTGTGTGTGTTTGTGCAATGACAGAGCCAAAAAATCTATTTAGTGAGAGCTTCACTCATATATATATATATATATATATATATATATATATATATATATATTAAATTATAAAATAATAATAACAATAACAACGATAATAATAGTAATAATTAAAAATTAAAATTTTTGTATCTAGTCATAATTGTAAAAATTTTTTTGATTGTGTATGATTTTATATTTTGAAAATTATGTACAATAATTTGTCATCAATGTTTTGGAACACATTTTTTTAAAAGTATACAACTAATTTACCATTCAATCATTAATCTCTTGTTTTATTACACAAACAAGTTTTCAACATATTCATGGTTAAAAATACATTATATGTCGTTATAGTAATCGATAGAATCAATGTTAGCGTCTACAATAAATAAACTAATGGATACACTTTTTCCTTTTCAATCTCCACCATTCTTTGACTAAAATCATAAATTCTCTTCAACTTTGAAAACTCAATGCTAGTATACATAAACTTAAATTTTTCTACCGAACGTTTTACTAAAAAAATTATTGAATAAAATTTAATAAAATATATAATTATATTTATATAATATAAAGTTTTTTTTGGGGGGGTCAATGGGCCCCCCCTTGTCTTTGTGTGTTTATGTGTATGTATATATATAAATATACAAAAAGCAAAAGAATGTTGATTTTGATTTTTTTGTTATGAATTTTAGATTATTCGTTAGAAAATTTAAAAATAAAGTGAAAGAGATTTATTAAAATGTTGTTTAATCAGGATAAGTAAAACTATTATTTGGCATGATTCCAGGTAAAGTAAAATCGAATTAATTCGATTTTAACTAAACTTATAGTGCAGTCAACTGCCCTTTTACAGGAAAGTTTCTGCCTAAAAATTACACTTGTGTAGGTGGATGCCCTAAGAGGATAGTCAACTACCTATCCAAAGTACACTATCAGTTTTAAAGTTACTCTACAGTAGTTGACTGCCCTAGGAAGGCGGTTGATTGCCCCTCTTGGATGTTGCATGTTGTTTCAAAATTACACTAAAGCATTCAATTGTTATTTTCGGGCATCTGATTGTCTTAGTATAAAAGTGCATATAATAACTAGTTTTTGCTTGAAGAGTTACAAGCTCTTCCAAATTTTTTTTTTTCACTTTTGAATGGTTAAGAAATATAACCATTAACATCCAAAAATTGTGATCTTGTTAAACAATTATGTTTGTTGAATCAAATAACACAAATAAAACATTATATCACTTGATTAAAAGATAGCATCACTTGAAATTAATTTCTATAAATAGAAATGTCAAGTTCAGACTTGAGACAAACCAAGAATCATAAGAATTCTTATATTTTCTCAATCTCAAAATAAAACAAGTCTCTTAGACATTGTTTTATTGTAGAAGATAGTGGCTAAGACAATATACTTTTGTACTTGCCAAAAGTATTTAGTGGTTTGATATCACAAGTGCAAAATGATTTCAAACAGTTGACTTCATTGTATCCTAAGACTATTTCAACAAATCCTTGTTGTATAACATAACTAGTGAGAGTGAAATAAGTCTTAAGAAAAGTGGCATTTACAGTACGCATTGAAGTCAATATTGCAATTGTTCATGATTGTTTGATTACATAAGAGTTAAAGTCTTATCAAGGTGTTCAAAGTCCAAAAGTTTGAAGTCTAAAGTTGAAGTTCAAATTGTATCAAACCCTTAGAGGTGACAATTTCACGCAACAATCTTAAGACTTATTTTGCTGATATGAAGATGGATAAGAAATGACTACAAACTTTAAAAAGTTGGAATGCTTTGATGGCGGAAACTTCCTAAGGTGGTCACAAAAGACAAGGATTCTTCTCACCTCACTCAACATTGCGTATGTCCTTACAACTCCAAAACTAGAAGAGAAGGAAAATGAAACTAGTGAGGAAGTTCATCAAAGACAAAAATGGGACAACAATGACTACATGTAACGTCCCGTTACATCCACTTTTTAAATATAATACCAACTAACTTTTAATCGAATAACAACTAACTTTTTTTCTTCACATAAGTTTTGGTTAGGTTGTTTGTCATTGTCATCCTTCTTTCTTCTTATGCTTTCTTTTTAGTCGCTTAACATAGCGATATCAATTTCAAATGAAAAGTATTTTTCATATATACATATAAGTCAATTACACAGGATCTCAAATAACTTACATAACCTACATCCCCAATGATCTAATATACATCAATGTACTGTACAGTAGCCGAAGTCTACGGCAACATGATTATACCTTCAAGGAATTATTGGGAAGCGTGTCTCGAAGGTATACTATAAGCTCTCAAAAGTAAGCTCCTCTATCTGGAGCGGAATTCACTGCAAATAATCTGGACGAAAAAATGTTGTAAAGGAGTGAGTTTACGCTCAGTAAGAAATATATATAAAAGAGCGTACTATGCCACTATATGCAGTTTTCCTGCTTGGCTCTATAATGTCATGTAAAATTCTTACAAAAACATATGCCATATAGTTCGTCAAATGTGCGTTTTTATGTCAAGACCTCGCCCGTTTCAATAGGCCGTCGGCGAGCATCCCCTAGGCGCCTTCGCCCCAGGTTTATCTTGACACGCGAAGTAGGCGGTCGCCCACACGCACTTACGTATTGTCCGCTTTGGCGGTCGCCCATCTCACGGCTTTATCCCAAGGGGCTTGAAGAACTCAGGATATAATCCCTTAAGAGCGTTTTCACTGAGGCTCGAACCCTAGTACCTTGAAGTACCCGAGCCTTACACTCAAATTACCATTCGAACAACGTGTTTTTATGTCAAGACCCCACCCGTTTCAATAGGCCGTCGGCGAGCATCCCCTAGGCGCCCTCGCCGTAGGTTTATCTTGACAGGTGAAGTAGGCGCTCGCCCACACTCATGTATGTATTATCCGCTTTGGAGGTCGCCCACCTCACAGCTTTATCCTAAGGGGCCTGAAGAACTCAGGACATAATCCCTTGAGCGCGTTTTCACTGAGACTCAAACCCTGGTACCTTGAAGTACCCGAGCCTTACACTCATATTACTATTCAGACATACGTAAGTGAGTGTGGGCAACCGCCAAAGCACGTGTCAAGATAAACATGTGGCGAGGGCGCCTAAGGGATGCTCGCTGACGGCCTATTGAAATGGGCAGGGTCTTGACACCTCATTTCTACTTTTCCAAGCAGCCGATAACAATACAAGATTTTCTTCACAATTTTCTTGGTCCAGTCGTTTAGCGGCTCCTAGGATCCATTCCGGTATCTGTTGGTCGTACCTACCTTCCCACTTGTTTGCAAGACCTCTAAGTCTCCATGCTTCAGTAACTTTCTCACAATTTCTGAGCGCGTGTATGATTGACTCAGTTCTACTTTTGTAGCGCATACAGGTAGCATCATTCAGTAGATTCCTCCTCACGAGAGACTCATTGCAAGGTAAAGCTCTGTGACAAAGTCGCCATGCAAACAGTTTGATTTTATTTGGTATGTCTGCCTTTTAGAAAGAGTTCTATAAAGATCTTACTTTTCCCACACTCTGGCTAGAATTTGAGCACAATTTGAGCCCTCCAAAAGTCTCCGATGTGCATTGTGTACTATATAATGGCCAATTTTATCCCAATGCCACTCTTGCTCAGCAAGATAGCGAGGATTTTGGTAACCTCCTGCTTTGTGAATATTTCTTCTGTAAGGTCAACTTTCCAGGTGGCAGAATGCTTATTGATCAAATCGTGAAATTTAGAGATACGTTGGCCATTTGCTGCATGTGTTGCTACTCAAAAGCCATTAAGGTCTGGGACCCATTTGTCTTTCCAAACATTTACCTCACTGCCATCTCAATTCTCTATCTTAACCGGTCTTCCGGAACCTCTCGTCTTGCAAGAATACTCCTCCACGTATAGGAGGGGCACCAACCTATCTCTGCTTCTATGAAACTTAACCTTGGAAAATTCCTAGCTTTGAGAACTTGGTATAGCAAGGAATCGGTGTTTTGAATTAATCACCACCCTTGCTTACCTAGTAGGGCTAAGTTGAATTTTCCAAAACTTCTAAACTCTGTACCACTTTTACTTTTTCGGGTGCACATATGTCTCAAATTTACCAAGGAACCATTAGCTTCTAATGATGTTATCCAACTCATTGCAGAAGTTTGTGGTAGCTGAAAACAAGTCATGGAGTATGGTGGGATAGCTTGTAGTATGGATTTTATAATGACCTTACCTACTTGGGACAGGAATCTCCAGCTCCAACTTTGGATATTTGCTTTAATGTGGTTTTTGATTTCCACAAAAGCCTTTTTTTTGTTTTTGCCCATGATTGTCCGGAGCCCTAAATATTTCTCTGGACTAGATATTGCATGAATACCGAAACTCTAAGTGATGGTGGCTTTCCCAAGATCACTAGCATTCTAACTGAAGAAGAGACCTGACTTCTGAAAATTAATCTTTTAGCGCGAGCATTTTTCATACATCTCTAGCACGTGTTTCACTCTTTCACTTTCAGCCCGATTAGCTTTGATGAAAAGGAGGCTGTCATCTGCGAAAAATAAGTACGTAATTCAAGGTCCAATTTGACTAGCTCTAACTCCACTAATCAGTCTCATATGTTGGTTCTTCTTCAAAAGCACTGACAGGCCTTTAGTACAAAGAAAAAATAAGTATGGTGAAAGCGCTTCTCCCTGTCTAAGGCCTCGTCTTGGAGTGAACTCATTAGAAATTGCACCATTTAGAGTAATAAAAAATGATACAAAGGTGATACATTTCATAATCAAAGATATACAATATGAGCTACAGCCTAACTTTGACATTATAGCTTCTAGATAAGACCATTCTACCGAATCAAAAGCCTTGCTCATATCTAGCTTAAGAGCAGCATAACTTTCTTTCCCTTTCCTCTTTAAATTAAGTGCATGCAGTAACTCATATACCACTAGTACATTATTTGAAATTAGCCTCCCTAAAACAAATGTACTTTTATTGTTGCTTATGCATATTGGTAAGATTTCTTTCAGTTTATTAACCAACACTTTAGCAATAATCTTGTACACTATGTTACAAAGGCTAATAGGATGGAAATGTGTCATGTTGGCAGGGTTCTTTATCTTTAGGATTATATGTCTTCTTGTAAAGGGAACAAAAGTGGATAAAAAAGACAAAGGTATATATATGATGATGATTATATTAATTTGCAAACATATGCACTATGTATCATTGCTGCATTACACAAAAGAACTTACATATGTGCATCCATACATCTATTTATATATTTATCTGTCTATCTATATATGTGTGTGTATGTGTGTGCATGTCTGTGTGTGCTTGTGACTTTGTGTGTTTATGTCTATGTATATATATAACTATACAAAAAGAGAAAGAATATTGATTTTTATTTTTAGTTATGAATTTTAAATTATTTGTTAGAAAATTTCAAAATAAAGTGAAATTTTTTTATTAAAATGTTGTTTAATCAAGATAAGTAAAACTAGTGTTTGGCATGATTCCAGGTAAAGTAAAATCGTGTTAAAACGATTTTAACCAAAGTTATAGGGCAATCAACTGCCATTCTACAATAAAGTTTCTGCCTATAAATTACACTTGGGCAGTTAGATGCCTTAGGAGGACAATTAACTGCCTATACAAAGTGCAGTGTTGGTTTTAAAGTAATTTTAGGGTAGTCGACTGCCCTAGGAAAGCAGTTAATTGACCCTACTAGATGTTACATGCTGTTTCAAAATTACACTAGGGCATTCAACTGTTATTTTCGGGCACCCAACTGTCCTACTATAAAAGTGCATACAATTGACTAGTTTTTGCTTGAAGAGTTACAAGCTTTTGCAAAAATTATTCTTTCACTTTTGAATGGTTAAGAAATATAACCATTGACTTCCAAAAGTTGTGATCTTGTTAGACAATTGTGTTTATTGAATCAAACAACACAATAAAAAAATTATATCACTTGATTAAAAGATCACATCACTTGAAATTAATCTCTATAAATAGAAATGTCAAGTTCAGACTTGAGATAAAACCAAGAATCATAAGAATTCTGATCTTCTCTCAAAATCAAAGTAAAACAAGTCTCTTAGACATTGTTTTATTGTAGAAGATAATGGCTAAGAGAATATACTTTTGTACTTGTCAAAAGGTGATTTCAAACGGTTGACTTCATTGTATCCTGAGACTATTTCAACAAGTCCCTATTGTATAATATAACTGGTGGGGATGAAATAAGTCTTAAGAAAAGTGGCACTTGTAGCATGCCTTGAAGCCAATATTGCGATTGTTCATGATTGTTCGATTACATAGAAGTTCAAGTTTTATCAAGGTGTTCGAACCCCTGAAGTTTGAAGTCTAAAGTTGAAGTTCAAATTGTATCTTCTTCATCAAACCCCTAGAAGTGACAATTTTGCACAACAATCTTAAGACTTATTTTGCTAATATGAAGATGGATAAGAGATAATTACAAACTTCCAGAAGTTGGAATGCTTTGATGGTGGAAACTTCCTAAGGTGGCAACAAAAGATAATGATTCTTCTCACCTCACTCAACATTGCATATATCCTTACACCTCTAAAACTAGAAGAGAAGGAAAATGAAACTAGTGAGAAAGTTCATCAAAGACAAAAATGGAACAACGATGACTACACTTGTAAGGGATGCACATTCTAACTGGTATGCCTGATTCCCTATTTGATACATACATTACAATTACTATAGAAAAATAATTGTGGGATAAATTGGAAGTTAGATACATGAAGGAAGATGCAACTAGCAAAAAAGTTTTAGTGACAAGTTGGAACACTTATAAAATGTGTGATTCTAATCCTATAATGGAACAATTTGCTGAAATTGAAATTATCCTTAAAAAAATTCAAGCAATATTCTATGGCCATAGATAAATCAATCATTGTATCTTCAATAATTAATAATCTCCTATCAACATGGAAAGATATCAAAAGAACCTTAAAACATAAAAAAGAAGATATAACTCTTGAATACCATGCAAGCTATCTTTGAATAGAGAAATAATTTAGCAAGGATAATGAAAAAGAGGAGACTAATATCTCCAAGGTCCATGTGGTGAAGGATGTTCATCCCATCAAGAAATCCACAAATAAAAAGGAGCCTTCTGTCAAAGGTTAGAAATTTAAGAAGAAATCTGCATGTTTCTATTGTGAAAAACTAGGGCACTTTAAAAATGATTGCTACATCTTTAAAAATAAGAAAGATGCATCCATGCCAACCGAAAACAACTTTGTTGCTATAATTTTTTACATTAATGTCATTGAAGACAAGGAAGCATGGTGGATTGACTCTGATGCTATAAGCATGTGTGCACAAACAGCTTTGTTCAAAACTTTCTAAGAGGAAGTGGATGACAATGTGCTGTACATGGGAAATTCTTCAACAACTAAAACCAAAGGCAATAAGACTAGATATGAACTTCACTTGTGGAAAAATGTTAACTTTAACTAATGTTTATTATGTTCCAGAAGTTAGAAAAAATCTTGTGTCTAAAAGTTCATTTAATAAGTTTCGTTTCAAGTTAGTTTTTGAATGGGATAAGTGTATACTATCTAAGGCTGGAACTTTTATGGGAAAGGGTTATGCCATTAATGGCATGTCCAAACTCAATGTATCTCATTTCAATAATAAGATTAATGATTCAATTTATATTGTGAATTCTTTTTATTTATAGCATAGTAGATTAAGACATGTGAATTATGATAAAATAATAGAATTTTAAGTCTGATTTGGTTCCTTATGTTATCAGAAGTAATGAAAAATATAAAACTTGCATACTTACAAAAATGACAAAGAAACCATTTCCTAAGCTAGAAAAAGATTCTAAGTTGCTAGAATTGGTTCATAGTGACGTGGGAGATTTACTTGGAACACCATCTATAGGAGGATTTAAATCAATACCTCATCCTAAAGATAATGCTCAAAATAGTTCAAGAGAACTTGAGAATAGTTCTTCCAAATTTAAATTCGACAAAAAAAAAAGTTTGTTGTATTTGATACGTGGAATGTTGCAATTTTCTTGTTCTACATTTTCACTCTTAAACATCCTAAGCCCAATTCACGCATGTCCTAAATCTCTTTATTTTAGGAAGCTAACCATAAAAGAAAATATTGTATCATCAAAATCTCTATGTTAAAAGGGAAGAAGAAAAGAAAAGAAAAAAAAAAACCAAAGACTTGGACCCATTTTGTTAGCACAAGAGAAAATGTCACGAGTCATATTAACTATAGCTATTTTTGTGAAAGGAATATATATATATATATATATATATATATATATATATATATATATATATATATTGTTTCTTCTTGTCATTCAAATGGTTCAATGCTCCCGGCTCCAATTTTCTGTCTTTAGCCCAAGTCAAACTCTAAACCCTATGTTTGTGAATACCATTAGTTAAGCTTCATTGTGTAGACAAATAAACCCATAGTTGCTAAGAAAAATGGATTCAATTGTTGATATAGATAATAACTTTCTAGTTTACTTCTTTGGAATTCAGCCACAAAAGCATAGTCCAAATTCAGTTTCTCTAAATCTCTCTCTTGTTGAAGCCATTTTTACATGACTAATAAAATTCAAGTTGGTAAAGTCAAGTCTCTTCTGATGTCAGGTTTTTTCAAGGTGGACAGATCACAGATGCGAGGTGTTTCCCTGTTAATGCACTTGCCCATTTCCTTAACTTCATTCAATGCTTGATCCCCAAGTTGGCTTGGAATTCTAGTTGCCTTGAATTTCAACGTTGAATTCAAGTTCTAATTTATGTTGAACTACCTTGAGTTTGACCCAAACCCAAGACTTTCCCTTGTGTCTTCTGGCAAGTACTGCAGCAAATAACTGACAAATATGGACCTAGTCATCTCACCGCCCGTCTTAACGAACTTTAGCAGCTACATTATGGATCTGATGGAAATGTTTGATCTGACATTTGATCACAGCAAAGCAGTATAGCTATGGGGTTGCACTGGTGAATCCACCTACTATTTGCTACAATAAATGCAAATTCAAGGCAAAAGATACTGGTCTAATTCCATCCAACAATTGAAATTTATAATTACAAGGATGAGATTACAACAATGAAATCATTTTCCTTTAAATCAGTTCACATACTAGGAAGCTAACTGAGAGAGGGGGAGAGAAAAAGACTTTAAACAGGTGGAATTTGCCTTAATCCAACTGTTTATTGATCAAAGTAAAAAGCTACAAATACGACAGAAGCCTTTCATCTTTACCTACTTAACAAGTTTCACCTCCTATGGGGATTATGCAAGGATTTTTGGGATCCCTCAAAGAGGTCTAACAAGTAATCCTGCAGATCTTCAGCATTATACTTGATGTGTTTCTCACCAATGTGGTACATTTGTCGACCAACAAATGTCCGATAAGCCTGGATCACTTTCAGGGACGTTGAAATTCGTAAATCTTCTCGAAGCTGAACATCTGGGATAAGCCATGCCGTCTGTGTTTTATAAACCTCTTCAAAAGCAACATAAAAGCTCCGCAATCTCTCCTTGAGAACTGTCCTTGAGATAGAACTGGAGCTGGAATTGCTCTCGTCCTTCAATAAAGAGAGAATTGAACTCCAGGTAGCTCTCTCATAGTCCATTGCGTGCTGTTGGAATTTCCAGTTGTGCTTTCGAATCCACTTATCTCCAAATATAAGCCTGAGTTCTGAATTTTTAACCTTTTGAGCCATGTAATGTATATTGTTCATCAAAAAGAAGTGTTGCAAGGAGACATCCCTGTATAATTTGGATTTCTCATAGAGGTTTGCTTCTAGAATTGAAGTGAGTGATTGGAGGTGGAGTGCCATTGGAGAACTACTGCCCGAGAAATCATTACTCACGCTTTCCTCCTTTGTAGCTGGACTCATGTCGGGGGAGAATCGAGTAGCAACTGCTCCGTCATGGTTCTTGAGGAGTAAATTTAGGGTATCTTTATAGTCTGCAAGAACCCGAATGTAATTCATAACATATCTGGTCAGATGGTGAATTGCCCCTCCTGCAAAAGGGTTTGCTGATGTGTTTGATGCAACTGCATTCTCAAATTCAAGAAATGTTGCCCTTACAGAATCACCCAATCTCTCCAAAACCTCATGATATTCAATTCTAACAGAACAACCAGCCTCATCCAAAAACAATGCATCAATGTCAGGAAGAAGATCAGCAAGCACCTCGTACATATCTAGAATTCGAACGAGCTTTTCTGGTTGATGAGAGCCAATAGAGATAGCCTCAGAAAAGTTCAGAAGCTGCAGCATTGAGGCCTTTGCCGCCTCAACAAAACATACCAAATTAGCTGATCCAAGCTCAGCAAAAATCTGGTCGCAGAGCGACTTCTCGCTGGCAAGATAGGACCGCACAAATACTTTCATAGCTCTAACCCATCTCTTGATTTTGGAATTCAAGGTACCCCACTCCATCTTGAGCACATCTTCAATGCTCAATTTCTCCATTTCAAGATTGAAGAGGCACTCATCCAATGCATCCTTTCGAACAATGACATAGGCCTGGAGACACTCGTGTTCATAATTTGACATGAACATCAAATTGGCTATGCATTTGAGATCAGTTATCACATCTGGATGAACCAAATCAATGATATACTCCTCTGAGTTTCTGCTGATGCTATCTCTGTAGGTTGAATCCTCAATAGAATCATCTCCAAAAGAAACTATCGAGCGCACATCGGCAGCATCATCCTCGCTTGAACGAAAAGACACATGCTCAGGCTCAAAGGGTTGCCTGTGCTGGACAAGCATGTGCTTAAATTCCTCCTCAAGCCTTTGCATTGCCATCTGAAGAACGTCATGAGCCCTACGCAGCAGCTCTTTCTCTTCCTCACTATTTAAACACTGACTCTCTAATCTCTCAGTCAACTTCCGAGCTTCATCTACAGCATTCAGATATTCAAGAGCTTCATCCGGACCTGAATCCCAAATCATAGACTCATCTGCCTCCCAACTCATAATCTTCTCCTGAACAACACTCAATTGCTCTTTAATCCCAGATTTCCCACCCTCAACCATGTTCTCCTCAATTGTAGCCATGGTAGATAATTGGCTACCAAGATCCGCCAAGATTTTCTTCCCATCTTCTGTAAGGTTCTTATTAGAACCCAATGCTCTCACTATATGTTTGGCCGCAGCGATTAAATTTTCCTCTCCTTCTAATTGCGGAGCCACAGATTCATTATCCTCCATGGCCAAAAGCAAAACCCACCACAACTCAAAAACAAACTCAACTTCTCAAACTCACACTCTCTTTATTGAAATACAAAGAATTGAACCCCCTCAAGCTGCTTAAATTGCCTTGAAAATCCCAATTAAACACTAACCATCTGATTGAAAAGTCCAACACTAATTCTTGCCTACATCAGAAGTACAAGCAATTGAACCAATAAATTGAAAAAAATGGAAACTTCAAAAGGAAAAACCAACAAAGAAAAGGTCATAAAAATTACAAGGAACAACCAAATAGATCAAACTTGATCTAAAAACTAAGACCAAAACAAGCAAAAATCTAAGAAACCCACTTTTTATAAAGATTCAATATTTCGAAACAAGGCATTAAAGGAAGGAATTGCTCCAAATCAGAACAAAAACATAAGACCAAATGCATATCACTATCAACCAACTTCAAAAGAGATATATAAAACTATCAAAAAGGAATGCTCTTTCTGTAGCACAAGAAGTCAAAAGAGAAGAAGTATTTTGAGTGTACGGAAAGTACAAAGGAGAAAAAGAAAAAACTGAACTTACCCTAAAATTTGGAGCTCTGGCTGGATTATTTTAGGAAGTTGCAGCTTTCAAGTTACAAGTTTCTAAGCTTAATCTGTCTCTCTGTCTCTCTGTCTCTCTCTCTCTCTCTCTCTCTCTCTCTTTGGAGTTCGCAACTTTTCAAGTCTTTGGTTACAGCTGTTCTGCTTTTTGTTAGCCAATTTTATGTTTTTGACTAGTTTTGTATGTCTACGCGGAAAGAGAAGGAGAAAAGAAAATCAAAAATGAAAAATAAATTACTATAATTAGTTACTTTTTTATGATTTTTCTTACTGAAAAATAAAATCATGTGATTAACAAATGATTGAAAGAAGTAAAAGTGAAATTTTTTTTAGGTATTTCGACATGATTCAAGTCTTGAAATTTTTACTGTTAGAAGAGTTTTATCGTTTACTGCGCTTGACCTGAACATGATTAATCTCAGATCATAAAACGAATGAAAATATCTATGTTTACAAAAAAAATAGAATCATGTGAGTAAAATTATTGACCAGATATGTATTTTACCATAATTTTAATATAATTTTAAGTTTCTAACATTGAAGTGATTTTAATTGAAAAACTTGAGAAAATTATAATAAATGATTATTTTAAGCTGTTTTCTTTTCTCTTCTTCAAGAACTTTTATTTAAGTACGTGTTGTATTTTAAATAGATTTTTAACATTTTAATCTAATTATGAAATTTTTAAAACTTTAAAATTGGACAAATCATGTTGGACTTTGAACATAACTTTTAATAATATTGACCCAACGTTACCAAATTAAATTCATGCACACCTCTAGTACTCCTCACAGCCACAAAGAATGGTAAGATAAATTTATATCTTCTTAAGGTCCCTGCATATCTTTTCTAAAAAGTTTAATATTCAAATATATCTTTCATGTTTGTAGCAAAATAAAATTAAGACTTCAATATTTAATTGCATGAAAATCAATTTTAAATATTTCAAAATAACAAAATTAACTACATTTTCGTTAAATTCTTTAATTTTCGTTATCCTTGCACAATAATAAAATTTAACAGCATTAGAGAGAGTTAACAAAAATTTCTTTAATTATGTTATTTTAAAATGTTTATGACTAATTTTTATGCAATTAAATATTAAATATATAATTTTATTTATCGTAAACGTGAAAAGTATATTTGAACATTAAACCTTTCTAAAAGAATTAGGGATGTAATTTCCTTTATTTTACTATTTCACTTTTTTTAGTTGATTTTTTTTTTTGGAATGTTCAAATTTTCTCTTCCCAATTCTCAATTAATAAATCAAGTAACCAATATGTTTCGCAAAAGTGGAGGAAAAAGACAAAAAGTACACAAACATTCACATATATATATCATTGTTGCATTGCAGAACGTACGTATATATATGTATATATATATATATATACAGATACATACATATATATATACACGTATGCATATAAATATAAAAAAGTGAAAATATATTGATTTTGATTTTTTGCTATGAATTTTAGATTATTTAGGGGTAATATCTTATATTTTTATATTAAAGTACTTTTAACCAATAATATTACTTATGGCTACATAGATTCGGAGGATTTTACACTAATTTTGCTATTACTAGAGATATAAGTTAAATACAAAATATTATTTAACATTTAACACACACACATGAAATTGCAAAAATCCAGTGTCTCAAACATGAATATCAATCCATCTTTTTGTCCATTAGCTTCTTTTTAATAATTTCTTCTAAAATTTTGACCCAAACTTAGATTTGTGAAAAACATATCAAAATCAATTAGATTTAACATATCAAAACCAATGTGGATGAACTAATATTAAATTTTAATTTGAAAAAGAAAACAATTATATATTAAAGAAGATTTATTATTTATTTCCCAATTAAAGTTAAAAACAAGACTTTATAGGTTGGAGTTTTTCTTTTCAAAAGAAAATTCTTTTCCCCATATAAACAAAATTTCAAAGTCCAAAATTGATTTTGGGCACATCCGGAATGATTGATGTGGAAAGTAATTTTTTCTCTGAAAAATATTTAAATAGACTAACGCCTTGGTGCAAGTCCAAACTCTGCCTCAAAACATATTTTGTTTAATTTGAACTCTCCCAAACAAGTTTTTAATACAATTCATGAAAACCATTGGTGAACCTTGGGATTTAAATTCCAAGTTTCTTCTTTTATTTTGTGACATACTGTTAAAGTAGATAGAGTAACTAATATTAAAAATTACTTTGGTATCGTTCTAGTTTTATTGGATTTTTTATAAAAGGGTTTTGTAAGAATAATTTTTTCAAAGATAATTATTACATATATTATCAGTAAAATTTTTTTTACTTCACAAAAGGTATTAAGATTGTGACACATATCCTATACAAATATTAAAAAATAAAAAATCAATAAAATAAAACATGTGTTAGGATCTTAATTTTACTTGTGGAATAAAAAATTTTTCTCATAATGTATAAAATAATTATACTTTTTCAACGTGGTTTTACATTTAGTCCTTGCTATGAATGATATAAAAGAGTAACACGCCAACCTTCAATGGAGTTTTTTTTAGCTTGTTGTGGTCAACATTGCATTTCAAACCCACAATCCTTTTCAATCCACGCATGGTCATTTGCTTGCTTTCCACGCGGCAACGTTTGCTTTTCCCACTTTGAACAATACGAATCTCACTCGGCAATTGTACAAGTTGAAGAATGTAGCTGCTAACTGGAATAAGAAACGCGAATAGTATATATCAGCCGGAGAGGAAAATTCCAATTATCAAATAAATATTTACAACTATATGCAACGAGGTAGATTATGGAAAAACCGAAAGTTCTTGAAAATCATTGCGCTAACTCTGCCTTTAACATCAATTAACACCATTAACTCACATCCAATAACTACAACAATCATCATCAATTTGTAATTTTTCTTTTCTAAAAATTATACTGTTGTAATTTTTAATTGGTTATTTGTTTAGTTGGGTGGTTATAGGTAAATTTAATTGGGCCAAACCACATTAAAAGTTCTTGCATTCATTTTTGCTTTCTTTAATTTTTGTGAGTGTTCGAATTGAGAGATTTTTTTTCCAACAGTTTCGATTCATAGTCAAAAGTATCCTGATTAGGCATTTGGCAACCAAACCCATAGTGAAATCAAAATATGACAGAATACATATAAAATGATCTAACATCTCAAGTCAAAGAACTATTTACACTACTGACATTTGAGAGCATTTTCATAGACACTTGAATAACACTACAAAAAAGAACTCTCACACCAAGTTATGTTTAGTGAACTTATTCTCTAATAAGCGCCCACATGCTATCCTCAAGTATTCCTATATTTCAACATATGAGATCAGTTGCTTACTTCATAAGGAGGCTTAGGATGTGCTAGTCTTTGAGCACTATCAACATTCTATCTTGATAGTACGATGACCAAGAATAATTTAGGAACATAGCTTTGATGCATAGAGATCTCATAATTGTTCCTTTTATAATTCCCTTGTAAGGCTAATTTGTTCCATAGGCTTTACCCAATTGGTGACTAATGAATCCATTACTATCAACATTAAAAGATGAAGGGAACCTTTATGTCATTTATTATAAGTGATCATTTATTGCCATGGAACCATGCCTTGTGCCAAGTGAGTTGGCTCTAAGGCATACACTAACATGTCCAACATAACTTGCGGATAGGCAAAGAGCTTGTACACAGTTGTGTTATATATTAAGATGCTACTTATGTGCATGTTTGTGGTTTCCTTTGACAAATGATATTTTCTTTTTTTGGATTAGGTTTTTAAGAAAAAAAACTTGGATTTACAAACCCAAGCTTTACCTTCATTATTTTCCAAGTATCTTGTGTTGAAGACATCTTCACTTCCTCGTGAAACTATTAGTGTTCATGTAATAAAAAATTACGATGAACCTAACTTCCTCATGAAACTATTAGTGTTCATGTAATAAAAAATTACGTTGAACTTCAATAGATTCATGAGGAAGTTCAAGTTATATTCAACACAAGATAACTTGTCAAGCTTGGGTTCATAAATCCAAGTTTCATACTAGAAAACTTGATCCAGACAAAAGACCATAACAATGATTTGCCAAAGAAAATCAGAAACATGATTATAAAATACATCCTAATATATAATAACATAATTGGTGCTAGTGAAATTAATTGAGGAAGATTGTTGTTTAATTCATCTATAGTAAACAAGGGATTAATAAATTTTGTATTATATATTATAATGTTGTCATAACATATTAGGTTTTGGAAAAGAAAACCTAATAGCTAGACACAAAACTATGGAGTCGCCACCAACCATTCTAACCTAGGTGTGATTGGTCACCTATTCAAACTAAGGTCAAGGCTTGGTCTTCGTTAAAAGTTCTAAGTTCGGGAGTACGGTTACGTGTGAGGAAGGATTAGCACCCTCACAACGCCCATCCTAAAATGGTACCACTTAGTTTTAGGTCATTTGCTAAATTTGCTTATGTTGATCTTTAATCTCAATATAATTATTATTGAAAAATATTTATAAGTGTCCTCCATTAAGCTGGTGGGACAACTCAAAAATCTTTCTCACCTCAGGAGTATTCAAGTAGTACTATGTGACTTGCTTGAAGAGGCTTCGTCGTCGGATTCATTTTAATATTTTATGAGAAATTCCTAACTTTGACTCCTTCTACCCAATTTATTCTTACCATTCGATTGTTTATTAATTCTTAATTTTATTTGTTCATTTTATTATTTTCTATTTATGTTCTTGACTAATGTTTTTATCCATTATTTATTGTCATATTTATTTGTGAATATAAATTATTTTTATTTTAGAAAATGAATATAAATCATTTTATAAAAAAATTCCTTTAAAATCCTCCATTAAGCTGGTAGAATTTAAAAGAAATTCTCTTACCTAAAGATTCCAAAGTATTACTTAAGCATAACCCTTTTTGGAATCTCATCATCGGAACAATCAATATTCACTCTCAATAACTCCTATTTATCATTTCATTACCATTTATTATTGTTATTTTATTATTATAGTTAACATGAGTTTTTTTTTATCTTCTTACTTAATTACTTTAATTTTAATTTTAATTTAATAAAAAAAGAAATCAATTATTTTATAATCTTAAAAAATGAATAAAAATCATTTATTATTGAAAAACTATCTCTAGGCCATCCATTAAGCTGGTGAGACCTTGAAAATAATTTTCCCGCCTAGAAAATTTCAAGAAAATCACTTATGCGTGATTCTCTCGATATTTCATCATTGGAGTAATTCATATTCACTTACATTATAATTTTCATATCTAATTTTTATTCATTCTATTCTTTATTTTATTACTCATTATTATTTCTATTATCGTGGGTTATTAATTATCATTTCTAATTTTTATAACTTATTCTTGTTCCAATTCAGTAACGAATTACTAATCATTCGTATTTTAATTTTAAAAAATAAATATAAATTACTTTTTATTGAAGACCCTATTTAGACCTTCCATTGAGCTGGTGAGGTCTCGAATAGAACTTTCTTACCTAGAAATTTTCAAGAAAATTACTTGAGCGTAATTCCCTTGATATTTCGTCATCGGAGTAATCATATTCATTTTTTATATTTTTCATTTACTAAATCTTATCATTATTTTATTATTTTAACTTTATATTTTGTCATATTTACATTTATTATTTTTTTTTTATCATCCTAAAGAATTATTACAAATTATGAATAACTAAATTAACTAATCAATTAATTAATCTTAATCTTACCCAAGTTGACCAATTAATTAATTAATCAATTAATTTTAATCTTACCTAAAGACATCAAGAGTTAATCAATTTATTTGAAACTAGAATTAATCAATTGATTAGGAACTAGCTTAACAAACAAATAAAGTAAAATAACAAAAGAATACAGGCTACAGTTACCTTTGTTCCTTAACTACTCACGTACACGTGGAAAGACTTGCCTCTGTAATTTTCTCCTTCACTACTAGCCTTGGTTTTTTTAGTTGTCTTTGAGCTTTCATTTGAGAGGACCAGACTTACCTTTCCTCCTCTCCTGCGAAGCTGGCCTTTCTTTCTTTACTCTTCACAGTACAGCAGTAGCAAGCGTTGATTCTCCATAGCATTCACGTAGCAGAAAGCGATGTAGGAGTGTATGGCTTCAAGCAGTAGGCGTAGCATTTTTTCTTCCGGCAGTAAACCGTCGGGTTTTGCTTTTTATTCCCCTTCTTTCACGTTGTTTTGATGTTGCTAATCCAGCAACTCAGCTTCAGATCCTGTAAAAAGCTACTCAAGCAACGTGCAGCAGTGGTGACAGAAACGATGCAAGAACAGGGAAAGCTGCAGGTCAGAGCAAGCGATGATATCGGCAAATAGAGGTTGCATCAAGACTGGTGAAGACGATGGGCAGCAGCTGAAGTAAGGGACTGGATTGAAGCCATGTTGGGTGATTTCGGCTAAGGCAGTATTTGAGGGAGGTTTTCAGGTGAGGGAGTGTGGCGTTCAGTGCAGTTCAAGGCAGCAGTGATGGAGGGTGCAGCAGCTCAGGGATGGTGCAGCAGCAAACGTGAGCAGAGCAAGGAAAGGCGTGGTGGCTGGATATCACAGAACTGGGCGTGGTTTTGATGATGGTGAAGGCAGGGTTGTGCGACAGTATAGCAGCAGCAGAGATGCAGTGCGTCGAGGAAAGCAAAAGCAAATGATGCAGTTGTGAACGACAGGAGTTGGGAATGGTGGTGGGAGGTGTTAGCTCCTCCCCGTGAATGAATGAAGCTATCCAAAACGTAGGTTTCTTTTCTTTTCGGCCCCCTCCAGCAGCTTTTTTTTTTCAAAACCCTCCTCTTCCTCTTTCTCGTCCTTTTCTCCACCTAGGTTTTTTCGGTTTTTTTTTTTTTCAGCTTTTCTTTTCTAGGTTTTTTTTCTTTTTTCTCCTAGGGTTCCTCTTCCCCCTTCTCTCCTCTGGTGGCCAGCCCCCTCTGACCCTAATTCTTTTTCTTCCTTCTAGGGTTTTTTCTGTGTTTTTTTTCTTTTCGTGTATTGTCTAGGGTTTTTTCCTATAGGGTTTCCTCTCTTGCTCTTTGTTTTTCTTCTCAATTTATAGACTCACCTCTTTGTTATTTTTGGAAGAATGCTTGAATGTTGTGTATCAAATCCCATGATTTAAGTGTTGATTTTCGATTTTGCATAATCTTGGAGTTGACTTGTTTAATTGAATTTCCAAAACCTTCCATCAAATCCTTCTTTTAAAAATTTTTTGTTGATTTTCCTTCCAATTTAACCTTGGTTTTAATTGTCATGATTTATCTTTTAATTTTCAGATTTGATACTACCCAAATTCATTTCATTGATTTCTTATTGACTTGCCCTATATTGAGATCTTGATTTTTTTTTTTTAAGTTTCCCTTCTTTGGTCACTTTATTTTTGTTATTTTTTTTCTGTTTTTTTATTTTCTTTTCATTTTTATTTTTTTTATTTTTTTTAATAATAGACAAGATAGTAATACAAAAAATTAGATTCACCTCCTAATTATCAAACCCAATAGGCCTAATAACATTAAAAGTCCCCGGACAAAATGGGGTGTCTACAGTTTATATTCATCTTCTTCTTTTTACGTGGGACATGATTTTTAGGTTTTTTTTATCTATTCGAATTTTTTAAGAAGTAACTGATATGGCAAAGCCCATTCAACTTGGGCTAGGCTTAAGGACGTTAGATTCTGCCACGAGGCGAAGTGTGATTGGGCCTCATGGCCTTCGGCGACAGGGATCCTCTCCCGCCTACAACAAAACCTCTGTCGCTGGCGGATGACTATAGAGTCTATCGTCATTGCTCGACGTAAGACACGTGGCGTAGATTCGACCTCCCGTTTAGGCGACATACATCTCCCGCCGCTATGGGCTGCATCTAGTTTCTCGCTAGCGACAGGCTCCCCACTACTCCCGGAATTGATGGAATTTGAGTTATATTTGGAAACAAACTCCTACCAAAAGGACGTAATCACCCCTAAGTAATTACCCTAGAATATTGGCCTATAAATAGGCTTCGGGTACAATTCTATTCTCTAATTTTTGACTATTGGCTTTTACGCTTCCCAATATTGAAGAACCTTTTGCTAACTTAAGCATCGGAGTGCCTACGTAGGGAACCACCCCTGCGTTCCTCTGACTTTTTTGGTCTTACAGAAGCTTTTTGGAGACATGTGGAGGAAGAATACGATTATCGACATCAGCACATACTTATTGTTGTTTTGTTGTTTTGAATTACCTGAATATATGTAAGAGCATTATATGATGATGCATATGCCATTATCTGATTTACCTGAATATCTGTTGTGTAACTTATTTGACTATATGAAAATGATTTATAAGGTTTGATTAATTATCTACATGATATTTGATAAACTCAAAGGTACTTAATATTTGATCTCAAAGGTTTCCACATGACATTATAGAACCAAGTAGGAAACCAGCATATAGTGACATAGTACACTCTTTTATATATATTTCTTACTGAGCGTAAACTCACTCCTTTACAACATTTTTTCAAACTATTTGAAGTGATCCTCCGCTCAATACAAAGGAGCATACTTTTGAATTAGCTATAGCCTTCCTTCGAGGCACGCTTCCATCTTCCTTGAAGGTAGATATTCGTTTGTCATGTATTTCAGAGCACGGTACAGTACGATGATGTAAAATGAACTATATCGGGGATGTAATGTCATAAGAGAATCAGTATATAAATTTACGAGAGCTTTAAGTCTATGTGTAATGACAATCCTATACGTGCATAAGTAATATTTTATATCAAAATTAATAATGCTATGTTAAGAGTTCTAGATAAAAGAGGTAAGAAGTGAGAAGGATGACTCCGATGAACAGCCTAACCACTCCTATGTGAAAGTAAAGTTAAGTGATATTTAGGAGTGACGAGGATGTCACAGTACCAACATATGTTTATTACTATTCTACAGATGAATAGAACATTTTCAAAGAATAATATTGAAGCATTCTATGAATTTTTATTCATAAACTGAATATATTTTCAATATGTTTATTTATGGACTGATTGAAGATATTCATAGTGAAATTGATTTCATAAATGTTGTTTCTACTATATATCTACTGTTTTGATACTGTTATGCCCCATATCATGCTCACGTGTCACGTGTACTATTACTATTATTACTGTTATTATGCTGATAGACCCGTCAAGTCTTCAGCCTCCACTAGTGGCACTTGGCAAATGTACACTGTGGACCCTATAGACTATTGCCATATGTCTCACGTGTTTACTGTTATTCCCTTTTCGGGATCTTATTATAGCATGACATACTTTGGGTGTTGCCTGGTTTCCACTACACTGTTACTATTTATTATATTGTTTTACTGAATTGCTTGCTAGTACTAAATTGTTTACTTATATTGAAATGTTTACATATTGTTTACTTAACTGTTTACCGTACTGTGTTTACTGATATTGAATTGAATATTATTGTTGAAAGTAAATATTTATTTATTTATTAAAATTGTTTTGCTATATGATTTTAATAGTATTTCATATTGTTTTGATATCAAATTCAATTTATTACTCCCTATAGTCGCTTCTACGAGTTGGGACACAACAGGTATTTTAAAATGCCTCCCATACTCCATCCAGTTTCCTAGCCGACTATAGTATCCTTCCCAATTTGTATCTTAGTACACTAATAGAAAACTAAATATTTTTAGCATATAGATTTCATAGTATCAGTCTTTACATACAATTCTCTTACTGAGCACGTTAGCTCACCCCTTATTTTTCCCACTCCACAGATTATTTGTAGTGATCGCATATATACCATTACACTAATTTCGACTGCGTTATTGTTCCCCAAGACAGCTTCGATTAGATTTTTTATGTATATTTATTTTCTTTTATATGTTCAGACGTTATTATATGCAGTACTACAGTTGTATAATAATGTACATGAGATGTAAAGAAATAGTACAGTTATGTAAATATTGAAATTAAATAAATGTAAATTTTATTTCTAATATGTTTACTTTTATAAGTGAAAGTGAATAGTATTAAAGACATTACAGACAGCCCAACCAATTACTGTCATGTGTGTAAAATATGATAATTACTGTATACTATGGGACGTGACAGTTTTAACGTGGCATACTTCGGTTTAAGAGTTATATGTGGGAGCTACCTCTAGGGTCATGAAGGACCTATGTGCTACATGAGTTCTTTGAGACCGTGATAGTATGTATGTGCTACACGAGTTTCTTGAAACCGTGGAAGTAACCTTTAGGATCCCAAAGGAGCTATGTGCTACACAGTATACCTCACCCTTATATTCCATGAAACTATGAAATGAGCTTGGTTCCCTATTATGTTATCGTATAAGGCTTGGGAAACACAAAGTATCGTTTTATCACTTTATGGAACTGAGTAAATGTTTTGAGATTATAAGCTCCTTGGTGATCATGCATATTGGTTATTGTTATTGGTTGTAAGACCTTAGTCAAGTCCGCAGCATCCACAGTTGGCAGCTGACTAGTGAACCCTATGGACTTTTCAGCAATGGCCATTGTTATCGTTTCATAGGAATAGCTTAAGGAGAGATACCTAGCCCATACGTGGGTACGCTAAATCCTATATCAATCCCTTATGGGATATTGTTTGTGCATGAGTCTCTTGGAGGTTGACCTTCTCCATCGATTTGTAAAGTTTATCAGATTACTAATTTGAATAATTTGAATTTGAAATGAAACGTTTGATAATCATAAAAGATATTGATGATTTGATAATACCGATTGAAAGTGAAAATATTTCTCTATCGATATTTGATTTAGATGTTTGACAAACTTTATTGGTTGAAAGGAACGATTGTGTATTGTTTCACTGTTACTAATTTGAAAGCCAAGTTTTGAAAGGAACTATTTGCAAAATGCATTGTCATGATTTTGGAAAGATAATAATTTGCATTATTTTGGTTTTAAAAGAAAAAAATTTTATTGTCCTGTTTTGAAAATAATGAAGGATTTGAAGTAATGAAATGCATCTACGCTGATAGTTCATTAGCATTCATGCACTGTATGTAAGTTTCATTAGGACCCCTATAGTCGGACCTAGAGACCGAGACAAGTGAGGTACTTTAAAGTATCCTTCCATACTCAGCCTAGTATCTCTAACCGGCTATAGTATTTCTTCCTTCTGAAATCGAGTCAATGGTAGTGATAATAAATAAATTAATAACTAAAAATATTGTATTGAGTTGTATTGTCACGTAGATATATGCACATAGGATTCTTGCATATAGTTAACATGATATTCTTTCTTTTATATATGTTTCTTACTAGGCTTTATAGCTCACCCCCTTCCTCGCCTTCTCATATAGTTTATTGGTACACGTGGCAATTGCTGCTGCAAGTTTGAACGAAGAAATTCTTAGAAGTTTAAGCGATCAAGTAAACAGGTATATCTTAAGCGTTATGCTTTTATATTCAGACATGTGTATACACAGTAGCTGTATTTATAGTCTGAGATGTAAATCATATAGTGTAAGATCAAGAATGTCAAAGATCTAGTTGGAATGTACTTGTAATAAGTTAATATTAATAAAAGTATAAATTTTTATATTGTGGCTTATACCCTAATTTCTTATTTAATATTTGTGAATAAATTATTCTAATGGTATAAGGATTAATAGATGTTGAAAGTTATAGGGTTAACTTATACTGACACCGAATGCAAACCAAATGACATTGAATACTTGAATGAAAAAGATAGTATCGAAAGGAAAAAGTTAGTTTGGGATTTCACGTTTCCTGATGTGATAACTTGCCATTAGGTTTTTCTACAAGATTGGAGAAATCTTTAAGGACTGACAATGAAAATAATACAAATTAACTTATTGAGATCACATATTTGTGTTATTTTCTTACTACACAATCACATTGGGATCCATTATTGATATGATCGCTAGAATTTGTAACCATGAATTGGTCTTATGTCAATAAAGGGTATAATCGATGCCATGATTTAATATTAGTTAGTCATACTGAACGAGATAGTTAAGATGTTTCAAGAAATAAGTGATTTTTAAAATATGACCACATTAAAAATAAAGTTAATTAGCCTGGAGTCTTATTTTCTAAAATCAATTTTTTTTAGATTAAGTAACTCCAATTAAAATTATCCAAGAGAATTATTGAAAATTTTAAAGTGGACTATTATTAATTGATAGTTTTAAAAAGATAAATAGTTTAGTCTTAGTATGAAATATACAAGGGAGTCCAATTTAATATATTTTTATTATACATGGTATGGGTTTTTACACATATTAGTGGGTCAAGATAGTATGGTAGTTATGTAGGCCTTAATATTATGTAAGCCTTTGATGAATAACTATTAAGGTTTTAGTAAATGTGTGTGTGTCTATATTTACACACACATATAAGGCTATATTATTGGTATTTACCCATTAAAAACCACTTGAAATAGAAGAAGCAAAGGAAGACTAATTTAGTCATGATCTTGGTAATTCTGCTTCCACTTTTAACGATACTTGCCCGTATAAATATGTCAATTTACTTATTTAATTATTGATGTTCTCATTGTCACATAAGTTTATTAAATTAATTCTTAGCTATATGCAGAGTCAAAAAGCCTGAAATGCTTGATGTAAAAGAAAACACATTTTTTGTCTGACTTCAACGTTGATTCAAGAAAATTTTATTGAATAAAATAACAAAGATGTTTCATAGGCCCAATGTGAAAAGAAATCGTTAACTTGGCCTTCTTGTCGAGGGTCTTAGATCCCCAACCTTAAGGGTATAAACGAACCAAATATGAATAAACGTAAATGTGTTCATGTTCGTTTATTTTTTTTAATCCTGTTCGTATTTAGTTCCTGTTTGATAAGCTCATTTGTGAGCATTAAACGAACATATTCATAAATACGCTTTCACGAACATTAAGGAGTTGTTTGGGATTGTTGTGCGTTTTGTGTTTTATGTTTCTGAAAATTTTGTTTTGTTTTGTTTCACTTTATTTTCAATTTATTAAATTTGAAAACATTGGATATGTTGCTTTATTTTAGAAATTTGTTAACAAGAGTTTGCTGAAAAAGATGCTTAAAAAATTTAAAATCTTAAAATGACAAGGGTTCGAATCAAGCTAGAAGCAAAATTTATGAATTTCTACCATTAAAATTGGTGCTGTAGCTGAATAGATGAAGAGTACCTGCGTGGTAACAGTACCAAAAACATTTCCAAAATTTTGAAAATATCATTTTTGTGTTTTCAACAATTTTCAAAATATTGTGTTTTGTTTTCAGATTTTGGAAACAAAAACACACTCACCAATCATGTTTTTGCTTTCATTTAAAAAAAAAATTGAAAAAAAAAACATAAAATACAAAATAAAAACAACACCAAACAACCCCAAGATAACATGTTCGTGAATATATAAACAACCATATTCACAAACGCACATTCATGAGTATTAAACCAATATATTCATGAATATTAAACAAAAAACTTAGTCAAACAAATTGTATTCACCCAAATATATATAATATCTAATTAAAAAATTCTACATAAATATGTAATTTTAATAATTCCATATTAAATGACCTATGAATAAATATGTAATTTTAAAAATTTATTATTATAAAACAATAAGTGAACACTTAAAGATACATTAAACGAATCAGTTTTAAATAAATTTATTCACGAATATAAACGAGCGGAACACACTTCTATTCTTGATTGTTTGAGAAACTAAATAATAAAAAAATACAAAATATATTCATAAATTATTCATCAAATGTTCTACCCCTACGGTTTCAATCCATGCACGGTCATTTGTTTGCTTTTCAAGCAGCGATGGTTGCTGTATACTTCCACTTTGAATCAATGGGATCCACATCCACTCAAACGATTTGGCAAGTACAATAAGAAGAAAGTCGTTGATGGCTAAAGGGATGTATAGCTATGAATGAATAGTATTGCAAAAGGGCCGGGGAATAGTATATTAGCAGGTGAGGAAAAGCAAGCCAATAAGGCAGAGTGATCCTAGTCTTTTGCAAGGAAATAGACAAAAGCCTACAGATTCCCTTTGATTTTCCCACTAACTTTAATTTGATTCAAACCAATGCATACTTACAACCAAAACATATTCTTTCCTTCCATTTACTCCATTTTCTTTTCCCATTCTATTACACAATCAAACTATTTTCTCCACTGATTTTTCAATGGTTAAAAATGTCTTAAACAACAATACAGAAGTAGGTGCTTAAGTTGGGGGAGGCATATTTTCTTCCCTTTTCTTTTTCAAGATTTTGGAAGGGGTTCCCCTCTCAGAAATGATTTGAACAGCTGAAGAGCTGCTCTTGGCTTGAACAGTGGTACTTCATGACCTGCCCCTCTCACTGTTACAAATGTTAGCCCTTGGTACACCTCGGTCCAGCCCCCCACCTTCAAAAAAATCACAATCCCATTTGTATGTATTAGCTATTAGGATCATTGCAATTTGCAAAATATTAGTTGTGCCCTTGCCATGATCATCACAATAATGTTGCTCATCTCTTGATTTATGAATTTTTTAAAGAGTAAGAAGCAACATATCACATCTTGATGGGAACTTTCGGTTCTTTGAATTGGGATAAAAAAACACTAATAGTGGGACATACTAGAGCTAAACAGATACATAATTGCCCTTCCACAAGCATGGTTCACCCAATGCTACAGTTTAGGATTTGTGTCAGAAGTCCAAACTCTAGGTCCTATTCGAGACTTATGGGTCACTGCTGATTATTATGTCAATCACAATTAAGACCTGATCACAATCATACTGTATGATTCTGAAAAGTCAACAAAAATCCAAATAGATTGAAAAGAAAGATCTTGAAGTCCTAGTTCTGACAAAATTCGGTCGGCCAGGCTTGCTTTGACTATCTAAATCCAATCCTAGACGCAATTACAAATCTATGATAAGTAATACCCAGTTGGTCAGAATAACTGTACATTATAATTAATGGCATTTTACTTATGTTTGGGGAAATTTTCCTGATAATATTAGATAAGGATAAGAAAGATGTTGCTTACCTGCTTCTTAACATACCAAGGGTACCAGGGAATTTTGGTTGTTAATTTCAGCTGTGCAAGGGAATACCTTGTGGCTGTAACTGGAACCACTGAGTCTACATCACCACTGTTATCGTCCAAGATCAAAAACAAGAATGTTAATTTAGAATGCAATTTTTCTAAGATATAGAGGGTAAATTCAATTTTATATCATGTTAAATACAATCTTGCCAACCTGAAAACCCACACCCTCAGGCCACCAGCAATCATTTCTCTGTAAATTGGTAGAATGGATATATCTGTATCGTTCCAATTACGGTTTAGAACTTCACTGTATCAAAGAAAAAGCAAAGGCGTATGTTAAACACAATCATTTTTGTTAATATGTAATAAAAGGGCCTAACAATATGCAATTGAAATACCTGCACGCAGTCCATTTATAAGGAATTATTGTTGTGTTGGCATGGAGTGCTTTTTGCACATCTGGCCTGTTGTAGTAAATCTCAGCATACTTTTCTGTGCAAGGATCATAACCTGATATCTGCCTGAAAATCTGGTAATAGGCCAATAAAGGAAATGACATTGTAACTATTAAGAAAATCAACTAGGACCGAGATTTTCATTCTGGAAATTGTAATACACCATAAGTATCGATTATAGTTGAATATCTGATCATTATTTTTCTGATATATAAACTAGAAATTGGTACCCTATGTGGTCGATGAGGCAACCGCATATTCTGCCTGGTAAAATGGCTGCCATCTGAATTATTGCACGGGGGTGCATATATGTTGTATTGATCAATGTTTCCGAACTCTTGATCCATGGCATAAGTATACAACGATTCACATTCATTCGATTCTTTCTGCCTTCGAAAATCACAAGTGTTGATGAGTTGCTGATATGTTTTATCAGAGATCATGGCATGGCTCCACCAGTATGTCACTGTCCCAAGGTTATCATAATAGTTGTCAGTGACTGCATTTCCCACCTGCATTTCATTTCAATCTACTTCACATGCATGAAGAAGAAGAAGAAGAAGAAGAAACACTATGGAATTTCAAAAAAACTAGTTTGAATGGGAAATATGTTTGCCAAATTTTTAAGGTAGAAGGAGAATAGTATAATAATAGGTTTAAAGAATTGACTCATATGTTGACCAGTAAGAACGAAACCTTTCACAAATCTTCTTTCTAGCCCTCCTTTTTAATGAATGTTAAAAAATAAAAACCTTTGTGAAATTGTATGAAATGTTATAGATGGAGTTACCATTATTCCCTTGAGATTTATTGGGTGCTTGGCTTTCTTATTGTAAATCATGATCTGTCGAGCCAACTGAGGCACATAATGGCCAGCATAGCTTTCACCAGTGATGTAGACTTCGCGGTTCTTATATTGTGGGAAACGATCAAGCCATCTGATCAAGAATTCCAACGAGTCCGTAGCTGAATCACAATCATCAAAGAAGATTATAACTGTGAATAATCCATTTACAATTAACAATCTACTAATAATAACATTTTAACCAAAACTGTCAACTCTGCCGATCAGCTAAGTTGACTCTAGATAGCAATTCTAATCTTTCATTAATTGATTATATCTAGATGAAACTGCTTTTGGCTGTCGTCGCAGCATTCATCACTTTTAGTCTAGATGTACTGCATGTGGACCAAAGAGCCATCAAGTCTATCAGCTAGCAATTATATATGCCTGGTTTATATTTTATTGTTGATAAATGAAGCAAGTTTAATCTTAAACATACAATAATCTTGCTCAACCGAAGTTGGTCAATGGATTATAATAGAGAGTAGGACCATAGAATAATCATGATCTTTAGAATAGAATCGTGCTAGTTTTCCCATTATGACATGCCACCAATAATAATCACAAGCAAATATTCTTCTATAACTTAAAAAAAAAAAACCATGGTAACAACTAACAATTAATTATTTACTAATGTCGCAAAAATGGGGTTTTGGTGTCCCACCAGTTCGACGATCGCCGGTATCAAACAAATCAGAGCTGCGGTTGCTATAAGAGAAGCCTACACCAGCTGGAGCTTCCAAGAACAAGAGGTTAGCCACAATGTTCCATGAGAACTTGTTGAGATATAACCCTGAGGCAGACTTGTTAATCCTGAATGGACCAATTTCTTCTGATGCACCATATGCCACAGAGGAGCAACCAGGACCTGATAATAGCATCTCAAAACCAAATTAGGAAAAATTATAAAAAAAAATAGATGGGTCCCATTAAATATACCATATGGATGAAATTTACTTAAAATGTGTATAACTTGCCTTGTTCTTCAAGGTTTTTTCTGCTATTTCGTATTTACTTAGATGGTATAAGTTAAAGAAACATATATAAAGACAAAAGGATACTCCCAACCCTAAGTTGGCCATTCCGCTGGAATAGTGTGATTGATAAAAACAAGCAGAATAGGTGGCTATAACTGAACTATAATTGCGGCAAATATTATCTTCTCTATTTATTACATTTGCTGTGGCCTAATAAATGTAACCTGCTTTTCTGGCATTTATATTTCCTATTACTTCAAACCAAATATTACCCACTGACTAGTGATAGTAGTTAAAGTGGCATTTAAGAAAAGAAATATATAATTAATGTATTTTTAAAAAATTAATAAAGATAATACATTAAATATAAATTTTCTAAATTCTAATTTAATTATCCTTAAGTGCTGATAGGCACTGTCAACGGACCCTCACTTCAAGGTAAAGAGAAGGAGATTTTGTGTAGATGGTTTTGTGTTTTTGTGTGATTAAGGGTATCTTTGTTTTTTTTTTTTTTCACTATATGCAACTGCTAGTAGTTGAGTCTTATGACACATGAATCCTAATCTTTTTTGTTGGTGGAACTCATGAATTCTACTCTTTTGTTGGTAGTTTGGTCATCATTCCCAGTTAATGGTAGGCCCTCGGTAAAAAAGTAATTAGTGCACTCTTTTCTTTTCTTCACTTTCTCTACAAATTATACAGTAAATTGAAGAGGGAATTTTACAATTGACAGTGTTAAGATTTTACATAAAATTTAAGTTTCTAATGATTAAAAGAAGAAAAGAAAGGTAAGAAAAATAAGTACATGACATCTCTTATTTATTCAGAAAAATCTTATTCATAATTTATGATCATGTCGGCAACAAAGAGGGTACTGAAATATGTCGGTCTAAGGACAAAATATTGTTGAGGAAAGCAGGAAATAGACGCAAAAACGTTACGTTAATGAGGTTTTGTACTTCTTAAGAAACTGATACTACTTAACAATCATTATATCATCACTGCTATACAATATAACAGTACTGAAAGGGAAAGCAAAACAAAACAAACAAAAAACTGAATGTAAATCTTGGGTTTTTTCCAGTAAATTGTTCTTGTGTTTAGTTCAGGGAAGAAATGAACTGAGACTAACCTCCATTGAGCCAGATAACAAGAGGCTTAGACAAAGGCTCATTGACAGCCTCAGTAAGCCAGTAAAAGAGGGCTCGACCAGCAACTTTGTTAACAGAAACATAGCCAGAGAACTGTTGAAAAGTGACTTTGGGTTGCCCTGGGAGTGCTGAAATTCTGTCAGCTTCTTCTTCTTCTCCCACTGACCATTCGCTTTTACTGACATTTACTACAAGAAAAACCAAAACCATGGAAACCAGGATATGTTTCTCGGCCATCCTCATGGCCCCAAATGAAGAAGAGGAGGAAGAAATAAGCAGAGAAAAGAGCAGACAGCAGTGCTGTTCTCCCTCCCCAAGTTGTGTGTGATGGGAAGTATGGACGCTAACGCTTCAGGCTGGGATTAAATAGGAGAGAGAGAGATTATGATTTATTGATATGTCATCAGTCGGCACCTAAATTATTTTACCATTTGGGGCACCCTCTCTTTGTGGAATCCTTCATTATTATTTTATAAAAAGACATCATTCACCTTATAAAAACATGAATTTGATCATCAATAATCACCAAATATTAAAATAAGCTTTATCAATGAAAACTCAAAAGCCCATTTTATTACTATTATAAAAAAAATTAAGAATGTGTTAAAAGATGGGAATCAAAAGTAGTATATATAATTACAATGAATGTAAGCAATACAATTTTAAAAACAAAGAAAAAAATTTTTCCTAGACAAATATTTTAAGCTTTTTTTAAGATTAGTTAAATTATTTGTCTTTAACAATGTTTCTATATATTAAATGAAATAAATTAATTAATATAATAATTTTCTATGTAGTAAGAAAAATATTATTTATGGGATCATTACCAAAGTTTTTTTCTAAGAAATTAAATTAAAAGATACAATTAGAACTTTATCATTAGAAGGGCGTCCCAATCAATAATAAAAATAATAGAATGAGAATCTCTTTGGATGTTTTTGTTTTAGAAGGGGTACCTTAATCAATGGGATAACATTCACATGGTTTTCACACATCCATGAAACAGTCCCTTCGATCCTCCATTAATCCCTCGTGTATTCTACACCAAAAACTTTGACTTTCTGTTTCTTTTCTTTTTCTTTCTTTGTTTTTTTCTCTGTTTTGTTAGGGATAAGCAGCAAACATGGATTGTCTGCATTGCCGGTTATACTTTTTTTTAAGTTTAAAAAAGTCTTTTATTTATTCGATAGTTGTAGAATTTTATTTTGGATATATTAAACTTGTGTTCATGTCATTTTTATATTTTAGATATTTTTCAGAATTTTAATTGCAGATAGTTTTTTTTTAAATAAGATTAATGATAAGTGCATATTTTACTTAAATCAATCTCATATGTAAGCGTTTGTAAACTTATATTCGCTCATATCGATTTAATATATCTAGGATTTTATTTTAAAACATTCCTATAAAAATATCAAACATGTCTAACCCTCTTCCTAAAACAATATAGTATTTTGTACCTTGTTCCTGTCTTTAGGCTGGTAATAGTACTAAAAAAGTTAAATATACAATTCAGAGATTCAGAGACAATACATATATTTTTAATAAAGAAACGAATTGAAATTTCATTTCTTCTATAAAAATTAATAAAAAAGTACAATTTAAGAAAAAAATCAATATTTAATTTAAAAAAGAGCATTTTAATTCAATAAAGGGGGCTTTATTTATTTATTTATTCTGTAGTTTCTCTTCAGTTCTCTTTACGTGCACGCGAGATGGGGGTTCGACGCTGTCATTGATTTCTATATATAGCATGGTGTGTGGAATAGGTGATGATGGCTAATGATGAATGAACCCCTCTTTAATTTGGACCCTTCTTATTTCATACCCTCTGCTTTTTTTCTTTTTTAATTACGAATATTTTAGTTCATTATATTGTCCGAAATTAATTTTGTTTAAGTTAAAAGTAGAAATCAATAAAATCTTTTCAATAATGACAATTTTAAAATTTGAATCATATTTAAATATTTAAAAAACATGTTCATTTTTACTTTTTCCAATCACTTATTGATTAAATCTGTTCTTCTTAACAATCACAGCTTCCTCCATTTTCCTTTTTTCTTTTCATCAAATTTTTGTATTTCTTTTTATATTGAAAATGAATATTAGAATCTTACTTTTTTAATAAAAATAATTATAAGATTAATTATTGAATCAAAAGTTGGGATCCAAATTTATATACGTTTAACATATCATATTAATCCAACATTTCGAATTTGAAATAGCTGGTGTATGCTAGTTGAAACAAGAAAAAAAAAAGGAAATGGAATTAGAAGGTTCCATTATTGGCAGGAAATAATAATGTACTTTTAAACTGATGCTGCTTTGATTATTTTACCATCCTCTTTTCAGATAAAAATGGTAAGTTGAGTTCTCTCAGTTTAAAGGTTAAGCAAAGTGAATTTTAAAACAACTTTGAAAATGGACTTAAATGTTTATTTATATATTTTAATTTTTAAAATGTGAAAATTTTACATATTTAATATAGAGTTTCAGCATTTACGTTCTCCATTATCTTAAGCAAAAGCTCTAATCTTAAAAAAAAAAAGTGAATTCTAAGACATGATAATCCTGTATTTTTTCTTCAATTTATTACATTTTTTTAACCAATTGGAAGTTATATTTGAGAATAAAGTCAAAATCTAGGATCCTCATGATTTCATAATTATTTTCATACGCAGAAATAACTGGAGAATATTTATTAATAAAACAAATACAATCTCTTTTTTTTTTTTTACCAAAAGACAAATCTACATCACTACATGTGATGACAAACATATTACGTGAACAAAAACTACGAAGCAAAGATATTGAGTTTTTTCCCATAGCAGTGTAATTCATAATCTTATTTCCTTAAATGGGGTACTTTCGAACTTTATTCCAAAAACTGAGTAGTCTTGTACAATTGAACTCCACATCAGCGTAAAGGTCCACGCCACTCCATCTTCCTCCAACCCTCTCTTCTTTTCTCTTCTGTAGGCGCTGTAGGTGGGTAAGTCTGTACTGTAATTGTATTCATCTTTTAATTTTTATTCTTTTAGCTAACTCATTGCAAATCCACGGTACATGTAATCTTTTGAAATTAAAAAAAAAACATTTGCCGGACTCTTTAAATCATTCTCATTCACAAGACTTTTCGACTAGTAGTTCTAAGATAGTCTCCTTTTTTTTTTGTAATGGGTTGGAGCAGAAGAGGATACCAGACAATGGGTTTCTCTTTTTTTTTTTCACTAATTCATAGTTGTATTCATAAGTGGATAATGAATGGATCAAGTTCCAAAAGGTTTACAGAAACTAAATCCAGGCAAAACGCTGGGCCAGTAAAAGCAGGGATTAGAGTCCAAAATTATTGGGCAACAAAACAGAAAAAAAAAAAGCAGATAACTGACTGGATTCGTCTACCACCAAGCCAAGAAATCCTTGTCACGATCAACTCCATATTTAGCCAAAGAATCAGCCATTGCATTTGCTTCCCTGAAGATTTTTTCCAACTTAAGCTTGTGGATCTTTGTTGTTAGTTCATCAATCTCTAAGAAAATTGGCCAAAGTTTCCAGGGTCTTTCTTCTGTCTTAGAACACCATTTTAATGCAATCATGTATAATGAACATTGGGTTTCACGTTTTGGCCTCATTTAAGCTATCTGGTCCTATAGAGCTTTAGATTCAATATGCTAAGGATATGCGCATCTCCTTGACAGTGAGTTTTATTTCTTCTCCTTTGATAATTTACAATCCTAGCATTCTTAAAAAGATTTGTTTTTCTTTTTGGATTTTCCCATTTTGATATGAGGTTTCCTATACAAATTTTTTAAGTCTATTTATTAATCTTGTTGATGGTTCAATTCTGCAACATGTTGTGGATGCTAGTATCTTGAAAAAGGTATTTTTAGCAGATGGTGTCCCGGTGACTATCAAGGGTGCAAAATCAGTTGGCCTGCACCACAATTGATCTTCCATTACCTTTAACAGAATTCATAATGAATTTGCATCTGACCTTATGGCCACGGCTGAGCGTCCTCGTCATGCTTCTCACAGTCAAGATGCTCAATCCTCTCCCTCTGCATTTTTTGCCCGACTTAGCTTACTGTCCCATCATCTACATCTTCAAATAACAAGTTGAAGCTTCAATGACTTGCACCTGTTCTTGTAGAACTGTCCTCAACGTGTGAAGGAGAAGAAATACAAAGCCAGGAATTCTTCTGGGCTTCTTAGAGTTGGTTTGGATTCTGACATGGCATTGACTTAAATAAAAAAAATGACATGGTAGTGGTATGGTTTAAAGTACTCCATTTTAGTAAATAAATTTAAAGCTACCCTTGTTTGGGAATAAAGTTTGTAGAATACAAGTCTACAGGAAAAAACTCCAAAGATATTGCATGCACTGTAACAAAAAAAAAAAGATATTGCATGCATTAATGAGAGCAGGAAACTTTTGGAACATTTTCCGGCCATGGTTTTGCAGGATGTTGTACAAGTAGAATGTTAATTTTGAATTTCTTTAAAAGAAATAATATTTAATAAATCCAAAATACTAAAACATAATTTTATTTGTAAAAATCATTTCAGTGGAGACAAAAGGATAAAATGCCTTCTTTTTATTTTTTTGGTTACAGATAAAATGCCCTTGCATCTTCTTTATTTATACAAAAGTTTTTATTTTAAGCTCTGACAAAAAAAAAGTTTTATTTTAAGCATAGGATCATTTGAAACTTCCAATTTGAACTAAATAACATAATATTATATATAAATATTATTATGAATATATTATTAAATTTTTAAACTTCACAAATAAAATTAAAACAATAATATATATTTAAAAAATTAATTAAAAATAAAATAAAGTATAGATCAATATTTTAATTCTATTTTTAAAATTTAAAAACTTTACTGTATTAAATAATAATATATAATAAATAAAAATAAATAAATGTAATTGTAGCTCAGAAACAGCTGTACGGGTAGGAGTAATTAATGATAGTATTTATTACATCTAGTAGAGAGAATAGAAAGCAAAGCAGGGAAGTAGGTGGTAGTGCTAAGAAGACCTTTTACACTACCTCACTAGCTGTAGTCACTGAGAAAGAGAAGACGAAAAAGAAATACAAGAGAGAGAAAATTATCACTTTCAAATACTCAATGCTAATATGCTACTTCAAAAACTTTGAACTTCTCATTCCTTTTCGCACCCAAAAAAAAAAAAAAGAAATTCTCATTCCTTTTTATAGGGCTTTTAACAAGTCTGCAGTTCCAATCACCTTCAATCTATTATTATATGATATAAAATAATGTTGGAATTTTATTTTGTACATCATTAATAAAATTTAAATTTTACATGTAAAAATATTGTTTTATATTTTTTATTTATTATATTTTTAATTAATTCAACTCTGTTTGTTTGAGTGTTAACTTAATCAATCTCAAGTCGGGATAAAATAGGATAATGACAGTAGATTTGGACAATCAACTGTCAAAATTAGTCGAATCTCATGAAATGAATAAATATCAGGGACGATATAACGTAATTCGGATATTAGTTCATGTAATCTACCCTAATTTCTTGAAATAAAAGTCTTGATTATGATAATGATGATGATGATATTTTTAATTATTTTTTAAAAATATTATCCTCTAATCTTATCAATGAAGTTTTTTCTCCCAAATATTAGATAATTTTCCAAATAAATCAAATTATTTGGATTACATAGACACCATTTGCTAACATGGATTTTTCATCCACGTGATTGATTCCTGACTTTCACAAAATTTGAAAGTTCTTTCAATATAATTCATGAAAATCAAATTCTTTTACTACATTGATTAGCAAATCCTAATCGATAAAATTGATAAAGATCTCTATTAAAATATTAACATGACATTGACTTTTGCTTAAATGGCATTGACTTTCCTTACATGCTTTTTATTTAAATTGCATTTACACTCATTACTTACATGGCATGACATGACTTATTTTTACCACATGGCAATGATGTGGTTTTTTCATTTTTTTTCAATTTCTTTCAATTTATTTTTTCCTCTTTCTGTCTCTTCCTCATTTTTTTTCCTCCTCTTCTATAAATCACAACTTACCAACCATCAAAAGAATCCAGTTTTTGACAGTCAACCGCTGCACCAGAGACGGTTCACTTCCAAAATGAAATATCTTATTTCTATCAATATCATTTTTCTCCCTATCCAATGGGGTTTTCTTAAAAATTTCTCAAATTTTCTAGATCTACAAACTAGCCCGCAGCTTCAACGTTCAAAAAGCCTTAACCTTTTTCTTGTTCCATTTCCCTTCATTTTATTTTGCTTCTTTCTCCTTTTCCCTTTAGATTGTGAGAGGGATATATTGGCATTAACAAACCTCCTCTTATTGCACTTGAAGTAAATATGGATGCCCGTACAAGTTGCAACGAAGGTAATTTGTGCCAATAACCTCTTGGCCTAGTGGCCAAAGATGAGTTGTGGCATATTGTAAGTCTTGAGTTCGAATCCAAGCACCCTCATTTCTAATTATTTAATATTTCCCTTGCAACAAAAAAAAACGAATCTAATTTGTTTTAATACTCTTTATTTTAAGAAATGACATTACTTTCGTTAGCATATTTTTATTAGGTTTATGACATTGTAGTTAACATAACAATACTAGTATATTTTGTCATGAATAAAGATAAAAATGTTTGAATATTGTCAAAATTGCGTTTATATGAATTTGATGTGAGAGAAAACTGTTGTGTTTTGATGTCACAAGAACTTATGGATTGGTAATATAAAAGATATGTTCGGGAAAAGATACATGCTTATGGGCATAATGTTCAGGTTGTTATGCTTCTTGGTGTTGTAAAAATTTTTCAAGAACATCAAAATGATTTGATGATGTTCTTGCTCTATTTTTCTCTATTAAATAGGATAATTATCTGTAAAATATTAGTTTTTCGATGGGAATAACAAAGCGAATTTGGAAATGAACCATCCTTGGTGAGCAGCGGCCAACCACCAAAATTTGGGTCTTTTTTGAAGATCGGCAGTTGTGAGTAGAAAGAAAAAAAAGAAAATAATAAAGAAACAAGAAAAAAAAGTGAAAAAGCCACAATATTGTCACGTGGACAAGAAATAATCAACATAAGCAAAGTTAACTCCATGCCAACAAAAGTTAACATCATGCTAGTACTTTTAATGAAGATGTTTAACAACGTAATCAATTGGACTAATATTTGCAAATTAAAATAGTAAGGAGATTTAATTTTTATAAATTATATTGGAGGAACTAAATGTCAAATTTCATTAAAAGTATAGAGATTAATCATGTGAAAAAAAAAGTGATGTCATGCCACATTAGCAATAAATATATATGCAATCAAAATAAAATATCGCATAGCAAAATCAACGATACATTAACAAAAATCAATGTCACATCGGTATTTTTAATAAAAAATATTATTGACATTATTGATTGGATTAAAATTTTTAAATTATAATACTAAAGAGACTTGGTTTTCGTTTTTTGAAATAAAAAGTGGCTTGGTTTTTATAAATTATATTACAAGGACTAAATTTCAAAATTTGTGAAAGTGTAAGGATCAATTGCATAATTTGATCTTAATTTAATTAGATAAAAAAGTTGATTTACAAGTAAAATTTAATTGGTCAGAATTTGATTCTATCTCCAAATTTTTTTAACAAAGCTAGAGATAAAATTGATAATTCATAGGAAAATTGTGATCGGTTGGATTATGAATTTTTTAATTTTAATTTTAATTGACCAAATCACATGTTTAATCTTGAGTTGCCAAATGATTTTGATAAACTTTTAATTAATTTATTTAGTAACATCTAAAAATTTAATTGATCACTGTATAGTTAGAAGAAATTTCTTTAAAAATATATTTGTATAAATAAATTCTCCTTCTACAATAATATATAGATCTATAAATCAAAATGGGGCGGCAACTCGTTCGGTGGATGACGGCACACCGCACAACCACAATGGTTCAACGGACTAAAGCACTCGATGCTTCTCAGCTGTTCTTCAAGTCGTTGTTGCAAAATTGGGCTACAAAGAGTAAAAATTCAAATGGAATGCTTTTTTTAATTTAAAAAAATTGGAAACGTTGATCCAAAATTGCTAACTTGAAAAGAGAGCACATGCTAAAAGCATAAAGAAAATGCATTGTCTTAGCAACATTGGCCAATAATCATTGCAAAACATAAGAGTTTTTACCATGGAAAAATAAAAGAAAAAAAGTAATGCCTGGTAGTCAAATTGGTCTGAATATAAATAGTAAATCAAGCCTCTCAGCTAATTGGTTTCTCTTAAATAGAATTTTAAGTGGGATTTCAACACAGGTTTTAATATTTTTCTCTCTCTTTTTTAATATTAAGACAAAAGAGTTCTATCACACAAGTAATTTCATGAGAGGTATTAAATTTTTTTTACATTAATTATAATTATTAAAAATCAAAATTTATTTATTTATCATAAATTAAAATTTTATAGAATAATTAAATCGCATTAAACAGTGTCTACTTTCATATAATAGAATTCACGATATTAAAAAGGTAAAAATCTAATTTACCATTTTATTACGAAATAATACGTAATTTGTCATTTTCAATGTATTATTTATTACTATTTTAAATAAAAATTGTATTACACTGCAAAAGTAACTTTTGCTTTTTTATTTTGTAAATTATAATCTCTTGCTTCTGCAAGTTTCACACTCGATGGGCATAGTATCTAATGATGGGCAGGCAGCAGATGAGAGCCACACTCAGTTGATGGACGTGACTTGTCAGCGTAGTAGTTCATTGAACAGTGAGGGAGCCTGCAAAGCACTCGTGCCTTTGCTATGACCCGAAGTCAATGTCCAATCACTGCTGACTAAACTGAAATCCGAATTGGATTATTGTTGTTATTATTATCATTATTGCAGTTGTTCCTGCTTTGCCTAACCACTACATCACCGATCACCCACATAATGCTGCATGGCTAACAAATCTCTGCATGTTTTAACAAATCTCTGCAACTGAATTTTTTTATTCACCAAAAGGAAAATAAAGAAATTGTTTATTTAAGTTCTCTCTTTGAAATTCAATAAATTTGATTCATTAGTTTATAGATTGTTGTGTTGGATTTATTTCATTTTGTGAACTAACAAAATCAATTTTGATCCGAACTTGGTTTCAATTAATGTCAAATTAATGAATATTTCAATAATTTCGATAATAATATATCTGAATTAATTAGTATAATTCTAGTTAAATGTGATATTATATTATATATATTATACATGTATTAAACTTACAATAAAACGAGTTTATATATGATCAAATGAAAAGAGATCCTTATTCTCAGCATATATATAGATATATATATATATATAATTGGCCTATTAAGCATTATAACTTTCAAAATAGAAATGAGAGTAGAAATCTCGCTCTCGCTCTCCTTCTGACCCTCTCTCATTCTCCCTTCGATGCAGGCTCGAGTACAGTCAACAGAGAGCATGCTTCAACAACGCAGTACGTAATTTGATATAGTGAGATTGAGCTCTCGCTCGCATCTAGGTCAATTTTACTACATTTCAGTTGAGAGTTAATGACTTGGCGAGATTTTAACTAGTTTCAAAATGTTGGTGTCTCTTCATTAATTTCCTTAGGATTTGATTCATAAAATTATAGACTAATTAAGTTTGCGGAGTCATTGGTTAATATAGATATTCAACATGTACAAAGCCAAATTCATAGTGGTTACATCACATATACCTTCCCCATTAAGGATAAAGCTTTGCATTAATTTTTTTTAAGGATTCCCATTGGGATCTCAATCGATAAATATGTGAAAGTATAGTATTGCAATATAAATCATCACAGCAATAAAACAGCAAAAACACAAACCAAGAACAGTAATAATCAACACAAGTAATCTAAATTAATTCACGAATTGATAGATAAATCAACAAATATTATGCAGATAATAAAGTGCAAAGTACAACGACACCAAATATAATGTGAGAAACTTTCCGATATGGAGAACAAAATCATGGAGTAAACTAGATAAAAATCCAGTCTAAGAATAAGCAATTACAAAATTTAATGCATTAAGTCTTTTTGTTCAGAACTCAAGATTCCAGCAATGGGCCTAAAACAAGAAAATTTTTTCTTTGAATTCACCAAAATTGTCTACCTAAAGAATTACCAAATTCTTGAATAGCTTGTCTATCCTATTATGTACTCTCTTAATGAAATAAGAAAAACTCACTTTTACACCAAGCAAAAGCCCATTTTTTTAGAAGGTCTCTTTATATTATTTGGTATTAAACAAATCCCTTGTTCTCGCAAACACTACCAAATTTTTGTTCAATACCAACGAAATTTCACCGATGGAATGGTTCTATAGGTAAATATCAACAGAATACCAACGGAAAGCTGATGAATATAGAAAAAAAATATATGTATACAACTAGTTTGCGATCCCATACAATGCACAAATTAGTTTTAATTATTTAAATATTTGTGTATACATATTCATTTAAAATAGATTAGATTTTAGATAAATATTTTAAATTTTAAAAATGGAATAAATTTTAAATTTTTTTTTTTAAAATGAAGCTATTACATAATATTTTTTTAAAAAATATGATTCATGAATTTTGATCAGCTAATCACATTATATATTTATATAATATATATATATATATATATATATATAGTTTTTTAAAGTTAAGTTAGCATTAGGTGTTTACATCACTTACTCTATAAAAAATGATAATTACTTTCACAGTTTAATATTCAAAATGCATGTTATCTACAAATTCTTCAACTAACTGTCCACTAATTCAATCTTCAATTAACTATCTTGGCATCTTTATCGCCATAATTAAGGATTGATCAATTTCATGTGGCATGTTTCGTAAAATAAAAATCTTTGGGGTTGTTTTAGTTAAAACCAAAAATAAAATTCATGCATTAATGTATGAACATGTTTTCGTGAAAAAATTTGTTGTTTTCTTTTTTTTTTTTAATATACAACATAAGACACGTTCCTTCGTGTGTCCTAACATCAAGTTCTTCTCTATACTTTGGGCTAGCATGGCTGTATCTTAAAGTTGGCTTCTTAGTTTTCTTTATATACTGGGCTTCGATAAATTCAAATTTCTAAAAGGCTCCTAAATTATTCCTTATTGTCGTCCACATGTACTAGTAAGGCACTCCAATCTTCGCCATCACAAGCTACAAACAAAAAAGGTTCAATTTAACCAGGAGTATTTCGCTAGCATAGTAGAGGTATTACTTTACAAGAGTTAGGTACTTTATAAGAGTTAGGTACTTTACTTTCTCCTAAAAAGGACAGAGCTTGGGTAAAAAGCTCATGAATGATCATGCAAGTAATGTGTGTGTAAAGGAACAAATGTTTACTATTATTGTGTTTTCTTTTCTTAAGACACAATCAAATGAATACTTTTAGGCAAAACTCAACATAACCTAGGACTAATAATTGGCTTGACTCTCTAATGGTCTCCATTAGAGTCTCCAAACTATCACAATGTCTAAATTGTAGGAACCAATTCACTAGACATAAAACAAAAGAGTCACCACTAACCATTCTTCCTAGGTGTGATTGGTCACCTTTTCAAAACTACGGACAAGAAATTGGTTTATGTTCAAAGATAGGGTTCGAGAGTACAGTTACATACACAAAAGGTGTTAGGCATCCCCATAATGACAATCTTAGATGGTATCAACCTAGTGTAGACACCTAATTTTGTCCGAACAATTTTTTTTGTGTTTTTTGTTATGTTTTTTTTATATATAAAAAAAAATAAAAATAGAGATAAATAAAAGAAACAAACCATAAAATAAAAGAGAGTTGACTTCAATGATTTGTTGCCATAAGAAAGATAATAATAATAAAGGAAATAATCAAAGTGAAATAAAATCTAAAAATAAATTACCAAAAATAAAATAATGAAAAGGAAATAAATAAAAAAAGATGGAAAGGTCAAATGAAAATAAATGAAGAAAATCCCATGATTATGGGATGAATAAACTCATTGATTCATTTTCCAAAAGGAGATACAAAAAATATGTATATAAACAAGGGGGAATAGAGGCAAAAAAAAAAAAAGAAAAAGAGGAGGAGAACACACAGAAAACCCTAGAGAAAAAAAAACCTAGCAAAACCCTAGAAGAAAACCTAGAGAGAAAAAACTTAGGAAAAACGTAGAGGAGAAAACCCTAGAAGAAAGGAAGAAAGAAAAAAAAAAAGAGACCTAGCATCACCACTTACACAGCCAAAAACTTCGACCACCACTGTCCAAGCTTGTACCCACCATAGTTCACCACCAAGCCATTATCGATTTGCTGGTTTCGGTCCCTACATTACTGCCGCATCATTCTCTCTGCATGAGTGACGTTGAGTTGCTGCTTGTCTTGAGTTGATCAGAGTTGATCAACACCACTGTCAGCAAACATCATCGTCACACTAATTCCCCTTGCCCGCTGTCAGTTTAGATTTGTTTTGCCTGCACCTCTGCGCTGTTTTTGATCACCTTTTGGCTCTCAACAGCTGCCACCTCGCAAGACCAAACCGACCCTCTCAACACCTCCAAAGCCCGTGCCCTTCACAGCACTGCTACTGGCTCTGCTCATTGTTGCACCAATCACGAATCACTGCCAACACCCCTTACTTCTGCAGCTGCCCAGTCTTACATATCGCTGCCTCTCTTTCTGTGTCTAGCCTCTACACCACGTTGTCCATTGCACCAACAATATTGAACCAAGGATCGTCGTCGTTGGTCTACTGCATGAACGAGTTGCACTACAGCTCATGAGTTGCCCCACCGTTCTGCGTGAACCAAAACTGTTGTCCGTTCCTATCATCATCACCCAGGGTTGCTGTCCTCATTGCACCTCTCGCAGACATCCCTATAGGCTATATTGTCTCCTTGCCGAGCCTGCATCATCATCATCCCTGCCTGACGCCGACGCCGCACCAGCTGCTCTCCTACGGTGTTGCAACGAACCACCTTTCTTCATCAAAGCTGCCTCTACCCACTGCCAGGGAGTTTGCACGTGAAGCCGCTGTGTTGTTGAGGAGCAGTAGTTAAAACAGCAAAAGAAGATAAGAAAGAAACGTGGGAGAATAAGGAAGGAAGGATTGGAAAAGAGAAAGTACGTGAAACAGGTGGTAAGTAAAACTGTAGTTGCTAATAGTTTAATAATAACATGCATTTGAAGTTATTTTTGTATTCCTTTTGTAATGCTTTGCCTTCAATTCCTGTGTCTTTTAGTCCTTTAATATTTTATTGAGTAATCATGGTGTTTAGGAATATAAATATAATTTAATTAATTCACATAATTTGACAAATTTATTCATTTTAGTTATTATTATTTTTTATTAATTTATATGCTATTCCTTTTAGAATTAGACTTATTAATAGAAATCTAGTTGTAGGTTAGAAGATTAAAATTACATAAGATTTTTTTTTTTTGCAAAAATATAATAAATATAATAATGAATAAATATAAAAACCAAAAAAATAATAAGAATACGTTAATATTGGCCGATATCAGGAGAATTACGCTTAAGTGATTTTCTTGAACATTTCTAGGTAAGAAAATTCTATCTAAGGCCTCACCAGCTCAATGGAAGGTCTAAATAGAGTTTTCAATAATAAATAATTTATATTCATTTTAAAAAAATAAATTTATTATAAAATTACAATAAACACGATTAGTTACAAAAAAGGATATTAATAGTAGTAAATAATAAAACAAGGAAGGAAATGAATAAAGTGACCAAAGCAAGATATTAAAATAATAAAAGTGAATATAATTACTTTGATGATGAAATATCAAGATGATTACGCTTAAGTAATTTTCTTGAAAATTTCTAGGTAAGGAAATTCTATTCAAGGCCTCACCAGCTTAATGGAGGGTCTAAATAGGATTTTTGATAATAAATAGTTTGTTTTCATTTTTAAATATATATATAATAAATTAGGTTTATTACAAAATAACAATAAAAATAATTAGTTATAAAATTAGAAAAGACATCAATGATTGGTAATAATATAATAAAAATAGCAAATAATAAAATAAGGGAGGAAATAAAAAAAAATAACTAGAATTAGATATTAAATAATGAATATGAATATGAATTACTCCAATGATGAAATATCAAGAGAATTATGCTTAAATGATTTTCTTGAACATTTCTAGGTTAAAAAATTTTCTCAAGGCCTCACCAGCTTAATGGATGGTCTAAAAAGGTTTTCGATAACAAGTGATTTATATTCAGTTTAAAAATAAAATAAGATGTATTAAAAATTAAAATTAAAATAATTAATTACAAAGATAAAATAATAAATATAAAGAAATATTAATAATTCAATAACAATAATAAATAATAAATAATAATAATGATAATAAATGATAAAATAGGATGATAATGGTTAATAATAATTATTGAGATTGAGTATTGATTATTTCGATGATAAGATTCCCCAAGAGATTACGCTTAAGTAATACTTTGGAAATCTTTAGGTCAAACAATTTCTTTCAAGATCTGACCAGCTTAATGGAAGATCTAAAAAGAATTTTTGAGAAAAATAATTCATATTCATTCTCTAATAAAATAAATTAATAAAATTAAACAATCGAAAACAATAGAAGTAATAAAAATGATAAGATAATAAGAATGAATTAAATAGGAATCGAAATGGAATTTTTCATAAAACATTAAAATGAATCTGACGACGGAGCCTCTTCGAGCAAGTCACATAGTACTACTTGAATACTCTTGAGGTGAGGAGAATTTTTTAAGCTATCCCACCAGCTTAATGGAGGATGCTTAGAAATATTTTCCAATATTAAATTATTGAACTTAAGATTAACTAAGGCAAATTTAAGATAACCTAAAGCTAGTTGGTACCATTTTAGGATGGGCGTTGCGAGGGTGCTAATCCTTCCTCACACGTAACCGTACTCCCGAACCCTAAATTTGAGATGTAGACCAGTCTTATCCATAGTTTGAATAGGTGACCAATCACACCTAGGTAGAATGGTTGGTGGCGACTCCATAGATTTTGTGTCTAGCTATTAGGTTTTATCCAAAACTTAATACGTTACGACAGTTTGGCGACTCCACTGGGGATTTTAGAGAGTCAAGCCAACGATTGATTTTAGGTTATTTTAAGTTTGCCTTAGGTATGTTAATTTTGATAAAATAATAAGACATTAATAACTACATGTTTCTTCGACACACACTTCATGTGCATGTGCATGCATTAGCCCTCTACCCAGGCTCTATCCCTTTAGGAGGAAGTAAAGTAACTACGCTCTCGTGAGGTAATACCTCCGCAATGGCTAGCGAAATACTCTCACTCAAATTGAACCTTTCCATTTGTAACCTGTAATGGGTGAGGATTGGGTGCCTTACTAGTCTTGTGTGGACGACAGTGAGGAACAATTTGGGAACCTTTAGCCCTTTTGTCTAAAACCATGCATATACTGAAATTAAGAAGACCAACTGTAAGATAGAGCCATATTAACCCATGCTATAGGAAATACCCATTACTTAGGACACATTTTTTATCAAGTTTATACATGAGACACTAAGAGGGTACCATGAGTTCACCAAAACATTTCCATGCATCATTCATCCATTATTGTTACATGACAACTTTTTACCATGCCATTCCATACATACGCATGTAGCATCATCTCGTTTTGTTCATCTTCAATCATTGTTTTAAACAAAACATTTTCAAAATTTTTCAAGCATCATCACATGTGAAATGATAAATTCTTAATTGTGGCAATAAAAGATTCGAAGATAGCTCGACCAAAGGTTCATTCACACAACACTCGTTATCAAGCTAAGATCATGGAAGAAGAATCAAGCATGCGCATGGAGAAGATGGAAAAAGCTCAAGAGGAAATGAGGGGGCAATTGGCCCAAATTACAGAGCTGTTGAAAAATCTAAGCAAGGGTAAAGGAGTTGTAGAAGAAGTTGCAGTCCAAGAAGGGGTTCAACAACGCAGCATGGAAGACCCTGTCTATCCTCCTGGATTTGGTCCATTTCCAAGTCAAACATCCCAAGAAGGAAGATATCCACCTGCTTACACTGCTATACCCCAAATGTCTGGACAAGCTCAATTCCAAGGACCCGCCTATCCTTCCCAAGGCGCAAAATCTACTGATCCCATTGAGGTGCCCGACTTAGATGACCCAAGGGAAATTGAGAAGTTGAAAGCCAAACAAGCAGAAGAGAAAGATGAGGCGAAGTCGCAACAAAAGATTAATATGTTAGAGGAAAGGATTCGAGCTATTGAAGGCTTAGACTTTTATGGTTCCATGGATGCTATTGGGTTATGTTTGGTGTCAGACTTGGTTATTCCACCTAAGTTTAAAGCACCAGAGTTTGAGAAGTACAATGGAACTTCCTGCCCTAGGTCTCATCTTATTACGTATTGTCGGAAGATGGCTGCTTTCGCTCAAGATGATAAGCTCCTTATTCACATTTTTCAAGAAAGTCTCACTGGATCTGCTGCCAAGTGGTACAATCAATTAGATGGAACTCGAATCATCACTTGGAATGACTTGGCAAGAGCATTTATGGCTCAATATCGACATGTTGCTGATATGGCCCCTGATCGTCTGTCGCTCCAAAGTATGGAAAAGAGGGCTAATGAGAGTTTCAAGCAATATGCCCAAAGGTGGCGTGATATGGCTGCGGAGGTGCAACCTCCACTTTCAGAGAAGGAGCTTACCATTATGTTTGTTAATACTTTGAAGGCTCCATATTACGATAGGATGATCGGTAATGCCACTAAGAATTTTGCTGATATGGTATTGTCTGGTGAGATAATTGAGAATGCAATCAAGAGTGGAAAGATTGAAGCTCCCAACAGTATTGAGAAGAAAGGAGGAGCCAACAAAAAAAGGGAAGAAGAAGTCCATGCTGTCGCATATGGAAGGCAATATGGGGGCTATGTCCCACAACACCCTTATCACATGCCACAACCTTACTATCCTGCTCAGAATCCTTACCATTCTTACCCCAAGGTTAATGTTCAACCTAGTCCCCAGACACCTGCCCCAACTATTCAACCAACTAAGCAGTTCAATAAACAAGAGGGCAATCATAATGCATCATGGCCAAAAAGAGAAAGGACTCCCATTGACCCAATCCCCATGACCTACACTGAGTTATACCCGAAATTGATCAAAGGACAACTCATTGCACCCATTTATGTGGAACCTCTCAAGCCCCCATATCCAAAGTGGTATGATGAGAATGCTCGATGCGAGTATCACTTCGGGAACGTGGGTCACTCTTTGGAGAATTGCACTGCACTAAAGTATAGAGTGCAAGGATTGATAAAAGCTGGTATGTTGAGTTTTGAAGCGAAAGGGGAACCGACTACGAATGCAAACCCATTGCCTAACCACACTAAGGAAGGATGAGTTTTGTGGGGGCATGAAGGATTCGAGCCTGACAATTTTGAAGATCTATAAATTCTAGTTTTGTTTTTGCTTTCTTTTATTTCTTTATGTAATACAAGATAGTTTTTGAAAGTGCTTAAGCCCATAAGCACGAAATAAATTTTATGTATGGGTTAACTTTTATTTATTTCCTTTCCAATAAAGCGACTAGTGTGATGCACTGTCAATTTCTCATTCCATTCATTTTCCATTTCTCAACATACTCACCATATCTCTCATTCACAAGTATCCAAATAATGAACATGATGATAATGATGTCAATAAATCTAGGTTTCAATTTTGAAAGAACTACTACTGTTGATGAATTAATAGTATGTCAATGTTGTGAAAGCAAGAAAATAAAGGAAAGGTTGCTCACCATCCGCACTTGATACGAGAAAGGTGAATCTCTTATAAAAGCTTCTAACAAGTTTGTCATTGTTCAATAAATGATCTTTAAGGAGAGCACTTACATTTGAAATGATAAATGGCCTTCTTTCACTATCCTTCAAGCATGAGTAAAATTATCCTTTGGTTACCCCTTTTGAGCCTATTATATTTTCGTAATATAACCCACCAAGGATCACCCTCCACATTGGGGGCAAGGAAGATGAAATAAAGAAATTTTGGGGGCAAAAAGGAAAGTGTTCATGATGAATCAAGGGGCAAAAAAAAAAAGGGCCCATTTTTGTGAAAAAAAAGAGAAAAAAGGAAAGGGTTTGAATTCAAAAAGAAAACCCAAAAAAAAAAAAAAGGCAAGAAAGGGCAAAATGCCTAAATGTTTTACTTGATAAAGAAAGTGATCCCTTGGTTTATAAACCTTGAAACACATTTTGGGCCTACTATATCCTTTTCTTTCATAAACCCTCACCCGAGCCCACATTACGTGCCTTTAAAAGCCCATTTTGATCAAATGTAAATGCTTGAATGGAAGAATCATGCGTTAAATGAAAACATATTCGTATAATGAGATAATGATCCTTTGAAGGAAGTGGATCAAGTTGAATGAAGAAAACATGAACTTTAGAAGATATCTTGGATCGAAATCAAGAACGCCTATTAGGGGCATGAATTTGGATTGAGCACTGAAGGTTGAAGTTTGTCAAAGCCAATGAAGTCGAAGATGAAGAAGAAAAAAAAAAGAAAAAATATGAAAAAAAAAAGAAAAAAAAAGGAAAAAAGAAAAAAAAGAAAAAGAAAAAGAAAAAGGAGGATTCAAATTGAAAACTCGAAAAGGGCAGTTTGAACCAGTTAAGGGGGGTACCTAAGTTGAAAACCGAAAAAAGGCGACTTAGGAAAATATCAACATCAAAAAGTTTTGATACGAGGGCAAGATTGGCAGACACTACATGAAAGAACATATCAACCTAAGAGTGGGCTTTTGGAAAAGAATTTTAGATTGACTTGATTGAAATTGTCAGAATGTTCATTAAATGGATACTAAAAACCTTATTCCAAACAGATTGTCCCATTGGTTTTTCTGGATTTCATGTTCCTTTTCTAAGAATGAATATCTATACCTCTCATGATCATTTATTCCACCCCTATAATAAATTGAGAAGATTTATGAGTGCATTACATTGGTGGTCAAGTTGAAAGGAAAATAAATAAATGTTGGTAACCTTTTTTGGGTAAGTTTTTGAAAAAAAATATATTCTTTTGAGAAATCTTGCATTACTAAGAGAGAGAAAGAAACAAAAGTGAATATATAAATCTGAAAACATGATGCCTAGTCTTCAGGCATAATTGGACTAGGACTCAATAGAAGATGAGATGAGAAAGGAAGATAAAGGATTTAAACAAGGAGAATTCAATAGACAGAATGGACTTGAGAAAGACAAGATGAGCTTGAGAATCTTATTACCACAATTGAGAATGCATTTGCATACATTCATGGAATAATTAAGGGGGCATGACATTGACATGTGCATAACATTCCTAGCATCTATGGTATTCATGGCATTCATTATATCCATGACATGCATTACTGCATTCTGACATTGAAATATTTAAGACATCGAGATAAGAAATTCTGAATAATGAAAAATTTTGAAGAAATGAGAAAGTGTAAGAATACAATGTAGAGGATAAAAATATAAGAGATGGTAATTTGAAAAATGATGAGAAGATGATGAGAAAGATACTTTTTTGAAAAACCTTATATGAGATGGAAGCCCAATATTGTTGGCATCAAAATGAAAGTTAAGCCCAGTCAAACCCATGTTAACTGGCATTCTGAAATGAAATTTTTATGTACAAAGTTTCATTGCCTCTGATGAGAGGAGCACAAGATTATTTTTCAAAAGTTCCAATGCCTCTGGTGAGAGGAGCACAAGATTATTTTTCAAAGTTCCAATGCCTCTGATGAGAGGAGCACGAGGTTATTTTTCAAAAGTCTCAATGCCTCTGGTGAGAGGAGCACAAGATTATTTTTCAAATTTCCAATGCCTCTGGTGAGAGGAGCACAAGATTATTTTTCAAAGTTCCAATGCCTCTGATGAGAGGAGCACGAGGTTATTTTTCAAAAGTCTCAATGCCTCTGGTGAGAGGAGCACAAGATTATTTTTCAAATTTCCAATGCCTCTAATGAGAGGAGCCCAAGATTATTTTTCAAAGTTCCAATGCCTCTGATGAGAGGAGTTCTTTGTGTTTCAGAAGTTTCAAAGCCTCTGTCGAGAGGAGCTTTTATTCCATGATCATGCTTGCATTCCTCAATCTTATGATAGGAGAGACTAGGAATTTCACTTTGCATTCCTTAATCTTATGATAGAAAAGATTTGGAAAATTCATGTTTGCATTCCTCAGTCTTATGATAGGAGAGACTAGGAATTTCACTTTGCATTCCTTAATCTTATGATAGAAAAGATTTGGAAAATTCATGTTTGCATTCCTTAGTCTTATGATAGGAGAGACTAAAAAAGGAATTTCACTTTGCATTCCTGAACCTTATGATAGAAGAGGCTAGGAAATATCACATTCTACAAAAAAAAAAAAAAATTTTAGGTCTTGCATTCGGACAAAATGGTTGTCTATGTCTTTGCACCATTACTGTTTCACAGCAAAGCGCAAAGAGGGGCAGCTGTAGACACCTAATTTTGTCCGAACAATTTTTTTTGTGTTTTTTGTTATGTTTTTTTTTATATATAAAAAAAAATAAAAATAGAAATAAATAAAAGAAACAAACCATAAAATAAAAGAGAGTTGACTTCAATGATTTGTTGCCATAAGAAAGATAATAATAATAAAGGAAATAATCAAAGTGAAATAAAATCTAAAAATAAATTACCAAAAATAAAATAATGAAAAGGAAATAAATAAAAAAAGATGGAAAGGTCAAATGAAAATAAATGAAGAAAATCCCATGATTATGGGATGAATAAACTCATTGATTCATTTTCCAAAAGGAGATACAAAAAATATGTATATAAACAAGGGGGAATAGAGGAAAAAAAAAAAGAAAAAGAGGAGGAGAACACACAGAAAACCCTAGAGAAAAAAAAACCTAGCAAAACCCTAGAAGAAAACCTAGAGAGAAAAAACTTAGGAAAAACGTAGAGGAGAAAACCCTAGAAGAAAGGAAGAAAGAAAAAAAAAAGAGATCTAGCATCACCACTTACACAGCCAAAAACTTCGACCACCACTGTCCAAGCTTGTACCCACCATAGTTCACCACCAAGCCATTATCGATTTGCTGGTTTCGGTCCCTACATTACTGCCGCATCATTCTCTCTGCATGAGTGACGTTGAGTTGCTGCTTGTCTTGAGTTGATCAGAGTTGATCAACACCACTGTCAGCAAACATCATCGTCACACTAATTCCCCTTGCCCGCTGTCAGTTTAGATTTGTTTTGCCTGCACCTCTGCGCTGTTTTTGATCACCTTTTGGCTCTCAACAGCTGCCACCTCGCAAGACCAAACCGACCCTCTCAACACCTCCAAAGCCCGTGCCCTTCACAGCACTGCTACTGGCTCTGCTCATTGTTGCACCAATCACGAATCACTGCCAACACCCCTTACTTCTGCAGCTGCCCAGTCTTACATATCGCTGCCTCTCTTTCTGTGTCTAGCCTCTACACCACGTTGTCCATTGCACCAACATTATTGAACCAAGGATCGTCGTCGTTGGTCTACTGCATGAACGAGTTGCACTACAGCTCATGAGTTGCCCCACCGTTCTGCGTGAACCAAAACTGTTGTCCGTTCCTATCATCATCACCCAGGGTTGCTGTCCTCATTGCACCTCTCGCAGACATCCCTATAGGCTATATTGTCTCCTTGCCGAGCTTGCATCATCATCATCCCTGCCTGACGCCGACGCCGCACCAGCTGCTCTCCTACGGTGTTGCAACGAACCACCTTTCTTCATCAAAGCTGCCTCTACCCACTGCCAGGGAGTTTGCACGTGAAGCCGCTGTGTTGTTGAGGAGCAGTAGTTAAAACAGCAAAAGAAGATAAGAAAGAAACGTGGGAGAATAAGGAAGGAAGGATTGGAAAAGAGAAAGTACGTGAAACAGGTGGTAAGTAAAACTGTAGTTGCTAATAGTTTAATAATAACATGCATTTGAAGTTATTTTTGTATTCCTTTTGTAATGCTTTGCCTTCAATTCCTGTGTCTTTTAGTCCTTTAATATTTTATTGAGTAATCATGGTGTTTAGGAATATAAATATAATTTAATTAATTCACATAATTTGACAAATTTATTCATTTTAGTTATTATTATGTTTTTATTAATTTATATGCTATTCCTTTTAGAATTAGACTTATTAATAGAAATCTAGTTGTAGGTTAGAAGATTAAAATTACATAAGATTTTTTTTTTTGCAAAAATATAATAAATATAATAATGAATAAATATAAAAACCAAAAAAATAATAAGAATACGTTAATATTGGCCGATATCAGGAGAATTACGCTTAAGTGATTTTCTTGAACATTTCTAGGTAAGAAAATTCTATCTAAGGCCTCACCAGCTCAATGGAAGGTCTAAATAGAGTTTTCAATAATAAATAATTTATATTCATTTTAAAAAAATAAATTTATTATAAAATTACAATAAACACGATTAGTTACAAAAAAGGATATTAATAGTAGTAAAGAATAAAACAAGGAAGGAAATGAATAAAGTGACCAAAGCAAGATATTAAAATAATAAAAGTGAATATAATTACTCTGATGATGAAATATCAAGATGATTACGCTTAAGTAATTTTCTTGAAAATTTCTAGGTAAGGAAATTCTATTCAAGGCCTCACCAGCTTAATGGAGGGTCTAAATAGGATTTTTGATAATAAATAGTTTGTTTTCATTTTTAAATATATATATAATAAATTAGGTTTATTACAAAATAACAATAAAAATAATTAGTTATAAAATTAGAAAAGATATCAATGATTGGTAATAATATAATAAAAATAGCAAATAATAAAATAAGGGAGGAAATAAAAAAAAATAACTAGAATTAGATATTAAATAATGAATATGAATATGAATTACTCCAATGATGAAATATCAAGAGAATTATGCTTAAATGATTTTCTTGAACATTTCTAGGTTAAAAAATTCTCTCAAGGCCTCACCAGCTTAATGGATGGTCTAAAAAGGTTTTCGATAACAAGTGATTTATATTCAGTTTAAAAATAAAATAAGATGTATTAAAAATTAAAATTAAAATAATTAATTACAAAGATAAAATAATAAATATAAAGAAATATTAATAATTCAATAACAATAATAAAAATAATAAATAATAATAATGATAATAAATGATAAAATAGGATGATAATGGTTAATAATAATTATTGAGATTGAGTATTGATTATTTCGATGATAAGATTCCCCAAGAGATTACGCTTAAGTAATACTTTGGAAATCTTTAGGTCAAACAATTTCTTTCAAGATCTGACCAGCTTAATGGAAGATCTAAAAAGAATTTTTGAGAAAAATAATTCATATTCATTCTCTAATAAAATAAATTAATAAAATTAAACAATCGAAAACAATAGAAGTAATAAAAATGATAAGATAATAAGAATGAATTAAATAGGAATCGAAATGGAATTTTTCATAAAACATTAAAATGAATCTGACGACGGAGCCTCTTCGAGCAAGTCACATAGTACTACTTGAATACTCTTGAGGTGAGGAGAATTTTTTAAGCTATCCCACCAGCTTAATGGAGGATGCTTAGAAATATTTTCCAATATTAAATTATTGAACTTAAGATTAACTAAGGCAAATTTAAGATAACCTAAAGCTAGTTGGTACCATTTTAGGATGGGCGTTGCGAGGGTGCTAATCCTTCCTCACACGTAACCGTACTCCCGAACCCTAAATTTGAGATGTAGACCAGTCTTATCCATAGTTTGAATAGGTGACCAATCACACCTAGGTAGAATGGTTGGTGGCGACTCCATAGATTTTGTGTCTAGCTATTAGGTTTTATCCAAAACTTAATACGTTACGACACCTAGTCTTAAGTCATCCTAAATTTTCCTTTTGTTTATATTAATTTCAATAATTAAAGATTGGAAAATATTTCTAAGTATCCTCTATTATGCTGGTGAGACCACTTAGAAATTTTTTCTCACCTCAAGAGTCTTCAAATAGTATCATATATACAGCTTTCTTGATGAGACTCCATCGTCGAATTCTTTAAGTATTTTATGAAATTTTAGTTTCTAGACTAACTTTATCCAATTCATATTTTTATTATCTTAGCTATCTATTGTCATATTTTATTATTTTTATTATCTGAATTCGTCTCTCATCTTTTTGCTCTTGCTTTAAGATCTTAGAATTCCGCTTTATGTGACCAAGTTTGCCGCAATGATAGCACTTCACCTTATCTTTAGACATATATATGTTAGACTTATAGTGACCTCTAGAATCTTGACCTTTGCTTTTAGTTTTGCTCTTGTTCTCTATGAAAAAAGCTTTATTCTTAGAGTTTGTTTCATTTCACTTTGCTTCTTTATTAAACATATTGTTTTTACCATCTTTAAGGTTATTGTGTTGTTAGAAGTTGAAGTAAGAACAATCAAACCAATGTATCCCAACTGTCTAATAATAAGCCCAATAAGAGTAAGCAATCGACCTAATCGGTCGGTTTCGATCCATAAAAATCGAAAACTGAAAAAAAACCGATCCCCTAAGCACTAAACCCAAACCGAACCGAATTATACTTACAAACCAAACCGAATTGATTCAATCGGCTCGTTTTTTCAATGTTAAAACCGAATTTAAAGCTTTGGTAAATAAATATATAAAAGTATATAATATAAATTTGTTTTGTAAATATCTCCTACAAAATTCACAACATGTTACTCAAATAAATGCATAAAACTTCACAAAACAAAGATAAATAACCAATATTATTCATAAATTTACTAACTTAAAAACATAAAATTAAAGAAAATAAACAAATATAAACAACCAACACATTACACAATAAATACAAATAGTCCAAATACACAACCAAATACATAAAGTTTCACAATCACAACATTATCCATAATAGTCCAAATTACACAATGAAATAAAGACATAAAGGTCTACAATAATTGTTCATAATGGTCCAAATTAGCACAACCAACTTAAAGAAAATAACCAACAATAAATCCAAATAGTCCAAACCAAATAAAAAAAGACAAAGTTTTACGAGAAAACAAAGCCAAATAGACCATATTCTTCATAGTAGACCTCTCCTACTCCAATCTCATAACTTTGGTGCATATTCTCCATTAGTCTCTTCCCTAAGACCATAACACATTAAAGAGAGCAACATTATTAGTCACAATTTACAATAGAATAAATTAATATCATATGCTCCAAAATGCAAATATTTATAATAATAATAGAATTACCTCAAATGATCCATCCATCATCCATGCACCTTTGCTTGCATTGATCTAATATGGGATCCAATGTAATTTTTGACAAATCTAAAATATATAAACAAAAATAAGAAAAGTAAGCTTCATATAAAGAACTAAAAGAAATAAAAAATAATACTACAGAAAATGAAGTATTATTACCTTTATCAATTTTGTCAAAGCTCTACTAAGTCATCCTCAAGAGAGTGATCATAAAGAGAAGATCCTCGTAGCCAATCTTGAGCACAAATAAGGGCCTGCACAATCTTAGGAGTTAAAGAACTCCTATATGCATCAAGCACACGACCACCAGTACTAAAAGCAGATTCAGAAGCAACTGTGGATATGGGAATGGCAAAAACATCACGAGCAAGATTAGAAAGGATAGGAAACCTATGACTATTGAGTTTCCACCAAGACAAAACATCAAAGTCATCATCATCATCATCTTCAGGATCCTCACTCAAATATTTAGCCAATTCTGACTTATGCTCTTCTTTGCAATGCTCAATCCTAAACCTCTTATACTCAAACTTAACACTTGGCTTCTTTTTTTGCATACCAATCCCATCGGTGGCTTGTGTAATTTGGCTCACTTGACTACTTTCACCAACAACATCAGATTGAGGTCGTAACATCATTTTATACTCATTGAACAATTCATCTAATGCTTGTTCTACTTTCTCAATCATCAACAAAGCTTCTTCAGTAGAATACATTTTCATAAAACAATAATCCACAAAAGCAAGCTTTTTTGAAGGATCAAGAACAAAAGCAACATAGATCAACATATTCATTTTCTCTATATTTCACCAATATTTATCATATTTATCCTTAATTCTCCTTGCCATTGCATTCAACTCAACATCAGAACTTTTTTGCCAATCTTTCAAAGTAGAATAATCATCACAAATATTATCAAGAAAGGTATTATAGGTGACATACAAAGAACCTAAAACTTTAACAGTGAGATTATAAAATTGTTGCAAGAAGAGGTCTAACCTCCTAACATTTACCCAATCATGTTGTTCAGGAACACCATCTCTCGACCAAAGCTCACTTCTATAACTAGAATCACTATCATCATATGCATCAAAGGCCCTTTCAAACTTTTGGACTGCATCTAACATCAAGTAGGTGGAATTCCATCTAGTGCTAACATCTAAACACAACAAACTCTTGCTTTGAATGCGTTCATTGGCAACACACTCTTTGAATTTACTTAACCTAGCAGGTGATTGTCTTACATATCTTACTGCCCCTCTAACACAAGCAATTGATTCATTCATTTCCTTCAATCCATCACTGACAATAAGATTAACAATATGTGTCATGCATCTCAAATGAAGATATTTTTCACCTAGAATACTAGTTCCTAAATTGTTAAATTTTTTCTTCAAGTATGAAATTGCACCATCATTGGAATTAGCATTATCAACTGTAACTGTGAAAACCTTATCAATCCCCCTATCACGCAAACATTTATCAATCGCTTTACCAATAGCTTCACCTTTGTGACTAGAAATAGGACAAAAATTTAAAATCTTTTTGTTCAATGTCCAATTATTGTCTATAAAGTGAGCTGTGAGACACATATAATTAATTCTTTATAATGAGGTCCATGTGTCAGTAGTAAGAGATATTCTTGTACAAGATGATTTCAAGAATTGCTTTAGCTCAACCTTTTTATCAACATAAGTTTGAAAGCAATCCTAGCAACAGTCCATCGTGATGGCATGTGAAATCTAGGACATGCAAGTGACATGCAATGCTTAAATCCTTTCCCTTCCACAAACTTAAAAGGCAATTCATCTAAAATAATCATCTCAGCTACACCTTTCCTAATGACATCTTGGTTAAATTTTCATGTGCCTACTCCTCTCGTTGACAACACTATTTCTGTTTGAGTATCATTATCAGTATTAACAGCATGAGGAAACTTATTGCAAGAACTCATATGACCTTCTAATGCAGTGGTGTCATTTCTTTTACTATCAGCATAATAATCTATACCGCAATAATTACATCTAGCCTTATTTTCACCTTTCTCATTCACAAATTTAGTGAAGTGTTCCCATACCTCAGACCGTGGCCTATTTGCTCTCTTCTTCTTCACCTTAGATTTAGAAGTTGAAGCTGCACTTCTTGTTGTTTCATCATGTGAAGAGGGTTGAGAGGGTTGCTGATTTGGTGGAGTAGTATTTAGGATAGAACCTAAATTCTCAGGCATAAAATTGACATCCATTTCATTAGACATCTTTAAAAAAAATAAAAAAACAAAAACCAAATTAGTATATAAGGAACAAATTTCAATTCATTATGCAGATCTTATATTGAGCATAGATTCTTATATTGTATAATTAACTATGCATTGCATGCCTAATAGTACTGAAGTTTGATAGTACTGTATTTTGTCATAAATAGATTATAAGTTGTGTTTTGTATCTTGTGAACTTTTAAAATGGACCTTATTGATCTTTGATCTTGTAATTTGTGTGGTAAAATTTTAATAATGAACAGTTTTTAGTTTTATTAAGCTCAATATCTCAATTTTCCAATCCAAACGTAAAGTTCAAAGCACTAAATTCAGCTTAAAACAATACAACATGCATGCAACTTTAAACCAAGGAAGCCAATAAAGTATACAAGAGTTTAACAACTTTAAACCAAGATAGCAATGTAACAAGAAAAAAAACCCATTGAGACAGCAATGTAACGAAAAAAACCCATTATAGTGTCTATTACTATAATGGAAGCAGCAGATAGCAAACCCATGACAGCAATGTAACAAAAAAAAAAAGAGAATAACTATTGTTAGAAACAACCATGTCATGAATTAACAATGGAGAGAGTATGGTGTCATTATCGATTCAACATCAGTACTAAATCTTTAATTGCATCTCTTTCCACTACTATTGTTAAGGGGAGCTACTGGAGAAGAAGTTTTAATTATATAAATACAAAGATATTTGGATAAGATTACATTAGAAGTTATTGCGGATTGGAGGATAAAAGATAGTTGGGCTTGGACGCTGCACAACCCAAACAAAGCCCCCTGTCTAGATCGAAGAAAACTAGAACTCGGTACGAAAATTCCATCAGAGGTTTTTTGGAGGTCTACATGGCTCTCAGCTCCATTTTCTTATTCTCTGCTGGATATTAGGTTCTCTTCTCGAGGGGCTGATTTTTTCACAACAAGAGGAAAGTGAGACTTGAATTTGAATTCCTATGTTTCATTTTCTTTGTAAAACTAGTTTTCTTCATGTGAGGCAAACTATCATTGCCTCTCGAAGTTACAAACTTTTATACAATCTTCAGAATGTAACGAAAAAAAAACCCTTGACACTTGATAGCAAGAATGGCCAACAAACGTTACAAACCCATTGAGACAAAATCTCAAACATAATGGAAGCAAGCAAATAGTGTTTATAATTATACCTGTGAAGTGTGAAGTGTGGATTATGGCTGGATCTGTTGACTGTTGTTGAGCCACAAAGAGTATGAGGGTGAGATGAGGTTCGGTCCAATGGGACAATCTAATGAGAGTGTGAGACGCGAGGCGAGCTGTTGGGAAGTGGGAAGGTTGTAGCCGGAAGGGAGGTCGGAGGCGGGGTGGAGCAATTGATCTGTGTAGTGATCGGTGGGGGTCGGTCTATCTCTGTCGACTCTTGGTCAGAGGAGCAAAGTAGATCACGCTGTGAAGAGTGAGTGAGTCAGTGATTGCCTGTGAGGCCGGCGGTGAGAGCCCGAGAGGAAGCCGACGAATCGATCGACGGTGAAGGCTAAAGGGGCTTTTCATTTGAGATTAGAGGCTAAGGGTTTTTTTTTTATCGGGAGTGAAAGTGAGAGTGAGTAGTGACTGACTGAGGGGTCGCCTGGGTTGGGTCAGTTAAGTGAGACTGAAATCAGTTTTTCTGTCGGTTCGACTTAAGATTTATATAAACCGACAACCGATCGATTTAACCAATATAACCAAATTTTAAAACTGATTAAACCGAAACCCGTATAAACCAAATCGAACAAGCCGAAAACTGAACGGTTTGGTCGGTTTTTTCGATTACAAAATATTTTGCTCACCCCTAGAGCCCAAAACAAACAATGTCCTCATCTTATCATCAATATGTAATTTCATAATAATCATCTGATTAAATGGATCATAAAAGTCACTCAACTATTGGCGATAAATCGTCTTTCCTTATACTATATAGTAGTAAGCTTCTTAATGAGCATAACTTTAGGGTAGTCTTGCTCTCATACAATGATGTTAATATTTCCCAAACACTGTTTGCACTCATCTCCAACGCTATGTGATGAAAGACACTGATACTAATCCATCATTTAATAGTGCTCAAAGTATTTCTATCTACATTTCATATAAGTCGGTTTAGCAAAATCACCCAATCTCAACTCCTATAAATCCTTACAATATAGATGATTTTTAATCATTGTCTTCCAAATTGCGTAATTTGAAGCTATCAATTTTATCATAGACCTTGTATAAATTACCATGATCCTAAAATAGTAACCTTGCTCTAATACTAATTTTTTAGGTCTTAAGCGACAAACATATAGAAGCATAACATCGGAATATATAAATCCCCACAACAATAACCAGCAAAAACACAAAGTCAATGATGATGATGATGATGATAACCAACACAAGTAAGCTAAATCAATCCACCAATTATGAATATTAGGCAGGCAATAAACACAAAGTAAAAAGACATCAAATATAACGTGAAAAACTCTTTAATGTGGAGAGTATAAACTGCGAAGCAAATTTGATAAAATCCACTATAAATAAGCAATTACAGAATTTAATACCCTAAGTCTTTTGTCAAATGCTCAATGTTCCAACAATTGATCTAAAATAATAAAGTTATCTCTTTGGATTCACCAAGATCATCTATCCAAAAAATATCCTAATTTTTGAATAGTTTATCTCTCCTGTTGCTCTCTCAACGGAACAAGTAAAAGCCCTCTCAGCAAAAGCCCTCTCTTTCTCTTGTCTTTTCAAGAAGCTCTTTCTCTATATTCTTTTATTGCTATATGAGGTTGTACATAGAGGAAGGAACAATCCCCTTTCCATGAAGAGTAATCGTAGCCTATCAAGAATTTATGGCTTTGAATCATGGCCATTCAAACCAAGTAAGGAGAATAGAGACTTCTGTGGCTTTTAAATATGGGGCTAGGCCACTCCCGTGTCTCACTCCTACAATTCCAGCATAAGATTTGAAAACAAAATTTTAAAAAATTTAATTTCAAGTAATATTTGTCACTTTATCTAAAAATTAAAAATTAAGATAGCCAAAACTTTTCATTCTTAAATTTACTTATAGATACAAAAAATTAAATGTAAATTACAAAATTGTTTTCGTTTAAGTTTTCCCAAACTGTTAATTTTTTAGGTTTTTAGTTTATTTATTTATTTTTTCTTGTTTCCTTCTTATTTAACATTTTACTTCTTTTCTCTCTCTAAACCTAAAAAATATCTATTTTCACATTGTAAATCCATAAAACGCTACCACCCCAAAAAACCAAAAAACCTCTAGGCAGCAAGTAATAGAAAGCATTAAGACACACAAGAAAAAGAACTAATAAAACCTAAAAAAGAAAAAAAGAAAAATAGCCAAGAAAAATTTTTTTTTTTTCGTTTTGGGGCTCTTGGTATGGTTTTTGGGCTTGAACTTGGAGGGGATGTCAGCTATGAAAAGTAGAACAAGCATATTGGAAAAAATTTTGGTTTTTAAGCAATGGAGGAGGTGTTTTTGTGAAGTTGAGACTCACAAATTTGGTTGTAGATTTAGGAATTTTTGGATTTTTTTAAAAGTAGAATTAGCCTTAGGAGTAGAAAGATATTTAAAAAAAATAGAAGTTTCAATTTATTTTGGAAGCCAAACGCTACCGATGGTAATGACCAGCCACCGACACAAAGGTGACCGTCAAATTTTGAAAATTTTTAAGTTCCATCAATCATGTGGTAATTTTTGGGTTTTAGGGAGGGAAAAAATCTAAAATATTGACGAAGAAGAAGAAGACAAAATGAAATAAAAGAACAGAAAATGGAAACAGTCATGGTTTTGACCATTTGAACAAATAAATGATTAATTGTCAAAATTTAAACATTAAGACCAGATTAATACCACTCCTAACTACAAGATATATTTATGTAAATTATCCAAAAATAAAAATAAAAAAAAGGAGAAAAAGGTCAATCTTATAACTCTAAATAACTTTTCAAGCTAGTAAAGAATTTCTCCTAATAATTTCTGATTTGCATTTAAACAGGGTCAAATTGATGATCTGTTAAAAAAATTTGGCCCATTGGCAAACCATAATTTCACTGGTTATAATTTAATTACATCATGTTTAAGACAATTACACCAACTTATAATTATGATTAGATAAATCATAATAGTCTCCAAGCAACATGTGCACATATGCATTGTCTTCGTCATCTTTATGATAAAAATATCTTTGTTTGACATTTATTTCCGGTCTTATTACATCATTGACACTTTGGTTTTGTGGGGCAATGAGATTATATTAAGTTTTTTTTTTTATAATCTTTGTTGTGACCCAGACTTTATTATATATCATTTATTGTTTAAGATTTTGAGCATTTATGTAACTTAACAACGAGATTTTCATATGAAAATAATAGATTGTCATTTGTAGAACCAGAAGTAGAAAATAAATTTGTTTTATTAGCAAAATAATTGTCAAAGGGAATTGATCGAATCAATAGATAAACAAATCAAATATGTAAATATATTGTATAGGTTCATTTAAATTAGAAAAACAAACTAATGCTACCATGAAAGGATTTTTAGAGATTAAAAAGCTTTATTCAATGTATATAAAATAAAAATTTTTAATATTTAATGGCTTTTTATGTGTTCCATTATTAATGGCATAAATGATATTATGATAATATATAGCAAGAAATGAGGCAAGGAAAGGCTCGCGGTTAATATTTTAAGCCATATTGATAAAAATAATAATGAGCCGTACACAAAATTACTTTAGGATTAAATTAAAAGCTATTCCACCCAAGGGTTGTGACTTAGTTGACAATACAGATTGAGTTTGTGAGAAAAATTCTCGGGTTCGACTCCTACTAAACACATTTTAGAGAGGGGTGAAAAGCCTTAACTGTGACTAAACTCTGAACAGGATTAGTCTCAAACCGTTAAAAGTAATAAAGATACATGTGATCTACACAAAAAAAAAAATTAAAATCTGCTCCACTATTATAAATGCAGATGTGCTAGGAAGTTCAGAATCTGAAAAAAAAAAGACTGTGAATATATAACACAAATTAAAAAAACATTTTTGTGTTTATTCCATCTATTCAGATAAAATTTTAATAAAAAAAGAAAACATTTGTGTGTTTCATTCGAACTATTCATATCTAATTTAAAAAAAAAAGACATATTTGTGTTTTATTCAAACTGTCATAACGTTTCCTAGGTCTAGGTCGCTAGACATTAAACAAATGGAGTCGCCACCAATCTTTTTTTTAACCTAGGTGTGATTGGCCACCTAAATGACTCTAAGGACTGGTTTACATTTTATGTTTTGGGTTCGGGAGTTCATTTACGTGTAGGGAAGGTTATAGCACCCCTACAATGCCCAAAGTTGGTACCATTTTATTGTTTATTGTTTTAACTTAGTCTTAGTTACATGGCCTTTATATTTTATTGTTTAAATATTGAAAATTCTTTTAAGAATCCTCCATCATTCTGGATGAACTCTTAAAAAAATGTTATCACCTCAAGAGTATTCAAGGGGTACCATTCGACTCCCTTGAAGAGGCTCCGTCGTTGAAAGTATTTTAGAATTTTATTATTCCTTAATTTATTTTTATTTAATTATTTTATTACTTTTATTTATTTATTTTAAATATTATTTTATATATATTTTTAATATTTTTAGGATTTTTTATATTTAATATTGAGAATATCTCCTAAATTTTTCATCGTTCTGGATAAACTTAGGAGAACCCTCTCACCTAAGAATTCTTCAAGTGTTACTCATTCGCAATCACCTTGAAGATTCCATCATCGAAATTAATTAATAATTTATATTTTTATTATTATCTTAGCCTTTTACCATTATTATTGTTACATAATTATTTTATAATTATTTTTTATTTTTATTCTATTTTATTATTTAGAGAATACAGTGTCAACCTTTATCTTTTGAAAATACCTTTTAAATCTTCCATCATTCTGGATAAACTTAAAAGGATCCTCTCACCTAGGAATTCCTCAAGTGTTACTCATTCGTAATCGCCTCGAAGATTCCATCATCGGAATTATTATTTTATTATTTATTAATTTTTATTTTTATTTATCTTTATTATTTAATTAGAATATAAATTTTATTATTATGTTATTATCTTTATTATTTATTTATTTATTTTGAAAATACCTTCTAAATTTTCCATCATTCTGGATAAATTTAGAAAGATTCTCTCACCTAAGAATTCCTTGAATATTACTCGTTCGTAATCGCCTCAAGGATTCTATCATCGGAATTATTAATTTACTTTACTTTACTTACAAGACATCTCATTATTTTGACTCGTTAACCTAATTTAATGTATATTAATTAATATATCTAATTCTACATAAAAACTAAATAAATTAGTAAACCAAAATAAATGAATCAAACAATTTCAACAAATTAGCTAGACATAAAAAAAAAATTAAGTCTTGAAAAAACGTGCATGATGATGGAGTACAGGAATGATAAAACACATGTGGACACAAGAATTGTTTCATTTATTCACATACCTTTTTTTGCTGCTCATGATTTCATTCACTTTTTATTCCATTTGCAATTTCCTTCTTTTCTCTCTGTACTTTTCTCCTTCAAGCAAACGCCATTTGCTTCTCGAACCTAAGCCTTAACTTCCTCTATTGCCAACCAACATATTTTCTCCTTCCAGTTGCAGCATCAATGCCCGTGCTCCATCATCACTGTGTTCCACTGCCGTTATTTCCAATGTTCTCACTTCTATGTTTGTACTTATTATGTAATTGTTTTCTCACTCAATCCCTCTGTGTTTCAATCATCCGCTGCTGCTGTTACCGTCGGTCGTTTGCTTGTGATTTTGGATACCAAGAAGCTCCTTGTCGTCACCGGTGCTACTGTCTTGTATATTTTTTATTTGGTTATTTTCTCTTTGAAAATTCCTCCTCCCCTTAAGTTATGGGTTTAACCCCTTTTTATAGTCATAAACTTATTAGAGTCCTAATACAACTAAACTTATTCTATTAATTATCTTTTTTTTTAAATATTTTATCTATTTAATTTTTATGTTAATCCTAATCTAATTCTATCAATTTTAATATTAATTATCCTAAAAAATCTAATTATCTTATCCTAAAAATATTTTAATTTATAATTATCTAATAAATCCTAACCTATATTACTATTTATCTTATATTAATAAAATTATCCTAATCTATTAAATATTTCTAATTTAAATAATCCTAATAATGTTAATCCTAATTTTTCTAGATGTTAATTCAAAATATCAATTCAAAATTTACAAATTATTAGTTTTTTACAAAAATACAACCCGGACAAAATGAGGTGTCTACACAAACCATTTATGTTAAATGAAAAAAAATTGTGTTTTATTCAAACTATTCATATAATAGTAGTTTCAGGAAAAAAAATCTAATTCATAAAAAGATGGTTTCTTAACTTTCTTTGTCAGATTTTAAACCCACTGATATCTGGAAAGGGAAATATTTTTTGAATGCTTTTTCTCTGTCAAAATAAACAGCTATTTATTAATCTCGAGTTTACAACAAAATTATACCCAAAAAGCTCAATTATTAGTTTAATTTGTACCATATTACTTTAATTATGCTGACATAATTGTTGAGGTTTAATTTGCCACTTTGTTACTAGTTATCGCTAGTTGCGTAGGCCCTTTATCAATCTACGTTACTACCAAATATTACGTACTTATTAATTGATTTTTATTATTGATTGATTATAGATTAAATATTTATTATTTATTTTAAATAGATTGTTAAGATTCTGTTTGATTATTTTTATTTTATTTTTACAATTTTTTACAAAAAAAAAAAAAAAACAAATAAGAAAGCATCAAATGAAGCTTAGGAAAATTAATAAGATACAAAAGAGAAACTATCGTAGGATATGATGTTTTTCCATGATTGTGGCCATGGATTGTGGTCAGATACCATTTCTACGAACAAAAAATAAAGAAAAAAAATGAGTGCTTATCTACTAAATTGAATTTTTGTGATGTACTAACAAGCGATTTGAAAAAAAAATTGATTTTTTCTTTAAGTATTTAGACATGATTTGAATTTTAAAATAACTATTATTTGGATGTTTTTATCATTTATCATGCCTGATTCAAATAAAATTAATTTTAAATCATAAACAGACGAAAACATATTAGATTACACCAAAAAAAAAGAATTCGTGTAGAATGAAATTGTGTTATACGTGGTGTCATTGATGATCTAATTAGGACCACCACCAACTCAATTCGGTCATAAGTCAAAAAGAAGACTCCTTTGCTTACAGCTCAAGAAGAATGGGTAATATGCTCCTTTAGCCTTTAGGCAGACACGCATTGTATGGATTACTCAGATCATTGAAGCTATAAATATTCTGAGATATGTGAATTTTAGATGTCTCAATATTAATGTTTGGTGCTTGGTTATGATGTATCATTTGATGTACTGACTGACTTTTCAATGAAATGAAGTTTCTTTTGATGGCCAAAAAAAAAAGTCGCTGGCTGCGATGATGTTGTCATTACTCTTCTTTTGTTTTATTTTCTTATGATACGGTGAAAAATGTTATCAAGTTTTTATTTGATTTAATTTTTATTTTGAGCGATTTTAGTGATTTTTTTTTCACATAAATAGGTTTTGTTAATGTAATTTTGCGTATTGTTTGTCCATTAAGTATATGATTTGATATAATTAACTTGATTGATTTTCTCGTAAACTATTAAATTTTTATATATACATTTTTTCTATATACATTATAAGGATTATGATAATTATATTGATAAATTTGATATATCTAAGATTTGATCTTAAAGTATTCATCACAAAAATCCAAAATCTTGATTAATAAAAAATTAAAAAAAAAAGATGTGCTTTTCTCCTTACCGATTTGATTAATTTTTGTAAATTACATAGTATATATGATTTTAGATTATAAAATGAAATATAACCCTCTTCTTTAACTTTTTTTTTTTATCATCTTTGAATTCAAACTAAAAACTTTTAAAAATGTCTTAAATTCTAAATGTTGAAGGGTGTATTTATCATGGAAGGTGGTATTGACTTTGGATGTATATTATTCCATGTTTCTTCTAATTTCTTCTAATTTCGAAGTAATAACTTTGCATATCAATTTTCAGTTGCATATTCTCAAGGGAAAAGCAAATCAAAAATTTGATTTGAAATTGGTAAAGTTTCAGCTAATTCTTGATGTTTACAGATAGAATTCTTGAATTCCAATTTCCAAGAGATGAAAATACATGACAACCATGTAGAAATAGGCTCAATATTCCAGCAAAACCAAACAATAATTTTATAATTTTTTTTTCAATTCCTCTTTCATATAAACTTTGTTATATTGGGAAATGAGAGAGTGGCAGACTCTGCCAGTCCTCGATGACTACAATTATATGATATAAATGCAACAATGTCGGCTCTGGTTTTAAGGTAGCCATAGCTTTGATTGTGGCAGACTCTAGCCTTAATGAATGATTGGATGGAGCCAATAGTTTTTATTTTGGTCAACAAATGCAACACTGTATTGGAATGAGAATTCTTACAATAAAATCACAAATTTTAATTTTATTATTGTAAAATCAATATAAATAAAACATAATTAAACGTAAATTTAAATTTATTAGAGGTAAAATATATTAAAAGTATCGTAAACATATCTTAAAACAAAATTGTCATATATTTAACTTTATTGATACTTATATTTACATTGAAAATGATATGTTTACGATACTTCTAATATATTTTACGTCTAATTATTCTAAATTTATACTTTATCATATATTATTTATGTTAACCTTATGATAAGAGCAAAATTTATAACATTATTGTAGAATTCTTCGTATTTGTGCTTGCCAAATCCAATTGATGCATGATTTTCACCCTCTACCTAAGAGTTTAACAGCTATATTCATTTTCAAGTTCTAATGACTGACTACAAATAAATAATTATTGAATAATTTGTCAAATCTGCAATTTACAAAACATGAATGCTTTTTAATCCATTTTTTTACCTACATCCAATTGCTTCCGATTAAGAGTAATATTCATGAAGTTTAAGTTTATTTTACATCACCGATTATTCATTCTGAAGAGCAGAACATGTTATTGGGTCAACAGTAAAATTGTTTCATAACTTAAATCAAATCCTATGAACACTTTTAATTGCCTACTTACACTACACCTTGATACGTTTAACTAGTTTATTTTAAAAATAGTTAATACTTCAGTTTTTAAAATAAAATTTAAAAAGTTACTCAGATTTGAGTTTGAAAAGAAATTTACCCAAAGTCTACAGACCAAACTCGAGGACTTCGGCAAAAATTGTCAAATTGATTTAACAATACGATTTCGTTTGAGAAAAAACAATCGATGCATGTATCCAAAAAAAAAAATGGATGAAAAAAATGGAATTTTTTTTATTCTTTAATTTATTTTCCATGGCAATTGTGAGAATAGTACCAGTATCGCATTGGATTGGCAAGTAAAATTTTATAGAGATTCAATCCTAAAATCATGTGTTATTATCTTAATACCATTTGTGAAATAAAAAAATTTTACTGATAGTGTATTGAATATTAATTTATTTGTATAATATATTTAGAGAAGATGTCGTTGGACGGCCAGTGGCCTAATTAAATTGGATCATCTATCAATTTTTGTGGGCCATATACTAAAAATGCCAAAAATTCATAAGCCGACAGCTAAATTCCGGACTATTCAAATCTCAACGGCTAGTAGTGGCCCTCAAATTGACCGTTGCAATCCCTCTTTCCATTCATGTCAACCGCCCAAAGAAAAATCTTTGTTTTTTATGTACAAATATAAATTCACTCCACAGTTTGATTCAAAACTTTCAATTCAATATCTCTTTCTCCAACCCCACTGAAATTTAAGGCTTTGTTATATAACTCTCTCGTTAATCTCGCAGTTTAGCAATATTTTTCATTTCAATGGAGCAGGTAATGGAAAAGCCTCTTAACAGTCTAATTCAATCTGAAAATGTTAGATTGGAGAAAATTCCACCACCTCAGGATCAGAAATTTGAGCAGAACCCTCAAGATTCCAGCAAAGATTTGCGGAAAACGTGCACCCCCGAAAGGCTTGATGTCCCCAAGGCATTCAAGTACCCGGAAAGGTGAGTAACTCTACATATTTTGATGTTGTTCAAAATGATTACGTTTCATGAATTTCTGTATGTAATTTTGTTTTCTGGTTTTGTTCAGGTATAGAAGTCCGACTGATTCTATGATGTCACCTGTTACAAAAGGTCTTCTTGCAAGAAACAGGAAAGGAGGTGGTTCGCTGTTGCCACCTAGTCTGAATCAAACCAAGGTAAAAAATTTCAAAGCTTATTCAAGATTGTAAACTTTAACATAGGCAACAATATTCATCAGCAAGTTTTGGATTCAATCTGTGAAGTTTACATGATATTTCAATGTCGTATTGAATGTATCAGTAGTGTTTTTCTCTTTTTTCAAGTTATTTATTGTCTGTCAATGTCTCAGATTCAAGAATTGCGAGTTCAAGATGCGGATCATTCTCAGAATTGAACTGATGGATGGTGGATAAAAGCAAAAATCGGATTGATTCTTGAATCTGATGAATTTGTCTGAAACAGTGTTAATGTCAATATAAATTACAAGCAAACAGAATGCAATGGAATGTATCTCTTTAACCTGTTTCTTTGATCAATTGAAATAGGTTTGTTGTAATCTTTGTATGTTTCTGAATGCGAACTTTGTTCCAACAACAAAATACTTTGCTTACCGACCAAGTCATCATGTTCAAATGCTTCAAGGGCAGACCATCTGATCTTTACCAAGGCTGGAACAAAATTAGACACGATCTCTGCTTTTTGTTTTGGCTAACCCTCTCCATTGATGCATGTTTAGCCCTAGAGGAGGAGAGGAAAGTGGGGGCTGGCGGCCAGGAGAAGAAAGACCACCGTAGCTATGGTCGGCAGCGAAACATGCTAAAGACTAAACCGATTCTGACTAGTATGCCTACACCAGTAACTGCCTAGATGTTAACTGGTTGATTTATTAGAGTAGGTTTAGGGAGTCACTTTTAGACGACATTCAGACCTGGTAAATATGCATTTAATGGTGCTAGAGAAGCAATTTGCTCATCTTAATTTAATTGAGAGCACTACTTCTTTATCGTATCTAATATTTCTTTCTCTTGGAAGACGGTATTTCCTTGATGAAATATGGTAGTAAAATTGTAAATTAGTATTATGCTTTCTTTCTACTGTGGCAAATCCATGAAAAAGCTTAAGCAAATGCATCAGTGTATGCTTCAAATGAATAAAAGAATGGCTAGTTTGGAGCTCGGTGCACTCAGTATATTAAAATGGAAGTTACATGATTGCTAAATGGTCGATACCTATGACTAAGTCGCTCATCACTCTAGTCGCATCTAGTACCATTGAAGTGAACCAACATCATTTATTTCAAGTTCACAAGGAGACCTTACTAAGTAAGAAACGGCAACATCAATGGTCACAAATCTTGCAAGGTCTGGTGGAAGGGTCTTCCCTGGCCAATTTTCAAGCCAGCCCTTTAACTTGGCTTTCAACTCTTCTTCAGAGACAAACTTCTCATCTTGTCCAGGTTCTAGTGGAACAGAGATTTCAGTCAACGAGTATGCTGTCTCGAGTATGCTGCCCCTCTCCTCCTGGGTGCACAAATCTGATGAAAAATAAACCGAGTAAAGAAGATACCGAAGGACCCAGAAAACAAAAAACAAGAAGCAGCAAGAAGGATGCTTCCTCTTCATCCACCAGCAGTTACGCCCCAACCTCAAAACCCCTCTTCCCATCGGTTCAGAAAATGTCAATTCTCTTGAAAGATTATTCTTATAATAATATAAATGAAAAGCATAGTTAGCTTAACAGGCCCCTGCTCAGAGACAAGATATCAGATTACACTTAAATTATAACCAGTCACAGCTTACTGGGAATCAACGCCATTTAAAATTGTAGAATAGAGGATTGCAGAAAAGGATTTATTATTAGTCAAGTTCACACAAGGATGGTATCTTTCCAAATCATCTCAGGTCATGAGAAAAGTTTTTATCTTCACAGTTTTACTTGCATGACATTACAAGTGGACAAGTCTCAGAACAGTTTAAACAAGCTGACACTATATAAGATTTATAACGATAGCCTAGAATGTAGATGAGCATTAGGAAGAAATGTTTACCCTCAAAGCATTGCGATGCTGACTCCCCATTTTAAGAAGTTTCACATGAACAAGACTTAAATTCTCAGATCCACATGATGAACTTACTTGAACACTGGTGTAAGTGTGTATCTTGATAAGAAACTACCCGCAAACAATGGGAGATGATGATATCATCATTAGTTACATAATATAGCCTTATCTCTCTTACAATAAAAGTCATAATCTTTGCCCTCTGGTTATGAATTTGAACAGTGTGCTGTTCTGTAAAAATTTTAAAGTTTATTTAGACAATTTTCATCTCAGTTTTCTTCTCCTTAATTCTGTAATTAAATTTCAAGCTTAATGGAAAATAATTAAAAGACAAAACATTTTCATTGTCCACAAAGCCCATTCCAGTTCAACAGACAGCAAACTTACCAGCCCCCCCGCCTATATATTTTTTTTTCTTCGGCGTCTTTTTCTTCTTCTCTTTGTCTTATGTAGACCCCAACTGAATTGGAATTGATGCTGCAGTAACTGAACAACAGTTTACTCAATTTGTAGTAATCTGTTGTTAATCATGAGCTTAAACCCCAATTTACTGCTTACGTCATTACACTAAAATACCTGTGAATGGATCACATCACAGCTGTTCAATGAATGCAATATTATTCAATGCTTCAATTCAATTTGAGTACAAAATGAGGGCATGGCCATCTGGACAGCTTAGGTGTTCCTGAAGCCACCTAACCAATACCTTAAAATGTGAAAATCCGATGCCATAAGCAGATGGTTTCAAACTACATTCTGAACTTTTAACCAAAAATAGTGGCTAATAGTGTGGCAAGAGCTCTATACTGCCAGGGATACACAGGCTTCCGATAGCACAAGAGAGCAAAATGACAAATAGATCTTCAAGATGATCCCAGCTGGAGCTTCATAATCAGAGCTGTATATCTTCTCTATAGGCATCCCTCAAACAAAAATTCGGGATTTCCATAAAAGCAAGCAGGCATCAAAAGCAATCGGTAGCTGGAGAGTGGTTAGCAGCATCACCTTCAATATGAACTATTGGACATCTACCTAACAAAAAAGTTCAACTACACCTTCATCTTCATCAGAAAACAAAGTACCATCTCTGAGGGGTACGAAACCAACATCCTTCATATGATCTACTAGTATGATGATCACTTCACATATCTTTTCTATCTGAGGATGGCACCTGTCTTTCGTCAAAAACTCATGTCTTGCATTCCTCACCTCAATCCAACTGTAAGCAGCTTCTTTTCTTAGACCTCTCTCCTCCATAAGCCTTCTCACTGCTTGGGCATCATCCCATCTTCTAGCTGCAGCATAGACATTTGATAACATTACATATCTAGCAGCATTCTCTGGTTCCAGTTCAAACAGAGACTCTGCCGCCCTCCTAGCAAGACCTAAGTTACCGTGGACACGACAAGCACCCAAAAGTGCACCCCACATGCCAATATAAGTCAACCCGTTAGGTGTTCTCTTAATCATATTCATCGCCTCCTCAAGCCTGTTTTTCCTTCCAAGCAAATCAATTAAGATTGCATAATGATCAGAACTAGGGATCACACCAAAATCCTTTTCCATCAAATCTAAAATCTTCATTCCTTCAGAGACTAAACCTGTGTGACTACAGGCAGATAATGCCCCAAGAAATGTGACGTGATTGGGCCTTATGTTTTCTTGTAACATCATTCTGAACACATTAAGTGATTCCTCTCCGTGCCCATTTTGAGCGAACCCAGTAATTAATGAGTTCCATGAAACAACATCCTTCTCATGTATCCCCTGAAACAGTAATTTAGCTGAGTTCATGTCTCCACACTTGCAGTACATGTCAATTAAAGCATTAAAAACAAACTGATTCAACAAATCACGCCTACTGCCAACTCTAACTATGTGTCCATGGATCTGTTTACCTTTTCCAATAAGTGCTAAATCAGCACAAGCACTTAAAACAGAAACAAACGTGTAAGCATTAGGCTGCACTCCATCCTCCAACATCTGCTGAAAAAGATTCAATGCTTCATTTCCACGACTGTTTTGTGCAAAGCCCGTGATTAAACCAGTCCAAGATACTGTATTCTTAACTGGCATTCCATTAAATACACGACAAGCATCCTCAAATCTATATGCTTTAGCATAAGCAACGACCATAGAAGTCCATGAAACAACATCCCTTTCATTCATTTGATTAAAAATCCTATATGCAGTATCCACCTCCCCACATTTCCCATAAGCATCAATCAAAGCGTTGTAAACAATCAAATCCAACTTCAAACCAAAAACTATCATAAAGCCATGAACTTGACACAAGAATTTCAAAGCACCCATGCAAGCACAAGCACCAACAACACTAACAACCGTACAGCCGTCAATAACCAAATGATCACATTCATTTAGCATTTTTTTAAACAAATTTATTGATTCTTTGTAAAACCCATGCTGGGAAAACCCAGAAATCAATGAATTATAACTAACGAGATTTCTCCTTGGCATTTTATCAAACAAGCTACAAGCTCTACGAAAGTGACCATGTCGCGTATAGCCAGAAAGAAGAATGTTCCAAGAATGGCTGTTTTTCACGTGAAGTTCATCAAAGACCTTTTGGGCGCTTTTAATTTCATTGAGTTTTGTGTACATGGATATAAGATGGTTGGTTATAAAGGGTTTAAAGGTGAGAGCCCTTTTGATAAATTGTGAATGTAAAAGTAAGCCTAGCTTCAAGTTCTTATTTTTAATGGATTTTGAGATGAGAAATGTGAAGAAGTAATCAAGACCCAAATCATCTTTCATTCTTTTTTTCTAGTTTTTGGGGTTTTTTCTAGTTGCTGAAATTCATGATAATATAGAAAAGTAAATTTACAGCTTAAATATTAGTTTTTGGTAAAAGCTTAAAGGCCAATGCTTACAGTTGAAAAGCCGATGAAACCCATTGTTGAACAGCTTTTTCTCCATTGAAAAACTATTGCCTGCAAGACTTAGCATTTTTTTGGAAGTGTAAAATTGTGAGGAAAAAAACATGAGCTTTTGTTAATATACATCTGTGAGAAACCTCTGTTTCTGGCATATTATCATAGGCTTAATCGCCTACTTATTTTATTATTATTTTAATTAAGCTTTTACCAAACAGTTGCATGGTTGTTCGGTGATATTAAAGATGAACATTCGTCGAATTTTTCGATTCGATTCGATTTCAATTAAAATTGATTATTTATTACTTTAATATATTCATTTAATATAAATTTGTTTAGTATATTAAATATATATTCATTATTTTAATGTATAATATATATTTAATTAATATAAATATACAAATATATAATATAAATATATATTTATTTAAAAAATTATCAATTTTCGGATTGGATTGATTCAAAATTTTAAATATTGAAAATCAAACGACTTAACTGATTTTAATTTTTTAAATCCTAAAAAAATACCTAAACTAAATAAACCAAATTGATTAAATTAAAAATGATCTATTCAATTGGTTTTTCTCACCCCTAATTGAATTTTTTTATGTTGGTACATATATCATACATTAAAATCTCAAACTGCTTAGTTTCAAAAAGTATTTTGTCATAATTAGCATTAGGAATTCAGGATTTTTTGGGGCTAGAAAAAAAAGGGGAAATTTTAATTTTTGTTAGATATTGTTCTAGATTTATGTAGTTAATTTTTTTTTTATTTTTAGTTTAATGATCTTTTAAAATAAATAAATCAGTTTTGATTATTAAGGAGAAGAAGAAAAAATAAACTACAAATTAGTTAGTATAATGGAATAATTAAGTAGATAAATGCAAGATATTTAACCAAATGCACTCACCCTCAGCCATGCGAATTGATTTCGTTATTATAATATTATATACTGACAATAAATTTTAAAAACTCGTTTATTCAAAAAAAAAATATGTTATATGATTATTGCATATCAAATTAAAAGGTACTGAAAATAAAAAATTTATTAACTATGATAATAATAATTTTTGAAGAGTTATGGGATAGAATTTTTTTTATCCTATTTTAATAGTGAAAATTTGAAAAAAAATAAATTAAAAAAAAAACTCTCTTTTTTGTGTGAAAAGGTAACCAAACATAACAAGTAGTCCAAAGACAGTTTTGGACGTAACAAAAACATGAAGAATGTTCCAATTGAACCAAATGTTGTTAACTTGTTACTAAGTTAATAAATTTTGTTTCATCAGTTGAAGAAAATGGCTCTAACAATTCTCCAAAACAACTCAAAAGTCTGTTAATTTGGTTAAACCAAAGACAAAGTACCCACCCCGAAATGTTCTCTTCGCCCTCCCTTTTTGGCTTCGTAACACCCCACCAGCTCTGACACAAACCTTTTTGTTTATGCCCCCATTCTTCTCCTCTTTGTTCCCGCATTGTGCAGTCTCTTTATTGTCTTCTAATTCAGCTTTCACCAGCTTCATTCTTTGAAATTTCAATCTCTTTATTTTTTGTATGTGATTCAGAAGATGGGACCTAATCATAGAGTTGAAGCTGGGATTTATAAAGGAGGGGATGGAAGCAGCAGGCGTTTAACAGATTTTGAAGCTAAAACTGTTTCAAGGCATGGAAGTTCAGCCTCTTCTTCCTCACCAGATTCTTCTCAGGACCTTGGGAAATCCGAATATCGTGAACTCAAGCCACCAACATCTTCTCGTGTTTCGTTTCTGAGCTCAAATGAGCAAGTCCCTGGAGGCTATGTACCAGATCGGATACCATCATCCATTTTCAGTAGCAAGCCTGCGACACCAATGGATTGGAGCACTGCTTCAAATGAATCACTGTTTAGCATTCATGTCGGAAATGGAAGCTTCTCAAAGGATCAATTTTTTATGTTTTATAAGTCCGGAGAATTGACCAAGTTGGATGAGCAAATCATTGCTCAGGGTAACGTGCTGCCTCCTCTGAAGGAATTGGAGGACATGGCAGCAAGGAATGAAAAAACAGACAAGGGCTCGGGAGCAACAGAAATGTCAAAGAAAGCAACAATGGTGGCCGAAGCCAGTGAAGTTGCGGAAGATCATAGCCAACAAAAGATATTCCCCGCAGAGGTCCACAATTCACCCAACAATAGCGTCTCCCGCCTTTCTGATGCGAGCAATAACAGCACTCTTTCATTTGCCTTCCCTGTGTAAGTTGCCATTCATTTTTCTTTTAATCTTATCTCCATGACTCTGTGCATTAAGAAAATACCGTATTTGAAGTTCCCAAAGCACCAATTCGCTTCTTGAAAGCTTGCATTCTGCTTATTCTCCATGAATATAGAGTATATAGTATTTATCAGAGGAAGATTCATCAACTGGTTTCATGTGCTACTTTCATCCATTTCTGTCATGTTCTTATTACCAGGTACATTGTTTAAAACATATTTAAATCGAGCAAATTTGCTTGATTTTGTTGCAGGTTGACAGGCACTGATGCTGGAAGATTTAGCTCTGCGAATGGTGACCAAAATAACAAGGGATTACAAACACAGTCAACAAAGCAGCGGCAGCAGCAGAAGCAGAAGCAATCTACAGAGATATTGCAACCACAAAGCCCTGTTACGCCCCAAAATGCATCCAGTCGCAGTTGGTTTTCCTGGTTCTATTGCTGCCGATGTTCATGATTTCAGTAATATTTTCTCTATCAATGGTTACATTACTTCCCTTCATTAAAAGAATCTGCCTATCTTCTCTTACAGAAGTGGACATTCTATCCTTCCAAACATGCTAGATATTTCCCAGAGGGCAAAAATCTCTAGAGTCCAATTTGTAAAGATTAAACCAATATAAGTTGCTTTTGCAGTGTTTAATTAATTTAAAAAAAAAAAAGTTGAGAGTTGAGACAGAAGAGGAAGAAAGAATTGATTAAGTCTTTTTCATGTCACTTTCATTATGCATTTTTCCCTCTAATTAAATAGGATAAGATGTTCACATGAACTTAAGCAAAGCAATGGATAACAACTAGACTTGCTACTTGTTGCTGTTACTTTCCCAAGTGGACTACTAGCATGGAAAAAAGTGGAAAAATATGAAGAAATAAATAAATAAATAAATGCGATTTGTGTAAAAGATGAAAGAATTAAAAAAAAGAATTAGAAATAAAATTATAAATAAAGTTTGCATAGAAATAGTATTTTCTTATCACTCTTGAAAGAATTAAATTTTTAAAAATAAAAATAAATAATTTTGTCTTTTTTCTCTCTATTTTTCAATCCAAATTATTTCCTTACAACATCCTTTTTCTGTCCTTTACTCTTTCTCTTAAAATAAGAAGAAAAAAAAAAATTTACAAGTGCTAATGTCATTGACATGACATTAAAGATAATTTTAATGCAGACCACTTATATTAAAAAGATTATAAAAAAATAGTTTTAACCAATAAAGATTTGACAAATTGAATTCAATATTGTTACTTTAAACATCCACAAGTTCATGGAAAACGTAGTGCTGCTGATTTTCCATCCAAATTAAAATCACATGTTTCCCATTTACATCAGTAGGGGTCAGAAATTAGTCAAATCAGCCAAGAAATTACATCAATTTGCTTTTGCTGTGGGAAAAGGGTTGGTTGACTTCATTTTAAGGTTTTATGGAACAATTTCTTCGAATGAGGTATAATATTGTTGTTGTTGTTATTAAAAATTGAATTTTGATCACTAAAATTATTAAATTCAATATTTCATCAATAAATCATGTGATTATTTATGAATAAATATTATTTAATTATCGACAATTTAGACACATTTGATAATGAAATTGGATTATTTATCTGAAATTTTTATATTTTAAGATTTTTACCTTTTTCAAACAAAATATTTTTATTTTTATTTTTATTTACAAAATTTTTCAAACACCTTTGGTAAATTTTGAAGAAAATTCCTCACTTAGAAACTTTAAGAAAACTACTAATGTCAATTTTCTAACTTAATATTGAAAAATGTTTTATTTAAATTATAAAAATTCACAAAGGTTATATCTAGTGGTAAATTTTATTTTTTAAAAGCTTTATTTTATAAATAAAATAATTGTATTTTAAAACCTTCCCAACACTTTTGAAAAGTTTTTGGGAAATTTTAGAAAAATCAACATTTACAGTCTTTATTATTGGAAAATTTTATTATTTACAATTTACAAAAATTTATAACAAATTTATCAATTGAATCTGTCACGATCTGAAATACCATATATTTTACTAATTTCATATACACAAATCATATAGGTTAGGCTCGTCTACAGTGTCTAATTCAAAATTCATAATAAAAATTTATTTCTTTAATACGAAAACCCAGCATTCGAAATTCGATTTCATATACAAAATATAAATATTTACATCCCAAGTTTAATATACATAAAGGTAGCATTGTACAAAAATCTGAATACATAAAATAAACCAAATATACATTGTCAAATTGTAGAAATTGCCTAAGGAATACAAGAAATCAAGTCCTCCTGGAATATAGACCCGAACTCATTGTAAAAAATCTGAGAGTGAAAAATAAAAGAGTGAGCCAACGTGCTCAGTAAGGAACATCTATACAAAAATTGATACAGTGTATCTTATATGAAATTAAAAAACGAATTTTCATATGATAACCATGAATTTCAAAATATTTCATTTAAAAGGGCACTCTAATACGAAGGATACTATAGTGGATTGAGTAACCAGATGAGTATGAGAGGTACTTTGAAGTACCTTACGTGTTTTAGTATCTAAGTCTACTATAGAGAATTTAATGTTGCTATTTTAAATCACAAATCCCAAATAAAATTTCCATATTTCAACAAATAGTATAAGCGTATATAAGAAATCAAAAAATTCTCCGTAAACATTATAAATCATATTTACAACAAATTCTAACAGATAATTCAAATAAAATAATTTCACAAAACATGTTATTCATGTCATGAAACATAAAATACGGATAAATCAAAATAAAAAATATATCAAAACTAGGGGTGTCTGGATCTAAATTAACTATGGATTTACCACATCTAGTAGAATTTTAGTGGAGACTAGGCTACACCCAATAGACACATGCACTATAATAAATGTATGGCTATAGTCAAAGGGGCCACAATGTAAGCACTAGCTAGGTGTCATCTGTGGGAGCTAAAGACTGGGCTAGAGTTAGTAGCATCAGAACGGAACGGAAATGCATGTACCTGCAGGTAGCTATTGGGCCAACAATCTCTAAAAACCATGTAAAACTTTTCATAATTGTTTACAGAGATAAATTCAAAAATCTAAATCTTCAGTCAGTCCTTAAATACATATTTTGAAATTATAAGCAATTCAGAAATAAAAATTCATAAAATATTAACAAATCAATATTTAATTCTAAACATATTCTATTTATCTGTAAATAAGTTATAAAAACATGCAAATACTCTTACGTACGCAAAATTCGATAACATGAATTTTTAAATATTGAATTTGTGATTTAATTCGCTTAAAACCATATTTAGAAACTTAAATATTCAAAGTTCTAAAATTTATTTCTTTTATTTTATATATCATACTGAATAATAATTTAAAGGGATTTAGGCTATTTTTAGAAAATTTTTGATAGCATTACGGTATATTCTAGCCTAACCTTCCTATATGAATAACAACTTCAAACCCATAATTTTCCAAATTCAATAACAATTCAAAACATCAAATTTAACCACCACGGAAATCAATTTTTATCAAAATCAGGCAAACAAAGTATCCCTAATCTTCATACAAATATCTCTTACCTCTTAATTTATCGGTAACCACCTCGTTAGCACAGCTAGCACCTTCGAATTTTGAGGTTGCAATTTCATTATTCAAGCTCGATAAATTACTATATTTTAATTAAAAGAATATATTTGAATATGAGTGCATTGTTTGAAAAATTTCCCTAGATGCAGTCTAATTTCTACCGATGCAAAATTACAAAATTTGCTACATAACTCCATTTTTTATTCTAATTGCGCCTAAATTCTCAGAATAATTTATACATTATTTTAGAACCTAAATTGCATTATATATGTATGACCTTGATGTACATATTTATACATTATTTTAGAACTAGTCCATCCCCATCCCCCCTTTTGTTAAAAAAATTTCTCTTTTATTGGAATTTTTCAAAATCTTTCTAACACTCTTGGAAGATTTGAAAAAAAAAATCTTCACTTAAGAATTTCAAAGTATTTTTTTTACAGAATCAAGAACGTTTCATTAAAGACAGCAAAACATATAAGAGGTAAGTACAAAAGAGACTAAAACCAAGAAAATAAACATAAAGAGACCAAACAAATAAGAACTTCAAAATGAAAGCAATGAAAGTAAACAAGGAATGATATTTCATCAGTAGCGTCACCAATGTCCCTTAGAATTGAAGCTTAAAAATAGGCATGTTTCAATGACTCAATTTCTATCCCCTTCCAACTTGATTTTTTTCCTACCAAGAGTACTTAACATGAAGATCGCACCGAGCTCACAACTTGAACTCCTTTTTTCTAATTGTGCAATTACTCTCTTGGATTTCAGCTTATTCCTCTTGATATATATTGTTGGCTTTGAAATCTTTCTGTAAGGAGGACACATCTTTTTTGCTTAAACAAGCTTGGCTCTGTCAAAATCTAACATCTTCTTTCGTAGTTGAATTTTCTTGTTACTAGTAACTTGTAATCTCATATATCTCTTAAATAAAAAATTCTCTTTTATAGGAATATTCCAAAATCTTTCCAACACTCATGGAAGATTAAAAAAAAAACTGCACTTAAGAATTTCAAAGAAATTATAACTTGTAATCTCTTTAATTCCATCATTGGAATAACTTTGACTTAATTTTATTAGTAACTTATTGAATTTTTACATATTTTACAAATTCATTTCACCAACCCAATTTTTTTATGCATTTTATGAAATCATTTTCCTAACTTAGACATTTATATATACATATAAAAAATGGCAAATAAGCAAAGAAACAAGAAAATAAATCAAGCAAATAAATAGCAAAAACAAATAAACAACTAACTAAATAAATAGATAAATTTAGGGTGAAAGACATAAACCCACTATATTTATACCAAAAGGACACTAACGCCCCTTTAGTACCAAAATTCCCCCTTTTAACTATACTTAAACCTAAAAATCATAAACCAAAACCCTAAATCTTAAACTCGAAAATCATAGACCATAAATCCTAACCCCTAAAATTTAAACCATAAACATTGATTAAAGGGGGAAATTGAAACTTTAAAACTAGATGGGGTTGTTGTCCTTTTAATATAAGTAGTGGAGGAGTTTATGTACTTCACTCGATAAATATTAAGTTTTAGGCCAAAACCCTAATCCAAGAATGACAAAAAAAAAGGGTGGGTTGAATGGGTTTGGATCAAAGTGGTTTAATCAGGTCACCCAAATAGTCGAGTCAGGTTAGGTCCAACCCTTGCCTTTATTTTCTTTTCTTTCTCTTCCCTTTTTTTTCTTCTTACCTTCTTTTTACCCAATCAAATAGTTTTTTCCCTTCTTTTTCCTTAACCTTTGTTATTTCTAGGCGTTAACCTTCTATACCGCCATCAACCTGCATCACTGCCTATTTTCCGACCACTGCTCCTTCATTCCCCTTTATTTCTTTCTCCTTCTGCTTCAATCGAACCAACCAAAAAGAAAAAAGGACGAACTAAACACTTCCCTCCCTTTTTTTCAATATAATATATATTCTTTCTTTTCAATTGAAATTGTGCTACTTCCTTCCTTTGAAACGATGATCTTGGCTAGCTTCCTAGGATTTTTTTTTTAATGTTTTTTCAACTTTTTGTTGTGGGAGATCTTCCCTGATTTTTGGTTGCTAAAGAGAGAAGGCCTTCTTTTTCTTTCCTTTTCAGGTGTTTACAACCTCAAGTGGGTAGAAGTTTTGATAATAAGGGTTCATTGATCGTGGTGGTATGGTTTTGTATTTTCGTAGAATTCTACCGAGTTCTTTTTTTAGTTACTATCCTTTTTAAGGGTAGAAATAAGACTATTTTGGTGATGGTTGGGGTGTATGATAAAGTTGGTGTGCTATGGTGATTGATGGTGTTGAAGATAGCTCTATGATGGAGGTTATCTCTATGAGTGGTTGTATTTAGGAGCATCTTTTTAGTTGAGTCCTTTCATGTAATCCTTTCCTTTTCGCAATTAATTCAAATTCATCTTATAAAATTCATCCATCTAAATATCTCAAAATGTCAATATGTGGTCTAGGATTTTTTTTTTTAAATATGTCTTAATTAGGAGGGTAAAGGAGCTTGCCGCTTTTGAGGCTTGTGGGTCTGTTGAATTCGAGAGGATGGGAAATCGAAAGGCGTTGGGAGAACGAGCATTGACTTTTGGGAGATAGTCTAGATAATTGGTTTTAGATTAGTTTATACTAGAGGTATTCATGGGCTGGATTGGGTCCGTTTTAGGTTGAGCTTAAGGTAAGGTATTAATAGATTAATAGTGAATCCAAGTCTGTCCTGAGCTGATTTTGCGAGCCTAACTTTTTTTTACATAAAATGAATAAGCTTAAGTCCGTCTAAATATTATTATTTTTTAAAAATATATAATAAATTATAAAAATATTTAAACACATAGTAATTAATAAGTATAACACAAAAAGTTAAAATAGATTCTTACAAAAAGATTACAAAAAAAAACATGAAAAGCTTAAGTTAAAGTCTAAAAATACAAGCTAATCAAAAGTAATTAGAAATTTATTAGTATAAAAATATAGTAAAAAAACTATAATTATTGAGCCGGGCTTAGACTAAAAATGATAAAACCAAGCTTAGCCTGTTTCTTAGTGGGCCTTGATTTTTAAATCTAAACTCATACAGTGGACTTAATATATTTTGAGGAATGCTAGCAGCAATCATTTTTACATTCGTATTTTAACATTTTTTATTTTATTGGGTCACGTTACTTTCTAATTTTACGTAAAGATGGGTTACTTATGTGGAAAGTGAAAAAACTAAAGAATGTGTATGCTAAAAAATTCTTTTCAAGTAACATGTAATAGTAGATAATCGATCTTCATGTAAAACTAGAAAAGTAACAAAGCTTAATAAGATGGAAAGTATTAAAATGTGATTGTAAAAGTAACTACCATTAGTGTTCCCCTAATAATTTTATTCAAATCCACTCAAAATTTAGACAAATCTTTAGACTTGTGCTAGTAGTTCGGCCTTTGAACACGTTTAATTTATACTAACTAAAAAGAAAGGGAGAAAAGTCCACGGCTATAAGAAAGGTAGAAATGGTGAAGGGTGCCTAAGGTTGACAAGGTGTGGTTTGCTGACGACCATGGCAATTCTGACCTATTACTTTTTTATTTTATTATTTATGTTATTTTTTATCAGTTTTGGATTTTTTTTTACTAATTTTAATTTTTTTTCTAACATAAAAATTAAGCTAAAGATCAAGCTCAAATGAGCTTAATTTACAGCAAAAGAATAATCTCGATTATAATGTCTGAATGAGCTCAAATCGAATATGTCAATATTGAGAATAAGTTTGAACTTATTTCAAAATAACATTCAATCATTCTAACAAAATTAGATGTTTACAACTTCAAATAAAAAATTGCCATTTCACTTTTTCTAACATAATATTCACCTACAACAACTCAGTCGTCTTTATACAAAAGCAAAATATATAATTAATTAATTAATTAATTAAAATTATTAGGCTCAAAATTTTGAAATTTCTCCCTTTAATTGTAAAAACCCAAAACAATTCAGAGAAGCTGGTTTAAAACAAAGTTGGATGTTGATAATTCAAGATTAATGGATGCAGGAGCGATAAATAGCTTGACAAATCTAATTCTATGGCTTTTTTTATACAATAATCCTAGAACTATAATTTTTTTTTAAATAATGCAATTAAGTATATTCGTAAGTTTTATGTGAACCTAATTATTTTTCAGATAATTTTAAAAATATATTATTTTATATTGATCTGGTGCATTCAAGGTTATCCTTCACTATAACTGCATCTCGATTAATAAAAAAAATAAAAATCCTCATCAATTGAAATAACAGTTTCTTAGTCACAAGTCGAACAGCACAACTTGATGAAAAAAATGAACTTCTTCTCTCACTCTTAAATGATTGAGAAGGCTAGGGTCCAAAATAAATAAATAGGATAGAATAATACAGCATGAATTAGCACCAAATTAAGAACTTTGATTAACAATAGTATAATGTAAATCCATGTTCATCTTATCATTTAATTAAAGAAATCAAGACTAATACCACCTATTAGCTACGTATAATTAACAAGGTTGATGACATCACTCTTTCATCACTATAATGTAAAAATTAATTATACATATGAATAATCTATGATGATATTGAATATGAGAAATGTGGAGGAGGAGACAAGAAGTTTGCTTCTTTTTTTTTTTTATGAGCGTGGACTTCTTGTTGGACATACGACAAAAAAAGGTTGGGCACTCGATGTAATTTCCTTTTGTTAATAAATAATGTTTACTTTAATATAAAGTTTTTTTTTTTATTTTTTTATGTTAACCCAAATTTGCTTAGCTGGGAGTGTTGAAGAAGAAAGCAATCATGTTCCCATTTTCCATGTGAAAGTGCACCGATGGAATAGTCTTAAATGGGTCCATGTTTCAATAAATGGGGGGATAAATTTGAATTCTAAATGTTGAAAAGTAATAAAATATCGAAAATATGATGATCCGATTAATTGAAACAAGATATATAAAATAGTGGAGGTTGCATCAACTAATTAGCAGTTGATGAGGCTTTGATTTAGAAGAAAAAGATACTTTAGAATTTTGAGATTAATCTAATTATTTATTAATTTAGTTAGTTCTAATTATTTATTAATTTATTTAATTTGAATAAAATGATTTTCATAACTATCAAATGATTCTCTTACTATTTTTTTGTTACAAGGGTAATATTAAATAATTAAAGATGATGGTGTTTGGATTCGAATTCAAGATTTATAATGTCACAATTCATTTTTAATCACTCGATAAAGAGGTTGTTGGCTCCTACTATTTCTTTTACATTGATATATTACTTGATTTGGAGAAACATAGTAAAAGATTAGCCATAATTAATATGAAATTATGATTTTCTCTAGAGTTTTTTGATTTGTTACTTTTTAGTTTACTCACATCTATTGTTATAATTCATATATGAAAAGTAATATTTATATAAAATAGTGGAATTTAATTCATATCTTATTGTATATAGGTGTAATTCTAACTTAGTCAATATATTCTCTTTTTTTTTTGGTCAGAATATATATTCTAAACTAAGAAATATGTTCTTAATATTTATCGGATATATATTATATATATATATGCACATCTGATTTAATAATAAATATATGCATTTTATAAAAAAATGCATATATTTTTTTTGCCAAATCTTAAAAAAAAATTATCGAGTATGTGATTTTAAACGAAATAAGAAAAATAAAATTAATATTATGTGTGTTATACATACATCTAAAATCAATAATATTCAAGGATATAGAATAATTTAATGGGATAAATATCTAGGTGTTAACAAAGATTGTAAGGCTTCAATACGTACCACTAAAAATGGAAACAATAATTAAATGTGATAAGCTGCAAAACAAAAAGCCTCCTTGCATTCACTAATTTCATTCATTTTTTTTTCATAAAGATATATAAAAAAAAAGTGAAGAATCGAACCTTAAATTTAAATTTTTTTTAAAAAAATAATAATTATTAAATCAAATTTTGATTGTTCACTAATTTCATTCATTGATGACATTTAAAATCCTTTAACCGAAAATATTCCATAGGCTTTTTGGGGGGACCTCTAATTTATTGGACCTCACATATACCCTAAAATGTAAGGTAATCCCAAAAAATAAATTAAAAGAAAGGAAAGTGTGATGGCCCCACTTTACCTTCTGGAATGGTACCCCACGTGGAATCCTCCATCCAATGCCACGTGCTAAATGTAAAGTTTAAAGTATGTCTTTTAACTCTATCAAATCAAAGAAATAAAAATAAAAATAATTAGAGGCTAAAGTCTTAACCAGTAACCACCATCAAGCCCTGAACTTGACGGTGCTGATGCATTTATTGACCGGTTTGTGGGACCCAAGCACCTCCTTGTTGGATTTTTTCTTGCTCTTTAAAACGACACCAGTAGTGGCCTAAACTATTTAAAAAAAAAGGAAAAGTAAGAGATGATAAAGTTGAAATTTCAAAAAACCAAATACGTTCGAAATATTGCCAAGAAAACGCCTTAAAATAATAGAATTTTTTGCATACAACAAAAGTTTTTGTCTGAAAAAACGAAAATACAAATGTTGTGATTCAATTTCAGATTTAAAAAATTTTTATATCTTAAAAATAAAATTTTGATTATTTGAATTAACATTAAATTATAAATAAATAACTTTTGATTCTAAAAAATTCGAAATTTTTTCCTAAAAAAATTATATTTTTTTGTGTCACGATGCAATATTGGTGTTTATATGGGCAAAAGAAAAAAATAGATTGTATAACTTCTGTTTTGCTTAATCTTTTTGTTATCCATGAAAATCAAAGTTAGTTCATCAAGGAAAAAATTGTTTTTGTTATCTAATTTGTAATATTTTTGCCGAATATTATCAAGAGCTAAAACCAAAAAAATCGTCTCAAATGAAAAAAATTAAAAAAAAAGCATACAAATAAAAAATGCTCATTTGCCAATGTGTTTTCTTGAGTGCTCGAGAGAGTTTCAAAATTATGGCAAAATAGATTAATAAAAATGGATATTTCTAATGAAAATTTATATTTTTTTTATTTGGAACAATAAAATTAAAAGGATATATACTTGCTTCATGTTGTACGTCAAGCATGGAGAAAAAATAAATAAAGAAAATTATTATTTCTCTACCTCCATTAAAAATGTAAAAAAATTCCCTCTTGAAAATGCGAATCAAATCAATTTTTGAAATTAAAATCAGCCCTCAAAATACGTGACAACCCCCATAAAATCCAATCAATCAGGACTCAATTAAAATATAAGCAAAACAATCAGGAGCTTTCCATAAATAAAGCAAACGTTTTATACCTTTCCATAATTTTCCCCTAAATTGGAAAAAGGAAAGTTCTTAAACAGAAAAACAGAGAAAGACGGAAGAAGAACAAAAAGGAAAGTGAAACGCGTCTTCAATTTTCTCTCTTTCTTGCATTTTATTTATTTTTCTCTCCCCCAAACAGCCCGAAAATTAGGGTTAGGGTTTTCACAAAAGAAAACCCAAACCAGCAGAGAAACCCAGATTTCCATCTTCATATTCTTGTAAAAAAACCTAAAAGGAAGCTTTTTTGAGTGTTTCTAGAGTACCCTTTGGAAAGGGTATCTAAAGAAATGGGTTCTTTTTCAGGTTCAGTGATCAAGAGGAGGCCATTTTTCTTACTCTTCTTCTGTGTATTGAGCAGTGTCATTTTGGGTGTTAATTCTTCAGACAAAGATTTTCTTCTCGAGTTTAAGAAGTCTGTCTCAGATCCTTCAGGGATTCTGTCAGCTTGGACCGAAACTTCCCATCACTGTTCATGGTCTGGTGTTACATGTGACAAAAACTCCAAGGTTTTGTCTCTTAACATAACTGGTTCTGGAAAAGGGCAAAAAGGTAGTTTCAACAACACAGCTGCTTCTGTCTCGTTTTCTTGTTCTGATTATAGTTTATTTCCGTTTTATGGATTTGGTATTAGAAGGAACTGTGGGGAAAGTAATGGGAGTTTGTCTGGAAAGTTGTTACCTTCTGTTGGAAAATTGAGTGAACTTAGAATTTTATCACTACCTTTTCATAGATTTAGTGGTCAAATTCCTGCTGAAATTTGGGAGCTGGAAAAATTGGAAGTTCTTGATTTAGAGAACAGTTTGTTATCTGGGTCATTGCCTGTTAGCGTTTCCGGGTTAAAGAATTTGAGAGTTCTTAATTTGGGGTTTAATAACATTAGTGGAGAGATACCAAGTTGGCTTTCTAGTTTGGAACAAATGGAGATACTGAATTTGGCTGGTAATCTTGTGAATGGAACCATTCCCGGATTTGTTGGAAGGTTTAGAGGTGTTTACTTGTCGTTTACTTGGCTCAGTGGGTCATTGCCAGCTGATATTGGTGAAGGTTGTAAGCTTGAGCATTTGGATTTGTCAGGGAATTACTTTGTTGGGCAGATCCCTGCTAGTTTGGGGAAGTGTAGTCAATTGACGTCATTGTTGTTGTATACGAATTTGTTCGAGGAGGGGATACCGCGTGAAATTGGTCAGCTTCAGAATCTTGAAGTGTTGGATGTTTCGAGAAATAGTTTAAGTGGTCCGATACCTGTTGAGCTTGGGAATTGTTCTGGGTTGACTGTGCTTGTGCTCTCAAATATGTTTAATCCATATGATGACCTTGCTGTAGCTAAAGGAGATCCAAGTATCGTAAATGATGATTTTAATTTTTATCAAGGCGGGATTCCTGATGAAATTGTTAAGCTTCCGAAGCTGAGGGTATTATGGGCTCCTAGGGCAACGCTTGAGGGCAACTTGCCAAGTGATTGGGGTGCTTGTGATAACTTGGAGATGGTAAATTTGGCTCAGAATTTTTTTGCTGGGGGAATTCCTATTGGTCTGAGCCTCTGCAAGAAGCTGCAGTACCTTGACTTAAGCTCAAATAAGCGCCTTACTGGAGAGCTTATTGAGGAACTTGCAGTTCCTTGCATGAGTGTGTTTGATGTCAGTGAAAATTCCTTGTCAGGTTCGATCCCTAGATTTTACAACCATGGATGCCCTGATGTTCTTACCTCAGATTCGTATTCCTTTGAACCCTTCAGCCCAACTTCTGCATATTTATCATTCTTTGCAAATAAAGCTCAGGTTGGAAAATCTTTTGAGTTTTTTGGAGGAGATGGTGGTCGCGTTGTGTTTCACAACTTTGGAGGTAACAACTTTACTGGCAGTGTTTTGTCAATGCCAATTGCACCACAAAGACTAGGGAAACAAATTTCTTATGCATTTTATGCTGGAGAAAACTTTCTCAGTGGACCATTTCCTGGGAATTTGTTTGAGAACTGCAAAGGGTTGGATGCTGTGTTTGTTAATGTTAGCTACAACAGGATGTCTGGTCAGATGCCCGCTGAAATCAGTAAAATTTGCGAATCTCTCAGATTTCTGGATGTTTCTGTGAATCAAATAAATGGGTCCATTCCCCCTAGCATTGGGGACTTGGTTTCACTTGTTTCTCTTAATTTGAGCTGGAACCTATTGCAAGGCCAGATTCCAAGCAGTTTTGGGCAGATGAAGGATCTCAGGCATCTTTCTTTGGCTAGTAACAATCTGACTGGATCTATTCCTTCCACCTTTGGGCTGCTTCAATCTTTAGAAATTCTGGAGCTGTCATCAAATTCTCTTTCTGGTGAAATTCCTGAAGGTCTGGTTAACTTGAGGAACCTGACTGTTCTTCTGCTCAATAACAACAAACTGTCTGGGCAAATTCCCTCTGGTTTGGCAAGTGTGACCATGCTCTCTGCATTCAATGTGTCCTACAATAACTTGTCTGGGCCATTGCCATCAAGTAATAATTTGATGAAATGCGGCAGTCTTCTCGGAAACCCTCTTCTGCAGCCTTGCCATGCATACTCCTTAATGCCATCTTCAGATCAAGAAAGAGCAGGTGATTCACAAAATTATGCTGCATCACCAACAGGACCCTCAACCCAGAGGAATAGAAATAATGGTTTCAATTCAATCGAGATAGCATCAATAGCATCCGCTTCAGCCATTGTTTCAGTTCTTATAGCTCTTATTATTTTATTCCTCTATACCAGGAAGTGGAATACAAAATCCAAAATTATCAGCACCACGAAAGAAGAAGTGACAACTTTCACAGACATTGGGGTCCCTTTGACATTTGACAGTGTTGTGCGGGCCACAGGAAATTTCAATGCTAGCAACTGTATTGGGAATGGAGGTTTTGGGTCAACTTATAAAGCAGAGATCTCTCCTGGAGTTTTAGTGGCAATAAAGCGGCTTGCAATTGGACGGTTGCAAGGCTTTCAACAGTTTGATGCGGAAATTAAAACCCTTGGGAGGGTGCGCCACCAAAATCTTGTCACTTTAATTGGTTATCATGCCAGTGAAACGGAGACATTCCTTGTATACAATTATTTGCCAGGCGGCAACCTGGAGAAGTTTATTCAGGAGAGGTCCACAAGGGCTGTGGATTGGAGGACACTTCACAAGATTGCTCTAGACATAGCCCGTGCTCTTGCCTACCTACATGATCAATGTGTCCCACGGATTCTCCACCGAGACGTCAAGCCCAGCAATATCTTGTTGGATGATGATTACAATGCTTATTTATCAGACTTTGGTTTGGCCAGGCTTTTGGGAACTTCAGAAACCCATGCTACCACTGGTGTTGCTGGAACCTTTGGGTATGTTGCTCCGGAATATGCAATGACTTGCCGTGTTTCTGATAAAGCTGATGTTTACAGTTATGGGGTGGTGCTCCTTGAGTTGCTCTCAGATAAGAAAGCTCTGGATCCCTCGTTTTCTCCTTATGGAAATGGTTTCAACATTGTTCAATGGTCTTGCATGCTCCTGCGACAAGGCCAGGCCAAGGAGTTCTTCACTGCAGGGTTATGGGACGCAGGTCCCCAGAATGACTTGGTGGAAGTTCTACACTTGGCAGTCGTGTGTACCGTCGATTCTCTCTCTACCAGACCTACAATGAAGCAAGTAGTACGGCGGCTGAAGCAACTTCAACCACCATCATGTTAGTTTCCTGATAAAGCTTCTGTTGATTAACATAGTGTTTGCAGGAGGTACACCCCATGCCTGGTCATCGCGGAGGGCTGCCCTTAGGTAGATTCTAAGCTGTAGTTATTGCCACTTGTAAATTGTAATACGGTTTTCCCCCATTTTTCTGATGCTATTTCTCTGATCGGGGCTTTACTGATGACTCTGCAGAAGAATGCAGATGTATTTTTTATCCAAGTTGTACGTGTATGTAAGTTTCATTTGATGTCTAATAAAACAATAGAATAGCTTTCCACTCTACCTAGTTCACTGTCATTTCAATTTTAGTTTAATCTATATGAAGGCTATAACGCAAATATCCTCTCGCGTTGTGAGCATCCATTCTGCAGCTCTAGAAAGGCAAGTGGTGTTGAATGGTTGAAGCCACAAGCTGGGGGCTGGAAATTTTCCATTATTGGTACTAGGAACATGCTCCGACCATGTTGGAGGTCGAATTGTTTAGTTTGTATTTCATTCATAATTTATTATTTTGAATTAATTTATTTTTGCAACCTATTAAAACAATTGAGGTTTAAGTTTAATGGTGCTCATGTTATAAAGGACAATTGGACATTGTAAATCCAACACCAATTTTAATTTTCTATTGGTATAATCTTTATTATTGATAATTTCAATTAAACAACTACTCACTTTCGAAAATATTAGGACAAAAAATAACAGTATAGTTACCAGAAAATCAATGCAATATCATAACATGAGACTCAGGATTTACGTTGTAAGGATGCCAGTGTTATAAATTTTTTTTGTTCAGTGACGAGACACATCACAATTTTAAAACCGATTGCTTTGGAACCACAATTTTAAAACCGATTGCTTTGGAACCACGTTATAAATTGACTCAACAAAAGATTGCGTCTGTGGATCAAGTGTAGCGGCATTCAAACTGGGCAGCCCAGAAATATAAAATCACTGCCATTCTCAGTCAGGTTTGTGATAACTATGCCATTGCATTGTTCTTAGAGACACTTTAAATGGTTGCTCCTTCAGGATGGATACGAGACCTTCCATTCTTTTTTAACTTTTATTTTAATATTCATCCAAGGATTCCTTCCACCGAGCATGTGATGCTACTGGAAGCTTTTCTTTGGGTCTGAACGAGGATTGAATTGGTAAAAGATTGGAAGAGTTTCACATCGAATGTTTCGGAAAGAAAATGATGCATCCATCTTAATTTTCCAAAAATGAAACTTCATTTACATGAAAGTTAATAGCCTAGTCCATAATAAAAGAAGAGAGATTCAGAAATCAATCAAGGTGAAAATTCATTAACCTTTTCTCTGCATTCCTCCTTTTCATGGGATTTGCATTAGAAAAGAAAAGAGGGGTTAACAACTATATGCTTTAGTGGGTGTTCAACATCACCGCCACCAGCGTGCTTGACAAATTCAGCTGGGGAGAGGAAGCTGCCATGGCAAACACATACTATTCTCACCTCCTCACCCTTTCTATATCTGTAAAGAAAGCCTTCTATTCTTTTCCCGTTGGGGCCATCTCCTGTTGTTGACACACAAGGCATATCAACCAAAATGTTACTCACCACTTCCTTAACCCTCTTTTCAGCTACCGCTGGTTGACTAGGCTGATTCTCTGTCGCAACTCCGGCTACCTTTTCTGATTTTTGATGAGCCAAGATTGTTCCAGGGATGATGATTGGTTTCTGCTCAGTCTCCGCTGCAGATTGCACACTAGTAGGGCTTCTTGCTTCAGGGCATTTATAAGTTCCTTTTAATGAAATATATATCAGCTTGTGCTAAATGCAACAAACTAAACCATAATTTCACCATAAAGGTTCATACTACCGCTATACTTCATTCAAGATCATATCCTCAGTAAGCTTAAGGTATTGAAACAAGTAATTATAAAAAAGTAGCATAGCTCATCAGCATTTTACTAGAGGTGGATGAATAGCATAAATGACCTGCTCCTGCATTCCTTTCCCTTTCACAGGCACCATGGCAAAAAAAAAATGCAAAACAAAACAAAATCCCTTTGCGTATGAGATGATCACTCTGTCAAATGGATTGAGATATGATAGCAGTGTTACTGATACAAGAATCAGTTATCAGTCCCTAGAACATCTTTTTCACTCTTCTATGCTAAATTTCCATTTAAAGCTATCAAAAAGTTCAAAGTAGCTATTAAGTTTCGCCATGAGGGTGATACTGAGGAGGCTCACTAGAAAAAACCCCTTGGCTAAAATTCTAAATCATGCCTGCATTTCAAGGGATACTTTTGGGGTGATTTCATGCATGGTTGTTCAAAGAAGAAAAAAAAAAAAAACACAGCAAGATATGCCACTAAGTAGTTCCTGCATCACCTATACCACCAATATCAGAAACTATAACTTCCTTTACATTCAAACCACAACATGAAATCAATTTTTCACCTAGAAGATTGAAAGATGGGCGTCCATATCTGCAGGTCCACAAGATATTCACAAACCTCAAACTCTAGCAAAAAGCTATTTACCCTTGTTTGCTAAAACTATGCGTCAGTATAAAGGATAGTAACAGATAACAGCCATTTTGAATTATTCTTCACTTGGATTTAATTTTTATCTTAGGAAGATAGTATAATATTAACTACTGTCCCAACCTTGTTTTCCATTGTTTATCATTGGATCTTAGGTAAAAACTAGGACATCCTCATTACCTAAAGCACAACTGTAATAACACAGCAACTCAAGATGATTAGTCAACAGCACGAAAACAAGTATCTAATAGATAAACTTTCAGAGATCACTGTTACAGATTATTTATAATCTAATCCTACTGGAATACTGGGCTTAGCAACATCAACAATCAAAATATTGAATATAAAAACTTTTCTCTTTTTGAAAAAGAGCAAACATCCTCCGCAAATCCAAGAAAAAGAACCTACGTCCTAGAAACCTCAGGGCTTTGACATCATGTTTTGGCTGCAATCCATCTATATAATCAGTCACAGATCATATGAACTGTCCAACAGAATAAGAATCCTTTAACTTAAGATGGCAAGAGAATCTCAGTTTCTCTACCTTTCATACTATTAGTTAGAGGGAAAAAAGGACAAAATGAGTACTACCCTAACCAGTGTCAAGATCAAATATCAAATAATAGGACATGAACACTAGTAAAGATAACAAGAGCCAAGATGGAACAAAGCAAGAGTAAACTCACCCCCACAATACCACACAGAAATCAAAACTAACAAAATTGAGGAGAAAGTTTTTTTCATAAGGAACAAAATAAGGAGGGGGTAAAATACCTTGAGCATAATTTCTCATGTAACCAAAAAAAAAAAATACCTTGAGCTAGTTGGCTCTCAAGTTCTGATATCTCTGAGGAACCACTTCCTTGGGATCCAATTGAGCCCTGTGAAGCAGCTACCCCATCACAAGGTCCTCTACCACCATTAACCCAACTAGCTCCATGACCAGCCTCTTCTCTCTTATCTTCTTCACAATTCTCTTCACCAAAACCCCCTCTATTCCTATCCCTTACAGCTTTTAGATTCCTCTGTTTCTCTGATCTCTTTCTCTTAGCTTCCATTCTCCTTAAGCTTTGCAACTCCTTCCTCTTCCTCCACTCTTCCTCTGTCTCTGTAGGCAAAGAACATGTCCTCACAAGAGAACCACAAGCCATGGGGAACAAAGAAGAAGAAGATTCATTAGTGTCTTTTCTTGTTGAGTTGTTGATGAAATCTGGTATTGAAGATGATCTAGTAAGTTTTTTGGCTCTTGGGTCGACCCCAAAACGACCATTCAATGAAAGTCCTAAGCTTAACTCAATCTCTTCTTCTTCACCATTTTCATCTGCTTCATGATTTCTGTGAGAAAAATGGTTGCTTGATGACATGAATCTTTTAAGTAGATCCCTCGGAAGATTGGCTAGTTGCATGGAAATGTTTTGTTGGGTTTCTTTTCTTCCAATTTCCTCGGCTTTTGCCATTGAAACTCAAACCAAAATTATAAAAAAAAAAAAAAGAAAAAAAGAAAATAGACTGATGAAATTAAATTTTATAAAACATGAAATTGTAAAGATAAAATCTTGAGCCCGAAATAAACTCCAGAGTTCCCCTTTTTTAATTAAAAAAAACACACGAAAATAAAAAGAGAGGAAAAAATTCAAAGGAAAAATAGAGGAAATTGAAAAGAAAACAATAGAAGAGAAGAAAGCCAAAAGAACAGGATTGAATGGCAATAATGCCCTTGGAAAATGTGAGTCATGCAAATGAGACACGTGGCGGACATGAAGAGCACCCCACGGAAAGAAAATGAACCCACGTGTTGTTGCTTCAAGAAAAACAAAAATAAATAAAAATAAAAAACCTAAGATTCCGAGGTAACTTCAAACGAGCTGTCGCCACGTCGTTAGTTCTTCAATCATACCTTATCGTTTTGCCTTATCACACGCGTCGTACAGTCATTGTGGGAGCCAGCTTTAACTGCCACGTTTCACTGAGCAGAGCAAAAAATCTCTGTCCTTAGCTTATCTTAGTTTAGCTGCTACTTATCTTTCATTTTGTGAAATTGCAGTCAAACCCTATATGTTTTAAGTTTTTTATTGGAGACCCCCATAATCTGTCAATTACATGTTTTTTTATAACTTTACAAATATAAATTTCAAAAATAAATTTTATAACTTTACAAATATTAAAATAATCGAGTAATTTTATATATATTTAAGTAAAGTTCTCAAATTATAAAAAAAATTAAAAATTAAAAAAATAGGGAAGATATGTTTGTGATCACTCACTAATATAGAAAAAAACATAATTCTTTTCTCTTTTATATATTTAGGGATCGTTTGAAATTGTTATGTGTTTTGTGTTTTTGAAAATTTTGTTTTGTTTTATTTTCATTTTTTTAATTTATTAATTTTGAAAACATGTTTGGATAACATATTTTGTTGCCAATTTATAACAATAGACAGTAATATAAAAAAGTGGTGAAAGCTTTGTCATTGAAAGAAGGGGTGGGTTCGAGTGTTACCAAAAAGCATTATTTTTATTTTTACTCCATTTTTTATGGTACTGTAGCCACAACAGATGAACAGTATCCGTGCGGCAACAGTACCAAAATTACTTTCAAAATTTTGGAAACATCATTTTGATGTTTCCAACAAATTCCAAAACAACATTTTTTATTTTCAGTTTTTAAAAACAAAAACAAAAAACATAAAACAAAAACAAAATCAAACAACCCCTTAATAATTTTGAGAATTAATTTTGTTATTCATGAGATAATTTATTAATGTTAATTAGTAAAGCTTAAAAATTAATCTTCAATGTCAACAAAAGTTTTTTATTTTAAATACGAGGAACTTCTCGAACAGTTTTTTTTTTTTTGATAAAAATTCAATATTTTAATACTTTTCTCTTGTAAATTACAGCAAATTGAAACCGCAAGTTGTAAAGTGCAAAAATTAAAGGGATATATTTGCAAAAACCAGAAGTCACATGGGCTGTAAGTAAGCATTAGTAAGACCCTTTTTCGGTTCTTTCTCTCACCAAATTCGGAGCTAAACTCGAGCTGAAGATGAGAGAGCAGAAAGTGACACGTGGGTTTACAACCTCGGGATTCGTGTAAGAGATTTCTGAGTCTTACGTCTCTTCTCTTGCATCTGAAGTTTTTGTCTGAACGTGAATGGGAGTGATAGCCCTTTACGGTCGGACCAGTTACATCAAGCTTTAAAGACCCTCTCGATCTCGATGCTTAACTCGGTTCTTTTCATAAGTTTAAATTTAGTATTAAAAATTGATATTTTAAATCTTCTTTAAATATATTTTTAATTAAAAATTAAATTTAGAAAATATTTTGTATTATTTATTTAATATTTTAAACCGAAACAAATTCAGAAAATTTTGTTCAAAATTCAACTTAAATTGAATTAAACCCTTAAATCGAACAAATAATTTGAGCAAATGAATAGATTTACTCCTATCCTAATTTATTTGACAGGTAAGACAGAGCGATCTTTCTATGACGTTGACATGGGTGTTTGATTGGAATAATTTAAATTCCCACGGGAATATTTGATTTTTATTTCCATTAGACATTAATGTCAAACAAGTGGTAAGAACAATTTTTTGTTGTCATTTTATGAAAGATTTATATGTAATGTACTGATAATGTATAGTTTTTATATATTATCAATACATCAGAGGTTGACATATCATCAATAGGTCTTTATTAGTAAATTTGAAAATTTTATTTATATTTACTTTTAAGGATTTGATATATTTTTTAATTTGTCAATTGATGACGTGTCAACCTCTGATGCATTGACAATGTATAAAAATTATACACTGTCAGTGCATCATATACAAATCCTTTTAAGAAATCTTGTTTCTTTTGAAAGTATGACACTAAAATGAAAATTTTAAAATTTTAATAATTAATATCCAATTTAATTATTTTTTTACTTAGATTCACTTATTTAAAAAAGATTTCTAAGAGATAAAAGTAACTGATAAAAAAAATAACATCACATTTAAAATAAGTGATTAAAATGTGTCATGCATTTAAACATAGATTTATATATAATGCATTGATAGTGTATAATCTCTATACATTGTCAATACACAAGAGGTTGACATCTCATCAATGAGTCATTATGAGCAAATTGAAAAAATTTATTTGCATTTATTTTTAAGGGTTTGACTTTTTGTTAATTTGCATATTGATAACGTGTTAACTTCTTGTCATTGATAGTGTATATAGACTATCTATACACCCTGAATGCATCATATATAAACCCTTTAAACATTAGGTTTATATTTGATGTGCTAATAATGTATAGTCTCTATACACTATTAATCAATCATAAAGTATTGTCTCATTTACGAGTCAAGTTTAAAAATACAAAAATTCTTAAAAATAAATTAAATAAATTATTAATGTTTATTTTTGAAAGCTTGCATATCTTTTAACTTTATTCATTGATGATATGAGACTTTTTAGTTGACTGAAAATATATAGATGTTATACTATCAGTAAATCAAATATAAACTCTTAAACATTAAATATTATGTTTTTTGTTTATATATAATGCATTGACAATATATAACATCTATAAACTATCAATGTATCAAAAGTTAACACATTATTAATAAACAAACTAAAAAAAATGTCAAACTCTTAAAAATAAATGCAAATAAGGTTTTTTTTTTTTTTAGTTTGCTCATAAGAATTTAAGTATTTTTTTTCGATTAATGAAATATCAACCTTTGATATATTAATAATGGATAGAGTCGGTTATACACTGTCACTGCATCATATATATAAATATATAAACTCAATTGTTTAAGTAGCAGTACTATACTAATTTATCCTTAAATGAAATTTTAACCCTTTGATTTGAGTTAAGGTTATAATTTTTTTTTAAATCTTATGGTTTTAAATTCTAATGAAAGAAGAAAAATTGTAATTTATCGTGAAAATAATAAAATAAAATCCTGTTTTAATTAAATTTGTAAAATTAATACTAATTATTCATTGATTTCGAGATAAAAGAGGCATGAGAATTTCTACAGTAAGGTCATAATTTTTGATCTTACTATAAAGTCAACGTAAAAAACATATAGTTAAGCGTAAATTTAAAGTCATTAGGCGTAAAATATGTTAGAAATATTGTAAAAATATGATTATCAATATAAATATCAATATCAATAGATTTAAATACATAATAATTTTACTATAATATATGTTTATGTTAATTATCATATGTCTACATACTTCTAACATATTTTACGCCTAACAACTTTAAATTTACGCTTAATCAAGTGTTTTTTATATTAATCTTACAATAAACTCAAAATTTGTGACTTTATTGTAAAGTTCGTAGGGACACATTTAAAAAAAAACGAATCCCCTTAAATCAAGGAAAAATGAAGAGTGGTTTCTAAAATCATTACACACCCTCTTTTGAGTTTGATATGACATTTTTGGTACCATTGTCCAATTACCGGTTGTTGCTCTCAAGATTTTACAAAATATTCCACCTTATGAGGATAAAAAATCTACTAAAGTAACAATACAAGTTCCACCGAAAAAAACAATCTAAGATACAAGTGAAATACATGATAGCGTCGTCTCTAAGTTTTATTTGCTCTTTTTTGGTCAATATTGGTGGCACTAATTAATCATAATCTTTGATTCAAATCTTTTGATATATTTTTTTTCCTTAAGTGCATATCATCGTCGATCAAATAGTATTTTTTAAATATAAGAATAAAACTTTAAACTCTTACATAAAAAAATAGCATATTTTTATTTAAATAAAAAATTCTTACCTATAAAAATAAAACTTTAAACTTTACTATTTGAATTAGACGACGAGTGTTATTTTGGTAATTATGATCAATCAATTAATTATTAAATAAATCACAAATCAATGTTTTAACTTTTTTTGTAAAATTTATAAAGTTTATAGTGTATAAACTAAGAGTTTATATATAATGCCACCTTATAAATGAACAAAACTTAAGCATAAGTCCTTAAAAAATAAAAATAAATATTAATGAAGCTTTTAAATTTATTTTTGAGGACCTGTGCATTTTTATGTATAGATATCATGCACGATCAATCAATCACATAATGTCACCTCATAAATGAGCAAAACTTAAATATGTCCTTAAAAAATAAAATTAAATATTAATGAAGCTTTTAAATTTATTTTTGAGGACCTGTGCGTTTTTATGTTTTGCTCATTAATAAGGTGGTATTATTTGGTTAACTAATTGTGTATAAAAACTATATATTATCAGTGCATCATATATAAACACATAAATAATAAGAGCAATGACAAGATATATTGACGATGAAGTTTTTAAAATTCAAAAATGGAATTAATATGGTGACATATTTTTTAATGTATAGTAAAATAAAAAACAATTTAAACAATGAGACATGATAATTTTTTAATCTCACTTGTAAAGTTAAAATTTTTTATAGTCAATGTATCAAATATGATAGCTGTTGTTGTCGTTACTGCTGTTGCTAATAATAATAATAATAATAATAATAATAATAATAATAATAATAATAATAATAATAATAATAATAATAATAATAATAATAATAATAATTTTTTAATCCCACTTGTAGATTAATCTTGTTTGGACCGGGAATGGTAAACGGTAAAATTCTCCCAACAATGAGAACTCCAAGATACGAACCCTGTCCAAATATCCAGGGAAAGAATTCATTTCCACTTCTTCAAACCACTTGTTAGTATAATTTACTTGATGGATCTAATCAACATGTGATAACCGTAAATTTTCCATTTATTAGAAATTATTAATAATAAAGATTTAAATTTAATGCAAAAGATAAATTAAAGTAAATAAAAAAATTATTTACAAGATCCAAATATCAGTGGAAATTTCGAGAATAGAGGAAGTGACGGATTAGGAAATTCGAGTGAAGGAAAATGTAAGTGGAAATAAGAATATTTAGAAATTCGGAAAATAATGAAAAGAGGAAATTTAATTTGGATAAATGGAAATCCAAATTAAATAAGAAAATAAGAAAGGAAATGTGAAATATATTTATATAATTATATATTATATAAATGTATTTTGATGCAAATACATATGTATTTAAATACCGTATGGTATATAGTATATATTAAATATACATTGGTATATATAAGTATATATACTATTTTATAAATTTAAATAATACATATGTATTCAAGTATGGCATTTTATGTATATATAAATATATACATATATGAGAAAAATGTAAATATTAATTTACATTAAAGTTTGAAAATGTATATATTGTAAATACAATATATATGGTATTATAACATATATATATAAATAAATATATATGTAAAGGTTAATTAATTTTAAAGTATATAAATATACATATATATACTAGATATATATTTTGTAATACATAATATATGTATCTTTATATATAAATATATATATATATATATATATATTATATCTAGTATAATACTATATATAAATTAATATAATCATATTTAAAAATATATATAAATGTATAAAATATATCTATATATATTGATATATTATGTTTATATATATATATATATATTATAGATAAAAATAGAAAGGAGATAAAAATGGAAAGAAAGAAGAGAAGGAATCGGGAGAAATCCGATCCTCCCAGGTGAGGCCGATGGCGGCGGAGCTGCCATCGCCGGCGAGGGAGAAAGAAGAAGGGAAAAAAACGCCATTGAAAAGAGGAAGGAAAAAGGTAGCCGGCGGCGGGAAAGGAGAAGGAAAGAAGTGTCACGACCAGAAGGCCGCGACTTTCCCTTAATACTTATACTTTTCTTAGTCTACAAATTTATGGACTAAATTTTTCTTTTTCATTTTAAGGTTCGTATTCGGTGTCAGTGTAATTACTATACTATCTAGGTGACCTATAGTCGTTTCATTTAAATATTGAACTAGCGAGAAAACGGTTCTAAGTTACATCCCGACTTGTTTAACAGAATATGTACTGTGCATCAATTAAAGTCTTACATGTAAACAAATATTTTATAAGGAACATATACCTCAAAAGACTAGTACCAAGTCCATACATCGTATCCGAAGGCCCACTCAGAAGCCCTCATGGCAGAGTTTAACTCAATTATTTGAAAAGAGATGAAATTTAGTGGGGTGAGCAAAATCACGGCTCAGTAAGATACTAATATAAATACAAGAGTACAATTATACTGTCTTAAACTGCAATGCTTAAAATCTGCAAGTTTGCAATTACAATTCATCTTTTTCATCGAAAACATCTGATATCACTTTCCATATAGAGGATCATGATCACGGTGGTACGAAGTCATAATTCTCTTAGTGCATATTCTATGTTCATGTATCATATCATATCATCACATCACATAGATGAAATATCGTTACCACCGAGTCATGATATTCCTCATATATTCTTCATGTTTCGACGATTCATGTCATCTGTTTATCACTCCGACTTCTGAATAATTCATCTTAATCACCTTTCAATCTTCTCGTCTTTATACCACAATGCATCGCACAACAATGCATAATGTATCATTTGGATATCATATACCATTAATCCATACTCACATCAATCTCATCGTGTATCATGTTTAATTGAGATATCCTATTGAGTCACTTTACATTAAACAATCATACTCTTGTGTTACATCAATTCATATCACTTATCGTGTGTGAACTTATGATCACAATAGTGTAAGATCATAATTCTCTTCATATCAATCTTATATTCATATGTCGTATCATATCATGACTTCATATAGATGAATTATCGTTAATGCCGAGTTATGACATTCCTTATGGAATTCTCATGTATAAAGCCTATTATCATGTCAGGGTTTAATATGCAATTTATGCAACTTTACTGCATAAACCGATATAATTTCAAATCATATCATATATACTTTAGAACATGCTCAACATATGAATTTTCAATTTATTTCATATTTACCTTTAAGGCATGATAGAAACATGTTCAATTTCAATTCATGTATTCATTTTTAAAGCATGTCTAAAACATGTGCGATTTAAAACATTTTTCATATACTGTAAGTCATATCAAGTCTAGAGTTCATATCAAATCAATTTATACTCTAGACCGCATATCATGTCAAGTTCGACACAAAATCATATATAAATCATATAAACATCGAAATCATATCACATGTACTTTTAAAACATGTTTAAAACATGTACTGTTTCAAATTATATTTCATTTCAAACATGTCTCATGTACTGTAAATCATGTCAAGTCTAGAGTTCATATCAATAAAATCATACTCTAGACTTCATATCATATCGGTTAGAGACTAGGCTAGATCCCTATCGCTCTATCAATAAAGACTTAAATCACTGTAGCTAGCAGTGAAAATCATGTCATCGTCCCTTGGAAACCAACTAGGGTGCTATCTATGGCCACAGACCTCATCTCTCTCAGCCCCACTGATTAGGCGTGACTGAGACTTGTCCACGACTATTGTCGGACAAGCATCTCTCTGCCTAATGAGCAAAGCTCCAATTAGGCGGTTTCCACAATGCTTTATTGAATTTAATTCTTTTAGGGTGCCTACAGTCTCATAAAACACTTAAATCTTTATCCTTTCTTGTCAAAATCATGTAAAGCATATGGTATCATCATTTAAGGAATTTTATAATATATATATATCTACCATATACTTTCCTTTCAAAACAAATCTGTTAGCTTTAAATTGACATATATATTTTGAAATGACAAAAACTTAAGCAAGCTTTAATGTTTTAATTCACATTGTAAATTTGCCTTATCACACATGATTTTCTCAATACATTTTAAGTGATCATATCAAACATTAAGACCATGACTTATTGATACATTCTTATTGGTCTTAATACTTTATAAAATGTATTGAATATATTTTAAGAAAATTACTTGATAAATTTTTTGGACTCAAATTCATGTTTTCAAAGTCATGTTATATTTAAAAATACTCAAAATTGGTTTTAGAATGTTTTTTATGCCTAAAGACCTAGAAAAGGCAAATGAATATTATAAGGGATGAATCCCCTGATCAAAAGGATGGATCCCCTGTTTGACGGGATGGATCCCCTAATCAAAAGGATCGATCCCCTGAGGAAAGGGATTGATCCCTTTATGGCAGAAAGGTCCCTCAGCCCAGAATAAGCATTCTGGAATGAAGGGATCGACCCCCTATGGAAAAGGATCAATCCCTTTACTCGAAAATAGCCTGTAACGGCTAGTTTTTGTGAGACAACAGTCATATTCGAGTTTTGGCTCCAACCAACGTCTAGAACACATCCAATGGACTATAAATAGAAGCTTAGAAGCTAAAGGAAGGAAGAGGAACTACTCAGCAACTCCAAAACTCATATTCCTCAAATCCTCAAGCCTCAACAACAAATCAAGAGCTACAAAGTCTTCATCTTCCATCATTCACATATCTCTTGTATTGCTTAGCACAAATATTGTATAGGCTTTTCTTTGTGCCTAATTTCTGTAATCATTTACCTACTTAGAGGTCTTTTTTTATTACATCTCTTGTAAACCAAATCATTCCTTGTAAACCAAATCATTCCTTGTAAAAGGGGAGGTTTCTCTTTAGCCTAAGAAAAAGAGGGAGGTTTCTCTTAAGCCTAGAAAAAGAGGGAGGTTTCTCTTGAGCCTACAAAAAGAGGGAGTGTAACACAAATTCAAGAATATTGAATTTGGGAAAAATCCTTGGGAGCGTCTCAAGGTAGAGGTCGTAGGCAAGGTTGTCGAACCTCTATAAATTGCTTGCGTACATTTCTCTATCGTTACTTTCTCTACTTATTTGCAATTATATTTGTGTTTATTGTATTGAATTTATATTGTATAATTGCCTAGCTTAGAGAACTTAGAAAACACTCCAATAGGCTAGAGAATTTAGAAGAATCGAAAAATGGGCATAAGGTTAGCTAAGAACCGATTCATCCTTCTCTCGATATAGCCTATAGAGCCAACAAAATCAATACTTTATAGTATTCATATAAACATTATTAAAATGTTTCAAGTTGTAACAAGGCATTTTTAAATGCAATGCAATTTAAATCACGAGTTCAATAGTGAACTATCATTTTCATCAACCATGTCATTTAATTATAACGTTCACTATAATTCAATTCTCTCATTCCATCCTTTTGATTTCAATCAGATCATACCTAATAGGTAAATTCGATACTATTTTCAAATATCGTATAAATCATTTTTCATGTAATACAGTGAAGTAATTCATTCAATTTTTATCACCATCAATCATTCGACTTCGAAACATCCTTTTTGTCAAATCAGTAGATCCGTATTCAACTCATTCAATATTCGATTCATTGGGTATTCAAATTGTTCAGTATTCAATTCATTCGATAATCAAATCACTTGGTATTCAGACCATTCGATATTCAATATCCTTTCTCAATGTCATCGACTATAATAATCATTTATACATCTCATCATTAATATTAGGATCACATCATTAGTATGAATCCTCTTAGTTTCTATGAGCATTTAGATATCATGTTTCAGTGTAACCATCAAGATACGAAAATTATGTAATTTCCAATATCGTTATCCAATATCTACTCCAGAGTCGATATTGAAGATAACAGAACCACCTGATCAATAATTACTTATCAAATCCAATTATGGTTTGACCTATTGACGCACGTTCATAATTTTCGACTTGAGGTTCAATTTCATTCATTATCACAGAGCTAGATCACTATCCTCAAATCAATTTTTCATATGGCCTGTATAATTTAATATCGAACTTATGTGATTATTAATCTTATTATTCAAAGCCTATTCTTTGGTTATAAGCAAAACCATATATTCATATATTTTCATCACTCATTTATTTGAATCTATAAATGATCGGATTGTGTCGTAATTCAACCTCAATGTCAATAAAGTTATGTGTACTCAAATCATTTATTCGTTATGACTCAACATCATAGCCATCCATTATGTACCACAACATTGATACTAAGACCCATATCACTAGTGTAGGTCCGTTTATCATCTCACGTATAATCAGTAATACGATGTAATACGGTGAAATCGTCTCAGCATCGACCTCTTGAATTGTCCATATTATCACATTCGGAACCATTTAAAATCAAGAGATCGAATTCGACAAATTCTCAAATTATTACTCCGTTTATAGTTCCACAATTCAATCGCTCAACTATCAAAATTCCAACTGCGGTATCCTCTTCCAAGCTATATCGTATAATTATCATTACTTTTATCACTATTTCAACGAATTGATATTCCATCTCATTTTCAACTCAATAATCAACTTGTAATGTTGATATAACTCGAATTGTCGATTCTATAAGACTCACAATATCATTCCTCATGTTATCTTGTTCATCCATTTACCTTGTCAACCATTTCAAAAATCAATTTTCCTATGACACGATAAGGTCCTTTCAAGTTTATCTTTGATAATTCTTTCTAGATTCCATTTATATGAGAAACTTAATCTTTTTCCTTAAACATTTTCATGGAAATTTCGGTAGCATAACGGCTTAATTTTTACTAAACCTCCTGCAAGAAAAACACAATTTATACCACACCCGTTGATTCTCACAATTCCTATGTCTCTACTAAGACCCCACCATCAGTTGTGGGTCTTCTTAGCATTTTTAACATCAATTCAATCAATGCATCATATTAAAAAAAATCACAATTCCATGTCATACAATATAACACTACTAATGCTTTATAAAAGTATCTTATCTATTCGTCAAAGCTTAGCGTACTTTCCGATTTTTTAGCCTTGCCGAACTCCACCATTCGTCTCATTCTTGTTTTGCTACAAGTTCAATATCAATGCACTTACATCAATATAACAATAACATTATTCAATAAATATCATCAATTTATTTTCCTTAATTTTTCTTACCATTTCTTTTTCTTTCCTTTTTCTTTTTCTCTTTCTTCCTCCTTTTCCTTCTTTCTCTTTTTCTTTTCTTTTCTTCTTTTTCCTTTCTTTCTTTTTCTTTTTCTTCTTTTTTTTTTCCTTTCTGATCTGAATCGGGTCGGGTCGGGTCGGATCGGGCCGGTTCAGGCTGTTCAGCTTTTGCTTGCCGGTTTGGCCACCGACGGTCGTCTATTCTAGCGGTTCACGCATCCCACAGTTGGCCGACGTTGCGAGGATGCTGGATTTGGCCTTCGTTTCTCGATCGGCGACGTCGACGGTAGCAGATTTGGGATGGGCGACGACGGCTCCTTCTCTCTTTTCTTCCTCTCTTTTTCTGTCGTTTCCTTCACCGTCGGCCCTTCCTTCCTCCAGATCTGACCTCACCAGAGCTTCGCAAGGCGACGGCGACAGGCGGATCGACCGGCGTCGCCTCCTTTCCTTTTTCTTTTCCTTCGGTTTTCCTCTTCTCTCGTTTTCGGCTCAGCTCGTTCTTCTCTTTTCCTCGTCGTCGGCGTCGGCTTCCTCTTTCTCTCTTCTCGTCGACAACCTCTCCCGTGCTTCCTCTCGCAGATGGTGGCAGCGGTTGCTGTCGTCGGTTCTTGGCTGGGAAAGGGGGTCGGGGTTTCCCGATTCCCTTTGCTTCTGTTTCTTTCTTTTTTTTGTTATAATATAATTATATTTGGTTATATAATTATACTAATACAATATATATATATATATATATATATTGTATTTACAATATATATATACACACACATTTTTATTCATAAATTTTGGATTTCTTATCCTCCAATATAAATATACTCATTTTCACCTCTTTAATATTTGGATCTCTTAATATCCGAAAATCATTCAAAATAATTTCCTCAACTTCATCAAATTCGGGAATTTCAATAATTTTCCCATCTCGTAAATAAATTTATTTATTTACTTTCACTTATTTATTTGCATAAAATTAAATTCCCAAGTAATTTAATACCAAAAATGGAAAAATTCTCGGTTATCACATTTTTCATCAATTTCAAATAGTTTTTGTTATGCCCACATAACATATCATACCAACCAAAGGTTATATCAACTTAATTTTATGATAGTTACTCTACTGGTGAAAGACTTTTCCTTTTATATATATATATATATATATATTATATATAACACAAATACAAAAATAGTTAATAACAATATACATGCTAAATTAGATATGTTTTAAAATTATGTTGCTATATATTTTATCATTGAAAAAATATATTAATATAATACCTTAAATAGTGTCTTTGTAACCAATTCTTTAATCTTCAACATAAGTGTTCTATTTATAAACATTGTAATCTTATCTGATACTAATATTTTATTTGATGTGCAATGAAATTTGATATCAGAATCTCGTTTACATAATCTAAATACAAAAAGTAGAATTTTCAATATTTGACGCTTAAGATTCATAAGTACAAAGATTGATTAAAAAAAATGAATGATTACATTCAATTTATATAATAAAAATGGAGAAAATTTAAACATTTTAATATAAATAGATATAGTTGTTACTTTTTAGACAATTAAAAAAATTAGTTGATAAAAGTTGTAGATATATATTTTATATTTTATAAAGTTGTAGGTATATATTTTATATTTTGTAATATTAATGTGAAAAAAAGAGAATGATTATAGGATTAATTAAAAATATTAAAAATATTTTTAAAAAATTAAAAAATGATGTTATTGTTTAAAAATCATAAAAAATTAATGGTAATCATTAAGCGGAACATATTGTTATACATTTGCATATTATATTACACTATCCATATTGATTTTAATATATATATATATATATATATATATATATATAAATGTTATCTTTTATAAAAAAAAATTAATTGATAAAAAAATATAGATATAGATATTTTATTTTGTAATCTTAATGTATGGAGAGATAAATAATATGTTGCTTTTATTTAATTTTAATCTATATATAAATATAAATGTTTATAATTTAAAAATTGAAATAGATAATTGATTTAAAAATATAATTGATTTATTATGTATTTTTAATATATATGTATTGAGAGATTTTTATTTTTTTGAAATTTAAAAAATGATAATTATTATTTTAGTAGATAATGCCACATGTCAAACTTATAGACAATTCACATAGGAGTTTTACTTTGAGCCAACTGCTTTGGCTTTTAGGTATATATCCTTGCGATGCACGGTGATTATTTTAATTTATAATAATTTTTTAAAGAATAGAATTATAAAAAAATATTATTTTGAAATACATATTGAATAATGCATTAAAAACTTGATGCATATATAGAATACACAAATTAAAAAATAATTCCAAATCAAATAACAATTAAAAAATTAAAGAAAAAATTAAATATCACCAATCTTAAATATTTAATAAATGAATTAAATAACTACAATTTTAAAGAAAATAATCCTTACTACATTAATCATTAATAGATTATTGGTTAATATTGCATATTTGAAACTGGTTTATTTTTAAAATTTGAATTTAGATGACTCCAAATTAATCTTATAAAATTAATTAGAGTTGAAAAACTCTATTTTTTAGGGTTTTTAAAAAAATTATATATAATAATGTCAAACATAAAAGTTAAGTTAAGTAAAAATGTTAATAGAAATAAAACTAAAAATAATTTATTATTTAAGTTTTTTAAAATTCTAATCAATTCAAAATAATTAAATGCAATATTTAAGGTTATACACATTTTAAAAGAATAGATAATCCATATGGACATTTTTTTTCAAATAAAATGATTGAACAAATAATTTTGAAAAAGGAATAAATGAAAATTGAAAAAAAGATATGGAAGCTTAATTCAATACTAAAATATATAAACTTAAATATCCAGTTTTAATATTTTTGATAAAAGATTTACAATTTTAAGATAATTTCGATCAAAATATATGGATTTTTTTAATTTAAAATTAACATAATAAGTGATAAAAAATTTAAAATCTGAGGTTAATTTTATTTGATTTAAATTAAGATAATATAGTTGAAATCTATTTTTTAAAAGTTTCAAATATTTTAAAATTAAATAATTAATTGAATAAGATTATTATATAAAAACTAAAATCAATTTATTATTTTTTTGAATAGATAATCAATTTATTATTTTAAGTATAAAAAAGTAAAGTTATTTTCTTAGAATATTTTATTTTTAGCCAACAGTTTTGGCTAATTTTATATATATATATATATATATATATATAATATGATTATTATAAAAAACTGAATCTTATTAAAATTATAATTGTAACATTGATCAATGATTAAGTGATTTTTTGTGGACATTTTATACCTTAAAGATAAAAAAATCCATCTTACCACACCTATTATATGTTCATATAAAATATGTTTATCTTTTCCTTTAAAAAAGTATATCCATATAAAAATTTATATCAAAATTAATTATTTCTATAAATAATGTATATAATAACAGTATATGTATATTGATAAAAGATGAGTAAAGAAATTTATAAATAACATGAGATTTTTCTTTAATTTTAAAATATATAAAAATATATATGTTTATTTTTTAGAAATTGAAATAGATAATTAATTTATTTTTAAATTTTAATGTATATATATTCTTATCTATAAAAAAATTGGAAAAATATTATTTTTTATTTTAAAATATTACACATGTCAACCTTTTACTATTCACATAAAATGTTTTACTTGTCGTCAAATGCTTTTTTTTATATATATATTAGATAAGATAAGATTATATTTAAATTATCAAAATTAAAAAAAATTAATTTAGTCTTTAAAATAATTAAGATACAAATATATAAATTATTAAATATGAAGCACGTATAAATACTATACATGGTTGTGGATATTCTTTGTACATTTGCTATGAAATAGTAATTGTGCAAAGACATAGACATCCATTTTGTCCGCATCCATTTTATTTTTTTTCCTTTTTTCAAAATTTTTTTTCTTTGTGGATATTTACTTATTCTAAAAAGAAATTGGTTTTCATCATGAAAATGCTCATCCGACCAGGGAGGCCCCGAAACTTTAAAAATTTCTCATCTCAAAAATGCTCCTTCGACTAGGAAGGCCCTGAAACTTTAAAATTTTCCCATCTCCAAAATGCTTTTTCATCTCCAAAATGCTCCTTCGACTAGGAAGGCTCTGAAACTTTAAATTTTCTAACCTCCAAAATGCTCCTTTGACTAGGAAGGCCCTGAAACTTTAAATTTTCTCATCTCGTAAATGCTCCTTCGACTAGGAAGGCCCTGAAACTTTAAAATTTCTCATCTCTTAAATGCTCCTTCGACTAGGAAGGCCCTGAAACTTTAAATTTCTCATCTCCAAAATGCTCCTTCGACTAGGAAAGCCCTGAAACTTTAAATTTCTCATCTCCAAAATGCTCCTTCGACTAGAAAGGCCCTGAAACTTTAAATTTTCTCATCTCTTAAATGCTCCTTCGACTAGGAAGGCCCTGAAACTTTAAAATTTTCCCATCTCCAAAATGCTCCTTCGACTAGGAAGGCCCTGAAACTTTAAAATTTCTCCTCTGTAAAATGCTTCTTCGACTAGGAAGGCCCTGAAACTTTAAATTTTCTCATCTCTAAAAAGTGCCCAATTATGCCCAGAGGTCTTATAGCTTGTACCTAGAGGTTTTAATGAATCATGCCTGGAGGTCTTGAAGATTGTACTCGGAGGTTCTAATGAATCATGCCCGAAGGTCTTATAGATTGCACTCGGAGGTTCTAATGAATCATGCCCGGAGGTCTTATAGATTGCACCCGGAGGTTCTAATGAATCATGCCCGGAGGTCTTATAGATTGTACCCGGAGGTTTTAATGAATCATGCCCGGAGGTCTTACAGATTGTACCCGGAGGTTCTGATCTTATCTCATCATTTCAATTCTATCTTCTAAATCATCTTATCATTCCAGTTTCTTCTTTTTTGTTATTTTCTATCTAAATATCACATTTTTCCATCTCATCTCATCACATCTTTGAATCTCTTTTTCATTGTCCCATCATATCCATACCTTTTTAATTTCCTTTTTCTTTTCAAAATTTTAACATTTTTGTTTCAAAACTTCATTCCCCCTCTTTTTTTTCATCTTATTCCTAATCCTTCTCACATTCTCTGATTTTTTTTTCTCTCTTTTTTCTCTCTCTCTTTTTTTTTTTTAATTTTCCAAATTTTTAGTCATCTAGTCTTTCAGAACTCTTTTCTTTTTTATCCTATATATTGTCTTAACAAACAAACTCTCTTTTCTTTTTTTTTTTTTGTGTCAGAATGCATGTAATGGACTGCAATGCCATGCATGTCAAGAATGCAATGCAAATGATAAACAATGCCTTACCAAGTCACATCATCAGCCTGCCTTATTCCTTTCTTCAAAAATTTGTCATCCTTCAATCTTCTCTTTACCTTATCATTCAATCTTTCAATGCCTCATCATTATTCTTTCTTCAAATTTAGCAATCCTAAAATCATTTACCCCATCACCATCGTTCATTCAATCTTCTTCTTGCCTCACAATTCTTCTTTCTTTAAATTTAGCAATCATCACTCGTTCAGTCTTCCCATTGCCCCATCATCATCATTCATTTAGTGTTCTTCTTGCCCCACAATTCTTATCAAATTAAAACTCATCTATCCAAATCATAACAACAAAATCGTCCCAAACTATTCACAAGAACATTTCACCACTTCTCATATTTTCACAAAAATTCATGCTCTCGTAACAACCAAAGGCTGCCCCAAGAATAGTCTTAAAAACACCATTACCACACTTGATTTCTTTAAAACAAGAACTTGCCCCCATAAAAATCACAAAACTCTCATTTTCCACTTCTTCAAGTTCCTTTTTGAAAATAGAAAATTGCCCTACATAATAACTTTCCAAGATAAAAACATTTGACATTTAAATCTCTTAAAAATTGGTGATTACTATCGAGAACAAATAGAATGAGTCACTACTTGGTTTAGTTGAATAAATGTGCTGATTTGATGCATCAAGGATGTTTGGTTATCAAGAAAGGTTCTATTGATCAATGTCTCTTCATCTTGGCTCACAAATGAAACAAATTCCTTGAAAATCATTATTCCTTTTGTAAAAGTAACTTTCACATAACACAATCCATTTTAGCATTCTCTTAATTCGTTGATACGTGGATTTTAACAAATGTCAAGACTAGCTGTGATGGCTCAAATTTCTAGGCAAGGATTCAAATCTCAAATCATATTTTCAAGGTGATGGTTTTTCAATTTCTCAAAAGGTCTTGATTGAAAGCATCACTCTTCTGGTTTTTCTTCTTTCTTATTATTGCCTTAGCATAGTCACAAACAATGGCCTTGAGTTGTTTCAAATTTGCTCTAGACTGCCCTTTCATGGGTTTTCACCCTAGAGCTTCATTCTCTTTTTTTTTTCTTCTTTTTTTTATTGATTATTCTACCATGCGTTTGAGAATTCAAATTTCATTACAAACTAAATAATGATGATGGTTTCTCAAAGAAAAGCTTTTCAATACAAGCATCTTTATTTGATCAAAATGGACTTTTAAGCACGTACCGTAGGCCAAGGTTTAGGGTTTTCAAAGAATGGATAAATAGGCCCAAAATAAGTGTTTTCAAGGTTTATCGAACCAAGGATCATTTCTTCGATTGTGAACATCTGTCCTTCCCACTCTTCGAAGCATTTTTCTTTTCTTTTCTAACCTTTTATTCTCATTCATTTCTTTCTTTTTTCTTTTTTTTTTTCACATCTACCTTTTTCATTTTTTCAATTTCTTGTTTTTTCATATTGATTTCCATCTTCACATATCCTTCTTCTCACATTTGCCCCTTAACAAGGGCATCATTTTCTTGCATTTGACATAAGACCAATCACTAATGCTTCTTAAACTCCTCTGATGTATTTGCCTTTCCAATGTGGAGGGTGATCCTTGGTCAAGGTTCATTTAAAAAGAAATCAATAAGCTCAAAAGGGGTAACAAATGGATGATTTCATTTCAGTAATACGAATATGAAAGATGGCCATTTGTCATATCAAATATTAACACTTCTATTGAAAACCAATCCTTAAGATGAAAATTTGGCTTTTGAAATCATTTGAATATCCCTCATGCATGGTTTCATAATCAATTTTTTCTTCTTTTCGTTTTTCTTTTCTTTTTTTTACTTCCTTTTTCTTCACTTTTTTTTTTCACAACTCATGCCCAGAATGTATCAACTCAACTTTATGAAGGCCATATGCAACAATTTTCATTATCATGGTTTAAGATCGGAAAAAAGATATCAATCAAATTAAGAATGGCCATTAAAAGATATTGAGGTTATCAAAAGCTTAGCTCTTTCAATCATTTTGCCTCAAGGTGTAGCGAAGGATGATTTGAGTTAGAAAGTTCAAGTTATAAGAAAGAATTTTGGGTTGATGTGTTTGGGACTCTTAGCTTGGCCTTAACATCTATCAAATTTCCAAATACAAAGTCCTTAAGAGAATGCTTCACGAATTGGTCCTTCAAAACAATTCAAAAATTTTTGCAAATTCATCAATCATTTCATTGCTCATCGCCTTAACGAAGATCATTGACTTCAAAAGTTCATCATGGTAAGCAAAAATGAATGAATTTCGAGCTTGTTTGTCTCTTTATGGATTCCAAGTTTTCACTGAATCAGAAAGTATACTAGAAATGTAATGGCTAGGTCTATTCATTCTCAATAAAAATCACCAATGATTTCAAAATTATTTTATTTCATCTATTTGGAAAGAAAAATATAGAAAGCTTTCAAAACAACTTGATGAAAATTTCAAGAATCTTGAGAACATCTCACATCCACAAATTACATATAGGAAATTTGGCCTATGGAAGAGCAGACTTCCATTGTTCAATAAGCTCTTGAGTTAAGGCACCACTACTGATGAGTTCTTCAACCTTTTCTCCAACATGTCACATTTATGTTGTATCCCTACAGCCAGACTGTCAACTGCCTCTCTCTTTAACTTTTCTTGTTCAACAGGATCATCCAAGTTTAGGAGAAAAATAGGGTCAACAGGACTAGACCCTATACCAAGTTAACCTTGGCCCAGAGTACGGCCTTGTCTTCCCATTGAAGGTGTTGCATGAGCATAAACCTTTGGAGACATTTGGGCTTGATGGGTGAACCCTGGAGGGTATGGTGGATCATCACTAGGATATTTCTCCGCTGTTAGGTCTTGCACAACTCCTTTCCCTTTAGTCATACTCATCATCAACTCCATCATCTTGGTCATTTGCTCTTGAGTTTCCTCTTGAGCTTTAACAATCTCTTGTTGCACCTTTTCTATTTCATCAATTCGTGCCAACTGCTCATTCTCCATGACTCTTGTTTGCAAACAAGTATCGTATGGGTGACTGGCAATTTTGACGGCCGAGCTATCTTCTCACCTTTATTACCATAGTCTAAATCAAGATGCCATGATATGCACATACAAACCTATGTATGACCAAAAATGTCTAGATGTATAGGTGCAATGTTCAAATTGACATGTTATGCATCGCAAAATCAAAGGAAAGCCTCATGTGATGAATAGACACGTTTCATCTCTTTATTTTTTTGATTTTTTTATTATTATATTTCTTGAAAAGAACAAATTTTCCTTCATGTGTCCGGATCCTTGGTTATCTCTACATGATGAGCTGGCATGGCTCTAACTTAAGTTGGCCTCTCAAGTTTCTTTATATGCTTGGTTTGGATAAGTCAGAATTCTAAAGGTTCTCAAATTGTTCCTTACTATCGTCCACATAGGACTAGTAAGGCACCCAATCCTCACCCATCACAGGTTACAAACGGAAAGGTTCAATTTGAGTAGGAGTATTTCGCTAGCCATTGCGGAGGTATTACCTCACGAGAGCGTAGATACTTTACTCCCTCCTAAAAGGACTGAGCCCGGGTCGAGGGCTTATGCATGCTAATGCAAAGTGAAGTATGTGTATGAAGGAATAATGTTTTATTTAATGTTTATTTTCTACTAAGATCTCTTAAGCAAATTATAAGATAACCTAAAACTAAGTATTGGCCTGACTCTCTTAAGTCCCCAGCGGAGTCGCCAAACTGTCATAACGTATTAGGTTTTGGAGGAAACCTAATAGCTAGACACAAAAATCAAGGAGTCGCCACCAACCATTCTATCTAGGTGTGATTGGTCACCTATTCAAACTATGGATAAGGACTGGTCTACATTTCAAATTTAGGGTTCGGGAGTACGGTTACGTGTGAGGAAGGATTAGCACCCTCACAACGCCCATCCTAAAATGGTACCAACTAGCTTTAGGTTATCTTAAATTTGCCTTAGTTAATCTTTAATCTTGATATAATTAATATTGAAAAATATTTCTAAGTGTCCTCCATTAAGCTGGTGGGACAACTCAAAAATCTTTCTCACCTCAAGAGTATTCAAGTAGTACTATGCGACTTGCTTGAAGAGGCTCCGTCGTCGGATTCATTTTAATATTTTATGAGAAATTTCAAACTTTGACTCCTTCTACCCAATTTATTCTTATTATATTGTTTTTATACCTTTATTATTTTCATTTATTAATTCTTAATTTATATATTATTTATTTGTTTTAAAAAAATGAACGTGAATTACTCTTATCAAAAATTCCTTTAGATCTTCCATTAAGCTGGTCAGACCTTGAAAGAAAATTTTTTACCTAAAGATTTCCAAAATATTACTTAAGCGTAATCTCTTTTGGAATCTTATCATCGGAGTAATCAATATTCAATCTCAATAATTTTTATTAACTATTATCATTATTATTTATTATTATTATTGAATTATTAATATTTGTTTATAATTATTATTTTATCTTTTTGACTAATTATTTTAATTTTAGTTTTTAATACATCTTATTTTACTTTTAGATAGAATATAAATCACTTGTTATCGAAAACCCTCTTATACCATCCATTAAGCTGGTGAGGCCTTGAGAGAATTTTCTAACCTAGAAATTTTCAAGAGAATTACTTAAGCATGATTCTCTTGATATTTCATCATAGGAGTAATTCATATTCATTATTATTTTAATATCTAATTCTAATTACTTCATTTATTTTCCCTCCTTATTTTGTTACTTGCTATTATTATTTTTATTATATTATTACAAATTATTAATATCCGTTTTAATCATATAAATAATTGTTTTTGTTTTAATTTTATAATAGATTTATTTTATTTTAGTTTATAATAGATTTATTTTATGAATATAAATTATTTGTTATTGAAAATCCTATTTAGACCCTCCATTAAGCTGGTGAGGCCTTGGATAGAACTTTTCTCACCTCAAGATCTCTAAAAGTATTACCTAAGCGTAATCCTTTTAGAGTTCCATCATCGGAATACAGAATTCGTAATTAAATTTTTGTGATTTCTAATCTATTCTTAATTTTATTTTAGTTTTAATTCTAGACAAATAATATACGAAATCAAACAATATATCAACAAATACCCAATATACCTAATCAAATATTCTAATTCCAATTGGATTACCTAAATTATTCTTACCCAAATATGTATATAAATTAAACTAAAATATTAATATACTTAAACGTATTGAATGAATAAAACAGAAGTATTGAAAAACAAGATTTCAATGATGATCACGTGGCTTTACCTTTTGTTTTTTATTCTTCACGTAGCCACCTAGGACATCAATGCAGCAATGGCCCGTTTATACATCAGTGGGCAGCAGGATCGGGGAGTAAGGTGGAACAGCAGCTCGAGCAAGGAAGGAACGTTGGGCAAGAATAGTGCTTTCCTCTTTTCTTTTCTGTTTCTGTTTCACGTTGCAGCAAAAAGCTATGGTGACAGTGGTATAGTAGCACCAACGGGGATGGGCAGATTTCGGTGATGCAGTGGTGATGGCTGAACGGTGCGGAAGTGTATCTGTATAATACGGCACCAAGAAAGTGGCTATTGTGGCACTCAAACTTGATGATGATCCTGGCAACAGAGATGAAGATGAGCAGCGATGAAGCCAAAGCAAGTGACCGGTGCAGAGAATTGCGAGGAGTTGAGGTGAAGTGCGATGATAATGACGACGTAAAGATGCTAGCAGGACAGGGGCTCGGCTTTGAAGACTTGAATGCGATAGAGTGCAAGGTAGTGGTTCAGTTCAGGAGTTAGGGCACAACAGGGTAGCGATGGTTTTCTGGTTAGAGGCAGCAGGCAGCGGCAAGGAACGATGGTGGTTTTGCAACAAGCTGGGCAGTGATGGTGATGAAGCAGCCGCATGAACCATGGGCAAGGTGAAGGGAAACTTGGCTTTGGTATAGTGGCAGTAGCAGTGAGGATGATGATACAATAGAAGAAGACGGTGGTGCAGCAGTTAAGCCCCAGACGATGTGCAACAGCCAGCCTTTTCTCTCTAGGTTCTTTCCAGGTTTTTTCTTTTAGGGTCTTTCCATGTGTTCTCTCCCCCACTCGTGGCCAGCCCCTAAGACTTCAACCTCAATCTGCCTTCCACCTTTGGCTTCTACTGCTTCTAACAGCAACTCTCAATGGCACGGTTTTGCAGCAAGTCACGATTGGTTCTGCTTCTTCAAGATTCTGCAAACCGCAGCCTCTCCCTTCACGTTATGCTCACAGCAGTTCTTGGTTCCAGTAATCTTGAAACAGCTCACTCGTTTCCTTTGTTTCCTTGTTGTTTAGGCCTAGTCTTGAGGAAACAACAGATGCAACGATGATGACAAAGCAAGGTGAGATGCAGCTAGACAGAAACGAATGGTGATTGGCTCGGTTGAATGAATAGCAGAACAGGGACGCTTGAAGAAGCAGTGGGGATGCTGACAAGAGCGACAATGATGACATGTAGCTATTGGTCTCAGTGGCAGCCGCTAGTGTAGCAAAATGGACAAGGCAGCAACGTTGGCGGTGGAGCTTCGTGGTCAGCAGCTAGAGGCGTTGCTAAGAGGTGGCCATCTGCTTCTTCCAATCCTCCAAAAAAAGCCCCTCTCCCCGTTTAGGTTTCTTTTTTTTTTTTATACCCGTGTCTTTCCCCCCACTTTCCTCTAAAACCTAGCCGACCTCCTCATAACCCTAGTTCTTGTCTTCCTTAGGGTTTTTTTTTTGTGTCTCCCCCTAGCGGCTAGCCTCTCTTTTTCTCTAGGGTTTCCCCTTTTTTATTCTTGATTTTTTCTTCTTTTTTTTTTTACATTATTTTTGGAAAACTTTTATTAATGCTCTGTATCAAATCTCTTGATTCTGATGTTGATTTCCAATTTTGCACAATCTTGGAGTTGACTTGTTTGATTTAATTTCCAAAATTTTTCTTTCAAATCCTTCCTCAAAATTTTCTGTTGATTTTCTTTCCAAATTGACCTTGGTTTTAATTGACACGGTTTATTTTTAATTTTCCAATTTGATACTATCCAAATTTGTTTCATTGATTTCTCATTGACTTGCCTTACGTTGAGATCTTGATTTTCCTTTCCAAATTTCTCTTCTTTGATCACTTCATTATTTTTTGTTATCTTTTTTATTTTTATTTTTTTCATTTTCTTTTCATTTTATTATTATTATTATTTATTTTATTATTTTTTATTTTAATAATAAATAAGGTAGTAATACAAAAATTAAATTCATCGTCTAAAAAAAGATCCCGGACAAAATGGGGTGTCTACATATATGGTTAAATATTATTTTTTCGAAAGATAATCAATTTATTATTTTAAGTATAAAAATGTAAAGGTGTTTTTTTAGGATATTTTATTTTTAGCCAAGAGTTTTGGCTTTTTTTATATCTATATATATATATATAATATGATTATTATAAAAAATTGAATTTTATTAAAATTAGAATTGTAACATTGATAAATGATTAAGTGATTTTTTGTGGACATTTTATACTTCAAAGATAAAAAAGTTCATCTCACCACACATATTATGTGTTCATATAAAATTTGTTTATCTTTTCCTTTAAAAAAGTATATCCATATAAAAAATTTATATCAAAATTAATTATTTTTATAAATAATGTATATAACAACAGTACATGTATATTGATAAAAGATAAGTAAAAAAATTTATAAATAATATGAGATTTTTCTATAATTTTTAAAATATATAAAAATATTTATTTATTTTTTAGAAATTGAAATAGATAATTAATTTAAAAAGATAATTAATTTATTTTAAAATTTTAATTTATATATATTCCTATATATAAAAAATTGTATAAATACTATACATGGTTGTGGATGTGGTTAAATATTGTTAATTAATATTTTAAATACATGAAAGAGAAAGCAACAAAAAAGGAAGGAGATTGGAGCACAGGAATCTCCGTATAACACGCAAAAAATCAGGAGAAGATCATAGAGTGGGGCCCAAAAGGCCCAAGTTGCACACTTTTTTCAAATTTTCTTTCCAGACGGTGCAACTTTTCGGGTTAGTGACCTGGGTTGCTGCCACGTGGCTTTTTGTTGCAGGGAAACAGCTCAGCAGGCTGTCAAGTTGCAAAGACAAAAGAAAAGTGCAACTTATGGCAAAGAAAAAAGTGATGATGTAATGCCTCCGTCGTACGCACTATCCCGTCAGAACATCATTTATATTTTTTTAATTTTCCTAGAGTAGAAACTAATTTTTCATGTGTATAATTTATGTTTGATTTATGAAAAAATATACAAGCCTAATTTTATATAAAACAAGTAAAAGCTAATAACGGTAATAATTAATTTTGTCAATATAGAATGAAATTAAAAAATGATGATAAAAAATAATATTTATTTATAGTTTAATTTATTTTTGTAATTTAACAAAAAAAAAAGTAATACTGTTTTTCTATTTTTATTAATAAAATTTTAAGTACCTAAAAATCTTTTTCAATAGAATGACAGAATAAGATTCGTCACATTAATAATAATGTTTGCTCTTTTTCTTCAATAATAATTACATTTAAGTTTTATTTGATAAAAAGAAAAGAGTGAAGAAAATTTTAATCTAATTGCTTTGCTTTGGCAACAAAAGTAGAGGGGAGGGAGGTGTTGTATTTGATGTATCTAATTCTAATAAAGCCAAAATGTGAAAGCCAAAAGACATTGGAAGGACGTGATTGAATAAAGTAACTTATGACCACCGACAATAGTTTAATTCGACCAATTAATTCACTTGTTTCGATAATAAAAGAAGTTTGCTTCTAATGTCATGATCTTTTGTTGGTATTAAAAGACTTTTAGATGTCTCATTTAATTTTAAATAAGTTTAATATATCATAAAATATATTATCATCATATTAAATTCATTACTAATATCTTAAAATGTCACTAATAATGTACAGAAAAATTTTCTATGGACTTATGTACAATATTTAAGACTTTGTACAACATATATTTTTTAAACTTTTACAATCATGATTAAGAGATTAATAGATGACTCATTTTTTTCAATTAATTTTTGTTTTTTAAATATATATTAAGAAATGTTATTTTCATCTTAATCTCGAGAATTGCCTACATAGCCGTATAGAGGCAAAGCACCTTTATAAGTTAATTAATCAAATAAAATGTCTTATAATATCATAGACAAGGTGAATGCTTCCTTAAACTTGGTTCTTCTTTTTAAAGTACGAGAGTTGGAGGAAAGTCATTGTGATTTTTTCCCAAAAGTCTGGTCCCAAAGTTAATTTTTAGTCAATTAATTAATAGCAAGTAATACTTGATTTTCTGTGTGTGAAAGAATGGCAAGTTGGCAGTTGCATGTTGCAAGTTGGAAATGATAGACAAAGCTTACACGTTACTATTAGAAAAATTGCAATTCAGCCCTTAACCTTTGTTGTTCGAAAAAAATTAATTTCGAGACGTGTATAAATTAATTCAAAAACATCTTAGCAGTAAGACAAAAAAATTACTGACAGTTTATCATTTTATAGTTGCAAACGTCTATTTGCGACGGGAAAAATATATTGCAAATTCTTTTTATTTTTGGTTCATAGAAAGGTACAAAAAGGGAATGTGAGAATCGAACTTTGGATTAATCTCTCCTAAAGAGAGGTAACAATCACTAGGTCAAGTTTTGATTGTTATATTGCAAATTACTTTGTTGTTTCATCTCTGTTAAAAAATTTAATGCAACAATTTTGATCATATGAAAAATTGTTTTAAAAAATATCTATTATAATTATTTTTGTTATTTTGTTTTAGCGATTACACACATTAGGTTTGTCAAAATTTTTACATAACATGATTTTATTGTTCTAAAAACTATATTAAACAACAACGATACATTTGTTTCAAAAGTTTATATTTTTACAAGCATAATTTTTGTTGTTGTAAAACTTTTTCGCAGCCAACTTTATTAATTTTGTTAACCATTATTATTGTAGGAAATAAAGGAACAATTTTAATATTTTATTATTTGTGATTCTCTGTATCACTTTTGCATTTATTTAAATACAAAAAGAAATTGAAAAGCTAATAAATTTTTTTTACTAAAAATAAAAATAAAAATAAAAATATTCTTACTTTGAAAGTTCAATGCAACAAGAGTTTCATAAATCTTCAAAATAACAAAAATAAAATCCCATCCAAATCATTCTTTGGTTGAGCGTACGTCGAGGGGTACTTAAATTTTGTTTAGTAAAAAGATAAAAAAAATGAAAAAAAAATTATTAATCCAATGATTAAATTTTGACAAAAAAAATTTCAAAATCACTCTTTTATTATGTAATTTAATAATTGGATTAATAAAAATTTTCATTCTTCTCCTTTTTTATTTGTTCCCCGAAACAAGCTTTAGTGCCTAAACAAATCATTTAACAAAAACAATTATAATTAAAAGATAACAAAAAATAAAAGAACAATATTGCAAGTTAAATTTTGCCTAAAAATTCACGTAAAGACACATGATTTCTATTTCTACGGGAGTGTTGGGCATACTTTTGGAGGATTAACTAAAATAAAACTATGGTTTTTGAAGTGGACAGGAAATTGTTAGAAGTACCCTATGCTATAAACTTAAAATCACGTGGACTAGAAAACAAGACTTAACTTTCGAACCAAATAGAACAATATATTAGTCCAAGCATTGTTAGTTTACACGCACGCTCTACACACACACACACATATGTATATATATGATTCCTCAAACAATTATTAACAAATGAATCATAATTAATAGGCAAGTTAAATACTTAGATAACTTTTGGTACATAAGATAAAGAATAAGATATAATCATTATCATTTTATCTTATGATTGGTAATTTTATGATTATGACTAAATGAAGGTATTAATATGTATCCAAAGCTTAAATGCAGGCATATTCTGAAGAAATTATTAAGCAACTATTAAAAGCTCAAAGACAATTCTCTTATCTTTTTGGTTTATAGTGAAGTACAAAGAGGAAGGGGAATTAAACTTTGAACCTACTCTTTCTTACTGAAAGACAATAATCGCTAGACCAAGAGAAGAGCAGAGGAATGTATCATTCCAGTCAAACAATCATGTTCAACAATCAAAAGATAGAATTCACCTAGTAAAACCCAAAAAAAAGGGTTTCAATCTATTTTGAAGTTAGGGTCATCCGCCTGCACCTACCAAAAGCTAAAACTCAGTGATTTCCATCAATGTAAAAATCACAAGTTAATTTAATGAAATCTGGAGGATGACCCTAAGTTTGTCTATTAACAACAGGCCCTACACAAAATTCTCTAAGATACGTCACCTCACCTAAACATTTGCTCCCATTCATTCCAACAGTTGATTCCTTGACAAATCAATTACTAACATAAAGTCACTAACTCCAATTCCTCCAACATGTTGAGCTCTAACCCTATCAAAAAAATTTTTTCCTCCAAGAAAAAGTAACTTTTCAAGTAGAATCAGAAGTCTGTTTTGGTCCACTTGAATGGCCACTTCTCCCTCTCCCTTCACGCCCAGCTGAACCCCTAGGTCGACCAGAAAATTCACCTCGGTTTCCATATTCATTTCTGCCAAAGCTTCGGCTACCACCATAGTTTCCGCGACCCCTGAAGTTGTCATGTCGAAACCCTCCCCTTCTGGCAGGGAAGCTACCTCTTCCACTACCAACTGTAAGAAACAGCAGCATGGAAAACTTCATTAGACAAGTCTGGTCTTTATACTTTATGTAGTATCAATGTTAACCATCACAAACTAATCAACATCATTTCCATTTTTTACTAGTTTTACAAAATTTGCAGAGTTTTCAAGCAGAAATTTTATATTCTTATTAATAAAAAGAAGAGCACATCATTAAGTTTGTAGATATTTTACTTGCCTCTAGTCAGAGTTCTCTTTACCTCCACCACAGCTTGTCGCTCTCCAATTGTAATTGGTGAAACCTAAATATCAAAATTTATTACTCAATAAGCCCAATGCCCTAAAATGCAAACTTCAAATAGAAGATGGACAAAACTGCTACTCAAGAGAAAGAAAAAGAACAGTACTTGCTAAAGTTTCGAGCAATGAATAACATTATAAGATTAGTAGCTATGACTGAAGATTATGGATGGTATCAGCTAGCTAGGACAAAGATGTGATTTGAAAAGGAAAACCAACATAGGTTACCAAGGGAAAAATTGTCATCTTGCCATGCTCAAACAACTCGGGTGGACATAAAAGGTTTAGAAGGACGGGGTGTGCACATTAGTAAGAGCCATTTGAAGCAATATAATATCTTTTAGTTATCTTACTGCATATATGAAATGATTCTAATACAGGCTGATCTAAAGAATCAGGCGCCATGCTTAAAGTTTCATCTGATATAAACAGAAAAGGATAAGCATCAGCTCAGCCATATGACACCTTGCTGTAAAACAATGATAAGTTACGATGCATTATGACCATTGCCTGTACACATACGAGATCACACTAGAAGGTCACTAAGCTAGAGAAACAGTTGTTCTCTATGAATTCCCAAATGGATTTTTCTTCCCTTTTTACTAATAAAGGAAATAAATTTTATGCATATCATAGGAAAGCTTTGTCAATCTTATCCTGACATCCAAAAATCTGACCTGTACAATTCCAAACAAGCACCTTGGCCATGCTGAACTCATTTATCCTTGTTCATGCATCAATTTGTATGCGAATTATGTGAATGTCAATACGCACGCACATATAAATTTTCTTCTAATAGTTGATGAAAAGATTTTGGTAATGTCATCTCTAGAATGGCACTGTACATGCATGTAATGAGGAGACAGGATGGGAGAGGAGAGAACCAAAATCTAAATAAAGGTTTAAGCACTCGGACAACATGAAAGAATTTTCTTATTAGTGAACAAATGAATAGGACTCAACCAAGGATAATAGGGAAGCACCAAGTTAGAAGCTAATTAATACACACACCAAGCATTGATCTTTTTACTGATATTTACCCTGCAACTGATTCTAGCATTATTTTTCGAGTATAATTTTTTTTTATATAATTTACCAAAGCAAGGAAATTTGATAATATAAAAAGAAAAAAGACTACTTAAAAAGGTAGATTTGCTCTCAAATGGCGCTATTTGATGGTTCCTATATATAATTCGCATCTCTAAATGATCAACTGAGAAGCTAATAAGATCCCAAAGGCAGACAAAGGTGCACTTTCCTATGTTGGCACATGAATAAAAGCAATAATAAGAAATATTAAAAAGATGCCGTTAACAAAAATCTGTTACCCCTAATTGGTTGAAACTCATTTTGGGGGTCAAGGGGGTGGGGAAGTCGAGAATTTGTAACTCCACCCATATAATTTTCAAAACTTTGTTTAATATCAAGGCCAGTCAAAAGTATAGACCGAAAAAAATATGAAAGATTTGAGACATACTATCAATGTATATCAAACAAGGGCCATACCTGAATTGCATCATTCATGGAGCTCAAAGACAGAAATTCAACGAAACCAAAACAGTATCCCTGTTGCTGAAGAAACAGAATATAGATATATCAACAAATCAATGCAAGTGAAAGAAAACATAAGCTATCCATTCAATGCCTCAGCAACCAACCTTATTGTTTCTAACTTGGACACCCCCTTGCTTGATTGGTCCAAACTTCTTAAACTTCTGCTCCAGCTGTGCAGGTGTCATATTGAAGGGCAAGTTTCTAACGTAAATGGAATGGCCCTCAACTGTGAGTTAAATAGAGTTAATACACAGTTGTACTGACAGCATTATAATTTACAAGATCATTTCAGTTCACATAACTGGAGTAAAAAAGCAGCATGTGTGTGTGTGTATAAAAACACACACACACACACACACGCACGCACACACACACACACACACACACACACATATATATATATATATATATCATGTACTTCAACAGTCCATTTTTGTAAACAGAACATACACATATACACACACAAGATACCTTCCTCAGGAAAATTGTTATTCTCAGGGGCATCAATGCTAGAAGGTGACAATGCTTCAGGGGGAGCAGGTGCTGTGGACACAAGAGGCTGGTTCTCAGTTTTCTTGGCTGTCACTCTTGTGGTATTAGAGGGCACATATACTACAGTTGGCTCTGAACCTCCTTTTGGTACTTTCACCTACAACAATAACTAATAAACTTAGACGATCAACAGGATGCAAATACAGCAAAAAGATCATATTCTTTTATATACTAACAATTGATGCATAAGATTTCTTTGGAGCGTCCTCTTGGGCTGAGGAAGAAGCTGATTCAACAACTACGGGAATATCATCACCATTTGAATGAGACTGGGATTCCAAAACAGCCTCTTTTTCCTTGACCAACTGTCTTTCCTGGTCTGATGGTTCATAAACTTGCTCAGCAACATGTTGATTCTCTTCCTCAAGAGCTGTTGCTGGATCCGGAGCAGAAGGATCCAGAACTTGAGTAGGCTCTGGAAGCAAAAACTAAAATAATGTTGAAAGAAGTCTCATTAAAACACAAGGACAAGAAAGGTAAGAAAACAAAATAACTTTACCTGGCTGTGGTGCTGAAGGCACTCTGGGAGCATCATGAACACCGTTAACTTTATGTTTATCCAAGGCTTCACCATCTTCTACGTATCTAAATACATCATTTAGAACAAAGTACCCATTGTCTTGGGGAGCAAGGAAAAAGGATTGTGCAAATTTTCTCTTCAAGTTATCCTTGCCTGTTAGACATCCAGTTACTAATACAGTCACTCCTTCCTTATAAGACTTCTGAGCATCAGCAGTATTAATCTCCGCCTTATGGTTTGCAGAATCCAAGGAAAGAATCTTCTCATTAATACCCTGTTCAAGAAAAACAAGACTGGAATTTCTTTCCACTGGATGATACCGACAGCAATTATAAACAAGAAAATTAAACATTGTTGTTTGTTACTGGAATCTGAAAAGGATGCTAATACCGCCGTTTCAACTTCCCAAAAGAAAAAATTATGTTTGAAGGGGAAAGGTTGGGAGAGAGAGAGCTAGAGCATGTGTGAGTGACTGATTCCCCATGTTTACCAAATTGAATGCTATATGTTCAAGTTTTACCAGATTGATGGGCAATGTAGTAACTCAAGACATATATTACGATGCCAGAAAATTGAGACATTTTTCAGAACATAATGCCTGATTTTTAGATGAAAACCAAAAGAAAAGTAATGGGTCAGACTCCAACTAAGCTAAATTAATATCATTATTGGAGGAATGATAGGAGCAGAAACAAACAACATTTGACAGCATATACAGATAAAAAAGTGCATAAAGCATAACACATTTTATTGCCAAAACAAGGAATCCCACTACTATGACATGTTGCTATTCTTAGTAGCATTATACCTAACTTAAAAGAAAATGGACTCCATAACAATTTGTTGATAAATAACTAATGTCTCAAGCCCCAACACTCAAATTTAGCACCATCTAAATCATAAAAGTTGTATTATAGCATCCTTTAATCGTGCAGTGGCCAACAAAAGGCCATTTGCTGCTGCAAAAGAACACCGTGCATATAGGATCAAGCAAATTATAGGAACTTATAACATGCTAAAGATTAAAAAGAAATGTTTAAAGATGAATGATCAGAAATCTTAGAACCAACTAAAACAACAACATGAAAAATAATAACACAACCCAAGAAGCTTACCTCCATGGTAGTCACCGATGTCATCACACCATTAGAATCCGGCCGGCTAATCACACTTGAATCATGATAGAATCTATGAGCCAATTCTGGAGAGTTGTAAAGAATGTGGTAATACTGCTCGACAAAAGCATTTCCAACAACTTGGGCACTGGGAGTAGGTGGGGGAGTTTCTGTCTCCAATGCCATCTGCTGAAGAAAACACCATGACGAATATCACAACCAGAACATATCTTCAAAGACTGCCATCTAAGCTTAAAAAGGGGTGGTTTTACACAAATCAGGCAGTATCAAAACAATAGAAATGCACGAGGAAACTTAAACAAGAAAACGGGAAGATACCAAAAAAAAAAAAACAAATTAGAAAAAATTGCCATTACAAACTGCTGAAAAGAGACTAAACACCAACAATTCTTTATTAAAACTTCAATGAATAGAGAACAATAAAATAATAAAATGGCTAACTTACATTAGTTACCTACATTCTCTAACAACAGACTGTTACATTCTTATAAAAATCCTAACAATTAAGTACATTAAGCCAAGTATTCATCTAGAAACAATAAAAAATAAAAGCTAGATCTTCAAAGGTAGCACATTCCATGGATCCAACCATCAAGTAGTTCGACAAAAAAAAACCCTTAAAAAAGAAAAGAAAGACCCATTAAAGAAAACCAACAGCTTTTAATAAATAAACCAACATTTTTAGTCAACATTTAGAATATAAACTAAAAAAGAACAAAAAACCCCATAACTAAAAATCCAGTTTAAAATTAAAAAAAAAAAAGCTTTGATCCAGTTTCTAACTTTATAATGATTAATCAAATAACTATATAAAAAAAAACAAAAACAAAACTTTGACAAATACCCACCAGGTAAAAACAAAAGAAAAAAAAATTTTCCCTTAAAATTAAAGAAAGGATGAGAAAAGAGAAGAAAATAGAATGATCTGAGAGAGAAGCTTATGAAAGGGTACCTGAAAATGGAAAATGTTGAAAGTTTTGAGAGAATATGAGAGCTCTTTTGAAGGGGTGAAGATGGTACAGTGGTTTGTTTTAGTTGCAGGGAGAGAGAGGAAGCAGGATGAAAAAGGAACTAGAAGAAAGGAATAACAGTAGGAACACGAGAATAAGAGAAGAGAGAGTGAAAGGCACTTGTGAAAGTATTTTTCTCTACTTGCCTGGAATTTTTTTTTTTTGTGTTGGGTTCTCTCTATACGGTTTGCGTGTGTTTTTTTTTTAATTAATATTTTATACTTTTTTTTAAAATATTTTAATTTTATAAATAAAATTAAGATGATAATATATATTTTTTTAAAAAATAAAAAATAAATAAAATAATATATATATCATCATGTTAATTTTATTTGTGAAGTCAAAAAATTTTACTGACAGTTTATCAGATAATTATCATTTTTTTGGTAAATTTTGTTCAAAATATTTTGTTTTTAATTGATATTTTGTGTGATTTTGTTTTTTAATAAAAAATAATTATTTCATACATTGTCGGTGGGGCTTTTTTATTCCACTTTCACAAGCAAGGTTTGGATCATAAGTTAACACATGTATTATTTTATTTATTTATTTTTTTAATATTTTTATATGACATATATCATGATCTTAACACCGCTTGTGGAGTAAAAAAAACTTCACAGATGGTGTATGAAATAATTATCCTTCAATAAAAATTAAAATTAACAAAACATATATAGCAAAAAAGTATACATAAAACACCAACAAGTAGTTGGAAGAAGTGGAAGTTGACTTTTATCAGGTATTTGAACAAAGTTCGAGTCTTGGAGTCTCCACTGTTAAGAGAGCTTTATCGTTTATCACTCTCAGTCTGAACATAATTAATCTCAGACCTTATCTAAAATGGTAAAACAGATAAAGATACTTTGCTTACATAAAAAAAATTAAAAATAAACACCAAAAAGAGTCTAAATTTAATTTTATTATATGCTATTATCTTTTTCAAAAATTTCATAAACCATTTATGTGGACTTGAGAAGAAGTAAAGTTCTAAATTATTTATTTTTTAATTTATATATGAAATTCCATTAAGAATAAAATTAAATTGAATTTGATGTATAAGTCTCTCTTATTTATAAATCTTACCCTTTTATTTTTAAGATTAGAACTCAGTATCTCTAAATAAAATTCTTAACTATAATTATTGAAATGTCTTCTAGGAATTTTGAAATAAATATTTTAAGTAGTATACACATTAATGCTTAGAAGAATTGGACATTTAATGCATGCAAGAAAGCTTAAAACTTTTAGTCTTTTACCTTAAAGTTGAAGTTCATGAATCTAATAAATAAAGATTTTAGGAAAAGGACAACATCGAGACTGTTCTCTCCTCTCTTTTGTTTTCCCTCTTTTTCCTACTCTGTTAAAAGTTTAAACCATTTGCCTGAAATGACTTAACAGGGTGTAGAACTTTTTCATAATAATTTTAGTTCAACTGTATTTATGATAGTTTGTTATTTGAATTACTTATCGTAGTTAGCAATGTTAGTTTAGTTAATTAATTGTATCAGCTAGCTATAACTTTTGTATATATAACAGGCTTGTACAATAATTCAGTATTCATTTAATACAATATTTTTCATTCTCTACAATCAAATTCTTTCTCTTTAATTAATTCTTTAACATGGTATCACAATTTTCATTCTCTTCTTCATGAAAATTTTTTTATTGAGATTCTTCTTCTTCTTTTTTCTTAATATTGAGTGTTCTTTTGCTATTGCTGCTACAAGACTAGAAGATTTGCCATCTAGTCACTTCTTTCTTCATCCAGATGAAAATTTATCATTGGTTCTTGTTTCACTGGTGCGTGCAGAGCAATGAAAATATCCTTGCTATCCAAGAACAAATATCAATTTGTCAATGATTCAATGCAAATATCGTCCATGTATGATCCTTAATTTATTTTCAGCAAGTGAGAGATGCAACGCCATGATTTTATCTTGGATCATTCATTCAGTCTCGGCCTCCGTTGCTAAAAGTGTAATTGTTATGTATCATTTGCCTAAAATTTAAACTAATTTTTTTTCTCGATTCATTTTGGTTAAGTTGTTTGTCGTATCATCAATTTCATTTCATTCGATCATGAAGACTGATGCCATAAGGAACAAGCTCAATATCATTATACGTAATTAATAAACATTCGAACTTATTTACAATCGGATCAAACTTCATTATCTATTATACTACAATCATTATAATTTACATCCCCAGGTACAATATAGATGTACATCACTATACTGTACATAGAGTCTGAACATATAAGGAAAGTACAATATAACTTTAGGGAATTTAGAGCTCACCTTGAAGGATACTGTCAAAAAAGCAAAGGAACTTCTCGACAATCGTGCAAACACTATTGTAGATAATCTGGAAGGAAAGATAAGAGAGTAAACTTACGCCTAGTAATAAACATATATAAAAGAGTAAATACTATGCAACTAATATGCACATATCCTTTTTAGGCTGTACAATAACTTATACAATTAATAACAATAATGGACAACTCTGAAAGGAAGGATTTTATAATCGGTTAGGGATACCAAGTTGAGTATAGAAAGATGCTTTGAGAACCTCACTTGTCCCAGTCCTTAGGCATGACTATAGTGGATCTGAGTAAATTTTTTTCTAAAGAAGGAATTCATGCATATAAACAAAGGTTCTATCAATCCCATAGCTTCAATGACAATACTATGCATTAAGAAATCATCATTCGTTTAAATTGATAAACAGTAGGAAACCTTGAAATCATGTCAGAAACAACCTGATGCTTCAATTTTGTTAGCTTTAAATTGCCATATATATTTTGAAATGACAAAAACTTAAGTAAGCTTTAATTTTTTAATTCATATTGTAAATTTGCCTTATCACACATAATTTTCTCAATCCATTTTTAAGTGTTCATATCAAACTTTAAGACCATGATTTAATGATATATTCTTATGGGTCTTAATACTTTATAAAATGGTTTTCAATATTAAGTAATTTTCTCAAGAATTATTGAACATATGTTTAGAAAATTACTTATAAGTTTTAGAACAATATTTTCATTTGAGAAAGTCAAGAAAAACTCCCTTAAAGCTTATAAATGTTTTGGGTTGAATTAAAATCAAAAGCCATATCATTTCTAACCCAAAAGTGCAGGAAAAACTCATTCTGGAAGAAAAGGATCGATCCCCTAAGGAAAGGGATCGATCCCTTTTTGGCAGAATGCCTCGGAAGCTTGGAATGAAGAAAAGGATCGATCCCTTTGGTAAAAGGATCGATCCCTTTACACCAGAAAGTCCCCAACGACTAGTTTCTGTGAGATACAACGGCTAGCTTCTGTTTTGGCTCCAACCAACGTCCACAAACCATCCAAGAGACTATAAATAGAGGCTTAGAAGCTAAAGGAAGCAAGAGGAACAACTCAGAAACTTCATTACTCATTTTCCTCAAATCCTCAAGCTTCAACAACAAATCAAGAGCTACAAAGTCTTCATCTTCCATCATTATCATATTCTTTGTATAGAATAGCACAAATCTTGTATAGGCTTTTTCCTTGTGCTTAAACATTGTAATCATTTGCCTATCTAGAGGCCCTTCTTTGATTACACAATTGTAAACACATTCATTCCTTGTAAAAGGGGAGGTTTCTCTTTAGCCTTAGAAAAAGAGAGAGGTTTCTCTTTAGCCTAGAAAAAGAGAGAGGTTTCTCTTTAGCCTAGAAAAAGAGGGAGTGTAACAAATTCAAGGATAGTGAATTTGGGAAAATCCTTGGGAGCGTCTCAAGGTAGAGGACGTAGGCAAGGTAGCCGAACCTCTATAAATCGATTGTGTAAATCTCTCTCTCCCTACTCTTTATTTACTTGCGATTATATTATGTTTATTGCATTGAACTTGGATTGTATGCTTGCCTAGCTTAGAGAACTTAGAAAATATTCAAATAGGCTAAAGAATTTAGAAGAATCGCAAAACAAGCTTAAGGGTAGTTAAAAACCGATTCACCCCCCTCTCGGTATAGCCTATAGAGCCAACAATTGGTATCAGAGCTTGGGCTCGAGATTGATTTAGACTAACCTCTATCGAGTAAAACGATCTTAAATGGCTCACTTGAATGTAGGCACACCCCTAGGAGAAGAGGGACAATCATTAGTTAGACCTCCACTCTTCAATGGTGAAAATTATTCATATTGGAAAACTAGAATGATGTTATTTGTACAATCAAATGATTATGAAGTGTGGAGAATTATAGTGAATGGTCCTAGAATTCCCATGAAGAAAGTAGATGGAAAAGATGTCCCTAAGAGTGAGGATGAGTGTGACACAAATGACATGAGATTGGCACAAATGGATGCCAAGGCTATGCACACCCTCTTTTGTGCTTTAGGTCCCAATGAGTATAATAGAGTATCCTTATGTGAGAATGCTAAACAAATATGGGATAAACTAGCCATCACACATGAAGGGACAAATCAAGTTAGAGAGACCAAAGTAAGAATGCTCACACATGATTATGAGCTATTTAGGATGAAAGAAAATGAGTCCATTACCGAAATGTTTACTAGGTTTAATGATATAATTAATGGACTTAAGGCTCTAGGCAAGGCCAATTCCAATGTTGAAATGGTAAAGAAAATTTTGAATAGCTTGCCTAAGTCTTGGGAGGCAAAGGTAACCGCAATAGAAGAGTCTAAAGATCCAAATACCTTGTCTCTAGATGAACCTATGGGCTCCCTACTTACATATGAGATGAAATTGAAAAGAAATAAAGAGCCTTCAAAGAAAGTAGGAGTAGCACTTAAGTCTTCCACTCATGAGGTCATTGAAGATGATAGTAAGTGAAAATGAGGAAGAAAAGGAAATGGCAATGTTTGCCAAAAGATTCAATAGGTTCATGAGAATGAATGAGAGAGAGCAAAATAGGAGACATCATAGTGGAGAGTCAAGAAGAAGAGAAAAAGACCCCTTAGTGTGTTATGAGTGTAATGAACCGGGTCATACTAAGTTAGATTGCCCCTTACTTAGGAAGGAAAAGGATAGGAAACCTAGGAAGAAAGCATTTGTGGCTGCATGGAGCAATAGTGATAGCTCCGATGAGGAAAATGTAGATGAAGAAGTAGCCTACTCATGCTTTATGGCCATTAGTGATGATGAGGCTAGTTGTAGTTCTAGTGAAGATAATAATTATACCTTTAGTGAACTACAAAATGCCTTTAATGATTTAGCAAGTGAATTTTAATGCATGAACTCCAAATATAAGAAAATCATTGCTAAATTAAAAATAGAACATGAAGCCTTGACAAATGCTAAGCTAGAATTTGAGAAGAAACTAGAAGAGGCCAACTTAGAAATAAATGAGTTAAATAAAAAGAATACAAATTTGCATAACTCATTTTCTAGGTTCTATATGGGTCAACAAAAATTAGATCATATGCTTGAGACCCAAAGAGCTTTCTTTGACAAAGATGGGCTGGGATATAATGCAATACAAAAAGAAACTCATCTTAAGAATTTTCTTGTGAGCAAAAATACTATGCATGATTTATCTCTTACATGCTCACTTTGCAATAGAATAGGACACTCTTCACAAGCATGCACTTATAGAAAAACTACATTTAGAGGAAAAGTAGTTAGAAAAATGTGGGTACCAAAGCATGCAATAAATAATGATGATTTGAGCTTGAAGTGGATCCCAAAAGGATAAAAAATTGTTTGCACTAACACTCATGGACCCAAGAAAATTTGGGTACTAAAATATGTTTAAGTTGTTTGTTGTAGGTGTGTTAGAGCATGAGAATACAAAGAAACAATGGAGATCAAATGCTCTACACACCCCCCATGGAGATTGCTTGTGCCAATGAGAGAGAGGAAGAGCTTGAGGATCCACCCTTGGCAAGGTCACAAAAATTCTTCAAAAGATAGCTCAAGGTGGACTCAACTATTCAAGGCAAAACATACTTAAGCAAAGGAGTTTTGTAAGCTTATATTCTATCTTTTCAAAACTCATATGTATTAAAATTATTTGTTTGATTTAATGAGGCACTTGGTTGATGATTCTTGATGCATTGTGAGTTGAATGATTGAACAAAAAGGCATGACAAAGATTTTTGATTGTTTGATTATAGTACTTGAGGCATTGAATGATTGAATGAAAAGCATGTTTGATGATTTTGAAATGACTTTGTATGATTGGAGCAAGTATGAGATGTGTTGATAATATATTGATATGCTCCAAAAATTGTTAAATATGTCATTTATGCAAAATACCATGTCATGTGCATTAATGAAGAATTTGTATGTTGGAAATCATGCCATGTTGTTCACAAGATGTATGCCTTGATGATATATGTGCTTAAAATCTATGTGAACAAGTTTGTTTTGACATATTTGTGGTATTCAATGCTTTAGTTTTGTCAAAATATGCTTAACTCTCAAAATGACCTCCCTTGAGGCCAAAAATGCATTTTATTGTGTAAATTCTTCCAAAATTGCAAAATCTTTTGTAAAATGGTTTTTCATTCATGTTTTTCATTCATACAAGTCCAAAATCATGTTTTACAAATGTTTAAACCCTTACTTGGACTTGAAATACTCAAAAACGAAGTTTTGGTACCTCACAAGTTCAATTTTCTGGTAAAACATCTGCAGAATTTGCAGAAACATATGAGGGATCGATCCCCCCAAGCCAGAAAGGGCTTTCCTGCATGTTTAAATTGAAAATTGGGAGGATCTTTTGTTAGTTTCACTCTATCTTTCGTATAAGCATAAAATTCATTGTTTGAACTTCTTTTTGATAATCTTTAATATATGAAAATTCATTTTTCATTGATATCATGCCTCAACTTCATCAATTAATATCATATCCAACAAATGGTATCACTTTCAACAATCAATATCATTGATCTCACAAGTGCAAAATCATTTTTCTTGTTAAAAACATTGATGATTTGCATAACTCTTGAAATGATCTTGAAATATATTTTCAATGAATGCTTAAACATAATTTTGAGATTTATTTCAATGATTTATGGATATATTTGAGAATTTGATGAACTTGTGCATAATGAATATTCTTCATTTCTTTTGTTCATCTTAGTCAAGCATGCCTATAGGATTATGTCTCTTAGCTTGACTCATCTATTCCACACTAGGTTTCATGATAATTATACATCTAGTGGATTGATTTCAAATATAAATTCAACAATTGGTAATGGTCATTGGCTTATAAGTTGTGATGGTTAATGGATCCTAAATGTTGAAATGCATGAAACTTTATCATCCATGTACTTAAATTTTTCTTGTGGCCAAAGTATTAAAGAACTAGGGCTTTAAAGACAACACTAACATTCAAAGATAAATGCCAACTTAAACAAATGTACCTTGATTGATATCCATGCATTTATTCTTGATTATTTTGATATTGAACATGCATGGTTGCTTAAGTTGAATCAACAATCATGCCTATGAGATGAGAATAGTTGTTTTCATGATATTATGTGCTTAACCTCACTCATAGTTTATGGATTTTAATGACAAAATATATTTTCGCTTGATAATATTGATTCACTTAGGTGAAGCCATTTTAGTTAAAATAGCATATACCCTCTAGAACGTTAAATGATGATAACAACTAGGGATATGGCTCATAATTGATTAAAATGGTAATTTTGAATCTTTCCTTGCTCATAATTGGTTAAGGACTTGAATTAGAAAATGAGCATAGGATTTTTGTACTTGAAACCATGGAAGAAAATGTGTTTGCTTGAATTCCTTGATTTTTTGAATCTTCCATATGGTATAAATTTGTTAATATGAATATGGATTAATACTTTATGATAGTGTGTTAGTGATTAATTGATCCATATGCATATTTGATGATGCGTGTTGTGTTCTTGCATATTTAGAATGACTATTTTCTTGACATGAACACACTACACATAAATATTGGATTCATGCAAAATGACTAAGTCAACCATTAGTAACAATTGATATTTAGATTGAAATAACAATTAGTATCATTGGCAACTATATCTTCAATAATTGGTCAGCCAAAACTAAATTGCCAATTGGTATGAGCTTTAAATTGACAATTCTTCTCATGCTCCTTAGATTGAAATGACAAATAGGGAAGAATTCACATAAGCCACTTTTGCATGAACTCCTTTGTGCTAGAATTTGTGATTAATTGATATATGATTTGATTCTATGCACATTCTTGCTTGAACGTGATTTATGAGCTCATGCATATGATATGTTATATAATTTCAGCTCATAATCATGATGTATTACCATGCACCTTAGTTGGACCTTAGAGAACAGTTGATATACTTAGGTGCTTGCTTAATTTCTTACCAATTGGAAACTTCTTGCAAAATTATTTATCAACAATTGGTATAGGATCATAAGTCATATTCGTTGCATGAATATTTATACTCTTTGTGAATATTGACTTATTTATTTGTGCTATGAGTCCCATGTACTAACACGTTTCTTGTTGGATGGAGCATATTTATCTCTTCTCACATACCATGATTTTAGGGGGAGCATATTTTTTGTTATTTTTCCTTCTTTTTGCTATGACAAAAAGGGGGAGAGATAGATATTAAAAGGGAAAGATATTAAAGGGGGAGAAATAATGATTTGAAAACCCATGCTTATATTAAGGGGGAGCTTTATAAAATCCTGCTTTATTTGAGGGGGAGTATGTTATTAAAGAATTTTCAAAGCAAATTTACATTAAGTTTTGTCATATCAAAAAGGGGGAGATTGTTAGCTTTAAATTGCCATATATATTTTGAAATGACAAAAACTTAAGTAAGCTTTAATGTTTTAATTCATATTGTAAATTTGCCTTATCACACATAATTTTCTCAATCCATTTTTAAGTGTTCATATCAAACTTTAAGACCATGATTTAATGATATATTCTTATGGGTCTTAATACTTTATAAAATGGTTTTCAATATTAAGTAATTTTCTCAAGAATTATTGAACATATGTTTAGAAAATTACTTATAAGTTTTATGACAATATTTTCATTTGAGGAAGTCAAGAAAAACTCCCTTAAAGCTTATAAATGTTTTGGGTTGAATTAAAATCAAAAGTCATATCATTTCTAACCCAAAAGTACAGGAAAAATTCATTCTGGAAGAAAAGGATCGATCCCCTAAGGAAAGGGATCGATCCCTTTTTGGCAGAATGCCTCGGAAGCTTGGAATGAAGAAAAGGATCGATCCCTTTGGTAAAAGGATCGATCCTTTTACACCAGAAAGTCCCCAACAGCTAGTTTCTGTGAGATACAACGACTAGCTTCTGTTTTGGCTCCAACCAACGTCCACAAACCATCCAAGAGACTATAAATAGAGGCTTAGAAGCTAAAGGAAGCAAGAGGAACAACTCAGAAACTTCATTACTCATTTTCCTCAAATCCTCAAGCTTCAACAACAAATCAAGAGCTACAAAGTCTTCATCTTCCATCATTCTCATATTCTTTGTATAGAATAGCACAAATCTTGTATAGGCTTTTTCCTTGTGCTTAAACATTGTAATCACTTGCCTATCTAAAGGCCCTTCTTTGATTACACAATTGTAAACACATTCATTCCTTGTAAAAGGGGAGGTTTCTCTTTAGCCTAGAAAAAGAGAGAGGTTTCTCTTTAGCCTAGAAAAAGAGGGAGTGTAACAAATTCAAGGATAGTGAATTTGGGAAAATCCTTGGGAGCGTCTCAAGGTAGAGGACGTAGGCAAGGTAGCCGAACCTCTATAAATCGATTGTGTAAATCTCTCTCTCCCTACTCTTTATTTACTTGCGATTATATTATGTTTATTGCATTGAACTTGGATTGTATGCTTGCCTAGCTTAGAGAACTTAGAAAATATTCAAATAGGCTAAAGAATTTAGAAGAATCGCAAAATGAGCTTAAGGGTAGTTAAAAACCGATTCACCCCCCCTCTCGGTATAGCCTATAGAGCCAACAAATTTATGTAAACAATCTAACCATGTTGTAAATACATTTCTTTACATTTAAACGTTTCATTTCGTTTGGAAGAAACAAGTAAAACAATTCATTTCCTTTCATCTCAATATAACATTCAGTGGAGAGGCTCAACATCCATGTAGAATCATGCACATTAAGGTTCCCGTGAGGGACATTACATTAAGACATATGGCCATAGTCAAAGGTCCATAAAGTGCATTGATCAGACGACAACTATGGCTGCTGAAGACGTGATCAGTAGCAAACGCCAAACATTACATTACATTACAATACATTCGCATCATTACCAAAAGGCAACTACAGGAGCTAATAGTCTCAAAACAAATCATTTATCATTCAGAAGCAATTGCAGAAATCATTTCAACAAACCATATCTTTAGTCATTCCATAAACATTTAGAATAAGGAATAATTTTACTTCGAGTATAAATTTCAAAAAATATTCTTGATACAACAAACAAAGTTTAAAATATTTTATTTACATATAAACATGTGTCTAAAATATGCAAGTAACATAAAATGTGTAAAAACAGTTAAAAATCTATTTGAAAACTGAGTTACAAATTCATACAATCCTAATGCCTAAAACCCTTTCTCTCATTTGTTTCTTTTCTTTCAACTGTGATATTCTAAAACAGTTTGCTATTACTGATATGAATGATTTGAGTTCATTTTAAGAAATTTTGGCCACATAACAGTATTAGCTAGCTTAACCTTCCTGCACTAAAAACACAGTTTATATCTCATAACTAGCCAACATTTCCCAATGCAACATAGTATCTCCTACATTATTTTATATACATTCCTTACCACTAATGCCACAATATCAAATGGCAGCTTAACAACACCAAAACAGATAGGCAAGTGTATATTTGCCTATTGCTCCTTAACCCTCTTTACTTTAAAGCTGCAAAACAACATCAAAACATAATTAAAATTCAACATTCCTTTTACAAATAATATCGTATACTCTAAGATCTTCCATAATTATTAGTATAACAACGATTTCGATCCAATTCTTACTGGATGCCAAAACTACAACTATCGTCAAATCACTTTCTTTTTTGAATCTAACTTCACCAATAGTCTTATATTTATTAGTACAGTATTATAAAACCATTTAAGTAGCAAATTAAGCATGCTAACCCTAGGATACAAGCTTGGCCGAAGCATACCCTTACAAAAGCTTATGTTTTCTTCAATTCTAAAGCTTCCATTATCTTCCTTATCACTTCTACATTGTTTCTACATTTATTTTGCATGAAGTCATATAGAAACTATCTTCTTAAAGGTCTCTTAAAGGTCTAAATGAGAACTTTGCTATTGTAAGGTCACAAATTATATTGATCGAACCATTGCCACCAATCAATAAAGTTTTTGCCATGGTTATTCAGCAAGACAGGCAGATCAATCCACCTTAACAACTTGAATCTATTGGTTTTGCACATAAGATTGTTACTAACTAGCTTTTGCCACTGGAAATTTGTTCACCAAAAGGGGTACATTCAACATGAATAGGCCTATTTGTACTCACTATGGTTATACAGGGTATACTTTTGACAGGTATTACAAGCTATCCATTAGGGTTCAAGCCAAAGAGCAGAATAATGGTAGCAAACGATGTTGAGGTGAATATACCACATTCAAAAGAGTGCAAGGAACCAGGAAATCAAAGGATTGATCCAACTTCTAAATCTTTTTCAATGCCATTGACCAAAGATCTATATAACAAGTTGCTTGGATTGTTTCAATCAGTTGATATAAACTATTCTCTAGTATCTCATGCTAATGCAACAAGCAAGATTATGTGTTTAACTTCTCAAAAGCTAGAGTCTTCACAAAACAAAGGTACATTAGTTGCAACCTACACCATTCAAAATTCTTCTTCTTCTTCTTCTTCTTCTTCTTCTTCTGTTTTCCTCTTTGATACAGGTGAAATTGACTATATCATTTGCTCTTTTAACCTTTTTGATTAATATAAACCTACCTTCAATTCCTTTGTAAAAATGCCTACTGGTCAATATGCAACAATAACACATATTGGCTTAGTCAAATTGTCTCTGAATCTTATTTTGGAGAATGCTCTTTTTGTACTTAGTTTTTCTTTCAACCTCATATCTATTAGCAAACTAACAAGAACAATTAATTGTTTTTTGATATTTCAAAATGAATTATGCATTGTTCAAGATACCAAGACATGGAAGATGATTGGATTACTTAAGCAAAGACAAGGTCTACACGAACTTCTATCATCCTTCAAAATTGATGAACTTTAATTAAAATTGTCCTCATGTTTTCATTCCGTTTCTCAAAACCAATCTTGTCAAAATAAGCCAATGAATATTTGGCATTATCGTTTTTGTCATGCTTCACACTCTAGGATACAAATGTTACATAGTTTAGACCCTTCAATTTGTATACAAGATAAACTCTATTGCGCCATTTGTCATTTTGCTAAACAGAAAGGGAATCCATTTTCGATTAGTACTTTTGTTTCCAACTCTTATTTTGATCTTATTCAAGTGGATATATGGGGACCCTATCATACTGCTTCTTTATATGATCACCATTATTTCCTAACTACTATTGATGATCATTGTAGATATACATGGATATTTTTTATGAAACTTAAATCTAAAGCTAGACCTTTATTACAAAACTTTTATAATTTTGTTGAAACCCATTTGCAATCAAAGTGAAGATCAGTAGGACTTACAATGGTCAAGAGTTTAACATAGAGTCTTTCTATTCTTCAAAAGGGATTATTCATCAAACTTCTTGTGTTCAAACACTATAACAAACATTATAGTGGAAAGGAAACATCAACATATTTTAAATGTAGCGAAAGCATTAAGATTTCAAGCACATTTGCTTGAAAAATTTTGGACAGATTGTGTCAATCATGCAGCATACCTTATAAATAGACTGCCTTCACCGATAATATAAAACAAAACCCCTTTTGAGTTGTTATACAAAACCTCTATGGTCTGTCGCACTTAGCGAGAGGGTCTCCTATAGGATGCGGTAGAATCCCTTGCCGCAGGCAAGGCTCTCTCGCTTAAGGTGAGAGCCCCTTATATGGGAGAGTCTCTCGCACACACGACAGCCACACACAGGGTATGCTGCATGCCATGCAACACTCCCTTGTGCTGCTTGATGAGTGTCTAAAATATTACTTTTTAGGACATTTTATCCCATGAATTTTGATTAAAGTTTGATTTTTATTTATGTGTAGGAAATTCAAGAATATCATGGAAATTGAATTAAAAGTGGTTATGAAGTTAAATAAGTTGCTAAATCGAAGCATGCAATGTTCACTTAATTTGGTGGACATCTTTTGAGCTGAACCACTTCGATATTTTTACACGTGTTGTGTATGATTGGAGAATATATGAGATTTAATTGAAGAATGAAAAGAAGGAAAGTTGACGACACAAGATCAAGTGAAGAGTTGACCAATGACTTTCTGCCAAAGAAAGAAAATCTAGAAGACTACCTATATGAAGGACATCAAAGGCAGCCGTATGGAACTAGAAGGGATGGCCGCGTGAGACAGCTTAAAATCCTCCTCTGCTTTTTAGTTTTTCTTTTCCCCTGTTTTCATGTTTTGGATATTAGTTTTCTGCAACTCTTTAAATTTCAGTTTTATGTATTGTTTTGTTTAAGTTTCCGTTAGTATTTATTATCTTAATACTTTATATTTTTGAAAAATAATAATATAAGTTTGTTAAGTTTTGAGTACCAGCACGATTTTCTGATCTATATTTTCATGATTCTGCAATAGTTTACTATTGTTTTGGTTTCTTTTTTTTTTTGGTTACAATTGTCTTGGTTTCTTTGCTTCATTGACTTCTTTATATATTTAATACCTCTGATTGCTTAGACTTAGTTTTAGACTGCATCAAGGTCCCAGTTTACTTTAGTTTTGAATTCCATTCCGTCTAGTTCCCTTGCTGTACGTGCTGAGTTGAGCTGCCGGACTGGTTGCTGCAAACAGAAGGCAGAACATGGGCTGCTTGGGTGCATGAGAGCAGGAAACCACTGCGGCTGTGCTCAGGACGTGGAGGTGGCTGCTTCTTGCTGCTGCTTGTGTGGCTGCTTGTTACTGCAGGAAGTTGCGGCAGGTGTTGGCGTGAACAGAGCAGGCTGGTTTGCTGTTGAAGTTGCTGAACCGAGCAGGAAAAAGCCAGGCTGTGACCAGAGCATGGCATGGCGTGGATTGTTGGCATCCCTGGTTTCTGCCTGCGTGGACTACAGTTGAGTGTAAAACGTGGTTGTGTGCTGGTGAAGCACGGCTATGTGGTGGTTGTTAAGGGTGTTCATCGGTTTGATTGATTTCGAATTGTGGTTTGTATTTTCGACATTAATCGAAATTTATATTTTTGAAATTTATATTTTTACTTTTGTTAATTGAATCAAAGTTTATATTTTTGAATTAATCGAATCGAAATAAAGTTCAATTAATCGGTTAATTAACCGAAATTGTATAAACTTATTTTTTTAAAATTTTAAAGGCGAATATATTGTTATAATATTTTCATGGTAGAAAACAGAATCAGGTTGATTTATATTTTCACCTTTGTAATTCTAAGACAAAGACATTAGTAAACTGTGCTTAAAGGTGATCAAATATGCAACAAATGAAGGAATTATGTTAATTAATTATTTAACTTAGAGGGAGTGAGGGACGTTTGCCGTGCTGGAAAATTTAGGGATTTTAGTTTTAAGGGTTATCACTTGTCACTTATATGAAGTAAATGAAACGCAACATTTAGGCTTTGCTTGATAGATTGGAAAGAAAAATGGAAAGAAAGAAAATTGAAAGGAGGGAAAATTAGAAAGATGAAAAATTTTAATTTTTTTCCTTAGGTGTGCTTGGTATGAAAGATGGAAAAATGGATGAAAGTATATTTCTTTCCTTCTATTGCTTGGTAGAGTGAAAAAGTGGGAGGAAAGAAAATTAAAAATAAAATGATTTTACCATCATACCCTTATACAAATATTTATTAATTATAATTGTTTTTGAATAATAATTTTTTGGCATTTATTGAGTTTTCATTTTTAATGAGATTTTTTTAAAAAAAATCTAGTCAAAATAATTCATTAATAATTAATTATTATAATTAATTATTTATATTATTAATTAATTAATTATAAATTAATTATGTAATGACTAATAATTGTTAAATACTCAACTCAATCATGAATAATGTCAAAAAAATGTTTATTTAGTTCAATCATTTTTTTCACTTTTTTTATATTTATTTAGTTTTTATTTTTCAAAGAAATTTTTAAACAAAAATTTGTCAATTTTTTTTGAACGAATAAATTATCTTAATTCCTTTAGATTTACAAATAAGATATTAAAATATGTAAAAAAAACACCATATTCATATAATCTTTTTTTAACTCCAATAAAAATTAAAAAAATATATATTATAACAAGTGAAATAATACTATAACATAAATTTATAATAAAAAAATGTAACATTATAACATCATAACTAATTACAAAGAGTTTCATACCAACAAAAGTATTTTAACAGAAAACAAACTAAAAAAAATTAAAAAGCTATCATCTTTGTGAAACATAATCTTGCCACATTGTAGTAGCTATATTGTTGCATATAACAACTCCTAGCCTTGACGTATGTGATGACACTTCTCTTGACGAGGTGTTCATTTTCAAGTACTTACTTTGCTGTAAAGGAAGCCCAAATGGTTAGAATGCATCGACCAGTGAAGGAAAACTAATCAATGTTCATTTTCAAGTACTTTGCTGTGTAATCAGATCTGTATTCAATGCCAGTGGGATCCATACCAACTGTTTGTCATCCATCATCAATTATGACAAACTTGGGCGGAGTTCCACCTTTCTCCAAGCTGCAAAAGAACTACTAGTCACAACCCTTATCTGATGCGAGCTACAACCATGTGATTTTACAAAGTGTCCCTAAAGAGAAGAGCAAAACCTCTCTAATCCTTGCTTCAGACCTTCAGCAGTGACAGCAGTGTAAAAAGCATCCCATGTACACTAGCCAAACCAGTTCAGAAAGTCTGGCATCTGGACCATGAGCATGAAAACAATTAGTCATGAAGGTATAGTATAAGAAAGAACTCCAAAGATTAAAGTGTTTTGTTTCAGAAATAGATCAGAAAGCACCTTCTTCTTCTCTCGGTGAGAAAAGGTTTGCAAATGTTTCTCGACTGTCCTATGTGTTTGATTTGTAATACAACATGCTCAATCTATAATTAAGAATACGCATGTAAACATACATTGGAAGACATGGGAAAAGCTTACTTCACTGAGTTGGTGATAACATCAAAAGGGTCTGATCCAGCTGCTACAAAAACCAATTGGCTGCCCCCAAACTTATCAACAGTAGGATCTCCTGTGAATAACCAGTAATTCTATAAACTTATTGTTAGCTTTAAATTGACAAGTATTTTGAAATGACAAAACTCAAGTAAGCTTAAAAATGATTTTACTACAAAGTAAATTTGCTTTGAATGAACTCAATGATAGAAATTATTTTAAACAAAGTTTTTGGATTGTGATTTCAATTGAAAAGTCAGTAAATACTCTTAGGAAAGTGTTAGACGGTCTTAAACTGACTTAAAATCACAAAAAGCCATAAAATTGCAGCCAAAGAAGTGTAGGAAAGCCTACTGAAGAAAAGGGATCGATCCCTACTGTAAAGGGATCGATCCCAAAAAGGCAGAATGCTTCAGAGCCACCTGGGAAAAGTTTGAAAAGCTTTCTGGAGAAAAGGGATCGATCCGTCCAGCAAAGGGATCGATCCCTTCGCACGAAACCTAACTCCAACGGCTAGTTTTTGAGGGTTTCAACAGGAGGATTTGCATTAAATGCTTCACCAACCGTTCCAACTGTTTGGTAGACTATAAATAGAGGCATTTATGAAGTTTGGAGGTAGAACAAGCACTCAAAAAATCTTCAAGCTTCAAGAGAGAAAATCAAATCTGAAAATCTTCATTGCGTAACTCCATTTGTGAGATTTCTTGTTGTTCCTCACCCATTTACTGAAAATTCTATTATTCAAAGGGGTGAGCTATCCTTGTAAGGTCCGCTACTGTAGAGTGTGGGTAGTAATACAAGGGGAGAGGTTTAGAAGGAGATTTCTAAGTTCTCAAGAAACATTGTAAGAGGTCTTGCCACACCTTCAAGTGGTTTGTAAGGATTCTCAAGGAAGAGCTGAATCAAAACCTTGACAAGAGGTTCAAGGAGAGAGGACGTAGGCAAGAGATTGGCCGAACCTCTATAAACTTGTGTTTGCTTCTCTTTCCCTTACTCTTTTTACTGCACTTATTTCATTATTGTTTATTTAGTTTTAATTGTGCTTTAAGAGTTAGGAAAATTAAAAAAGAAGTAGAAAAACCGATTCACCCCCTATCGGTAGAGCCAACAATTGGTATCAGAGCTTGGGCTCAAGATTGAGTTAGATTAACATCTATCGAGTAAAACGATCACTAATGGCTCAAACTAGTATGTCTACACCTTTGGTAGGAGAGGGATACTCTACGGTTAGGCCTCCACTCTTTAATGGTGAAGACTATGCTTATTGGAAGACTAGAATGATGCTATTTATTCAAGCCAATGATTATGAAGTATGGAGGATTATAGTTAAAGGTCCCCTTGTCCCTATTAAGAAAGTAGATGGGACGGATGTGCCAAAGAAAAAAAGATGAGTGGGATACTAATGATATTAGAATGGCACAACTTAATGCTAAGGCAATGCACATACTGTTTTGTGCATTAGGACTAAATGAATATAATCGAGTTTCCCAATGTGAGAATGCTAAACAAGTGTGGGATAAACTAGCTATCACACATGAGGGAACCACACAAGTCAAGGAAACAAAAGTAGGCATGCTCACTCAAGACTATGAATTGTTTAGAATGAAGAATGATGAATCAATTAGTGACATGTTTACTAGGTTTACTGACATCATAAATTGTCTTAAAGCCTTAGGTAAGACATATTCTAATGTAGAAATGGTGAAAAAGATACTCAATAGCTTACCTAAATCATGGGAAGCTAAAGTCACTGCTATTGAGGAATCCAAGGATCCTCATACACTCTCATTAGATGAACTTATGGGATCTTTACTTACTTATGAGATGAAAATTAAGAGAAATCAAGATCCCCCAAAGAAAGTTGAAGTAGCTCTAAAATCCACCACAATTGAGGAATCAAAAGACTATCATGATGAAAGTGGTGATGAAGAGGATTTAGAAATGGCTATGTTCGCCAAGAGATTCAATAAATTCATGAGGATGGGAGCTAGTAGAAACTCTAGAAGAACCCCTAGGAGAGAGTTAAATAGAGGAGAAACTAGTAGGAAAGAAAAGGACCAAATTATTTGTTATGAATGCAAAAAACCTGGCCATATTAAAATTGATTGTCCTTTGTATAGAAAGCAAAATGAAAAGAAACCAAAGAAGAAGGCAATGGTGGCTACATGGAGTGATAGTGATTGCTCCGATGAAGAGAATGTGGAAGATGAAGTAGCCAATCTTTGTCTTATGACTTTTGAAGATGAGAAGGTAACATCTAACTCATTAGATACTAATGAATACTCTTTTGATGAATTGCAAGATGCATTTGATGAGTTAGCAAATGAATTTGAATGCATGAATTTGAAATATAAGAAAATGATTTCTAAGTTGAAAAAGGAAAATGAAATTCTTATGAATGTTAAATTAGAATGTGAGAAGAAATTAGAGAATGCAAATCTAGAAATAGAAGAATTAAATAGAAAGAACATTAATTTGCAAAACTCCTTTTCTAGGTTTTACATGGGCCAACAAAAACTTGATCATATGCTAAAGACCCAAAGAGCATTCTTTGATAGAGAAGGGTTAGGGTATAATGCATCTAACAAAGAGACTCATCTAAAAAATTTCTTAGTTAAAGATAGAAAATTTGTTTTGTGCACATTATGTAATAAACTAGGACACTCTTCACAAGCATGCACCTCTAGGAAGACCATGATTAGAGGAAAAATGGCTGTCAAGATTTGGGTGCCTAAACATGTTTTAAATACAAGTGATGAGTCATTAAAGATGAAATGGATCCCTAAAGGATCAAAAATTATAAGTACTAACTCTCAAGGACCCAAAAAAATTTGGGTACCTAAGATGAAAGATTGATGTGTTTGTATGTAGGAGGAAGAGTATTGCTACAAGGCTAAGTCCAAAGAGCATTGGTACCTTGATAGTGGATGCTCAAGACACATGATGGGTGACAAGAGCCAATTCAAGTTCCTAAAGCATAAAAGTGGTGGAGAAGTCACATTTGGAGACAACTCCAAAGGACAAATTGAAGGAATTGGCTCTATTGGTAACTCTTCCTCAACTATTGAGAATGTTTTGTATGTTAGAGGCTTAAAACATAATTTGCTTAGTATTAGTCAATTATGTGATAAAGGATTTAAAGTTGTGTTTGATGATTTGTGTTGCAATGTTGTTAATGCCAAAACTAATCAAATTGTTTTTATTGGATATAGACAAGGAAATATTTATATTGTGGATTTAAATGAACTTAATAGCAAAAATGTATGTTTTATGGCCACTAGAGAAGATGAACCTTGGTTATGGCATAGACGACTAGGCCATGCTAGCATGCATGTTTTGTCTAAATTAGCCAAAAGAGACCTAGTAGTAGGATTACCTAAGCTACAATTTGAAAATATAAAGTTTGTGAGGCATGTGTAAGAGGAAAACACAAAAGAATTTCGTTTAAACTTAAGAAGTGTGTCACTACCTCTAGGTCACTTCAACTTCTCCACTTAGATCTCTTTAGAACAACTAGGACAACTAGTTTAGGAGGTAAACACTATGGATTTGTGATAGTTGATGATTACACTAGGTTTACTTGGGTGTTCTTTTTAGGTGTGAAAAATAAAGCCTTAGAAAAATTCATTGTTTTCTCAAAACTTGTTCAAAATGAAAAAGGTTACTCTATTTCTAGTATTAGGAGTGACCATGGAAAAGAATTTGAAAATATTGGTTTTGATACATTTTGCAATGAAAATGGCATTAGCCATAATTTTTCAGCTCCTAAAACTCCTCAACAAAATGGGGTAGTTGAAAGGAGAAATAGAACATTAGAAGAAATGGCTAGAACCATGCTTTGTGAAAATAACTTACCTAAATATTTTTGGGCTGAAGCAATAAACACTTCTTGCTATGTCATAAATAGAGTTATGGTAAGGCTTATTTTAAAGAAAACTCCCAATGAGCTTTATAAAGGAAAAAGGCCTAACATAAGTTATTTTCACCCATTTGGATGTAAATGTTTTATTTTGAATAATGGTAAAGATAACCTAGGAAAATTTGATGCTAAAAGTGATGAAGGTATTTTTCTTGGCTATTCTTTAAATTCTAAGGCTTATAGAGTTTTCAATAAAAGAACACTTGTAGTAGAAGAGTCAATACATGTAATCTTTGATGAATCAAATATCACCAGTAGAACCAATCTTGATGATGAAGTAGAGATCTTTGATGAACCTATAGTTGACCCATCTCAAGATAAGGATGTTAGGGAACAATTAGAAGATCTTAATATTAACAAAAATGAGGAGTCCATGGAACAAGAAATAATTGAGAAAGAATCTAGGTGTCCAAGAGAACTTGGTTATGTGAAGGAAAATGATATTGTTGGAGATCCAAACATTGGCGTAAGAACTAGGTCAACCTATAGAAACATATGTCAATATGTAGCCTTTGTGTCACAATTTGAGCCAAAGAATGTGAATGAGGCCTTGAAGGATGAAAATTGGATTATGGCCATGCAAGAGGGGTTAAATCAATTTGAGAGAAGCAAAGTGTGGACACTAATGGAAAGACCTAAAGATTATCCCATCATTGGAACCAAATGGATATTCAAAAATAAGATGGATGAGAATAGCATTATTGTTAGAAACAAGGCCAGGTTAGTGGCTCAAGGGTATAGGCAAGAAGAAGGGATAGACTATGATGAAACATATGCTCCGGTGGCTAGATTAGAAGCCATTAGGATGCTACTTGCTTTTGCATGCTACAAGGATTTTAAATTATATCAAATGAATGTAAAAAGTGCTTTCTTAAATGGTTATATAAATGAAGAGGTTTATGTTGAGCAACCTCCCGATTTTGAAAATCCAAAGTTTCCTAACCATGTTTTCAAACTATCAAAAGCATTATATGGATTAAAACAAGCTCCTAGAGCTTGGTATGAAAGACTTTCAAAGTTTTTAATTGAAAAAGGTTTTACAAGAGGAAAGGTAGACACAACCTTGTTTATTAAATCTAAGGGTAGTGACTTATTAGTAGTCCAAATTTATGTGGATGATATCATTTTTGGATCTACAAATGAGTCATTATGTAAGGATTTCTCAAAGTTAATGCAAGGTGAATTTGAAATGAGTATGATGGGAGAGTTAACCTTCTTTCTAGGACTTCAAGTTAAACAATGCAAAGAAGGTATTTTCATAAATCAAGCTAAGTACATTAAAGATTTGCTCAAAAGATTTGGAATGGATGAGTCTAAACCTTACTCTACACCAATGAGGACAAATATCAAGCTTGATAAGGATGAAGGAGGAAAGTGTGTAGACACTAAACTATATAGGTCTATGATTGGTTCATTGTTATACTTAACTGCTAGTAGACCCGATATAATGTTTAGTGTATGCTTGTGTGCTAGATTTCAGTCATCTCCTAGAGAATCACACTTACAAGCAGTAAAAAAATCCTTAGATACCTTAAAGACACATCTTCCTTAGGACTTTGGTATCCTAAAGATTCTACACTTGATCTCCATGCTTATTTCGATGCGGATTTTGGTGGATGCAAAGTGGATAGGAAAAGCACATCGGGAACATGTCAATTCTTAGGAAGTAGACTTATTTCATGGTTCTCTAAGAAATAACATAACGTAGCTCAATCCACAACCGAGGCTGAATATATAGCTTCTGGAAGTTGCTGTGCTCAAGTTTTGTGGATTAAACAACAAATGAGAGACTATGGAATAGAAATGAACCAAGTTCCCATCAAGTGTGACAACACTAGTGCTATCAACCTTTCAAGAAATCCCATCCAACACTCTAGAACCAAGCACATTGAGATTAGACATCATTTTATATGAGATCATGTGCAAAAAGGGGACATAATTCTAGAGTATGTAGATACCTTGCACCAATTAGCGGATATCTTCACAAAACCCTTGGACAAGGAGAGATTTTGTATTCTTAGAGGTGAATTAGGTATTATGAATGCTCCTTGAATTGATTTAATGTTGAATGAATGACAAGTTGATTTGTGATGATTGCAAGAAAGAAATTCGAAGAATATAATTACCACTTGCAATTCATGACCTTAACTTACCATGTTACTGTTCATGTTCTTAGCTTTTTGAGATTGAATGGTTGACTTCTGTGTGTTTTGATCCTGTTAAACTCTCTTCATCAGCCAAAACCCATTTCTGATGTTAAGACACTATCACAGTCATGGTCACTTATTGTTCAAAACTGTTCTGCATCGTTTCTACACTTTTCTGCACTTTTTCTGCAGTTTTCAACTCACATCTCATGCATCCCAAGTGGCAACGACCAGATTTTGACTTTAAAATAGTAAAAATGCATAAGTTCCATTGTTTTCAAATCATTTTTATGCATTACAAATGAGGCAAGTGACTGAGGAGACAATTCTTTCAAAATAGGATTGATTTCCAAGTTTATCAGGCCAAAAATCTGGGTTTCTGCTATGAGGGATCGATCCCTTTCACCATGGGATCGATCCCATAGCATCAAAAAATCGATGAAGAAAGCCTAGGAAGCATTCTGCCTGGAAGGGATCGATCCCTTCCTAGAGGGGATCGATCCCCGTGGGACAGAATGCATTTCACGGGTCAATTTAAACGTCGAGCCCCCCACTCCTATCTCACTATTCACGTTCCTCTTCACTCCAAACGCCCTTTCACCATTTCCTCTCGCCCAAATCTTCTAGATCTCACTCATTTCTTCACCAAATCACTTCATTCCTTCACCAATCTTCCTCATTTCTTCATCTCTTTCATTTCCCCTCCTCATTTCCTCACAAAACTTCATCTTTTCCTCTCTTCCTTCTTCTTCCACACCATGGTTACTATTCACCCAACATTTCAATTGTAAGTTTTTCTCACATTTTTCATTCAATTTTTCGTGCATTTCTAGTTTATTTCATCATGTCTTGACTACCCATTTGCATATCTTACATTGATTTCCTTTCCATCTAGGTTTTCACTTCATTTGGCACTTATCTAATTTCTAGGGTTTATACTTAGAATATCTTTAGTTTTTCATGATTACCTCATTGTCATACTTGTTCCATGCATCTTGGGTTGTGGCTCTCTGTTGTTGGCTAGCTCTTATCTTTCCCATATCCTCATCCATAGTTTACCAAATCTGTGCCCACTACGTGTTCGGTAAAAGTCCTCAACGAACTTTCCTGTATTTTTTCCACTCCATATGGCTCCTAAAGTTAAACATACCGCTCAAAAACGCAAAACAAGTGCTTCCTCCTCCTCCATACCGGCCACCTTTAACCGATGCTTTTGCCATGCCAATGAGAAAACAAGATTTCTAGCGAACTTTGCAAATATGCCTATTAAGCATTGGCGTCTAATTGATTTCGATTTCCTCGAATCAATTCACTTTCCCTACTTGGCCAAATTTAATGAATATCATTGGCTTGAGTTTCTCAAAATCAACACTCCGGTTCCTTCAAACATCATTCCCGCTTTCTTTTCCAATGCCGAAACCATCACGGATCCAAATGATGAATGTAGTGTTGTAGGAATTCGATCCTATGTCATGGGCAAACATATTGAAATCACCACACAATCCTTCTTTCATGTCTTTAGAGTTCCCGACAAAGGTACTATTTATGAGAATGTTGAAGTCCCCTTAGAGTTTCCCGTTACCAATAATCGTGCAAGTGACCTTCTTGTCTTCGCCCGGCTCCTACATAGCATAATCTCCTGGAATCTCTGACCCCTTGGTACAAAATATTCTCAACTTAGGAAACTTGATCGTTTTTGGCTCCATCATATTCATTCACCTGATGGTCTTCAGCCACACCTCCTTCACTTCATCCTTCAAGATTGGGTAAAGATTGTCACTGACAAAGTACACACAATTGTCTTCCCTCAGCCTCTCGCATTTTACTTACTCTCTGAAGGCGTTGACTGTTCATGTGAGGTTGGTGTACTTCCGGACCCCAGCACCACAATCAATCTCGCCACTCTTCATAACCTTGGGTGGTATCAACGTCAACGAGGCGACAGACTCGAATGGGTCAAGACTCATGGACCGCCTGCATCTCCCGAACATGCTCTGGTAGAAGTTGGCGAAGAAGGAGCGGACGCAGACGAAGCACCTACAGCAGCCACATCTTCTGCCCCTTCCAACTCCACATCAGCCTCTCTCGACGAGATCATGCTAATGCTTCAACAAATGCACACCTTTCAGCAAAATTTCTAGCAAGACGTCACTTAGCGACTTGATCAGATCGAGGAAACTCAAGCTACCATGTATGATGAAATCCAAGATGTTCGTATGCAGCACGAGGATTTCATGGACCAGTATTACAAGACGTTTCCTCGGCACTGATTGTGATTGTTGTGTGGGATGCGCTTTTACCTTACTAGGATTATGGCCTTGGTGTTTTATCATTTGTTGTGTTCTGTCTTTATTTTATCTTTTCTTCGATGTCAGCCTTAGTGTTTCGTTGTTTGAACTTTCTTAGATATCTGCACTGATGTGATATGTTTTGAACCTTATATGTCTGCGGTATGACTTCTGTTTCAGATTATGGTCATCTTTTCATTTTGCCCTGGTTTATTTATTTTATATCATTGACCTATTGCTTTAAATTGACTTCTACCATTGACCAATTCTCCATGTTATTTATTGAGGGGGAGAGTTTTTCTTGCTATGACAAAAAGGGGGAGAATTAATGTATGGTAAATTTGTCTTTGTACTTAAATTAAGGGGGAGCAAACATTGAGGGGGAGCATCATATTTAAAATTAAGGGGGAGCAAACATTGAGGGGGAGCATCATATTTAAAGCAATCTCATTTCCCAAACATATAAGCAAATTTACCTTAAAGTTTTGTCATATCAAAAAGGGGGAGATTGTTAGTTTTAAATTGACAAGTATTTTGAAATGACAAAACTCAAGTAAGCTTAAAAGTGATTTTACTACAAAGTAAATTTGCTTTGAATGAACTCAATGATAGAAATTATTTTAAACAAAGTTTTTGGATTGTGATTTTAATTGAAAAATCAGTAAATACTCTTAGGAAAGTGTTAGATGGTCTTAAACTGACTTAGAATAAAAAAAAGCCATAAAATTGCAACCAAAGAAGTGCAGAAAAGCCTACTGGAGAAAAGGGATCGATCCCTACTATAAAGGGATCGATCCCAAAAAGGCAGAATGCTTCAGAGCCACTTGGGAAAAGTTTGAAAAGCTTTATGGAGAAAAGGGATCGATCCGTCCAGCAAAGGGATCGATCCCTTCGCACGAAACCTGACTCCAACGGCTAGTTTTTGAGAGTTTCAACGAGAGGATTTGAATTAAATGCTTCACCAACCGTTCCAACTGTTTGGTGGACTATAAATAGAGGCATTTATGAAGTTTGGAGGTAGAACAAGCACTCAAAAAATCTTCAAGCTTCAATAGAGAAAATCAAATCTAAAAATCTTCATTGTGTAACTCCATTTGTGAGATTTCTTGTTGTTCCTCACCCATTTACTGAAAATTCTATTATTCAAAGGGGTGAGCTATCCTTGTAAGGTTTGCTACTGTAGAGTATGGGTAGTAATACAAGGGGAGAGGCTTAGAAGGAGATTTCTAAGTTCTCAAGAAACATTGTAAGAGGTCTTGCCACACCTTTAAGTGGTTTGTAAGGATTCTCAAGGAAGAGCCGAATCAAAACCTTGACAAGAGGTTCAAAGAGAGAGGACGTAGGCAAGAGATTGGTCGAACCTCTATAAACTCGTGTTTGCTTCTCTTTCCCTTACTCTTTTTACTGCACTTATTTCATTATTGTTAATTTAGTTTTAATTGTGCTTTAAGAGTTAGGAAAATTAAAAAATAAGTAGAAAAACCAATTCACCCCCTCTCGGTAGAGCCAAAACTTATGAAATGAAACAAATTCAGATCATGTAAAATCTAAGTTAATGCTTTTCTTACCACTTTCCAAGCAGATTTCCATCTTATTTTGTCCATTCCCTTGAAGAACAGCCCTGAAATCACCTTCAAGAATTTGCAAGAAAACTGCATACACCACTGATTGCTCTGCTTCATCTTTACTTCCCTCGTTAAGAGAAGTGTCATCAGATACTTCAACACCTAAAAAGCATATTGCTCAACAAAATATCCACGGAATATTTGAAAGCAAAACAAAAGATAAAAGAAAGTTAGTAAAAAAATCCCAAAGGATGTCTACACTTTGCTATTTATCATCTTGTGTAACTGACTAGTGTAGTTAACAACTTCTATTGGAAGTTGTTTGCCGAATTGCTTCAACCTTAGTATACATGCTATCAACCAGAGAAAATCAATCAATCGTAAGCATCATATTAGAAGCATAAATCAAATTAAACATCAAACCAGCCATTATCATCAGTCACTATCACTAATCTTTTAGGGAAAATAGCACAAAGGAAAGATCCATTTTCTTTTACATTTTCTCAAGAACCAAACAGAAATTGTTATAAGTTGCTCCCAAGTATTTTTGATAAATTTCAAAGTACGGTTAATATTTCATCTTATACCAACCATAGTCGAAGGATAGAAGCTGCTAACCCAAGTACTTTTGATAAATCATTCACAAGTCTCATTAATGGAGAGCAACTAATTAGAGTTATAAAAATGGAAACAAAGAGCATCATCACCGACTAATTAAAGGGCTATGGCAATGTTTTAGATAACAAAAAAAATCAAATATATCATTAAAATGAAATGAATAAAACTAGAAAAGCAAAGTAAGGGATCGAAACTTGTTAAAAAATCAAAAGAAATTGAACATGGAAAAATAAGGATGGATCAAAACATACCTGATGCAATTACAATAAAATGAAAGGCGATCTAAACGACGACCCTGTGTCCAAGCTCAAGCTCCAATCACCCAGTCCATTACAAATGGCGATCTGAACGGAGGCTCAAATGGTGGTGGGAGAGACGACATCGCTGACGGAGAAGATCGAAGGAGAGATTTGAAGAGTACAACGAGAATGAGACAGAGACGTTCAAGATGAAAAAGAAAAAAAAGCAAATTTGATGATTTAAAAAATTTTATTAAGGTCATTTTCGTATTTTTGTTCACATGCCAATATTTTCTCTCTTGTCTTCTGTCCAAATTGGACAGATTTTTTTTCTTTAGAGAACGGAAAACATATTTCTTTCTTCTTTTCTTTCCTTTATGTTTTCTGTTCTACCAAGCAGTATGAAATTTTATTTTCCTTTCAGTTTTCCCTCCCCAATTTTTTTTTCCTTCCACTTTTCAGCTACACCAAGCATAGCCTTAGGGAAGTGTATACGTTAAGGATAATTTCAGCTAATAAAACTGTTAATCGGTTAATTTTGCTTTTTGAACCGTATTAATCGAAATTATTTTGATGGCCGACCATTTAATCGAAACCAATTCGGTTGATCAGTTAATTTAGTTAAAACCCAACAATGAATACCCTTAGTGATTGCAGTAGTAGGAATATATAGTAGGCTTAATATGTGTTTACCAACATTGGTTGAGATTGAGTGGTAAGGGACTTATTCCCCCTTAAGCATGACCCCGGTTCGAGTCATGCGTATGGAGCAAACCGTGCTGGGAGGGGCGCCCCACTTCAATGTGGCCTGACAGTTCTCCGACTCTGGAATAGTCGCATAAAGCGGATACCGATGGGTCAAAGACCAAAAAAAATATGTGTTTTAACTTTACTTTTTTGTTTTACATGCTTATTATTTTGGTATAGGTCATTAGTTAATTTAATAAGTTTATTTACTTGTTTGTTAGTTTATTAGGATATTATTTTATAAGTGTTTAAGTTTAATACTTAGGAATATATTTAGTTAAATAATTTTAAAATTTTAATTTTAGGAAATTTAAATTATGTTCATTAATTTAACTTTACATTTTTAATTTCGTTTTTTTCCTATTTAAATTTTATGTTCTTTTAATTTAGTTGCATTTTAGTTTTCATATTTAATTTGCATTTTTGTTTTATTTTAATTATTTTAATAGTTAGTTTAATTTAAAATTTATTTTTTAATTATTTGAATAAATCTAGGGTGAAACAATTTTAGTAATTAGCTATAAAAAATCTAAATAATTTTCATGAGGACGATACTCTGCTCACTATTTATTACTTGTCGCGACCCGTGCATTTGTAATATTGGTTTAGGTTTTAGAGGAACACTGCTACGTGGCCTTCTTCAATTGGGCCTGCATGTCCCCTGTGGGCCATCTTCCTACTTTAGGCTTTGTTTGTTCTTGAGCCTAATGGCCTTAGCATGACCCATACCAGCAAGCCGATGAGCTCACGGTGATAGCAAAAACAAGCTACGTCGCATAGAACAGCAGCAACCTTTGCACAGAAAAATAGCAATGCAGTAAACTGCAGCAGGACAGAGTAGAGTTGGTAGTGCACAAGGATGCAGAAATTTTCAGTAGTAGCAAGTTGAGACTGCAGAACCATAGCCAGAACAGGGGCGTGGCAATGCAGGGATGAATGTAGCAGGATGAAGCAGTAGCAGGTGTAGGGTGGCGATAGACAGTGGTGCAGCGGAAGGCCTAGACGCAGCAAGGTAGGACACAGACAACAACGGTGTTGGGCAGAGATAGCAGCAATGGAAGCAGGGCAGCAACGTGTAATATAATGTAGAGCTAGGTCGTGGTGTAACAAGGTTGGATGCAAAGAAAAACTCTTCAATGCATCACCGAAAGGATCTTTTAAGGCAGCTCTTCATTCTAAAGAAACAAAATACAGTAGCTTCCCAAAATATGTGGAATTCTTTCTCTTTTTTTTTTTTCCTTTCCTCTCACGGTTTCCTCTCTTTCCGTGTATCTTGTCTCTCTATCTGTCTGCATCTCTCCTCTGTTTCTCTTGGTTCTTCTCTTTTTATGGTCTTTTCTTCTCCCCTTCTCTTCCCTGTTTCTACCAAAAATCTCTGAGATTAATTCCACTAATCATAGATGGGATTTGACTAATCCCTCTTTTTTATTTTCTTTATTTTCTTTCTTTTTGTTTTTGATTTCTTTCACTTTATAATTATTTCTTTTTTTTTATGCAGTCAAATTTCCTTTGTCAACTCTCATGTTGTTTAGGTATTTTGCATGGGGTTTTAATTTAGGTTTTGCCTGGTGCATGGATTTGTATGGGAAAGGTTTTAGGGTTTGGATAGTTTTTAAGGTTTAAGTGGCTTTTAGGGTCAAGTTATGATTAGGGTTTAAGTGAGTTTTAAGGTTTAATTGTGTTTTAGGGTTTAGGTGAATTTTCAAATTCGGTTAGGGTTTAGGGTTTCACCAAAAGATTAACTTGCTTCCGATTTATTTTATTTTTATTTTTTGTTTTTTTTTTAATTTTTTTAAAAATTGTTCAGACAAAATTAGGTGTTTATAATAAGATTCAAAATTTTTAATCATAAACTCCATTTGGTTTACTAAAAATGACTTTTGAAAAATGAGTTCTACATTTTTTTGTGTTTGGTTAGCCGAAAATTTATTTGTCTTGGTCAATAAAAAATTAGGCTTTTTTTTTTAAACATTGTTTTTTGATTTTAAAAAGGAGAAAAACATTTGCGCAAAATAATTGTCTCTGTGTAAGATTTTTTTCTAAACTCGCGAGTATAATTCTACTCACTTTAGACTTTGGATATGATTTTTTAAATTTTGATTTAATTTAACCCTACATAAAATATTATTATATTAATAACAATATATTTATTTAATTAGATAAAAAATTTTAAATATTAAAATATTAACATTAAAAAATTTCAATATTTTAAGTTTAAATATTCTATTTTATATTTTACTAATCTTAAATATTTTTAATATTTCTTTTTTTTTGGTCGAAACCCCTAGGTATCTAAAGGCCGCTTTGAGTCCCAATCAATTTGGAGTCGAACTATTGTCAGACCCCCAATGGGGGAGGAGGGGGAGCTCTCTCAACACTGATTTTTCCATTCACAAAATTTGAACTCAAGACTTTGTTTAAAGGGCACCAAACTCCTTCATTTGGCCCAATAAACATTGGTTAAATATCTTTAATATTTCAATAATAACTAGTATTATACTATAATTTTACTAATAAATAATGAACACTAATTTAATAAATATTATTTATTATTTTATAATTTATTAATATTTTATTTTAGGATATAATATTTTTATATTTTATTTACATTATATTTATTAATATTTTAATAATAAATATAAATAAATAATTTTATGATTTTAATAATCAATACTTTTAGTATAAAATATAATTATTGATAGTATAAATATTTTTAATATTTCAAAAATAAATATTAATATATTATTAATATTATTTATATATTAATGTAGTAATATTACTTCAAAAATTAAAAATATTAATATAAGTAATAACAAGTAGCTATTCTCCTTTAAATGTTTAATAATATAATATTTTAATATTAAATATAAAATATTTTTTATATTTAATTAATTATGTTAATATCATTTGAAAAAATAAAACAAAATTTTCAAAAAATAACCGAACAACAAAAAATATTTTAAGTGGACTCATTCAAATAACAAAAAAATCTTTAATTTTTCAAAAGACGTAAACATTTTTTAGAATATATTTTCTAATGAACTAAATGAAATCTTATATTTCTTTAAATTCCAAGTGCTTCCCGAGGGAGAGAAGGGTTGCTTATGATGGCTGCCGTCCCTAGATATCGTGAATAGTGAAGTCCATCTTGAAATTAAGTTGCCCTAAACTTTTTAAGGATGCACTTGATCATTTCCAAGAGAGTAAAATGAGCAATTACGTACACTTGATTTCCAATAGGTTGAGAAAGCTAGTTAATGCAAATTGTATAAAATTACTATTTTTTTTTTTGTAGTCACATGATTTTTTATTCATTTTACAATTTAAGATTAATTTTGTACCTGTTGAAAGTAATAAATAATAAAATCTTCTTAATAATAACAAGGCTAACATTCAAATCATATTTAAATGTCCGAAAAAAATTTTATTTTTATTTTTTTAAACCACTTGTTGGTACAAAATCACTATTTCAAATATCAGCCATAGCCAGCAATAATATTTCATCAAGTTCTCATTTTCCATGTCCAATTAGGTGCTCAGATATTTATCTAGTACTCTACTAAAATGAAGTTTTGCTGTCGCTTATAATTTTTTTTTAATCTGACTGTCGCTTATAGTTTTAAATGCCGTCTTTGACGCATTATGTTTTTCATTCGAGGCAATTTTTTTTATGAAATTTTCGAGGCAATTCTTTGCTTTTTGATCAACGACATTTCTTTTGGGTTTTGGCTGAGCAAAAGTAAAAAGCAAAAGAAATTGTACAAATATAAAATCATCAATAGAAAAGAAATATTATTTTATTCATAATCAATGAATGAGCGGAACAGTCACTAAAATATGATTATATTTTCTAATACGGGTAAGGAAGGAAACTTTATTGGAACGTAAGATCTAATGGAAAAACCTTTTGTCTTATCCTCAAAATCACGACCACTTCATGAATTTCGGACCAAATTATTATTCTTCTTCAATCAGATTTTTTTCTATAAAAACAGTACATAATTCAGCGTACGGAAACTCACGAAACCAAGGGCTTCTGAACTTTTAGACCTTATTTAATGTTTCTTAACCCATCATGAAAGAAGGAAGCAAATTTCTCCATTGGAAGCTTTTCCAACGCCAAACTAACCTCAATTCCTCCATTTCTATCTCTACTTTCGCTCATAGCAATAGCTTCATCCTGGTCTATGGACACGATCTCAACCTTCTTCACCCTACCCAGCCCAAAATCAGAGTCATAAGCATAGAACCTGGGTGATCCAGTGGCAACAATTATTTGTAATCCTGGTAACTTAGGGAGAAAAAAATGGAACATCTTTTTCTCAGCCCCTTCAAGAACCCCTTTCTCTATATCTTTAACCAAATCGCTTACCATTTCCACGGCAAAGGCAAAGCTGTTTTCTGCCATGAAATTTCTTGCTTTCGCAGAATTGTTGAAACATATGACGCAATCACCCCAGTAAGTTATTGGGAGAGGAGGGTCTAAACGAGTCCTGCAATCAACTCCGAAATCAATGAACACAAGTCTGTCACCTTCTCCACCTTTTGCTTTAACCACACACGTTGCTGTATAAGCAAATGTTAGCACAAAACTTGAGAGGTGAAGTTGTTTCCCAGTAGAACTCAATTGAGACAAGGCCTTCTGTCTGAGTTTCTTGATATCTTCCTGGCTAAACTCAAACGTGGCTCGTACTGTATCATCAGAAACTGCTTCGGTCTCCTTTGAGATTCTTAAGTTTCTTTTACCAGGATCCTGGTACTCTCCATTGAAAGCGAGCCAGTGGTTCAAGAAAAGCATGTCAAGTCCAGCTGAATCTTTGATACCGCTCCTATCAAAAGATGGGGTTAGCTCGGGTGGCAAAGAAAGGTTTTCGATATTACCTTGTTTGCATAGATAAGCCCAAGACCTCATAAATGTCATTGCAGCTCTACCATCAAGAGCCGCATGCTGCATTGTTGTGCCAATGCAAAACCCTTGGTTCGGAAATAGTGTTATTTGCAGAGACATTATTTCTGCTTTATCATCGAAAGAAATCAACTTAGGTACCAAAGGATGCAATTCATTAGCTTTATGCATGTCATTGCTAGAGAGGATGTGAAAGTTGTCCACATTGGACACAGCAACCGTGAGAGAAATGGCATCATTTGGAGCGTATAAAATGATGGGCTTGGAGGAACCTGACGGCCACCTGAGATTGCCAGCCAGAGGGAGGTAATGGACAAGTGCAAGAGAAAGTGATTGCTTGAGTTTGGGGAGTATGTTTGAATTGAAATAAGAAAGGGTTGAGGTTGGCTCCGTCAGTTCGTAGAAGTAGAGGCATTCAACAGGAGGAAACTTGAACCAGTATGTGTCAAAGAAAGTGAGTGGAAGAGAGAATTCATTGGCAGATTTTGGTGAGTTAGAGGAAGGGGCGACTCGAGTGATCTCAAGTATTTTAACTATTTCAAGTGTCGCCATGGCAGATTTTAATTCTGAAAGATAAGAGGTCAATCAAAGCTTTTTTGCTCTTCGGGATGCTTTTAGGAGTAGTGATTTATAGCAAGTCATAGAATTGCATGATGTTGCGCAGGCATCAATCATCTAACAACTTCCATATGTCAATTCAATATATATATATATTTTTTGCCTTCCACTCAAAGTAATTTCTCATTAAAGAACAAAGAGACGGAAATAAATTAATAATTAAAGACATGGTCCCTTATTATTCTCACCTATATATTTCATTATCCAAATTCTTATTGAACTTAGTGTATGATGGATAATTTGTAAAGTTGATTAATAAGTGTTATTACTCTTACTTAGGTAAATTAAGTGCTTTTTACTATTTGGAATTCAAATTACAAGCTTTTAACTTTTCTAATTTTTCCTAAACGAGTTTTTGTTAAAACCAAACCGATATTGATCTGAGTGATAGCTTGGATTATGCCTGAAATTGTTGAGTTAATCGGTTGCTCATACCCTTCTTTAGATAATTTAATTTCATCATTTAAAAGTTGTTCAAAGACTTAAAATGTTATTGTTGGATGAATGTTCATTTGATTGGTGAATTTTGGGAATTTTAGAACCTTTTGCATCCTACAAGGGCTATTTTGTTAGGTTGACCAATAATAGCTCATATGCTAACCTAGATAGCTTAAGCTAATCATAAATTTTTTTCAACTCTTAAATTATATTATTGTTTGTATAAATGTTGTTCTTGCATTAGAATTTTATTTTCTAAAATTTTTTATGTCATTGACGAACAAATTTTTATAGTTGACCAATAATTGCTCATAAGATCTCATAGGTAGCTTAATTAATATTTTAAAGGTTATTAAGTCTTCAAATGTTATTGTTTGAATAAATATTCATGTGGACGGTGGTTCTTGCAATTTTTAGAAGCCTTCAAGTGCAATTTTGACTAACACTACCAAATTTTTGATCAAGAGCACAAATGCTATTCTTGAAGTTAACTTTTTTGCTTTTCCAAGATTTTTTGTGCCAAATGAATAGTTTTGTAAAATTGACCAATAATTTCACATGTGCTCTAGTAGACATGTTAAATTAATCATTTGAAAGCTATTCATAGTCCTTAAATTGTTATTGTTTGCATAAAGTTCTTGTGGTTGGTGAATTTTGAAAATTTTGGACATTTTGTGTCCTACTAGGGCAGTTAGTATTAGGTTGACCAATAATTTTTCATATGCTCACCTAGATGGCTTAATTTTTGTTGGTACATCTAGATAGCTTAATTTAATCATATAAATGTTGTTCGAACTTTAAATTCTTATTATTAGCATAAATGATGCTCTTGTGTAGATAAAATTTTGGAATTTCTAAGACTTTTTGTGTCATTGATGGAAACTTATTTAAAGTTGAACAATAATTGTTAGTAGACTCACTTAAATAATTTAACTATATCATCTAAAAGTTGCTCTACTAGAAAAATGTCATAAACTACGGTTATATAAAAATATTTATTGTTGTTATTGAAAGAGAGCATAGTCTAAAGTTTTTAACTATGGTTTTAAAATTTCATTATGTTTTTAGATTTTAAACGTTATGACTCTAATTACGTTTATATAAAAAAGTATAGTCTAAGATAATAAAATACTACATTTTTCTTAAATGTAATTAAACAAAGACTACGATTTTATCGGTATTTGTAGTTAATATTATTAATTATACAAAAAAATTAAATTAAAAATGCTATTTCCTATAAAAGATGCAAAGACTTGCATTATATGTAAATGACTAAATACTCAATTTTGGATCTAACTTTTACAGGATTTTTCAATTATGGATATGATCTTTAATTTTGCTCAATTAAGGACTAAATGTTTTTAAATTTGTTCAATGAAAGTTTTTTAACAACAGTGAAAGCCACGCGCCGTTAAGTTATTTAACGGTGTTTAATAGGGACACTTGGCAACAGTTTAGTAGTTAAATTTTTTTTAATTGATTTTAATTTCTGAGGCACACATGGCAGAATTTTAGTGGTTAAATTTTTTTATTTGATTTTAATTTAAGTGGAAATAGATCGTACTTTACTATAAAAAATAATTCTTTTTAAACCTTATTTTCCTCACATAAAACAAAAAAAATCTTCTCTCAAAACCTCTCTCATCTCTTTCTTTTCCGTTCATCTCTTTTTTCTTCGTTCATCTCTTTATCTCCCAACCACCATTCTCCTCTTCCGGCCACCATATCCTACCCCAAAAAATTTTCAAAAAATACTCAAAAAATAGCTCTACTCTCCCTCTTTCTTTTCCTAGCCCATTTCTTTTAAATCTCTCTCAATATTGCTAGATCTAAACAGTAATCTTGTCACATCCCTTATATACAGTATTTTACCTTTTTCCACACATTTTACAAAGGTCGGGCTGTCTGCAATGCCTTCACTTCCCATTCCTTTTATACAGTAAACATTTATAGCTAAAATTTACCATTTGGTAAAATATTTACATATCATATTTTATCTATTATTTACACCCCTGTTTAAGAAACAACACAGTAGTACTGTAAAATAAGCCTGAACATATAAAATAAATGATTATACCTCTAGGATCTGTACTACGCTGCCTCGGGGGCACTCAAAGTGCAGTCGAAATCCTCGGATGATAATCATGCAATCACTGAAAATAATCTGAAGATGTTAAAATAAAAGAGTGAGCAAACCATGGCTCAGTAAGGGAATTATATTAATACTTGATATTGTGAAATCTATATGCTATAAAATCATTTAACTCCTATAGGTGTACTAGGAACCCTAATAGGAAGGATACTATAGTCGACTAGGGATCTGGATGGAGTAAGGAAGGTATTTTGAAATACCTGTCTTGTCCCGGAACCTAGAAGTGACTATAGGGAGTAAGCATTTATTTTTGAAAGTAAATCACTTTTTCGTCACATTTTATATTCATCTCAATTCAATGCTTTCATAATATAAAACATTTAATCACATAATCTAATATTTAAATTAAATCATAAAAGAATATTAGATTAGTAATTTTCCATTTCCTTTTGAAAACATATCACATATCACATGTAATATCCTTATACCGAAATTATGAACTAAATTTTTCCTTCTCTTACTTACATTGTTGGGTTGTACGTAATGTCTCAAAATTAACTCTTAAGCTATATTTATAATAGCTATATAAACATTATTCAGCATTTGGTCCCAGTCCAAACATTCTAAATGAGCATGTATTCATCATTGCAAAACATTACACTTAACCAATAAATAACCATCAAGTTACATGCGTCAATATTTAACGTAGATATATATCATGTAATTCCTATTGCTACATCCCCCTGTTCTGAAAGTACTAAAAATGTAAGTCTGAATATAAGTTAAGTAGTTGTACATAATATACCTCCAAGGTAGAACCAAAAGCTTCGAAGGACGCGATAGCTCCCCACGTATACGCTTATACTGTAAATAATCTGGAAGGTGGAGGAAGGGGGGTGAGCTTTTTGGAAAGCCCAGTAAGAAATAAATATAAGAGACGGATACTAAATTTCTATATGCAAGTTTCGAAACATTCATTAAAAACTCAAATACTGTTTTTCATAAAATTTGGAAGTCAACATGCTTATGCTATGCGTCAGAAGCATTTCTTTCAAAACCATCGATAAACATTTCCATTCGAAACATAATTCTCATCATAACATTCAAAATCCGTATTGGCATAAGTACGAAAAGAAACATAAATAGCATAAGCTGGAGACATGATAACTAAGCAAAATCAAGCAGTTCAATTATTCCCGTAAGGGAAAGTACAGTTGAAATATGGCCATAGTCCAGAGGGGTCCACAGTGAGCACTGATCAGGTGTCTACTGGGCCCGTTGTGGACTGGATCAAGGTCACACAACAATAGAAACTCTACTGTAGATTTAATCAAAATCATACAGTAGCCCAAAACATTACCTACTGTGAACTGGATCAAGGTCCCACAGTAGTCCAAAACATTACTGCTATGATTATTAGCCATGTCTCAAAACATTTCCGTACGTATAGTTTCCAAAACAAATACGAAGCTTGATGGTTTCTATGAAAATGGGAGCTTTCGAATATCACTTCCAAAGTAGTTAAAAATCCTGCCATTTCGTACTTATTTTCAAAACAAAACTTGCTAGAGGAGTGTTATTCCAAATCATTTTCATGAACTCTAGCTCATTTTTTTTATAAATCAATATTATACGAAAATCCGGCAGCATAACGGCTTAATTTTAGTAAAAACCTCCTACAAAGAAGATACAGTTTTATAAACCACAAGCAGTTGATTTTAATAGTTCATTTAGTATCCCCTACGTTTCCGATATATATCCCTCACCTCAATATGTAGCACAAGTGTTGTTATGGCATCTTTGCTCTTCTTGATTTCCTTCGTTGGTCTTTAATATTTAGTGTCCTCTACCTTGTGTCCTTTCCTCCTATATTATGGCATAAAATTAATAAAACTTATATTATTGAATTTTCTTAAGAAAGCTTATATTTTAATTTCTTCCTTAAATACATTACCTTGTAACTTTCTCTCTTGGTGGCCAAATGCTTCTTTGTCTTCTTAAATTTCTTTTCTCCACATAGTCCTACATCAAGACCATATTTTTAGCCTTTTTATTTCATTCAACATTTATCATGTAATTCCACAATAGATAATCAAATCCTTACCTTTGCAAACCTCTTAATCGAGCATATATTTCTTATTACCTTAAGAGCGTTTGCCGCATATCTCGTCAAATCAACAACTTATGTGTTCCAACAACCATATATATACATACAAATCTTTAGTATAAATTCTCTACTCAAATATATAATTTCTTAAGTGAGAATGGCCTTACCCCTTTTGTAGTTAGCCAATATCGACAACCTCCTTTAGGCAACTTGGGTCTCTACGATTTTGGGGGCTGCTGTGGGCTACAAATGTGCAGCAAAATTTCCTGACTAAAAAACTTTTCAATAGCTAATTTTGTTTCCTTAGAATTTGCTTCCCTAACAGCCCTTACATGTGCCTTAAAAGTCACTTTTGTTCAGGCTTCTTCCACGTTTTTGTTGTTCGTCCAAATAAGCAGTCTGCCTTTCTCCTTTTATTCAATTTCCACGCAACCTACAGCAGTCCAAATACAATAAAACCTGTAACGTTACAGCCTTGGACCATCATCTTTTGTTTTCCATGAATCCAACCATTGATTATCTTACCTCTCGGTCAGCCCAACCTTTTCCTTTGACCAGCTTTCATGTGATTATTGCAGTCCAAACAAAAGGTTTGTCGTGTCTCCAGCTGCCTCTTTCAAACCTGAGATATCCTTGCTTCACGTCTCCTTTTAGCCATATACATTTGCTGCCCTGTTTCAGCCCACTTTTCTCTTCTTTTGGCTCTCATTTCAGACCACTTCCTATTCCATTTTGCCTCTCGCTTCAGTGGTTCGACCAGCCCTCCGTTTCTTCTTTAAGCTTCAGTTTTCACCCTTGCACCATTTCCTTCTAAAATGCTCTGTTTCCAGCTCTTGCTTTACAGCCAACACTTCACTTTTTTTCTCCTGTTTTGTGGCTCTCGAAACCAAGATTCGTTCTTTCCTTGGCTGTCGATGGAAGATGGAAGTATAATGGTGACAAGGTCGTGAGATGTAGTCTTCGGTTCCAGCAGAAAGGAAGGAAAACAGCAGCAAAATGGGTGTTACGGTGATGATGATGATAGACGATTGTGAATGAGAGTTGCACTGGCCGGTTGACAAGTAAAGGTTAGTGGGATTGAATGTTGATGATGATGGACGGTGATGAGCAAAGTAAGAAACGGCTGGTGAAAACAAAAATAAAATAAAATAATAGTTAGTGGGATTTGTTGGCTGCCAAAGCTTCTCCAAGAAGCTTCATGCACAGTACACTTATATTTAATTCTCCACTATCTAATATATATATAATATATATTTTATTCATTAACTCTATTTTAATATTTAACTAAAATATATTTCTAATTACTTTATTTTGTTTATTTATTTAATCTACCAAAAAGAAAATTTGCAACTATTACATCACATATATCATTGAAATCTCATAAACAGTAGTGTACTTAATTTAGTACAGTAAATTGTTTAGAAAACCATCCTTTATCTCATTTAAAACATATAATCACCATTCATCTTTTCATGTCATTATTCATTTAAAATCATCACTTTTCATGTCATAAAAATAATGGAGACTAAGGCATCACCTGAATTATATCATGCTATAATCCCCGTAGGGTAAAATAATCATCATTTCAGATCTATAGCCATAGTCTATAAATGTCTTCGGTCGTACACTGATCAGGTGTTAACGGGGACTAAATACATATCACATGTCATATATTACATATCACATATCAGCATGATAAAGGGGCTTATCGGTCTCAAAACAGTGTTCTCATCATCATGTCAGCTTTATGGAAATCAAGAAAATGAATAAAATCATCAGTCAGTCCATAAAAGTTTTATTAAATCATGTAGTGAATATTTATGAAAAATAATTTATAAAATATTCACTTTTCCACTTTTCACTTCATAAACCCTTTCATATACTGTAAAACATGTAGGAGGAATTTTCAGTAACCTCACTTTCATTAAAATCGGTAACATGAATATTTAAATAATATTTTTCGGTATATTCATATTTTATGAAAAATATTAAATTCATTATTTCCAAGGCTAGCAAATTATCCCAATATGCATTAAAATATTTCATGAGATTTTTATAAAATTTTCTAGGAAATTTCAGCAGGATAACGGCTGCTATTTCCCTAACCCTCCGCAAATTTAGTACAGTTCCAAAATTCACAAACAGCCACAATTTCACAGTTTCCAAAGCATTTCATTTCAAGAATATTCTTATAAAATTCATTTCATTAAAATCATGCAGTCGGGATATCCTCACAGACTATATATGCATCCTTTACCTGTCTGTCGTATTTGACTCTTCCGAGTGCACTAACCGTAACTCATTACTCCCAAACTGCAGATAATTGTACCAAAAATATTATCTCATTGAATTCTTATTTTTAAGCTATTATTCATGTCTCAATGCAGCTACATTGGACATTGCAAATATTTTTACAGTATAAATTCTACCGGTAGTATAACATAACTTCTTCGTTTTGCATCGGATTTTAAATCGGAGCATATCGGCAGACTCCTTGTAATTTCTACAGTCTAAATATACCCTCAAACCATCAAAATCAGCCAAGCATAATGGTTCACTTATGTTGACCGAATATGGAATGGTGATGAATTGGTGGAATTTCAACAATCCAATACCACCATGTTATTCTACCATGCTTAATCATCCATTTGGCATGCCTTTTATGCATGAAACCACATAAATTCCCTAGGTACATGTCTTGGCTGAACACCCCTCTCGTGGTAAAATTTTATTTTGCAACATTTAAATGAAACCAATGGTGGAATCATGCTTAGCTTGTTTAAATGAACAAATCTACACTTTTAGAATTAAGGAAAACATAATGGATGGTGAGGTACCTTGCTTGACCGAAACTTTGAGGGTCTCTATCTCCTTGAATTGTGGCTTATACAATAAACTTTTGGTATGGGTAGGTAGAGGAGAGAAAATAAAATATTTTTTTTGTTATAATTGTGTTAAAATTTTGTGTATATAGTTGACTACGATGACTTGTATTTTTCTTTCTTCTTTTCTTCACTTATGGTCACATGGGAGGCTTGGAGAAGACCATGAATAGTGTCGGTCAACAGCTGATGGGTTTATGAAGAAAATTCTGGAAGTGAGCAAAATGACCAAAATGCCCATAGTATGTAAATTTCGGATAATTTTGCCCTTATGGTTCCGCTATCGTAAAATCCATGTAATCGTGCTCCAAAATTTCATATTCCAGCACCAATTAATCTTATTTAATGTATTTTGATGATTAGAAGTGGTTTCGTCGACGCGTGGTACATGGATAGTGAGAAATTACGATTTTAGCCTCACGACCTACTGATGAATTTCTCCAATTTAACAACTGATTTGATAAATCCATTATTGCTGTCTTAAAATACTTTTCATGTAGAATAACATGGTGTTTTTACTTCATCCCAATTCATTTTAGTTTGGGTGCAATTTATGAAAATACCCTCGGGATGTATCCGTCATTTTTCAATTTGTTTGCAATACTTCACAAAAAAATGCAAATAGGGTATTTTGGATCTTAAATTTCCATAATATCATTATTACACCATTTATGCACTATTCCATTAATCGTATATACATCTGGGCACAAAAATCTAAGTGGGGCCTACATCACTATTTACTTGAAATTTATAAATAAATTCCAAAATAAATAAAAAATTACATATAAATACACATGTACAATACATAATAATCAGTTCTCACAAATCTCTTTTTCACAATCTCAAAAAGGCCACCTTTTTGTAGGTCAAAGCTCTTTCTCTTCTATTGTATTCCATCCAAATTCTAAGCTAACCAAAGTTTGAGACCCAAAAAATATCTGTAAACAGAAATCAATTTTAGATTTTTTTTAGACGTGAGGAATGGGAGGTTATTTGTATTGTTTCTTTCTGGGTATTGTGTGACCTTTTTTCTGGGTATTTGCTATTAACTATTGTTACTAGAATTGTGGTGTATGACTGTCGATGCTCTACCGTCTTTTGTTGTTCTTGATGTTCTCCCTTTACTGTAGCCTTTCTTTACTTTTTATTTTGCTTTGTGAATTTGTTACTGTATGGGTTTTGAGATTATGAAAAACTAGGTTGATTGGATTGAGTTGTTTGTGTCTGTTGTGGTTGAACTGTGAATTGTGGATTGCCATACTCTGAGATGAAGGGTGATTGATGATTTCTTTAAAGAACATTGATTGTGCTGCTTGATTTTTGTTTAAGAGCAAATTTTTAGACTATGTGGCTCAGGAGAGGAGAAGCAGCAGGGAGATAATTTTTGTGGGTAACCAAAAAAGGAAATGAAAAAAAAGAAAGACAAAAGGAAAGAAAAAAATAAGATTAAGTTGCTGGAAAGGACAAAAAAGGAAAAAAATTAAGATTATTTTATTGAAAGAAAAGAAAAAAAATAACAAAAAGGAAAGTGAAAATGAAAGAAAAAGGTAAAATTATTTAAGATTATTTTATAAGAGTGACAATACATTTTTATCCTTCATTCAGTAGGATTCACTCTCTTAAATGGCAAGTGCAATGCACTGCCGTAAAAAAATCCTACATTGAATAAATTCGAACACCTTCAGTCCTTAATTGAGCAAAATTAAAGATCGTATCCTTAATTGAAAAATCCTGTAAAAGATAGATCCTAAATTGAGCATTTAGCCTATGTAAATAGGCAATGGTTTTTTGGTTCAAATGTAGTCTCTTATTGGAAAGGTCAATTTACAAATGTAGCATTTCAAGCTAAGCATGCTGTAATACATGATGTTTGACGAGACATTAATCATTCATCACTTTTGCTATGCACTTTTTCTTTCTCTCTATCTTATTCTCCTAAAATATTGGCTCTATTCCATCTTAATCTCAAAACCATGAAGAATAAAAATCTATCAAGTTGTGCAACAATATAATTTGATCTCTTCCACCAGTGATCTTGTCTAATATTCTTAGACAAGTTACTTCCATTTCAATTACTGATTTGTGAATGCCAGCATAAATTTTAAAGCTTTTAATAAAGCTTCAAAATGTGATAATATTTTTCAAAATGTTTTATTGAATGAACTCATGGATTGTGACCATGGCGTAAAAGCAAGAATTTTTTTTTAATGTAAAGATGACATAAATGTAGAGGCATTATATAAGAAAGGAATGGTAAATTATTTTAGTAGAAGGAAAACTGAGTTAGGATTACATTTCTTAAAGTTAGCAACGGAAAAAGGTCATGCACTTGAGGCCACATATGTATGGTATTATATTGATTTGCTTATGGCTTCAAGTTTAGTCTTCTTTGAATATGACAATTTCTAGCAAAAGAAGTTTCGACATTGCTAGATGTCGTTCAAACATAGAGAAGTTTCTGAGTAGCATGTGGATGTACATATTTTTGTATGAGCCAAAAGAATTTTGTGATAATTCTCATGACATTACGCATGTACCAAATGAAGCTTGGGAAGGGAGTAACAAAGTTGATAACCTCCGGATCTGACATTGTTCTGACTCTTGCTTTTGGGATCATGTGTGAGAACCACAAATTCTATACATTATATATAAGTGATTTTGTGCCTAAGAAATAATTAGTGTGGAAATATAGATATTACGAAAGGATATATAAGGATATAAGTGTAAGGCCGAAAGTATGAATATTCGAAAATGTACGGGATTCTTGGAAGATCTTACGATCCTCGGGACATGGAATTCATCCTTCCTAGACATGATTAAGATCTTAGGAGGTATTTTAGCCCAAGTGTCTTAAGTTTTGGTATGTATAAGAATTGACCCAAGCTCCAATACACTCTTGTGCACAGGCATTTTTTGATACGCGCATACACCCTGGGATCTTGGAAATATCCTAATATGATCATTTATGACCTCAAATAATCATTTGTGCTCAAATAATTACGATTATGGGTTGCACGAAAATTCGTCTAACACACCCAAAAATGATTGTTTTGTCCATAAGTCCTTGATAACTTTATGAAAGTAAAGTTATTTTCATGCATAACCGTTAATTGTTGTTTAATCTCCTTATGATATTTGTTAATTATCTCCTTAATTTGTTTAATTTCCTCAAATTATGCACATAAATAAATTCAAAAAGAATTTCATTTATTTTGGTGGCAATTGTATTAAAAAAGAGCAAAAAATGGGACAGTCAGTAAAAAACAAAAAGAGCATGACAATTCGTCCTATAATACACATCATCTCTCTTATCTACCTGTCACGTCACATGACATCTTCTCATGCATTTTTTGGAGGCTAAGTACATAGACTAGTCAATAGAAAAATTTCCATCCCTAATTACCTAAATATTTTTATTAACCAATGAAATAGAATTATCGACTAGTCTTTTATTGACAGATGCTTCTATCGATAAATTCCATCGATAATAATTTACTAACAAATATATAAGTTTTTATTAGTCGAATCATTTATTGGTAACGGATTCTTTTTTAATAGATTATATCAAGAAAAAAATTTAAAAATTAGAAAAAAGATGAAATGAACTTCCTTCTTAATAATAATAATAATAATAATAATATATTTATGTGAGTGTGCGTTACCTGTTGTTTATAAGTTTCTTCTTTTATAATTCTAGGGAAGAATGATTTCTTAGCATTATCAAGATTGTCTTTTTTTTTAACCCATGACTCTTTGCACTCTTTTATTAGCTTTAAGCTGTTCAGGCGGTTTATAATTTTTATTATTATTTTTACACATGAGAAAGTGCAACAAAGGTAGTATAAGTTTTGTAACCAAAAAAAAAAAAAAGAAGGTAGTATAATTTCGAACATTGAACATCCACCTTCTTAATGAGAACAAATAAACCAAATCTGAATTATTAAAAGTGCAAATATATGATGTAGAATCATTCTTAAAAGTTTAATATTTGTAATTTAATATGATCTAATGAGAATCATGTTACTAATTATTGCTAAGTTTTCTAGTTTCTCTTTTTTTTTTTGGATCTCTATTCTCCTAAAGAGAAGCTCTATAGCCACCGTCTTAGGTTCCAAGTTGAAACCTTGCAGCGCTCAGTAAGGGTTCAAGTTCCCATTGGCCAAAAAAAAAAATCTAAAATTGTATGTCATAAATAAATAAAAGCTTCAGCATCTTACTAATTTTATTAAAAAAATTGGTTAAAATTTCCGACAGTTGAAGTTTAACTTTAGAATTATTTTATAGATATGCACTTTAATATTAAAGTTTATTGTAGTTAAAAGAGCTGGTGATATTTTTAGGGATAAAATGTATCAATAAGTTTATTTATTATTAATACTTTTGACTCGTCTCATCAACTTTAAATACAGTCTTGACTTACATAAAGATTGTGACTCAGTTGGCAACGCAGACTTAGTTTGTGGGAAGAGCTCTCGGGTTCGACTCCTACTAAACACATCTTTAGGGAGGGGTAAAGAACCTTAACTGTGACTAAACCCCGAACAAGATTAGTCTCAGACCGTTAAAACGGATGAAGATACCTGTGGTCTACACAAAAAAAATATAATCTTGCCTTTTATAACACACAATGGAAAAGGTAAAAAATTATAAGACCAGGTGCTAAAAGAGGTTTGAATTATTTTCTTCTCTTCATAGATGAATCCAAGAAGATTTCATTAACATAGTCATGGATTTACTACCAATAATGTTTTAGCAACTGATAAGAAATAGAACCGGTTAGATGTCCTGTTCCGATACACACTGACCATCAACCACTAAATGTGGGGGTGGGGGTGGTGGCTGGTGGGATGTCATCCCAACGCTATAGGTGGAAAAGTGTTATTTACGAAGATATTATTTAATATCGGGTGGCAAAGGCACCAAATGTTATTCATTTTCTTACTATATTACTCATTTCTAGTCTCTAGAGATTAGATAGGCCTTGTTAGTACATGCATTTGACTAAACTGCATCTTTATGAGGATTAATTTCTACTTATTAGTTTATTACGTAAGACGTTTACTTTATTGTAAGTTAAGGATGCTTTTTTTTTTTTATAGACCACAAGTATCCTCATCCGTTTTAACGGTCTGAGATTAATTATGTTCGGGGTTTAGTAACAGTTAAAGCTCTTCACCCCTCCCCAAAGATGTGTTTAGTCGGAGTCGAACCCGAGAGCTCTTCCCACAAACTTAGCCTGCGTTATCAACTGAGCCACAACCCTTGAGTGTAAGTTAAGGATGTCTTATTAGGAATGAAAGAGAGATGATTTGGAGTAGTTATTGTTGGGAGGACTTTATCATTTACTACTAACAACTTGATTAAAATTAATCTCAGATCGTAAAACGAATAAAGATACCCGTAATTATACAGCAAAAAAAAAAAGATGATCAATTAAATGCCGAAAGAGAGAGAGATGGTCAAGTTAGCCTACCAAATGTTGAAATGATACCAGAGGAAAGGAATACCACCAATAGACAATAGAAATTAAATCAATAGTATGAGACAACGTTTTAGGCAGTCCATCAACGATTGAGTTTGACCATTTAAAACGTGTTTAAAAAACCCTAAATCCAAACTTTTAGAACCTTAAATCTCTTTATAGAATATTTACAGAAAAATAGGAACCAATTGCTTCATAGGAAGAGAAAGGTAGCTTCTCATGGCTGCTATCCCTGGATTTGGTGTGCAGCCAAGTTGATATCGAAATTAAGCACCAAAGGGTGGTTGTAAACATTAAATTCTCAGAATAATATGAGCGTCAGCGTAGTGTCACATTTTTGTTTGTTGGGCTAGTTGTTGAAGAAACTTCTTGTTAATTCTTACTTGGGTGTACCGAATATCTTAGACTTCGGACTTTTACTTGATGAACTTCAATGTACGATCTAACGCATAAAACACTACTAGAAAAAATTTATAGGCTACATTTAAAATGCGTACTCTAAAATATATGACTATATTTTTGTAAGTATTAACTATTTTGGTGTATTCTTTTTTCAAGTAGTATGTATTACGATTTTTGAAATATTGTCTAATATATAAATGTAGACCACGTTTTAGGAAGAAATTATAATCAAACTTATAGAAAATAAACTATGTTATATTGAAACATAGTCTAATTTTTAAATAAACTGCGTAAATAAATTATTTATAAATTTTGATTTATTTGAAATTAATTAAAATCAATAAACTACATTTCGCTGTTACACGAAAACTAATTTCAAGTAAAAAGTTATGTATAGTGGATAAATGTAGTATTTTATTTCATTAAACAAAATATTACAAACTACTACAAAATATACTTACACCGTATATTCAAGTATATGAATTGTCTTTAAGACTTCTACTCAAAAAATTGAATTATCTTCAAGATTTCAGCACAAAATATATGATGAAGATTTTGTTCCAACAATAAGTACAGTGCTCAGGAATCTCTTCCTTGCTACTTCCTTTTTCTTCTATTAACAACTTAGCTTGTATCATCTTCATCTACCATTTTACTCAATAAGTTGTCAAATTAACAGACCAAGTTCTTAGTGATAAGATGCATTATATTAAGCAACATATTTTGTCATATAACATTGTCTATGTGCATCTATTTTATTTTTTAAATGTAGCATTGTTGTTTAATGACTTTTTGTCTAATTGGTTTGTAAAAATTAGAAATTAAGAGTTAAAGGGATACAAGTTAACATGTTAACAAATCCTAACCTTTATTATTTGTGGGAATTTTTGTGCGAAAGAAATTTTGAATTTCAAGAATATAATAAAATTTATCGTAATTTGTTTATAATGTGATATGGGCAAGTCCTAACAAAGTGGGCCAGACCCAAGAGGCCCAAAAAAGCCACCCAGGACCGCCACATGGCCCAATGCTGGCACAGTAACATTGGGCCATGTGGCGTAAGGCGCGGGAGAGTGCCTCTCGCCATACGGGAGATAGTATCTCATCTTGCGGTAGTAGCCTCTCGCCTAGTGGGAGACAGCTTCTTGCCTTAAGCAAGGAGAACTCCCACATCCCGTTGCAACCTACCACCCATCATAAGAAGGCTTGTCGTGATTCTCAGGAAAGCCTTCACCTTGCGGGAGAGGCCTTTTGCTCCGCTATAGGTACTCTCCCGCCGCCATAAATGGCAGGTATGAAGGTTTTTGCAATGTGCGGGGAACAAACTCTTCAAGGGCTCGAGAGAAAGACGAAGTTACCCTTTGGTAATTGCTACATCATTAACAATAATCCACTACACTATAAATAGGCCACATGTATTATTTTATTACTCTCTAAGTACTGCTTTTCTATTCACAAATACTCTAAAGAATACTTGATTGACTTAAGCATCGGAGTGCCTATGCAGGAAACCACCCCCTGCATCTCTCTAACTTCTCTTTTTTGGAAAACTTTCAGTGCCACGTGTGAGGAAGGATCAAGTTACTTATGTCAGCATTCCATCATTGTTTTGTGCAACAACAATTGACACCATATGTGGGAAACGATATAAAAGCCAGTTGTTTCGAAAATGGTGAGAACAAGGTCGACAGCTGTTAGAGATGGTAGTGACGAGAATTCTGTGAGTTCTTTTGAGCAGTAGCCTCATCAAAGAACTCAGGTGAACAGGGAAGAGACGAGGACGACTGTATTTGTGGCTGAATTTGAGGTGTTGAAGAAGCAAAGTGAAGAAACGACACAAGCATTGTGGGCTATGGTGGATCTGTTCAAAGGAGTTCTCCCGCAACTGAATTTACCAGAAACTGTGCAAAACCTCGTGGGGGAGACAAGTTGGGGGAGGCTGCTGCAGGGTTAAATGGGACAAAATGTTTATGTTGCGGCAGGACCATTATTGGGCCAAGAGGTGCCGGCTGCTGCAGGGCGACAAGGGGCGCACGCTGCGGCAAGGCTACAGGAGGCTCGACCTGTGGCAGGGTCACAGAATCAGGAGGAGGTAGCAGGGCCATGGGATAAGCAACCTGCTGTAGGGTATCCACATGCAGCGAGAGGCCTAGGACTTGCAATAGAGGTGGTGCAAAAGGGTGCCGAGGTTGCGACAGAGTCCTCTACGTTACACTAAAACTAGTCAAATCTTACCGGTTCTGGATCGACTCAAGGTGTTAGAGGTGCTAGAAAGATGGAAGGACAAAGACAGCCCACCCATGATGGGGAAAGCACATGGTGGAATGGATCAGAATTTGACCCCACTTGGAATATGCGAATGGTACAGGGGGAAGCCTTTCAAGGCAAAGGGAAGGAAGTGGTTGTTGAAGATCAACCCGACTTATCTCGTGTAGAAAAGGAAAGAGAACAACCCATTTTTGCGGTTGACATGAAAAAGATGATAGAATAGGTGCTGAGGAGAAAAAATTAGTGTCGACAGAGGAAAGTCAAAAGAGACAAGTACCATTCAGTGTGGCTATTATGCAGAAACCACTGCCCCCGAAGTTCAAAATGCCACAAATGACTACGTATGCAAGAAAAACAGACCTGTACGATCATATGCAAAACTATGAAGCATTGATGCTGCTTCATGGATGGGAGGATGAGATAATGTGCAGAGCTATTTCGCTCACTTTAACGAGGTATGCGATGAAGTGGTTTAATAATTTGTCTGAAGGATCCATCATTTTTTTTGACCAGTTACCGAGTGAGTTTCTCAAGGCGTTTGTGGTAAATAGTCAGAGGAAGAAGGAGCCGACTTATTTGCTCACACTTAAGCAAGGAAGTAAAGAGTCATTAAAATGTTACATAGATCGATTCCGGGATGCCACATTAGAGGTCCGTGATTTGCAAGTAGGGGTTGCTATGGCAGCGATGTTACAAGAGACTAAATTTGAGAAGTTACAGGAGTCCCTATCATTAGACCAACCAACTACAATCTCGGTTCTATTTTCTAGAGCCAATAAATACATTATTCAGGAGGAAGTAATGAAGATGGTATCGGCTGGAGAGTAGAGGGAAGGAAAGAAGTGAGGGAGAGAGTTCTCTGAAGGATCTTTTAGCTAGTCGAGCAAACCCGAGAAGGCTCCCAGGTTGAAATATACCACTTACACTCCGCTCACTTAATCTCGAGCTTCGTTGTTTGCAGTTATTGAAGGATCGGGCCTTATACAGATTCCAAAGAAGACAATAGGAAGTCTGGGCCACAATCTCGATTATTGCAATTTCCATGCCTTATATGGGTACTTCACAGAGAAATGCAAGGAGTTGATGAATCAGCTAGAGAAGCTAATGCGGGAAGGGAAGATAGATCAATTTGTATAGAGGAGTGAAAGAACTAACTATCCATTGGGCAATAGGGGTAACCATCCTAAGGATAGGAGAGATGGAAATAGAAGAAATGGAGGAAGAAACGAAGATGTTAAAAGAAACGAGAACATAAGGGCAGATAAGAGAAATCAGGAGGAAGACAATGAGCCTACAAGCCCGACAATCAATGTTATATCAGGAGGGGAATCAATGGCCAACAGTTCATCCTCATCTAGAAAGTCTTATGCCCGGCAGGCTTATCAAGTCAACTCAGTAATAGAGGTAAGCAAAGATGAGAAGCCTATCACCTTTATACCTGCTGATAGAGGAGACATAATGATCCTCCATGATGATCCAATGGAGATCTCGGCAATTGTTGCAAAATACCTGGTTAGCTAGATCCTAGTTGACAACGGAAGTTCAGTAAACTTGATTTACTGGAATTGTTTCGAAAAGATGAATATCTCAAAGGATAGATTGAAGTTGGTACCTACACCTCTATATGGGTTTTATGGTGAAAAGGTGAAGGTAGTAGGAGCAGTTTAATTACTTGTCATGTTGGGGTAGAGCCCGAGGAGCGTTGTCCGTCAAGCATTGTTTATGGTGGTGAGGTCAAATTCAGTTGTCGTAACGGTTTTGCGCTCGACGATTTTGAAAACATTTAAAAAAACAAAGGGAGTCGCCACCAATCTTTTTTGTCTAGGTGTGATTGGTCACCTAAAAAATTTATCTTTTTAACAAAATCTCAAAAATTAAGTTTTATTGAAAAGACAATTTTTGGTCTGCGAAAACAAAATCGGGTCCGGGAGTACAGTTACGTGTGGGGAAGGATTAGCACCCCCACGACGCCCGTTAAAAAACGGTACCATAATAATCATGTGTTATCCTTTGGTTTCAATAAAATGGTCTTAATTTAATATTTAAAATTAATTCATTTTTATTCCATTTTTGAAGCATTTTATTATTTATCAAAATTATTTTTTTTATTTTTTAAAAAAAGGTTAGATTTTGTTTATCGAAAGAGAGTGTGAACCGTTTTGTATTGAATAATTAAATCGAATACTCCAATACTTTTGGCAGCATTTGAAATAATTTTTCTCACCTAGAGATTTCTTAAGAATCACTACTTGTGACTTCTATAGAATCTCATCCTCGGTAGATTCACGTTTATTTGGAAATTAAATGAATGCATATGATGCAAACAAATAATATATGATGCAAATGAATTTTTTTTATTTCCAATTTCGTTATTTATTTGTTTATTTATTTATATTTCTTTGTTTTTTTTTAAAAAACTTATTCATTTTCTTTATTTTTTATAAAAATTTAAATTATTGAAAAATCATACTAAATATTCTAATACTTTTGGCAACATCTAGTACGACTCTTCTCACCTAGGGATCAGCTAGGAATCACTGCTTGTGACTTCCGTAGCATCCCATTATCGGACATTTTATTCAATTAATTTTAATTTTATTATTAATTTTACAAATTCAATTTTATTTTCAAAAGTTTAAATTATTGAAAAATCTAACTAAATACCTCAATACTTTTGACAATATTTAGTACGACTCTTCTCACCTAGGGATCAGCTAGGAATCACTACTTGTGACTTCAGTAACATCCCATCATCGGACATTTTATTCAATTAATTTTAATTTTATTATTTATGCACATGATGCGAGCATATAGAATATGATGTACATGAATTTCTATATTTTATTTAACATATTTTTAATTAATTTTTTTTATCTTTTTAAATGTTTTTCTTTTTTAAACAATAAAATAAATACTAATATTTAATTTTGTGTTTTTGTTTTTTTTTTCTTCTTTTTTAAAAAAAAAAACAAATTATTAAAATATATTAATTAATAACAATATATATAAAAATTGAAAACAAAGTAATTAAATATATTAATGGCGTAATAAAATAGATAGAAAAAAGAAAGAATTATATCAAAATGATTTGGGTTTAAAACCCAAAAATGAGGTCTTTCAAAGCAGCCCAAATCAAGCCCAAAAGGCACGGGCCCAGCCACTTTCCAAGTGGCCCAAAGCAGGTGGGCCGGAGGTGGGATGTGGGTCAGCAGCGGAGCGGGTCTGGTTAGGCAGCTGACACGCAGGTCGGGTCGGAAGGGGACATGTGGATCTGCCTCGCTGGAGGGTCGGAAGCGGTCGGGTCGGAAGCGGTCGGGTCGGGTCGGTTCGGCGGGGCAACACGTGGGTCTTCTTTCCTCAACTGGTCGGGCAGGCACGCGGGTCTTGGGTCGGATCCCGGGTCCACGCGCGGATTTGGCCCTTTTCTCTTTTTTTTTTGGCTATATAAACCCCTTTTTTTTTTCTTTCTTCATTTTTTCCTTCTTTTCTAAAAAAAAATTCCAGAGCCCCGAAAGGCTCTCGGCTAGGCGATTTTCGGTAGTGCCGGACCGCCGTGCGCCGCTGCCGGCCACAGTTGCCGGTGGCCAAATGGCCAAAAGCCTTCAACTTTTCGAATGTCCTCCGCCTCTTCTCTTTGATTCCGAGCTCCGTTTCTCCTTAAAAACCCCCTAACCCAGTAGATCTGTTAGAAGCCAAAACCCAAACCCTTTTCTTATATTTTTTATGACGATTTTTTTATTGTGGCTTATGGTTGCTGGTTTTGTTGTTGTTTGTTTTTTGTTGCAGGTATGGTGAGTGATGGGCTTGGTTTGGGACTGGTTTTAGGGTTAGGTGTTTTTGGGGCTTCAGTGATGGTGGTGGTGGTCTCGGGTACAGCTCGATGGTCAGGATGATGTTGGGGGTTTCTGGTTGAGTGGGTCTCGGGTGAGTGAAATGTGGGCGATGGCAGGGGGTAGCAAAGGAGCTCGGTGGTTGCTGTGGTTGAACGGGGATGGTTTTGGGTGGCCTTGTGTTTTTGAGGGAAAGGGGGTTTCAGGTCCTGTGTGTGGTTCACGACGGTGGTTTTGTGAGGATGGGGGTCTCGGTTCTGGTTTGGGAATGGTGGCCACAGGTGGTGCGGCAATGGAGCTTAGGGTTTCCGTTCTATTCTCTGTCCCCCTCTCCCCCCCCCCCCCCCCGAACAAGAAGAAAAATCCTTGCTTGGGGTCTTCTTAAACGATGTTGGAGCCCTCCCCTAGCCTTTCATAATCGCAGAATCAGTAGGCTATTGTTGGAGCAGGATTTACGGGATGGGGAAGATGATTTTGGGTGAGGCTTGAGACAGGGGAGAAGATTTGGTCGCCGGTGGCTGAGACAATGTGGTGTGGGCGGCAGATTTGAGTAGGTTTGAAGCATTAAATGTGATGGAAACAAAAGCTGTTAATAGTAATAATAATAATAAAATGTTAATAATAATAATAATAAAAATAATATTAATATTAGAAAAGATAATAATAATAAAACTAATAATAATAGTGATATGAATAATAACAAAATAAATAAGAAAAATGAAAATAAAAGAAAATAATAACAAAATTTGTCAAAATAATTTGTAAAATCCGAACAAAATTAGGTGTCTACAGCTGCCCCTCTTTGCTCATTGCTGAGTATCAGGAATAGAGCAAAGACAATAGACAACAATTTTGTCCAACTCAACACCTAATCCTTCTTCTCTCTTCTTCTTTTCTTTTTTCTTCTTTTTTTTTCTTTCTCTCTTCTTTTTCTTTTCTTTTTTTTTCTTTTTCTCTCCCTTTTTTTTCTTCTTTTCCTTTTTTTTCTTTTTTTTTGGGTGTTCTTCTCACAACAGAGGTAGCTAAATTTTTAAAATTCTTCCCGAAAAGCTTCTCTTGCAACAGAGGCGATGGAACTTTAGATTCTTCCTGGAAATGTGCTCCTCTTGCAGGAGAGGCGATGAAACTTTAAATTCTTTTTCTGAAATGTTCTCCTCTTGCAGCAAAGGCGATGAAATTTTAAATTCTTTTTTCTGAAATGAGCTCCTCTTGCAGCAGAGGCGATGAAACTTTAAATTCTTTTCTGGAATGTGCTCCTCTTGCAGCAGAGGCGATGAAACTTTAAATTCTTTTTTTTTTCTGAAATGAGCTCTTCTTGCAACAGAGGCAATGAAACTTTAAATTCTTTTTGAAAATGTGCTCCTCTTGCAGCAGAGGCAATGAAACTTTAAATTATTTTCTGGAATGTGCTCCTCTTGCAGCAGAGGCGATGAAACTTTAATTTTTTTAAAAATTTATGCTCGGAGGACTTAAGATTTATGCTCGGAGGACTTAAGATTTGTGCCCGGAGGTCTTATATTTGTGCCCGGATGACTTGAGATTTGTGCCCGGAGGACTTGAGATTTGTGCCCGGAGGACTTGAGATTTATGCCCGGAGGTCTTAGATTTGTGCCCGAAGGTCTTAGATTTATGCCCGGAGGACTTAAAATTTATACCCGGAGGACTTAAGATTATGCCCGGAGGACTTGAGATTTATGCCCGGAGGTCTTAGATTTGTGCCCGGAGGTCTTATATTTGTGCCCGGAGGACTTAAAATTTATGCCGGGAGGACTTAAGATTATGCCCGGAGGACTTGAGATTTATGTCCAGAGGACTTAAGATTTATGCCCGGAGGACTTAAGATTTATGCCCGGAGGTCTTAGATTTGTGCCTGGAGGTCTTAGATTTGTGCCCGGATGACTTAAATTTGTGCCCGGAGGACTTGAGATTTGTGCCCAGAGGACTTAAATTTGTGCCCAGAGGTCTTAGATTTGGTTTTGAAAATTTGCCCGGAGGACTTAGAATTTTGAAATTTGCACATGAAAAGATTTGAAATTTTGCCCGAAAGACTTATAATTTATCTGAAAAGTTCGAAATCCTTGCCCGGAGGTCTTAGAATTATACTTGAAGAGTTAAACTTTGTGCCTGGAGGACTTAAGATTTTTGAATTTGTGCCCGGAGGACTTGAAATTTGCTTATCTTCTGAAAATCAAACTTTAATCTTGATGAAACATGGCACTGGTAAAACTGGATTTGTAATTTTCTTTATCATGAGCAAACTTGCCCTCTTTTTTTCTTCTTCCTGGAAAAGGTTGCATAACCTTTAAAATCTTGATTGGATGGTGTCGAGCCTTCGGCTTGAGAAACATGTTTTAATCTCAAATTTTTCACAAAAACTTTCAATGTTGATGTTGTATGATTTGATGCTGTATGATATTGTATATGTATGCATGAATGCATGACACTCAATCCTTTACATTTTCTAACTTCAAAACTCTTTCCTATCTTGCCAAAGAGGCACATCATTTGCCTTTTTTGTCTCTTTTGCCCCCAACATGATCATGAAAGCTCCTTTCTGTTTCCTATTTTTGCAGATTTCTTGTACTTACATCATAGCCTTTTGACGAAAAGCACGAAAAATTTTCCCATAACTATTTCCCAGGAGGGAATTGAATCCAAATTTCACAAGTGATATTTAATTCTTTCAAAAAAATTAGTGATTACTTTTCAAGATGAGTGACATAAATCCTACTCGGATCTCTTCAACTGGACAATTGAAAGTTTGATGCACCAGGATGTTTTGTTTGAGGAATATTTTGCCACTTATCCAAAAACAATGGTTTCTTTCTTGGCTCAAAATGGTTTTCTTAAAATACCATCGTTTTTCTTCCCTTCTTTTTTTGAACAAAATTCTGATTGAGAAAAGAAACAAAATATTCACAACTTGATTTGACAATCTCTCAAATTCTCAAATAATGACGTTCTACAAATGCCAAGATCGGGCATGAATGACTGACATCTTTCCTACTTAGGAAGAGTATTTACAAGAAGGAAGGTTCAAACTTTTTCAAAAAATGTCGGCAATCAAATGACATCAAAATCTTTGGATATCTCAAGGATCCCTCAAGGCTTGTTAATTCTTTTTCCACATTTTCAATTCATGTCACTGCTTGACTTGGTTGCATGAAAAGTTCATTATTTGCTCTAGACTGCCCTTTTCGGGTTTTCACCCTAGAGCTGCGCTCTTTCTTTTGCTTTTTTCTTCTTTTTGTTGTTGTTTTTTTTGCATTTTTTTTATTGTTCCACCATGCATTCAAAAATTCAGATTTCATTCAAACCAAAGAATGGCGAGAATCTTCCAATGAAGAGTTCTTCGATACAAGCATCCATACTTGATCAAAATGGACTTTTAAGTACGTAATGTAGGCCATGGTTTAGGGTTCTGAAAGAATAGATAAACAGGCCCAAAATGTGTTTGAAGGTGATCAATCCAAGGATTATTTCTTCTCATATAGACATCTATCATTTACATACTTAGACACACCTTTTCTCTTTTTACTTTTCCATGTATTTCTTCTTCCTCTTCTTCTTCTTTTCTTTCTTTTTTTTTTCTTCTTCTTTTTTTTTCAAAAATCCTATTCATCCTTTGAAGCATCTTTCTTTGTGTACTTTCACATGTATCCTTCCTCCTTTCTCTTTCTTTTTTCTTTTTTCTTTTTTCATTGATTCATATCCAAGATTTCAAAAACATAGTGAATCTTATTTGATCGAAAACAAAAGCTTAATCATTTATTTTCTTTGAAAAGGTACTTTCTGTACATGCCCCCCAGTGTGGAGGGTGATCCTTGGAGGAGGTTTATTATGAAAGAAATTATCAGGCTCAAAAGGGGTAGCAAAAGGATAATGTTTATATTTGTGAACGGGATGTGAAAGACGGCCATTCATCATTTCAAATTAAGATACTTCTATTGAAAAACAATTCTTAGGATAAGTTTTCCTTTGGCTTTTGAAATCATCTGAATATCATGTTTGCATGATGTCACAATCAATTTCATTTTTTTTCTCTCCCGCTTTTTCTTTTTTCTTTTCTTTTTCTTTCTTTTTTTTTTACAATGTACCACTTTAATATGATAGAACTTGACCTCACACACCACATTTTTATTTAAGAAAACAGGTGATGCGCAACTCAAGGTATTGTATAGATGGACAATAGTGAAAAATCTTCAACCCTTTTTATATTCTTTTTTTTTCTCGCCCCAAAACATGGGCGAAAAGGCATCTCGGGAGTACAAGATTGAAGAATTCGGGATTTGTACAAGAATTTAGGTGGAAATGTATTTCAAAATGATCTTGCCACATATTTGACCGCCATTATCCAGAATCTTTGAGATTGTCATTGATTTCCAAAAAAATTCTCAAAAAGTTTTGCAAATCGGTTATTTCTTGAAAATCATTAACAACAAAGCCCTATTATGGTCAAAGAAAAAAGAAAATCGAACTTTCAAAAAATTTGTGCCCCAATTTAGCCTTTTGGCTTTTGAGTGACTTAGGCTTTATTGAGATATGATCCATGAATGATTTAAGACATTCATCTTTGATAGTAATCACCAATTTTCTTAGAATCGTTTTTCCATTATTATGAAGGAAAGAAACATTCTTGTCATATGCCATTGGAAAATAAATTATGCAAAAAGTTGTGCTCATACAATTGTCACCTAAGCCAACAGAAATGACAAGCATTTTCCAACAAAATACAAACTCTGAAATCTTGACATTTCAGTTTCCTCCATATTAATCTACCGAAATGCCATAACTCTACACCAAAGTGGACTTCCACTGTTCCATAAGTTCCGAAGTCAAGATTCCACCATTCACGAGCTCCTCAATCCTTTCTTTCAAATGCCTGCATTTTTCTGTGGAGTGCCCAATTGCCCCCATGTGATAGTCACATCTACTATTCGGATCATAGCTTTTGGACAATGGGTTCTGGGCTGTTCTCAAAGGTATAGGGGTCAAATATCATTTTTTCACCAAAAAAGGCAAAAGATCAGAAGTTGAGATAGGAATTTTTCCTTGGTTACTTCTCTATCTTTTTCTGTTGTTTATTGGTTGTTGGACAAGTCGAGCTCTAGGATTAGTCACAAAGGTAGGTGAGTGAGTAATTACTGGGGAGTAAGAGTTTGCTTGGATTCCTGGTTGTGGAATTGGTGAATAAGGATATGGATCGCAAGAAACATTGCTCAAGGTTGGTTGGTACAATGGGTATGGCAAATAGGGATGAGGTGGAATGGAATTTCTGGGAAATTGCCCCTCAAATGTCATGGCTTGCACTTCTTCTTCCATTCTTTCTGACTTGTTATCAGCAATGTCATCTATCTTGATCTTGCCCCTCTTAATTGAATTCTCAATCATCTCTCCGGAGGCTACCATGTCAGCAAAATTCTTAGTAACACTTCCAATCATCCTATCATAATATGGTGTCTGGAGGGTACTAAGAAACAGCGCTGCAGTCTCTTTTTTTGTGAGGGGAGGTTGGACTTAAGTGGCAACATTTTTCCATCTCTAGGCATATTCTCTAAAGCCTTCAGTAGCTTTCTTCTCCATGGTTTCCAAAGATAAACGATCTGGGGCCAGATCCATAATATGCTTATATTGGGTGACGAATGCCCTTGCCAAATCTTTCCATGAGTGAACATCGCCCCTGCCCAATTGTGTATACCACCTAGTAGCAGATCCTTTAAGGCTATCTTGGAAAACATGGATCAACAGTTTGTCATCATGCACATGTGCTGCCATCTTTCTACAGTACATAGTGATATGGGCTTTCAGACATGTAGTCCCATCGTACTTCTCAAATTCTGGGGCTTTGAACTTTAAAGGAATGATCACACCAGGTACTAGAGATAATCTAGTTGCATACAAAGATCCATGAAAATCCACTCCTTCAACAATTCGAAGCCTTTCTTCTATAAGCTCTATCTTTCGTCGGGAATATGAACCTTCTTTCACTTGTGGTATCCCTTGATCTTTGCCAAAATGAGTTGGTTCGAGGGGGTTCTTTGTAGGAGTCTTATGTACTTGAAACCGACTAGGATCGACTGAAGATGGCATATTAGGGCATACATAATCTTTGGTGGGCATTGCTTGTGGCTCCTGAGATGTTTGGGTTTCTCGTGAGCCACTGTTAATTGGACAAAAAGAATCCTCAGCATTTTGCAACTGATGCCCCTCTTTAGTAGCTAGTCCTCCCATCGTTTCTTTTCCATTATTCCACCTTTCCAACAAAACTGCCATCTGTGATAAGTGCTCTCTTATCTCTTGTTGTGATTTTTCCATCCTTTCCATTCGAATCATTTCTGTTTCTTCCATGGTCTAAAACTATCTCCAAAGCTTTTCGATGTTCAAGCCACTTGACACCTAATCCAACATAACCCTGAATTAAATGTCATGCTTGCTATGCAAATATGAAGCTTTTATTGTATGGAAATTTAAAAAGAACAAAATTTAAATATTGTTATCATATCATAGTATCACAAGTTGTATACCGAAAGGAAAAAGGAAAAGAAATAAATTGAAAATTGTCATTTGACCATTCATTTGTTTTGATCATCTATTTTTTTTTGTTGTTTTTTTTAAAGGCAACAGTTATTGTTAGCCGTATTATTTTCTGACAAAATCATATTATGCGCATATGAATGAAGTGAATGCAAACTTAAATAAAACCTTGTAACATTCATATTCATAAAGGAATTGTTTACAAGATTCAAAAGTTCCTTACTACACTCCCTATTATACTAATGCCCCTTACATTCAAAGTTTTTCAAAAAGAAATTTCACAACAACAGCTGCTTTTCATCCTCTGAACTCTAATCAAGCATGGCAAATTCCTAGCTAACCACTTCCCCTATATCGAGCAATTTTGCTTCAATCAATCCCTTCACCTTATACTTGAAAGCCTTACAATCTTCGATGGAGTGCCCAATATTTCCTGTGTGGTACTCACATCTTGCATTTGTGTTGTACCATATTGGGTACGGAGGCTCCAAGAGTTTTAAGAATACAGGGGCAATAAGGTGCCTTTCAAGCAGATAGGGGATAAGTTTGCCATATGTTATGGGTAAAGGGTCAAGCTGCGTGCGCTTCATCTTCTTGGATTGTTTTTGGCCAAGAGTTTGATTTTTAACTTGAGCAGGTGGTGGTATAAAAGCTAGGGCATTAGGGATTTGCTGAAAAGGTGGTCGAGTAGAATTGGCATGAGCATACGGGTTCACAGACGAACAGGTATGTAGAGGTTGGGCGAGACTAGGAGATCCTGTTCCAAAAACTTGAACACGTGGTTGATAAGTAGGTCGAGGATAAAAGTTTGGCCGCGGACCAATTCGTGGAGGTCGAACAAAAGTAGGAGGTCCTGTTTGGAGTGCTTGGGTAGGTGGCTGAAAAGAATTAGGATGAGGGTTAGGGTTTTGTAATGGCCCTCTTGGTATGGATTGTTTGAGGCCATAAGGTTCAGCTTTAGTTGTAAGGCCCTTAAATTCATCCATTACCTTTTTCACCCTTTTCATAGCCTCTTCTACCACGGGATCATCGTCTGGATAGTTGAGAGCATCGGAGTGTCCCTGGCAAGCCATTCCATGAAGAGTCGATTGGTCTCCACTTGCTGATGATTCAACGTGTAGTTGTCTTGGAAATAACGATGAGCCTTGAGGATGGACCACTTTAGTCTCACCAAAGCTTTCAAGCATCTTCATTATCTTAGCTAGCTTTCCTTTTATCTCTCGTATATCATATCCAAACTCCTCTTGATTATTTTCCAAAGCAGTAAGTCTAGCTTCTAATTGATCTCCCATGTCTTTGACCTCTTTTAACCTAAAAAGATAGATGTCCTCCTTATTATGCGATGTGAATGCATTAATGTAATGAGATATGCTATGCTAAAATTTAAGAACAAAAGAATCAAAATTTTCTCTTTATTTAAGTTCAATGAATGAATTCTTCTCTTTTTTGTTTTGAGTTTGATAATTTCCTCTTTTTTTGTTTTTAGAATGGATTTTTCTTTTTGCTCTCTCTTTTTTTTTATTTAAAAGAAAAAAAATCTTATTTTCACACCATAATTTATTTTCTTTACTTCCCTTTTTATTTTTTGAAGAAATGTGATAATGTAAAAAAAAAAATTGTGTATATGCATAAATTCCAAAAAAATAAGAAATATATATTTTTTGTGGTATTAAAGAATGAAGGGATATTTTCATGTTATTTTTAGACAAATGAAAAATCGAGTAAATCTTTGTTTTATTCTTTAAAATTGTAAAATTGTAAAATTTTATTTGAAAACAAATATCTCTTGATTTTATGAGAGCATGAATTTGAAAAATTATTAGAGTTATGATATGAAAAGAGTAGTAAAAATGTTCCCCCATGTGTCCTAATCTCGGGATGATTTCTACAAAAATCGAACATGGCTCTAGCTAGGATCAGCTTCTTAGGGCCTTTTACAAGCTGAGCTTGGTTTTAAGAAACTAAAGGTCCCCAAACCATTTCCTACTGACGTCCACTCTGGACTAGTAAAGAAATAATTTGAGTGGGAGTATTTCGCTTGCCATTGCGGAGGTGATTACCTCACGAGAGCAAAGGTACTCTACTCCCTCCTAAAAAGGACAGACCCCGGGTATAGAGCTCATGTTATGACATGCATGTGTAAGTGTATGTATGAGGGAACACATCAAACTCAAATTAAATTATTATCTCTATCCTAAATGTCTCAACAATTTATTAACAACAAGTATATACAAATATAAAACATAAAATAAATAACACAAAATGCAAATGCAAACAAAATCATTTTCAAAATCCAAGGGAATAAAATTTAAATATCATTCAAGACTATTAAATTAAAACTTTGGATAACACAAGATTAATAAATGACTTGACCCTCAAAAAGCGTCCCCAGCGGAGTCGCCAAGCTGTCGTAACGGTTTTGTGCTCGACGATTTTGAAAACATTTAAAAAAATAAAGGGAGTCGCCACCAATCTTTTTTGTCTAGGTGTGATTAGTCACCTAAAATATTTATCTTTTTAACAAAATATCAAAAATTAAGTTTTATTGAAAAGACAATTTTTGGTCTGTGAAAACAAAATCGGGTCCGGGAGTACGGTTACATGTGGGGAAGGATTAGCACCCCCATGGCACCCATTAAAAAACGGTACTATAATAATCATGTGTTATCCTTTGGTTTCAATAAAATGGTCTTAATTTAATATTTAAAATTAATTCCTTTTCATTCCATTTTTGAAGCATTTTATTATTTATCAAAATTATTTTTTTATTTTTTAAAAAAAGGTTAGATTTTATTTATCGAAAGAAAGTGTGAACCCTTTTGTGTTGAATAATTAAATCGAATACTCCAATACTTTTGGCAGCATTTGAAATAATTTTTCTCACCTAGAGATTTCTTAAGAATCACTACTTGTGACTTCTATAGAATCTCATCCTCGGTAGATTCACGTTTATTTGGAAATTAAATGAATGCATATGATGCAAACAAATAATATATGATGCAAATGAATTTTTTTTATTTCCAATTTCATTATTTATTTGTTTATTTATTTATATTTCTTTGTTTTTTAAAAAAAACTTATTCATTTTCTTTTTTTTTAATAAAAATTTAAATTATTGAAAAATCATATTAAATATTCCAATACTTTTGGCAACATCTAGTATGACTCTTTTCACCTAGGGATCAACTAGGGATCACTACTTGTGACTTCCGTAGCATCCCATCATCAGACATTTTATTCAATTAATTTTAATTTTATTATTAATTTTACAAATTCAATTTTATTTTCAAAAGTTTAAATTATTGAAAAATCTAACTAAATTCCTCAATACTTTTGACAATATTTAGTACGACTCTTCTCACCTAGGGATCAGCTAGAATAATTACTTGTGACTTCCGTAACATCCCATCATCGGACATTTTATTCAATTAATTTTAATTTTATTATTTATGCACATGATGCGAGCATATAGAATATGATGTACATGAATTTCTATTTTTTATTTAACATATTTTTAATTAATTTTTTTGATCTTTTTAAATGTTTTTCTTTTTTAAATAATGAAATAAATACTAATATTTAATTTTGTGTTTTTGCTTTTTTTTTTCTTCTCTTTTTTTTAAAAAAAAATTATTAAAATATATTAATTAATAACAATATATATAAAAATTGAAAACAAAGTAATTAAATATATTAATGGATAAATAAAATAGATAGAAAAAGGAAAGAATTATACCAAAATGATTTGGGTTTAAAACCCAAAAATGAGGTCTTTCAAAGCAGCCCAAATCAAGCCTAAAAGGCACGGGCCCAGCCACTTTCCAAGTGGCCCAAAGCAGGTGGGCCGGAGGTGGGATGCGGGTCAGCAGCGGAGCGGGTCGGGTCAGGCAGCTGACACGCGGGTCGGGTTGGCAGGGGACACGTGGATCTGCCTCGCTGGAGGGTCGGACGCGGTCGGGTCGGATCGGGTCGGCGGGGCAACACGCGGGTCTTCTTTCCTCAGCTAGCCGGGCGGGTGCGCGGTTCCCGGGTCCACGTGCGGATCTGGCCCTTTTCTCTTTTTTTTTGGCTATATAAACCCTTTTTTTTTTCTTTCTTCACTTTTTCCTTCTTTTCTAAAAAAAAATTCCAGAGCCCCGAAAGGCTCTCGGCTAGGCGATTTTCGACAGTGCCAGACCGCCGTGTGCCGCTACTGGCCACCGTCGCCGGTGGCCAAATGGCCAAAAGCCTTCAACTTTTCGAATCTCCTCCGCCTCTTCTCTTTGATTCTGAGCTCCGTTTCTCCTAAAAAACCCCCTAACCCAGTAGATCTGTTAGAAGTCGAAACCCAAACCCTTTTTTTTATATTTTTTTTGACGATTTTTTTATTGTGGCTTGTGGTTGCTGGTTTTGTTGTTGTTTGTTTTTTGTTGCAGGTATGGTGAGTGATGGGCTTGGTTTGGGACCAGTTTTAGGGTTAGGTGTTTTTGGGGCTTCAGTGATGGTGGTGGTGGTCTCGGGTACGGCTCGATGGTCAAGATGATGTTGGGGGTTTCTGGTTGAGTGGGTCTCGGGTGAGTGAAATGTGGGCAATGGCAGGGGGTAGCAAAGGAGCTCGGTGGTTGCTGTGGTTGAACGGGGATGGTTTCGGGTGGCCTTATGTTTTTGAGGGAAAGGGGGTTTCGGGTCTTCTGTGTGGTCCACGACGGTGGTTTTGTGAGGATGGGGGTCTCGGTTCTGGTTTGGGAATGGTGGCCAGAGGTGGTGCGGCAATGGAGCTTAGGGTTTTCGTTCTATTCTTTGTCCCCCTCCCCCAAAGAAGAAGAAAAGTCCTTGCTTGGGGTCTTCTTAAACGATGTTGGAGCCCTCCCCTAGCCTTTCATAATCGCAGAATCAGTAGGCTACTGTTGGAGCAGGATTTACGGGATGGGGAAGATGATTTTGGGTGAGGCTTGAGACAGGGGAGAATATTTGGTCACCGGCGGCTTAGACAATGTGGTGTGGGCAGCAGATTTGGGTAGGTTTGAAGCATTAAATGTGATGGAAACAAAAGCTGTTAATTGTAATAATAATAATAAAAAGTTAATAATAATAAAAATAATAAAAATAATATTAATATTAGAAAAGATAATAATAATAAAACTAATAATAATAGTGATATGAATAATAAGAAAATAAATAAGAAAAATGAAAATAAAAGAAAATAATAACAAAATTTGTCAAAATAATTTTTAAAATCCGGACAAAATTAGGTGTCTACATCAGTAGCTTATAACATGATTTTCGGGCAATTGCTACTAAATGAAAGGAGAGCAGTGGTCTCCCCTTATTATTTGTTGATGAAGTTTTCGACACCTCATTGTGTAGGTCAAGTAAGAGTAGACCAAAAAAGGGCTAAGACGTGCTATATCACATCCACTAAATGGAAGGGGATCCAGATGAAAGAAACCCTTATGATCAAAGAACCTCCTATGCTAAAGCCTAATGAAGAGATAGAGGCGGTTTGATTAGATGAGGATGTGAAGAAAAAGTGGTATATGTGGGAAATTAACTGTCTGATGAAACAAAGGAGATAATTCGGTGCCTAAAAGAAAATGTTGATGTCTTTGTATGGACCCCTGCTCACATGCTTGGAATTAACCCTAAGATTGCTTGCCATGGTTTAAATGTCGTCCCAAGAACCAAACCGGTCAAGCAAAAGAAAAGAAACTTTGCTCTAGAAAGGCAACAGGTTATAAACGAGGAGATTTCGAAGTTACTGCAAGTAGGATTAATAAAGGAAGTCAATTACCCTGAATGGTTGGCGAACATGGTGATGGTGAAGAAAGCTAATGGGAAGTGGAGGATGTGCATAGACTTCACCGATTTGAACCAAGCTTGCCCCAAAGATTCTTATCTACTACCCCACATTGATAAATTGGTGGATGAAACTTTCAAAATATGAATTCTTGAGTTTTTTGGATGCTTTTTCAGGATACCATCAAATCATGATGCACCTAGATGACGAAGAGAAAACTTCCTTCATTACTGATAGCGGAACATATTGCTATCGAGTAATGCCTTTTGGCTTGAAGAACGCGGGTGTTACATATCAGCGTATGGTGAACAAGATGTTCAAAGACTTTTTGGGTAATACTATGGAGGCTTATGTAGATGATATGATCATAAAAAGCCGTAAAGGGGATTCACACGTCGAGAAAATGTCAAAGGTGTTTAAGGTGTTTTGGTAATATGATATGAAGCTAAACCTTAACAAATGTTTGTTTGGAGTAAGATCTGGGAAATTCTTGGGGTTCATGATCACTAATCGGAGAATTGAAGCTAACCCAAGAAAATTCAAGCTATCTTGGATTTGAAGCCACCCGCCATGGTAAGAGAAATACAAAGACTAATCGGAAGGATAGTAGCTTTGAATCACTTCCTATCTAAGTCAGCAGAAAAAAGTTTGCCATTCTTTAAGGCAATTAAAGGAGGTAAGAATTTCAACTGGACTGAATAATGTCAAGTTGCTTTTGGAAAGTTGAAGGATTATCTGAAGGGGTTACCGCTATTATCTCGACCCCAGCCTAGGGATGAACTTTTCATGTACTTGGGAGTAGGTGAGAAAGCGGTTAGTACGGTTTTGTTAAGGAAAGATGGGGACAAGGATTGCCTAATCTATTACATGAGTAAGTCCTATTGGATGCAGAAATGAGATACTCGCAGGTTGAAAGGGTAGCCTTATCATTGGTGATGGCAACTCGTAAACTACGGTCGCATTTCCAAGCACACTTAGTAACTATCCTAATTGACCAACCCTTGAGATAGATACTGCAAAAGCCAGAACACTTAGGGTGTCTACCTAAGTGGGCAGTCAAGCTCAGCGAGTATGACATACACTTCCAGCCTTGCCAGGCAATAAAAGGCGAGCATTGGCAGATTTTATTGTTGAATGCACTAGTCAAAAGAATCAAGAAGAATCAGAGTTAGTTTGGTGGAAACTGTTTATAGATGGAGCTTGCAATGTGGATGGCAGTGGAGCTGGTATTGTTCTAGTCTCACCCGAAGGAGAAGCTTTTGAGTTTTTCCTCCGTTTTAGTTTTTCGAGCTCCAATAATATAGCTAAATATGAAGCTCTGATAGCCGAAATGAAATTGGCTGAGAAGATCCAAGTTAGTAATTTGATGGGCCACAGTGATTCCCAATTGGTGTTAAATCAGTTTCTTGGTGGATATAAAGCACGAGAACCAACTTTAGTACCCTACTTGTAGAAAGTTCAATTACTGGCACAATCCTTTAAGAATTTTCGGTTAACTCAAATTAATTGGTCTGAAAACAGTTATGCAGACACCCTTTCTAAGTTAGTGTCCTTTAGAGGAATGAAAGATAGAGTAGTAAAGGTGGAGTGTCTAACTAAGCCAAGTACTGAAGAAAAGGAAGTCTGCGATGTTGAAATCAGGGATGACTGGAGGAGCCTAATCAGAGACTACATTCTAGAAGGAAAGCTCCCTATGACAGAGAAGAAGCTCGGAGGTTAAAATTGCAAAGCGCTAGATTTACAGTGATAAATGGGGAGCTGTATAAGCGAGGATTCACTATGCCCTTGTTAAAATACTTGGGCCCTGAACAAGCTGAACATACGTTGGTTGAACTGCATAAAGGAATTTGTGGGGAGCATTTAAGGGCCCAAGCACTAGATGCAAAAATACTTCGAGTCGAGTTCTATTGGCCTACATTGAAATATGATGCTGCTGATAAGGTGCGAAAATATGACAAGTGCCAAAAGTTTGCTCCCATTATGTCAACACCTGTCTCGGCCCTCTAGAGTACCTTTCAACCTATGCCTTTTGCATAATGGGGCTTAGATATTTTGGGACCTTTCCCTTCAAGGAAAGGACAAAAGAAGTATCTGTTAGTAGCCATCGATTATTTCACCAAATGGATAGAGGCAGGACCTTTGGCTACAATCTTAGAAAAGAAAGTAGAAGCTATGGTGTGGAAGGACATTATTTGTTGATATGGAGTTCCTCAAGTATTAAATGCTGACCATAGAAAGCAATTTGACTGTGATGCCTTTCGAGAATTTTGCAGAGAGTTGAACATTCAGTTCAGGATATCATCTGTGTCCTATCCGTAAGCCAACGGGCAGACCGAAGTCAGCAACCAAACTATACTTCATGGGTTGAAAACTAGACTAGATAAGGTGAAAGGAGCATGGGTGGACGAGCTTCCTAGTGTTCTTTGGGCCTATAGGACTACAAGTCGGGCGTCGACAAGAGAGACGCCATTTAATTTGGTATAAGGGACTGAAGCCCTCATTCTAGTTGAAATTAGGGTAGTAACACCTAAAATGGTCCCTTATGTGTAAGAAGCCAATTCCCTAGGGCTCAGAGAAAACCTCGACTTGATAGATGAACTGAGAGATATGACAAGAATGATATTGGCTGCTTACCAACAGAGAATAATCGGGTACTATAACGCTTGAGTTAAGAGTAAGGAATTACGAGAAGGAGACCTGTTATTAAGGAAATTAGCCATCACCAATACCCACAAGGAAGTTTCGGGCCAATTGGGAAAGACCTTACAGAGTCAAGAGAATGATCCGACCAAGCACATGCACCTTGGAGACTTTACATGAAAAAAGATCTCGAAGACTTGTAATGTTAACCATCTAAGGTTGTACTGGCAATAAAAGCCTTATATTTTTGCTTTATTTCTTTGTTACGATTATTCTATGAATTGTTTTATGTGTAGCAGATGTCACATGATAATTCTGCTTGATTTATGAATAAAAGGCCAGTTATCCACTTTTTTATATCTTTTGTAATGATAAGTTGATTGATAAATGTATTGCATGAAGGAAAATAGCAGAGGCAAAAGTTGGCCAAAAGTCAGAAAAGTCCCAAATTGAAAAATGCGCGAGACGAACAAATCAAAAAAGTTCGAAAGTGAAAAATGCATGAGATGGGCAAATAAAAAAAGTCCTTAAGCGAAAAATGCGCGAGACAAACAAATCAAAAAAGTCTGAAAGCGAAAAATGCGCGAGACGGGCAAATAAAAAAAGTCCCTAAGTGAAAAATGCACGAGATGGGCATAATACTTGAGTAAGAGTTCTTCTTTGAGAAGAAAGCAATACTATCTCATAAGAAGAATTGGAAAGCAATATAGTGTATGGCATGTTGCAAGGTATGTTGCAATTTTATTATTATTGGATAAGTGTTGCAATTTTATCAGTAAATATGCCTTGGCTTTGTAACATTTTAATATGTCTGTATACTATGCAACATTGTGGTTATGAAAATATTATAGTCTTGACAGATATGATCCCATGATACACTAACATGTTAGCATGGTATACCTATTATAGCCGTATTTTAATGATGGCATGTTATGCATGTTATAGTCGGGCTTTAATATTCTATCACAATATCACAAGCATGCATGAAAAGTAAGACAGTAAAAGAAAAATTGCAAAGAGAAACTATCACCAACTTTTACTAAAAGTAAAATATTGATTTACAGCTGTAAAATCCCTATATGATTTACAACTGAAACAAAAACAAAATAAAAAGGAAAAAGAGCCATCTCCACTATCCAACTGCAGGGGTAGAATCGAAAGGAGGTAGGGAAGCTACTACTTCAACAAGACCTTTGGGAGCAGCAACTCCGATGGGCTGGACATCACTAGGAGGCCGCGTGGTTTCGACAGCTATAAGATCTGGCATGGGCTCAATAGCGGTAGAATTGAAAAATTGCAAGTTCTCATGTTTAAGCCCTTTAAAGCCTTAATAGGCTCTAGTTAGCCACGTAGCTGACGAGAAGGCCAGGGGCCATTAAGGCTTTCCAAATTGTCTACAGCCCCTTTCTCCAGATAATCTTCGGGCTTTTCGAAGTGAGGCTCGTACACAATTCAAAGAGGAGGATCATAGAATTTGACTTCTTCGAAAAATTGAAGCTCTGGGAATGTCTCACCAGATCTCTCCTTTTCCAGCCATGCACGGGCAAGATAGAAACCATACTTTACAAAGCACACTGAATATATTTGCTTTTTCTCGAAGCAATCTTGAGAAAGGCGATACTTTCGAAAGGTTTTGGCACAAATCCCCTTCTGTCTCTCCTGTAAGTTATGCACCTTGTCAAGAGCTTCATTGCGTTGGGACATCGTAAGTCGTCCATTGCCTTCTCATAAGTCTCCTTGTACCCTTCTAAGGAGCGAACCTTAGTCTGTTCACCACTCAACTTCAATCGGAGGTCCACTATTTGAGATCTTAATTCTTCGTTCTCCCTCTTCAACTTGTCCACTTTGGTAGGAATTGAGTGGAGTTGTTGGACCTCGTTCTGCAGCCCCATGTTATCTTCCTAAAGTTGATGCAGCTCCTTTTTGGTTTGCTCTCGATAGGTCCGGTGCTGGCATTTACGGCCACCACTTGCTGTGCAACTTGGCAGAACAAGAAGAATGATTAAAGATAAAGATGAAAAGGGCAAAATGATAAAACACATGTACTTAAAATAAAGGTCGAAGCCTTTACCATCATCATGAAGTAGTCCAAACTATCCTCGCTCGCGAAAAGATTTTTGAAAATTTCCTTCTCATCTCACGGTAGGATAGTGCTCCAAGCTAGACGAGAGGCTAACCCAGCCTCCTTAATGCTATCATTATCATTAACTCTAGGGTAGGTCTGAAAATTATCTCCATTGATGATCCTGCCCCCATCTGCTTGATAGCATCTGAGTGTAGGAGGCACCATCCTGGTAGAAGTGGCAAATGGACGGGTCGGATCGGGTTTGGGTTGGATTATTTTGGATCGGATCATTTGGGTTAAGGAAAAAACGGATCATTTCGGATTTGGATAATTTCGAGTTCGGATAAGGTCGGGTTTAGGTCAAGGAAAAGTCGGTCTATTTCGGGTTTGGCTAATTTCGGGTTAGGATAAGGTCGGGTTTGGGTCAAGGAAAAATCGGTCTATTTCAGGTTTGGATAAGGTCGGGTTTGGATAAGGTCGGGTTTGGGTCAAGGAAAAATCGGTCTATTTCGGGTTTGGATCATTTCGGATTCAGATAAGGTCGGGCTTGGGTCGTTGACTTTTTTAGTCAATTCAGGTTGATCGGATTTGGATTCGGGTTGGTCGGATTTGGATTAGGATCGATTGGACAGATTTATTGGATTAAGCTTTGGTCATCTTGATGTGATTTATTTGGTATGAAATCAATTGAAACCATATTTCTAAGAATTACAAAACTCATGAAAATAAAATTTTCTTCTTACATAACCTATAGTATAATTGGGATTGAAATAATCAAAATATATAATAATCTGTATGATAGTTTTCTTTATAATATATTTACCAATATTAATAAATTAATTATATTTTTTTCATTTTATTTTTATTATCTATAATAATTAATAACTTTTGAATCAAAGTGATTTAATAATCCCTACTAAATATCATAAAACAGTACTATATATCTTTTTAATTTATTTTGATTTTTTATATAATAATTGGAGACATTAGTGTAGATGATATAGCTTTTGTACTCTATTATAGATTATCCATTAAATAATTATACATTAGGTTCAAATGAATGCAATATAAAAGTGAATATTTAAATTTAACTAGATTAAAAAAATATATAACACTCATTTTATTGAAAAAAATTATATTTTTACTATATTAAAATACTTTGATATTTAATTTTAACATTTAAATATTTATTAATTATATTAAATTTAAGTTTTAATCTTTTCAGGTTTGGGTAAATTTGGATTCGGGTCAATTTGGGTTCGGATTAATTCGGGTTCGGGTTAATCTAAATTCGGATGAATTTGGGTTCTGATCAATTCGGGTTCGGATCCGGTCGGGTTTGGATCAATGTAAATTCGGATAAATTTGGTTTCGGATTGGGCTGGATTTGGGTTGTTGACTTTTTTAGTCAAATCGGATTGGTCGGGTTTGGATTTGGGTTAATTGGGCGAATTTTTCGGGTCGGTCAACTTTTGCCACCTTTACATCTTGGGCAAAATTGGTCTTGCAACCATCGCTTCTTGGATAAATAGCCTCTTTCGGTTCTTTCAACGAGGCTTGCGAGGGATGTGTGCACCTCCTAAAGGCTCGAGGTCACCCTCCTAGGGAGCAGGCTCACTTTTCTGAGACCTCAAGCTCTCACGACCCTTCGTGCTGGGCATGGAACCATCGCGAATAACAAACCTCCTCTTTCTTCCCTACTCGGCTTCTTGTGCATGGCAACTAGCTTCGCCAGTAATTGGAGGGGGAGTAAAGGCACAGGGGCGTTCTGAAGCAGACGTCTCAGTTTGGAGTTGTTTTGTGGAGGAGGAGCATTAGGAGGAACCCTAGAAGATAACACCGAAGCCTTCCTTTTGCGAATGGCGTCTTGGAAACTCATACCTGCAGGACGCAAGAAAAGGAGTTAGTATATTATATTAAAAGAAGCCAATCACATGCACAAATGCAAGAATCATTGTTTTGAAAACCTAAGAGTTCATCAAGATCATCTATATTGGCAAGGTTCTCGTTCTACGGAAGATCGAAGAAAGGACTCCCAAAGGCGTCGCCTTGGTTCCACTCTAAGTCTTCTTCAGATGAACCGCTAGTGCCTATGGTCCCAAGTGTTTCATCCCTGAATCTGAAAAAAGTCCTCTATTAAGTGAACTATGGGGTTCGTTGGCTTGACTATAAGGACCACATGTGGATTATTAGGGGCAGAGCTACGGGCACCTGAGGCTGAGGGTAGGTTTGAAGGGATGGTTGAAGTGTCAAAAGTAATCCTGCCTATTCTCCAACTAGCCGCAGTAATATTCTCGGTGGTTAAAAGAGAAAATAAATTTCATTCCTCGATAGAACATATAAGTTGTATAGACTCGCCAAATTGCTCTTTCAGAAAGGCTAAGTTAAATCTTTCGGAGCGCTTTGTGTGATCGCTGGTATCTCGGTTCCACCTAGTAGGGATATTTAAACCCTTTGAAAGCTCAACAACGACCCACTTGCTCTTGAACCTATGCAACTTATTAGGGAGATCTGCTAAAATTTTATTAGAAAACCCTTTTTTCGTTACCCTTTGGAGAGAGTACGAGACTGACCCAGCCAACACACGAACTCTGAAAATGCGTTAAGTAAAGGAATAAAAGGTGTGATGCCTAGTTCATGACACATTACAGAAAATCCCACTAATTGGGCTCAACCATGGGGGTGGAGTTGGCACGAAACAATGTTCTTATGCCTAAGAAACTTTAACCCTAGTTCAAGAAGTGGAAAACGAAAATCGAAAATGATGGAAGCCTTATATACAGCTATGCCGTTGGCAACTAAGTCGGGGGAAGGTTCTCTATTCGTGGGGAGCCTATATCGATAGCCTGCAGGAAAGGGGTAACGAGTGTTAATTTCTTCAAAGTTTGCAACAATTAACTTAGAAACGACACCCTTCCTTAATGTTTTGCCTATACCAGGGGAGGTTATAACTAACAATCAAAGGAAAGAGAATAACGGATGCTATATGTGGCAGACTTAAACCTTGCGGGAGAGTGCAAAAGATGCGAGAGACCAAAGTGAATGCGATAAGTGAAGGTGGCGGAAGACTTACTGTCTGCAGTAAGAGGTTAGTCACTCGGAGAAAACTCAAAGGAAACAGTCACGTGATAAGATAAAGATCTGCGGCAGGTTGCACTATGTGGGAGGCTAAAGGTGTGAGATAAGGTGCTACGTTAGAGAATTTTTGACGCAATTTACGTACCTTCTTCTGCTTATATAGCCACAGTAGGGATTCATAAATGTCGCAAACCAAGAAACACCTCCCAAAGAGTGATACTTCGTAACCTATGAAAAAAATGCCAAAAAATTACAAAAAAATTAACAAAATGACCGAAATATCCCAACATATATATACTCTCTTATTGGAAAATCAAATAAAAGAGTGGGGAGCAATTGATATGGGCAAGCCCTAACAAAGTGGGTCAGACCCAAAAGGCCCAAAAAAGCCACCTAGGACTGCCACGTGGCATAGTAACATTGGGTCATGTGGCATAAGGCGTAGGAGAGTGCCTCCCACCACACAGTAGCAGCCTCCTACCTAACAGGAGTCAACTTCCCACCTCGAGTGGGGAGACTTCCTGTGTCCCGTTACAGCTTGCCACCGATCATAAGAAGGCCTACCACGATTCTCAAGAAAGCTTTCACCTTGCGGAAGAGGCCTCTTGCTCCGCAATAGGTACTCTTTCGCTGCCATAAATGGTAGGTACGAAGGTTTTTGCAACGTGTGGGGAACAAACTCTTCATGGGCCCGAGAGAAAGATGAAGTTACCCTTCGGTAATTACTACAGCATTAACGGTAATCCACTACACTATAAATTGGCCACATGTATTATTTTATTACTCTCTAAGTACTGCTTTTCTATTCATAAATACTCTAAAGAATACTTGGTTGACTTAAGAAGTGCGTACGCAGGGAACCACCCCATGCGTCTCTTTGACTTCTCTTTTTTGCATAACTTTCAGTTCCACGTGTGAGGAAGGAGGAAGTTACTTACGTCAACATTCCATCATTGTTGTTTTGTGCAACAACATAATGAAATTCAATACTTTCTTGCAAGGCATTCAAAATTTCTTCAGCATAAGAAATCCAATAATTAATTAATGTCAGGATTTGTTAACATCTTAACTTGTACCACTTTAAGTCTTTAACTCATAATCCTACTTTTTACAAACGACTAGAGAAAAAGTCATTAAACAATAATTTAGCATTCCGAAAGCGAAATAAATGCACACGACAATGTCATATGATGAATAACTTACCTTATGTAATGCATGTATTCTGTTTAAAACTTGGTTCATTAATTTGACAACTTATCCCTTCGAGTAAAATAGCTGAGCACTTACTGCGTATAAGTTTTTTTAGCCATCCGCACCTTAATCAAAATTAGATCTAATTCTTTGTATAGAAACCTAATAAATTCAAAGCATTGCATAATTAAAGGCTAAGTACTCAATTTAGGATCTAACGTTTTCGAAAATTCTCAATTAAAGACATAAATTTTTATTTTGCTTAATTCAAGGTAAAACGTTTTCGATTTTGCTCAATATACGATTTTTTCATGATACTGAGCCACAGGCGTCGTATAGTACCGTGAACAGGTAAAAAAACAAATAAATGCATAAAATAATAAATTAAAGTATTTTTTAACAGTAATAAAAAAGCAGAAGTGAAAATATTTGAAAACAAAAATAAAAGTAAAAATAAGGGTTTTTGGTTTTTAATTAGGGTTTTTTTTATCGGATTAGGGTTTTCCATCGACAAAATTGGGAACAATCAAATTCTTCCAAAATTTGCCAAAATCTTTAGGAATATTTGTTCGTGAGCTTTGATACTAGTAATTGCGAGGTACTCTGTTGCAAAAAAAAAAACAATTTAAGGGGAGTTTTCATTTGGAAATCATCCGTAGGCCATAGCAGGTCAGTTGTTCGAATTTGTTATTTTTTCTTTTGGGGGTTCTTGAAATGCTGGTCACTTGTTCGGTTTATGTTTAAGATGCACTGGTTTTTGAATTCGTTATAAATTTAATGTTTTTGTTGTTTAGGCTAACTGATTTCTTAATTTGGGTATAATGCACTAATTTGCTAATTTGGTGATTTTCGATTAATTATTTTTCTTTGGCAATGTAAAAGTGTAGGACATATTTCAGTTGTGTACCATAAGTTTTCATTAAGCAGGACAATTTATTAGTGAAGGTCCTAGTCTAAGATACATAAATGAGATAGTTGAAGACCTGACATTTAATCCGTATAAGGTTAGTTATTTGAGTTGATGAATGTTTGTGAAGATGCTGGGTTTATTAACATCAGGAGGATTTAATATTTAATGCCTGGAAAAACACTACATGATGGACTTAGGTTAGTTTAGGATGATAAAACAACTTTTGATATGATAGGATATATGACTAGTCAAGGCATTATAGATATCTATATAGAACATGGTGTAGATGAGCCTGAAGTAATTCTTCAAATATCAAGTCAACCATCAAATGAAGAACCTAATGAGGCAGATAATGTGCCTGTTGAATCTGTGAATGATGATTTAGGAGGGGTTGATAATGAGACAAATAAGGCTTATATTGAGGCAAATAGGGTTGATAGTGAGGTAGACATAAATGCAAATAATGATGTGGATAGAGATCCTGTATATTCTGTTGATAGTGAATATTTAAGTGGTAGTGAGGATGAAGAAATAGTTGTTGCTAGGCTCAAGTTTCAAAATAGGAAAAGGAAAAGTAATAGGCAAGGAGGGGCTGTGGGTGAAGAGGTTGTGGGAGAAGGGACTGAGGGAGAAGAGGCTGTGGGGGGAAGAGGCTGAGGGAAGAAAGGTTAATGTAGGAAAGGCTGATGTTGAGAAAGGAAGGGTTCTGAATAAAGATGGTGTAAGAGGGGCTGAGGCTGAGGGAATAGGGTTTGTGAATGAAGAAGCTGGTGAAGGGGTTGAGGCAGAAGGATATCATAGTGACTATTTGGACTCTGATGAATATGGTGAGGATGTTAGTGATGAGGAGGACATTATGGATGATGCTAGTAGGAGGAGAAGTCAGTTTCCAGTCTATGATCCTAACAGCAGTATACCTCATATTGATTTATGCATGTTGTTTGAAAATTCAAAACAGTTTAAGCATGTTGTGTCATTATTGGCTATACATAGTAATAGAGCTATTGTTTGGGCTAAAAACTATAAGGATTTTGTGAGGCTAAGTGTGCTACACTTATCTATCCTTGGGTGATATATGCATCTTTTAATAAGAAGTTGCAATCATTTCAAGTGAAGACTTATAGGAATACTCATGATTGCAATAAGGTTTACACAAATCCAAGGATGAGTCAGGCCATTTTGGCTGACTTATATACTGACAAGTTTATGAGAAAACCCTTCATGAAGGATTCAGATGTACAGGAGGCAGTTAGGAGTGAATATGGAATAGGTGTGAAAATTAGCATGGTTAGGAGGGCTAAGAAGTATGTGGCAGAGAAGGTGATAAGTAATTACAAGAAGCAGTTTGCACATTTGTGGGATTATGCAAATGTAATTAGAGAGACTAATCCTGGTAGCACAGTAAAGATGCAAGTACATAGACAGAATCCAGACTCTCAACCTACATTTGAGAGATATTATATATGCTTTAATGCATTGAAAACTGGTTTAGGAAATGGTTGCAAACGTTTTCTAGGACTAAATGGTTGTCTTCTAAAAAGCTTGACAAAAAGGGAGTTATTATGTGCTGTTGGCAGGGATGGGAACAATCAAATGTTTCCAGTTGCATGGGCACTTATGGAAGTTGAATGTACATCTTCATGGAATTGGTTTATTGAAATTCTTAAGTCAAATTTTAAACATCTTGAAAATGGAGTGGGCTGGACTATAATGACAGACCAGTAAAAGGTAAATTTTTTAACATGTTCTCTTTAGTTATTTATTTAATAAAATAAATTCTGTTGATATTATACTTTTTATGTAGGGCCTTGACAATGCAATTGATGAGTTGTTTCCAGATGCTAAGCACAGATTTTCTGCTAGGCATGTTTATGTCAATTGGGCTAGTAGAGGACATAGGGGTTTGGAAATGAAGAAATGCTTCTGGAAGATTGCTAAGTCCACCACTGTGAGGCAGTATGAGGACAGTTTGAATGAGTTAGCTAGTAAGAAACATGTAGCAGCTGAAGACATATTAAGAGTCCCACCTCAGAAATGGTGTAGAGCCTTCTTCAACACAGACTCTAGAATTAATTTAGTTGAGAATAATCTGTGTGAGGCTTTTAATGGGACATTGCTAGATGCAAGAAGGAAACCAATCATATCTTTGGTTGAAGACATTAGAAGGAATATGATGGTAAGGATTGTGAGAAAAAGGAAAGAGTGTAGTAAGTGGAGAGGCAACCTTGGTCCAAACATTTGGAAGGTGATTGAAAAGAATTCTGAAATTGCTTCTAAGTGTTTTGTTCTATTTAATGGGGATGCTGGTTATGAAATTGAGTTGGGTCAGGATAGGTTTGTTGTAAATCTAGAACATAAGAGTTGTACATGTAGGAGGTTTTCACTGTTTGGTATACCATGTGCGCATGCCATAGGTGCAATTAGAGACCTTAGGGGAAATGTTGAGGAGTATGTCTCTAGTTGGTACTATAATTAGATTTATATGTTAGCATATGGTAATGTACTTCAGCCCATGCCTGGACTTAAAGAATGGCCCAAATCCATTACACAAGACCTAGTCAACCCACCAGAGTATAGGAAGATGCCAGGTAGGCCCAAATTAAGTAGAAGAAAAGACCTAAATGAGCCCAATAAATAGAAAAAGGCAGAAAGTAGTTTATCAAGGAAAGGCATGATTATGACATGCACTTTTTGTCATAAAGAAGGGCATAACAAAAGAGGTTGTCCTATGAGGGGTAATGAGGTGAATGCATTTGTCACTTTTATGTTTCATTAGAATACAATAATTAATTTTTTATGCAATTAAAGACTATAACCTAACCCCCTATCTCTTTTTGCAGCAGCAACAATCAGCTTAGTAGATGTTTGGAGACAACTTTGACTAAGGTGACTGTACTATAGTTGATGTGGAGTTATCTGATGATGTTGAGGTAGGTGCTGCTGAAAGGGGGAAAGGAAGGGGAAGAAAGAAACAAAGAGTGGTTGATGCTTTAGCCTCAACCCCAGCCCCAGCCACTGCATCTACCTCAGCTTCTACTTGCACTACTTCAGCATCTGCCTTAACATCTAGGTTATCTTTTGCTACTGCATTTGCATTTGCATCTGTCTCTGGTAATGTTTCTGCACATGCACAAGTGCATCAAGTGCAAGGTAGAGATGCTGGCAGTTGTTTTGCAGATGGGGATAGAAGACTTTATGGCATGACTGGTGAAGGAAGTGGAAGTCCACTGTCTAAGAATAATCCAAGTAGAACCAGTGAGAGGAGGAACGCCATTTCTGCCAATAAGCCTGCACTAGGAAAACCACCTGCTACATCTGCAAGAAGCAAGCAAAAAAGAATTGAAAGGTATGGGTTATATACAAACTTCAACACAGCGACACAAATTTTAAATGTGAGTATAGTATGTTATAGATTTTTATATTCTGTTTTGATTTAAATGCTACCATATATATAATATATATATATATATATAATATATATATATATTTTATTAACAGCCTGGGTTGTCAAGTCAGAAGGCTATCTCCATTGGTGGTCAAAAATCCAAGGGTAAGGGCAAAAGCAAACGGCAAGCTACTAAAGACATAAGTGCTACTCAAGAGAGTCAAAATGCAGGGAAAGGAAAACAAAAGATGTGGAGGATTTGATTTTCTGTTTTTCTTATGTGGAAAGAAAAACAGAATATGGATTAAGACAAATGTTAAAGAGCAACTGTTTTTCTTTAGTATTAATGATGTTTAAAGTTATTTGCTCTTAAACTTCATGTTAACAAACCTTATATTTTATGAAATGAAACTATGTATTATTCAAAAACTTTAAATTATTGTAAATTCAATTGCATTTTATGTTGACATAATAAATACATAACAAATCAGCCTACTCTGATTTACACATTCATATAACAAAGTTGGCAAATAACATACACATTCATATAACATTAATCATTCTGTGTACATTGACAAAAGGGTAAAAAAAAAGAAACACAGAACTAGTCATGATTTACATCCCATATCTAATCATGATTTACATCCCTAAACCAAGCATACAAATTTTCTCTTCTCTTTTGCCATTCAAAATAAACATAAATATGGCTAAAACAACACATACTAACAACATAATAAACATCACTTTCCATAACAACATATATTTAAATTTTTTTTTAAAATTTTTATGTTTATGTTTTTTTTAACATAGTGTTATTAATTTTTAATTAGCAAAAACGTTTTTTTATTCATAAAAATATTAAATTTAATGCCGTTAGTATTTTAACCGCGCGTGTGGCTTAGTACTGTGAAAAAATCCTACATTGAGCAAAATTGAAAATGTTCTATCCTAAATTGAGCAAAATAAAAGTTTATGTCCTTAATTGAAAATTTTCAAAAACTTTAGATCTTAAATTGAGTATTTAGCCTTAATTAAAAGCACACTATTGTAACGGCGCGCGTATTCTTTTTCCTTTCTAGCCATATATATATTTTTTTAACAACAACTTACCTATAGAATTCTATTTCATTGGTAAATTTCGCCAGCAATTTGATGGCATTCCATCAGGAAATTAATTAATTTTTTACATATTTCTCAAAATGTATGAAACATTGACCAGTCGGTATGCTGTTGCAGTTCCGTCGATAATTATTAATGGAAATATATCTTGGGTAATTATCCATTGAAAAAGCTTGTATTTTGGTAGTGATAGATGGTATTATTTCAATTATTGAAGGTATTAAAAGTGTATCATAACAATATATTAAAAGAGAGTTAAAGCTTTTGGACTCAAAACAATAAAAATTAATTTGATGAGCCAAAATATTTTGGATTTTTTTAGGTTACAATTGTGTCAATATTTTGTCATTACTAGTCTTGTTCATGGATCAAACGATCCAATCAAATCCAAATGTTCATTCAAATTTTTTTTAAGTTTAGACAAAGATATTAAATTTAATAATCAAGCTTTAATAAAAAAATTAAAATTTGATCAAATTCGAATCAAATTTAAGTTTTATTTTCTAAAGTCAAAACCCGACTTTGTTCAAAATAAATAAATTGATAATTTATCATATGGTAAAATAAATAAAAAAAATACTCTGGTCATGAATTTCGGTGACTTGGGCGCGTAAGAGTGTAAAACCCAAAGTGAGCTTGGCCAAGTTCAATGTAAGAAAAGAAAAAGGATAAGGTGGTGGAATGAAGTGGATCTCAACTCAAGGACTGATATTGACGATTAGTGTCATACCTTAGGGGACCCACCTATCCCCTTACATCTCCTTCATGAAGCAGAAAACAACATTTTCTGAGGTTTGCTAATAAATGGGTGGGTCCCTTTTCCTTCTTTTTGCGTTAAAATGTGCAGCACAATTACCGATTTTGGTTCGAAAATTTGGATGTCGACAAGCGGGCCTGGGTTTAATTGGTAATTTCCAAAGCAGACTTGACATTAAAAAAAGTCAAGCCCCAATCGACTGCCTCGGTCGGATTTGAGTTTTTTTTGTTTAAGTCATTATTATTTTATTTAAGTCCAGTTCACGAATAAGTCTAATCAGTATTATAAAAAATTATATGAGTACGGCTAACTTACATAATATATGATTAAAGACTATTTTTTGCAACAGTTTTATATTCGAGTGTAATCTTGTAATTTATAGTTAAATATGTGGGCATAAAATCCAATTTGTTGCTTGAGCTTGCAATTGAACGCATGTCTATTCATATAAATACAAACCATTTTTTATCTTTTTATTACAACTATTTCATTATTAAATAAAAAAAGAAATGGAAAAATTCCAAAAAGTAGAAATTTTGAAAATACGGGAAAATAAAATTAGAAAAATCAATAAAAATATAAAAAGGAAAAAAAATCAGAAACCTAACAAAATTAAAACAATATGTGGAAAATCCAAAATAAAAAAGCAAATCAAGAGATAGATTCAATTCCTCCATTTATGAAAAAACAATAAAAAATTTCGAACGGAAATCAATATTAAAACGGCGAATCAGCAGTCTCATTTCACAAAGCCATACGATAAGAATTCTAGCAATTTCAACCAAAAGAAATAAAAATAAAAAACATAAACATACAAAAATTGAGTGGGATAGGTCGAAGACTTAAAGATCACTTAGCCCATGAAGAAACACAGATGCGAAAGTCTCCATTTCATGCTTGTTTAACGCCAAACCAATCTCAACTCCTCCATTGCCATCTCTACTTTCAGCCAAAGAAATAGCTCCACCCCGATCTATGGATACAATCTCCACTTTCCTAGGCTTTCCCCATCCAAAATCTACCCCATAAACACCAAATCGAGGTGACCCTGCAACACTAATAATCTGTATACCGGTTTCTTTGATCAGATTCAAAACCTCCTGCAGCTTTTCTGGATAGAAGATAGTCCCCTTCTCTAACTCTTTAACCATATCACTTAACATCTCTGCAGCAAAGGCCAAACCATTTGCATCCATGAACTTTCTTGCTTTTGCGCTAGCCATTGAAACAGTAACGCAGTTACCAAAATAATTTTCCGGGATCGGAGGATCTAAACGTGAACAGGCATCTGCTGCGAAACAAAGCCAAACCACTCTATCACCTTCCCCACCTCTTGCTTTGATTTGACAAGTCGATACATAGGCCAGTCTAAGAACAAAACTTGACAAATGAAGCGGTTTTGCTTTATCCAACTTGGACAAAACCTTTTCTCTGAGTTTCTTGATATCTTCACGAGTTAAATCAAAGGTGGAACGAACCAAATCATCAGGTGCATCTCCGATATTCTGAATAATCTTCAAACTTCTCCTGTTGACATCTAAACCCGAACTAGTAAAAGCTTTCCATTGGTTTAAGTACAAGAAGTCAAGTCCAGTGGGGTCTTTAACAACGCTCCTGTCATAAAATGGGGTTAGCTCTGGTGGCAAAGAAGAGTTTTCAGTGTAAGCTTGTTTGCAAAGATAAGCCCAAGATTTGATAAACATGGTTGAACTTCTACCATCAAGAACTGTATGGTGAGCTGTGATCCCAATGCAAAAACCCTGAGATGGAAACAGAGTAATTTGCAAAGCCATTATTGGTGCTATATCGTCAGTCACCATTAACTTCGGAACCAAAGAATGTAACTGAAGTGCTTCATGGATTTCATTGCCTGAAAGAAGGCTAAAGTTTGAGTTAGACTCGGCAGCTGTGACCGAAACTCCATCATTTGCAGTGTATATAATGATGGGTTGGGGGAATTTGACGGCCACTGGAGGTTTCCGGCGAGAGGGAGGTAATAGAGGAGAGTGAGAGAGAGGGAGTGCTTGAGTTTTGGGATAATTACTGAGTTGAAATATTCAGGGGTTGAGTCGGTGAGTTGGTAGAAGAAGACGCGTTCTACTGGATGAAGCTTGAACCATAACGTGTCAAAATAAGTGAGTGGGAGAGGGAATTCAGTGGCTGAATTTGGTGAGTCGGAGGAAGGGGTGACTCGAGTGGTCTCAATAACTTTAAGTGTAGCAGGAGACGCCATGGAAGGCATACAAAATGGAGACAACCATTGACAGACAGAACGGATTGTCTACGTAAAGGTTCGCTTTTAGCCTTTTGTTGTTTGGCTCTTTTAACTGGATAAGAACAAAGAATCTCGCCGTATTGGGAGTTTAAAAATTAAAGATTGAGAGACAATTTCAGTACGGAAGTTCAGTGATTATAAAATCTAAAATCAGATGATTGTAATTAACAAAAAAAAAATCAGATGATACTAGACCTGGCAAATTTAGACACGACACGAAAACGATACGAAAAAACCGTGTACATGTTTGAGAAATTCGTGTTTCGTGTTTATCCGTGTCGACACGAATTTAGACACGGCAATTTTCGTGTTTAGCCGTGTCTGACACGGCTAAACACGTGTAAGACACGGAAACACGTTTAAGAAATTCGTGTTACACGAATTCACGATTAACACGTACACGACACGAAAACACGTTTAAAAAAAATCGTGTTACACGGATACACGTATACACGAATACACGTATAAGACACGGAAATCATATATGTTTTTAGTGGGAATTGAACCTTGGCCAAAAATAAAATACATAAGTGTTTTACCAAATGAACAATTGTAATATATTAGTATAATGTGTTATGAAAATTAATTTATTAAAACAAACTAATGCTTTAATAAATATTGCAATAAAATAAACTAATAAATTTAATTATGAAATTAAATTAATTAATTATGGTTAAGATAATAAAATTTTATAAATTTTGAAAATAAAGTATTAAGAACTTAAGTTAAGAACTTAAATACAATACTATAATGTATAAATATATATATGATATTTTTTATTATAATGTATAAAATATAAATATTGTATTATACTAATAAAAGATTGTATAATTAATTAATTATTTTATGTCACGGACACTAACTGTATCACACAATATTGATAAGAAATTAAGAGTTTACACTTTACAGAATTACATTATTCAGTATACTAACAGATTTTATAGTTTATTAATTCAGTCTATATCAATTATCACATTATAGAAAATAAAATAACATAATATTAACATACAAATTATTATAGTAAGAATAATATTAATATACTTATTAATGATTTATTGATTTATTTTATATACTTAATCTTAAATCATAGTCATATGATAACAATGAATTGATGATATTATATATAATAAGAATTGTAAAATTGATTATATTATTCTATATCAATTATCACATTATAGGAAATTAAAATAACAAAATACTAACATACAAATTAATATAATAGGAACAAGATATTAAATCAAACTAACAAACATAATACTAGTACTAACATACAAAACATAGTCATACAAATTAATATAATAAGAACAAGATATTAAAACAAAGTAACAAACATAATAGATAATACTAGTACTAACATACAAATCATAGTCATACGATGATGATGAATTGATGATATTATATACAATAAGAATAGTAAAGTTGATGATATTATTATATATCAATTATCACATTATAAGAAATTAAAATAGCATAATACTAACATACAACTTAATATAATAAGAACAAGATATTAAATCAAACTAACAAACATAATACTAGTACTAACATACAAATCATAGTCATACAAATTAATATAATAAGAACAAGATATTAAAACAAAGTAACAAACATAATAGATAATACTAGTACTAACATACAAATTATAGATTTATAGTCATACGATGATGATGAATTCATGATATTATATATAATTAAGATTATGAGACTTAGTTTTGGAGTTAAGAACTTAAGATCATAGTTTTGAAATTTATAATAAAACATTTACTTTAAATGATTTTGTATAATAACATTTATATAAATAAAAAAATATATATGATTTGTTTAAATCATACAAAAGTTTATAACTTATAAGAAATTATTTTAAGAAGACATAAATTATTTTAAATAAACATATACAATATAGATCATTTCTTATTTAAAGGTATTAACTATTAATAAATATTTTAAAAATTGGAAATAACTTTTAAAATTTATTTTTTCCATTAATAAAATGCAATTTAAAAAAATATTTTTTTGTTCATTGTTAAAAAAAGATTTATAACCTAAATAAATAATAAATTATTAACAAAAATAAAAAACTTAAAGTAACAATCTAATTATCTAGTGAGACTTAGTTTTGGAATTAAAAACTTAAGATCATAGTTTTAAAATTTATAATAAAACATTTACTTTAAAATGTACCCAAAAAAAAATACAATCTAATTATAGTATGAAGTTCTACTGTGTAACCTAACCCTAAAATCTCTTCTCAGTTCTCATATTTCACTTTTCCTCTTTACTTTCACTTGCAAGAACCGCCGCTGCCAGTGCCCACTGCCTTACGCCAAAACGCCAAAACCTCTCTGCTCTTTGGCCTTTGCGGCTTTGCCTCACGTCACAGCAGGCCTTAACCTCGACGCAGTCTTCACTCGACGCCCCTCAACCCTCCCAGTCGCACGCCTCAGCCCTCAACAGTCAACTTTGCCTCAGCCACATCAGGCTCTCACTCTGACTTCCTCAGCCTCTTCAGTCTTCAACTCACTCAGACAGCTCAGGTATATTTTCCTATCCCAAAATAAAATCTCTTCCTACAGATCTGAGAAAATCCACTGATGAACTTTGTTTTTTACTAAGATCTATATGTTAATTTCAGATCTATGACTGAGATCTATGATCTAATTGTAAAAAATCGTATATCCCATCTCTACGAAACAAGAAGCATGACTTGAACGTGTTCCCTTCTTTCACCTGCACGCGTCTTGCCCTGTTTCACTTTGCACCTTCCCCTTTCGTTTTCCTTCCTTACACGGTTTGGTCATCTACAGTATTCAGCATGTTGCGTTTTCTCCCAGACCATTCATTCATTTTCCATTTTTTAGATATCGTAACTTTTATTAATTAGCAACGTTAACATTTCAAGCATGCTATGATTCTTATTCGAGAAAGAACAAAAGTCCATGTTTTTAATTGATTTGTTTACTGCTTTATTGTTTTTAATTGATTTGTTTACTGTTTTATTTTCTGCTTTTACCTTGAAAGCAAAGTGACCAGTACTTCATCATTTTCCTTGTTTTTTAATTCTCAGTGTTTCGTGCTTGAATGGATTAGTTAGCTGGTCTAGTAATAGATTTCCTTTAAAATTTTGTAGATGGAGATGGACAATACCAACGTTGCACATACAGATTCTATTCCTGATCCAGAGGATCTGGGGTTGGAGGATGATGATTGTGTGGAGATAAATCAAACAATTGATAGCCACCAAGAGATAGGAAAGGGCAAAGAGAAGCGTAAACGAGAAAAGAAACTTACATCTCGTGTTTGGGCGGTATTCGATATGTTGCCTGAGAGTGAGAAAACAACCAGTGGTACTGCTAGGAAGGTAAAATGTAGATATTGTAATGAAATAAAGAATTATGACACCCAATATGGGAATGGTAATCTCCTCCGTCATATCAAAACTTGTGTTAGGCTTCACACACATGATGTAAAACAAATGATTTTTTCTAAGGAACATGGTGGGTCTATGCTAATGAGGTCTGCAAAATTTGATCCTGAAGTATTTCGTGAAAAATTTGTAACTGCAATTGTTAAGCATAATCTGCCATTATCATTTGTGGAGTATAGTGGAATGAGGGATGTGCTTTCTTATTTGTGTCCTGATGTGATTTCAATATCTAGGAACACTGCTAAGTCTGATGTCATGAAAATGCTTAAGAGAGAAAAAAGTAGGTTGAAACTCTTGTTGAAAGAAATACCCGGTAGAATTTGTTTAACTTCTGATTTATGGACTTCTATCACTACCGATGGGTATATATGCATCACTGCACATTTTATTGATCATGATTGGAATTTACACAAGAAGATCTTGAGTTTTTCCTTTATGCCACCTCCACACAATGGTGTCAGTTTGAGTGAAAAGGTGTATTCTTTGTTGTCTGATTGGGAGATAGAAGGGAAATTGTTCTCTGTGACATTAGACAATGCTTCTTCGAATGATACTTTTGTTGATTATCTGAAATTGCAATTAAATGCTCGGAAAGTGCTTTTAGGAAATGGTCAGTTTTTTCATTTAAGATGTTGTGCCCATATTCTGAATTTGATAGTCCAAGATGGTTTGAAAGAAGTTGATGAGTCTGTTAGAAAAGTGAGGGAAAGTGTTAAGTATGTGAAAGGGTCTCAAGTCAGAAAACAAAAATTTTTGGAGTGTGTGAACCTAGTATGTTTAAATGCCAATAGAGGATTGAGACAAGATGTTCCAACTAGATGGAACTCCACATTTCTTATGCTTCAAAGTGCCCTTTACTTTCGCATGGCTTTTACTCACTTGGAAATTAGTGATTCAAACTATAAGAGTTGTCCATCTAAAAGTGAGTGGGATAGAATTGGGAAACTAAGCAAGTTCTTAAGTGTTTTCTATGAGATTACTTGTGTGTTTTCTGGATCAAAGTATCCTACATCCAATTTATACTTTCCTTCAGTATTTTGGGCACGATTAAGCTTGGAAGAACACATGAATGGTGATGATGTGCAGTTTAAAAAAATGGCTACTTTGATGTTTGAAAAGTTTGAGAAGTATTGGTCTGAGTTTAGTATGATCTTAGCTATAGCTATGATATTGGATCCTCGCTACAAGATACAGTTTGTGGAATGGAGTTACAATAAGCTTTATGGGCCTAATTCAAGAGAGTTCAAAAAAGTTAAGGAGGCTTTGTTTTCTTTATATTCTGAATATGCTGATTCTGCTAATGCTGGGAAGGCTTCTTCTGTTTCTGGCTCTTTTTCAATGGATGGTAACAACCAAACTGTCGATGGCGACGAGTCCATGGTTATGGGTTCAAGTCAAGTGGATATTTGGAAGGTAAGTAAATCTTGTCTCGTTTTATTTGCTGTTACTTTTTCTAATAAAATAGTCAGTTAGTTTATTGTCGAAAATGGAAGATATCAAGATTGGCCAAAAAAAAAATGAAGAAGATAAGAAACCTAGAAGACTGTACAGAAAAAATAGTTAGTTAGTTACATATATGTTTCTTTTGTTGTCTTTCTCTTTCGAAAAAAGATTCATTTGTTTGCAAATTGTTTAGATTTTCTAGTTGAAACATGAGTAACCCCTTTCCCAGTCCATTGGATCACATCTTAGAATTATAGAATCTCGACCATTGCCACTTTAGTACTGAATAGGTGTCTTTCATTACAAGATCTGGTGGCAGCAGCAAGCCTTTTATTTTTTATTACTTTATAATGTTATTACTAGTTATATTTTTTAATTTTAAATATTTGTTTTATTATCTATTTTATCTCACAATTAAATAATATTTTATGACCTTCAATTTCATTGTGATTGTGATATCAAAATTTACATATTTTTATTCAGTTTTATAGATTTTAAAGCAATATATTAACTTGAAATGAAATCAACAAGAAGCTATGGACCTAGAACAGGTGGACATGGTACATCAACGAGATAAAGATGAAGGCATCACTCTTGAATTTAAGTTCTTTGAGATAAATATGACTGACCAACTGTATTTCAGATAAAAAAATGGTTGAAATTAAAATGATTTTTCTTGCATGTTAATTTGACAGTTCAGCAGCTAGCCAGTACTCGCAATATAAGTAACAAAGTTCCATGTAATTTCCAGTACTTGCAATACATTTTACCATCATCAATTCGTTTGTTATCTTTTTTTTTTTAATTTTCTTTTATCTGTTTCTACTTGTTTCATGACTAATTATCCATAAGCCAATTCTATTAGGATGAATGAATGATTTTAATTTTTCATTTGATTTTGATTTTTTTCAATTAGGAATTCGAATCTTTTGATGTTGAGTATGGTATTGCTGTAAAAAAGTCTCAATTGGAGCTGTATTTGGAAGAACAAAGAGTTGATAGGACACACCAATTAGATATTTTGCAATTTTGGAAGCAAAGTCAGTTTCGATATCCTAAGCTTGCTGCCATGGCTAGAGATATATTGAGTATTCCTGTTTCCACAGTAGCGTCTGAATCTGCTTTCAGTGTTGGTGGTAAAGTTCTTGATCAGTATCGTAGTTCACTTAAGCCAGATCTTGTGGAGGCAATTGTTTGCTGCAAAGATTGGTTACTTGATGATGTTGATGGGATCGAAGAGACGATAGATGGTGTTATCAACTTGGATATTAGTAAAGAAGACTTGACATCGTTGAAGGGTTCTAGTTCTTTTCAAGTTACTGAATCGTTTTGAGTTATGTTAACTTCTTAAATTGTTATTTCTTGCATGATTAATGACTTAATGTTTGAATGTTTTATTAAATTATTTATGCTTGTTGACTTAATGTTAACTATGTATGTTTTAGTTGTATGTTTTTGTAATTTTCAATATATAGTATATTATGGATTGTATGGATTGAAAATATTATTATTTTGTTATGTTTGTTATTAATATTTGAATGTTAATTAATATAGATGTAAAAAATGTAAAAATATATTTTTTTATCATTTTTATTATATTTTATTTTTAATCGTGTCATTCGTGTCGTGTTTATTCGTGTCGTGTTAATTTCGTGTTATTTCATCAAAATCATGTCGTGTCGTGTTGATCGTGTCGTGTCGTGTCGTGTGACACGATTAATTATCACGTGTCAGTCGTGTCGTGTCACGTGTTACACGTATAAAAAAAGTGTCGTGTTTCGTGTTTACTATTCAGACACGTTTTATAATTCGTGTCGTGTTCGTGTTTTGATAATTCGTGTCGTGTCTGAACTCGTGTCGTGTCGTGTAGATGATACTGCTGGACAAGCTGTATGTCCTCCGCCAATAATTGAGATTCTTTCGTCACAATGATTAAGAAATTGCCTTCCATTCTTCAAAAAAGAAAAAAAAGCCTAACACATTTTAATTAATAATAACCATTAAATTATCTATTATTACTTTAGATGACATGCAAATTAGAAAAAAAGTTTATATACATATATATATTCCGTTTATTCAATTAATTTCTACTTGAATTATATTATCCTATTTTATTAATCAAACCAAATTTATTAATTTTGAAAATTTAATCAGCTAAATTTATTCAATTAATTTGATTGATTTTTGAATTAGTCAAATAATAAAATGCATTAAGTTAAATTATATTTTAAACTCTTAATTTTTCATATTTAAAACAAATTAGATAAAATCATTCGTAAAATATTTAAATACTAAAACAATAAGTTAAAAACTTTATAAACATTAAATTTAATATATTTTCTACACTCCCAACATTAAACTTGTTAACAAAATATCAGTTAGTGATGTAACAAGTTCCTAAAGGCAGAGTGGAACTTGGTGGAGATTGGACAGCAATCGATACCAGAAAAGACAAATGTCAATTTTGGTGGATGAGACACTTAGCAAAAAATTTGATAGGGAGTTTGGACAAGGGTCGAGATTGAGATGAGATCAATGCCGTCTTATCTATAACGAATGACGAACAGTAACGGTGAGGTCGAAATCCGTTACGAGTGAATAACGGATAGTGTAACGGTATAGCTGCCATTAACTTTTTTACAAAAAAAATATATCTAATTTAATAGAAAACAAAAAAAAATCATAATAACTCATAAAAATTATACAAAACACTCAAATAATTTTCTCAAGCAAATAAAATCATTGTAAATAACAAGTTATTAAATCACATAAGATAATAAAACTTTAAATGCAATAGCAAAAAAAAATAAAACTTTAAATGAAGTCACATTATATATATATATTTTACATTTTAGAAAACATAAAAAACCTCATAAGTAAGCCACATAAGCATTCACATGGATTTTTTTTTACGACACGTAGGATTAATATACACGTAAAATTTATTAAAATTGAAATCAAATTAATTTTTTGATTTTGTATAACCACCAATTATCCACACCCATTATTCACTATCTAATTCTTTTTTTAAACAGTCTAATTGATATTTTTGGTCAGGAAAACTTGACTTAAATGGTCATAAATTTTTTCATATATTTCATCCTACGTTTTCAAAATATTTCAAATTTCATTTTTTTATTGGAAACGACAGATTGCATTAATAAAATAAGATTACACCATACATCTTTCAGCTAAACACATTGAAATTAAAAAAGTAGGAACTTCCTCCATCCAAACAGCCATATTAGTTAAAGTACGCGAGGCTTGAGCTAATGCATGAGCCATTTTGTTCTCCTCGCGGTATGTGTGTTGGATATGAAAACTGCAGAAGCACCTTGATTGAAGCTAGATTTGGCCAGTAACCGCACCTATAGGGGAGTAGTCGGGTTGATACTTCTGGATTTCTTGTATAGCCATCATTTTTTAAACAACTTTTAAACATTTTTATCTCATTCAAATACCAATCTAAATAGATCCATGGAACAGATGCTTTTGGTATGTGGTTTCTACAAAACCAACTTTCTCCTTACCTTCAATTTCACTCTCTATTCACACTGTATAAGGCTTGCCAATTAATCTATCATCATGGATTCATTTTCTATGAGTTCTCACTATTATTCTTCAATTGTACAGTAAGCTGCTATTTTTTTTAAAAAAATTTTATATGTGGATTGGGCCTTTTTGTGAGACCTCATATATTTAATTTTCATTTAATTTTATTTATATAATTAACCATATTGAATATTTTATAATTATTAAAAGTGTTAATTATATTTTAGGTATAAAGGGCAAAATAGAATGTGGGCCCCACTAATCCTCTAAGGTTTTGATGGAAGTGAAACTTGATGAATTCGATATTTAGGGTCGGAAACTATGATAGTAAGAATCCTAATCTTAAACTCAATTATTTATGCACGTTTTGAAAAATGTGCAACAATTTGAGAAATGATGGTTAAGTTCATAAGTCGTTGAAATTTTTGCCAATAAGGCCTTGGCTTAGTGGCAAGGAGAGGGTCCTTAAATTTTGAAGTTCCTTGTTCGAGTCTCATTGAATGTGAGTTCGAGTTAGTTTATTTGTTATTTATTTAGTTTGTTATTATCATTTTTATTTATCAATTTATCAAGTTACCAGTTCATGGAATGTAATATGCTGATTATGAGTGTAACTTTGATATATGCTGATTGTGATTGTAACTTTGATGAGAATGTACTGCTAAAAAAAAACAGTGTTAATTTTAGAAGCTTAAAATAAAACTGTCTCTTATCTAATTTTAAAAAATTTAATAAATTATCTAAAATCTAATCACTTCAAAGATAATAATTAATATATATTATCTAATTTAAAATAAATTAAAATATTATATAGTATCTAATTATATAAAAATAAATTAATTATTTAATATATTCAAAACAATTAAAATAATTAAGCATAATTTGTTATTCATTTATTTGAACTTTTGCAAATAAAAAAAAAATACACAAAATTATTAAAGAGAATCCCAATAGCATTAACATCTTGAAAGTTAAGAATGAAATTATATCCTTTATCTAATTTTAAAGATTTTAATAAATTATCTAAAATCTTATCACTTAAAAATTATCTACTTTAATAAATTTTAATAATTTTATGTAATTTAAAATAATTAAAATATTATATGGCTTCTACTCAATTTTAAAAAAATAAAATTAATTATTTAATACATTTAAAATAATTAAAATAATTAAGCATAATTTAAAAAAAGTGTTCAAACAATGCTAACTTTATGTATATATAAATAAAATTAATCTGTGCATCGCATAGGTTTGTAAACTAATAAGATAATAAAATACAAGCATAAACACAAATGCAATTCCTAAAAAAAGTACAATAATTTAATTTAGGGTTTTTAGTTTAATACTCAATAAAAGAAGTTTACTTAAATCAATTTTAAGTAAACTAAAATCATAATTTAGGGTTTTTAATTTAATTTAGGATTTTTAGTTTAATATTTAATAAAAAAAGTTTACTTAAATAAATTTTAAGTACAGTAAAATCATAATTTGGGGTTTTCAATTTAATTTAGGGATTTTTGTTTAATATTTAATAAAAAAATTTACTTAAATAAATTTTAAGTACATTAAAATCATAATTTAGGGTTCTTAATTTAATTTAGGGTTTTTAGTTTAATATTTAATAAAAAAAAGTTTACTTAAATAAATTTTAAGTATAGTAAAATCATGGGTTGTAATAAAAAAAAGTTTAATATTTAATAAAAAAAATTTAAAAGACTTAAATACACTTAAATACGTTAAATCATTAGTTGTGATTAAATGAAGAAAAAATATTGATTAACTGAATATTTTATTAAATTTGTTCAGTAGCATCGTTACTGACCGCTTCCTACCATCATATTATAAAACCGCTACGCTATGTCTGTTATCGTAGCGGTAACTAATTTTTTGGTTTGCTACGCCGCTTTACCGGTCGCTACCGACAACACTGTATCAATGTAAAGAGTTTAAGTGTTCTCTGTGTACTTGTTCCTAATGGTGTACAATTTTTTGTAATATCGTACTGATGCTTTTGTAATATAATAATAATGAATTTCTTTTGACCCAAAAATAAAAATAAAAACTCTAAACATTAAACATATCTTTGGATTTTCTGTATTTTAACTTTATTTTAAGTTCTTATATTTTGGATAACTGGAAGCAAAATCTAGAAAGGTGGTTGTTAACTTGTTTTATGTATTTGAAGTTACAAGAACTTATACATTTGGTGTGAGGAAGACACTCCACACATCGGGTGTTCATATTGAGGTATTAATGGAATTAATCAATCGAATCGATTTAATTCAATCAATCAGTCATTCATCTAATTAATTGAAATAATCAAAATATTAACAAAAAATATAAGAGGCCCAAAAATATAACTAAAAATACATAAAACTCGAAGATATATTTAATGTTTAAAGTATGGATGACGTTTTAAGTTTAATATTGTTTGTTTTTAACTTAATACTTAGGTAATTTAATATCTTATTGAATTATTTTATTAAATTAGTTGTTTCAAATTTGATAAATTAGGAGTTTAAAATATAATTTAACTTAAATGTATATTATTATTTGGTTAATTCAAAAATTAATATAATTTAATTCAATCGATTGGATTTTCGAAATTAATAAATTCAATTCGGTTAATGAAAATAAAATAACATAATTTAGATAATTTAATTTTGGGTAATTTAATTCCATTCGAAATTAATCGAGCCTACAGAATGAATTTTGTGATAATGTTCATAATATTATGTCAATACCAAATGAAGCTTAGGAAATAAGCAACAAAGTTGATAACTTTTGGATTTGACTTTGTTCTGACTCATGCTTTTGGAACTGTAAAACATTTTTCTTTTGTAGTGTATTTAGGGAATACCTAATGCGTTAATGTATTTTTTTTGAAATACCTTAATACACATTTTATTTTAATTATTAATTAGAAATTGAATTATATTTTTATGATTGATTTCACATCATATATAATTGAATTAATTTGAGGTTGCAATGCAAATTATGAAATAAAATAAATATTCACTAAATAAAGTATTAAGCAATTCAAGTCTTTTAGATTTAGTTATTAATTAGAAGTTAATTTATATTTCTATAATTGATTTTACATGCTATATAATTGAATTAATTACATGTTGCACTGCAAACTAAACAAACTGCAAATTAAGAAATTAAAATAAGGATTCATTAAATAAAGTATTAAGCAATATATAAGTCTTTTTGTTTTACTTGTTAATCAGAAGTTAATTTATATTTTTATTATTGATTTTACATTATATATAATTGAATAATTAATTAGAAGTTGTAATGGAATGTAAATAAAATGCAAATTTGAAAAAAAAAATAATAAGAACAAGGATTCACTAAATAAAGAATTGAGCAATAGCTAGTTACCTTGCGCCCTTGAGCTTATCTCATATGGTGTCAAAGAACTATTCACCGAAATATCTTCGGCCTTATCCCACTTCTAAACAAATTTGTTATCAGGTTGACCTCCAAATAAGCCTCATTCACCAGTTCCAAAGAAGACTTCATCGAAATATCTTTTCTCCTACGCTACAAAATCCTTACAGTGCTCTTTAACTCGCCTAAAGCTCAAAACCCATAATTCCGAAAGATTCCCATACTTCCATTCCTATATGACCCCTTCAAACCTTTACTTATACAAACCTATCCCTTTATTATATGGCCCCAACATTATTAATTATATCTTTTGACCTTACTCCTCTCACGTATTTCACCCACTTTCTTCACGCAACAACTTACTACGTACCACTGTTTCGTTTTGGTTGCATAAACTTCTTTAACATAGTATTTTCATCTTCTCCTTCTGCCAATCCAAACTGCTTTCCAAGTTTCAATATTTCTTCAGCTTCCTTTACATACTTTTTCTTCCATGCTCCCACCATTTGATAGTGACCCATTGGCAATAGGACTGTGATATTCCTCGAGTCTAATTTCTTCACTGTTCTTTTTCTACATTTCTTTTCTACTAGCTTTACCAATTGTTCTTCAATCTACGCATAATTTCTCCATTTGATTAGATGTTATTTTGAATTTCTGACCTCATAACCTCCATTTCCTCCTCTGTTTCTGACACATAAGAGGATTTAACCCCACTAATATCTGCTTCCTTTGATGCAATTTCATCAACTTGGCCCCAAACCACCAATTGATTAATCTCTCCTAAGCCTTTGCTTGGGTTAGACACAAAGGTCAGCCCATATTTTGATGAAGCCTTTTTCTCGCTTGCCTCCCTTGTTTCCTCTTTTGAGCTACTGTGGCTAGGATAATCATTATTACATGTTTTTTTCTCCATCTTTTCTTTCACTTCCCCTTTTGTTCCCTAGGTTTGCACTAAATCCCACCTCAGTTTCACTACCTCCTTGAACTTCATTATTACTCTCCCCCATTTTTTTCCATTTCTTTTATTTTGTCTCTTGTATTAATTCCAATTTCCTTGGAACTCACCCCTTCTTCTTCTGCCTCTGCATGGTTCCTCTCCTATGTAGAGCTGCATTCAACCTTAATATCTATGTCTTCATACTTGTTCTTCTTCCTCTTCGTAATTTGGAAGAAATAATTATGAACACCAAAAAATAATCTTCTTCTTTATTCATCATCTTCTTCATGACTATAATTGTCACGAACTTTTCACTCAAAATTAGGGTTAACTTTTTCTTTTTCATTTATTTGGTTGGGCTGTGATCAGTGTCCTTAATTCAATATTAAGCTAAAACTTACTTAGCTAGCTCAATATCCATTTATTTAGATCAGTCTTAGTAAAATCATTACAGTAGATGTTTAGTTTCCTTTACATTCTCATTTCATTTAAATCAAGTCTAGTAAGATTATTTTATAACTGTACTTAACTACACAACCTCAAACTATATAAATATCACATGTCAAACTTCTAACCTCGATATGCATCCATTTCTATATCAAATGACTATCATTGACATTCAGACTTCTTCTGTTTACATCCCTTTGACATACTAAAGTATTGTACAGTAAAATTTGGCCATATAATGTAACTTTGCGAATATACATAAAAAGTACAATACAAAAGCCTCAAAGGAATTCGATCAGAATTCTCCTTTTAACAAGGCAGCTACTATTGCATATTATCTGTGAGGTGGAAGAGGGGGGTGAGCTTTATACCCAGTGTTTCAAATAGCGGCCGCGAAATGAAATAGCGGCCGCTATCTCGCGGTAGCGGCTGTGACCGCCACCGCTATTGACGAAATATCGGGTGTGAGTACGGATCACACCCGTAACGGCCGCTATTGGCTGTTATGAAACGCCCTAACGGAAGATAGCGGCGATAGCGGTCCGTTATCGCCGCTATCTTCCGTTTCAGACAGACTATCAAAAGAAAAATTTTCAGAACATGGATACTGGACAGAAAAACAATAACAGAAGCATCAAAATCAAAATATCTAGATCAGAGAAAGGGGTTTGTGATGGGATCGGTGAAGGCAAACCGCGAGCGTGATGGCGATTGGTGAGGGCGGAGGCAGAGTGGGGTGGATCGTGGGCGGCGTGGGTAGGCGGGCACGAGGTGCATCAGGACCGTGGGTGACTAGGGGGGCGTGGGGTGGCCATGGGCGGCTCTCAGGCTAGCAGCACTGGTGGACTGGGCGGTGGGGTGCCCTCCATCTATCGGTTGATTGACGCCGGAGTGAGTCATGACTGATCTGAGATTAGATCTGGTGCAATGACGCTGGTGGTCGGCGGCTGGTGAAGTGAGAATCACAAGGATGAGACTAAGGCAGCCATAGAAGGAGAAGGGGAGGTGAGGCGAAACCATGAAAGTGAAAGGAACAGAGGCCGACGGGATTGGGAAGGATGGGTTTTTTTTATTTTAAATATTTTTTGTTTTAATATTTGTGGTTAAAGACGATGGGTTTGGTAGAGTTGGGTTACTTTATTTTAAATATTTTTTGTTTTAATATATGTGATTAAAGAGGCTAATGGGTTTGGGAGAGTTGAGGTTTTTTATTTTAAATATTTTTGTTTTAATATATGTGGTAAATGGTAATTAGTAAAAGGTTTTGGTTTTAAATGTTTAATAATTTTTTTAGGAAACAATGTAACATTAAATGTTTAAGAATTAAAATTAGTTAATATGATGAATCATGAAAAAAAAATATTAGGTAATCTGAATTTCAAAAAAAAAATTAGATAATGTTGAATTTAGATTATTAATTTAATTTTTTAAAGTAAAATTTGTAGTGTAATTAAATATATGGTATTAAATATTTTATTAATATTCGTAGAAATTCATATAGAAGAGAAAAAAAAAAGAAAAATATTGATATATTAATTTAGATGAAAAAAGACTTAACAAAATTTAGATGAAAAAATTCCTTAATAATTTAGATAAAAAATAATTAATGTTAAATAATTAGTACATTAATTCTTATTAGTACACAATTATTTATCTCTATTTTCAATATTTGTTATTTTTTAATTATCATAAGTAATTTTTTAAATATGAATGTTTTATTTTAATTTAAAAAATTATAAATAACCTTTTTTCACATAAATAATAGACTTGAGGTATCATAAATTACTTCAAAAACTAGAAAATAAGACTTTACATGATTATAATTACAATTACTACATTTTATATAGAATTGTGCGAAATTAAAAAAATTCACGACCACAATGACCGCAATGACCGCAATTACCGTCGCTATGTCCGCAACCGCGATAAACGCAATGCAACCGAAAACGCGACCGCGACCGCAATTTAAAACAATGTTTATACCCAATAAGAAACATATATAAAAGAGCATATACCATGTTAACTATATGCACGTATTTTATACATGTTCTTACGATAATGGTTTACCATCAATAACATTAGATTTCGGAAGGATTAGATACTATGCATCTAACATGCATGTATCCTTACTCTATTTCTTACATTTACAATTACTATCAATACCTATAACATGAGACTCGGAAGGAAGGAATTACTATAATCGATTAGGGATAGTAGGTTGAGTAAAGAAGGTTGCTTTGAAGCACCTCACTTGTCTCGGTCCCTAAGTCCGACTATAGGTGTCCTAAGCAATCTTATGAACATTGGACTCATGCATTTTCTAAACAATAAAATTTCAATAGAATATTTTCAAAAACTATGACAATGCAAATAAAAAACATTTCATTTCAAATCTATAATTCTGTCTTTCAAATCAGTAGTAGTTAGAACAATAAAATCTGATAAACAATTTCAATTCCAATCGATAAAAATGATGACGATATCATTCATTAGATACTTTACATTCAAATTGATAATCATATCATATAAACCCTTCATTGGAGACAATCATTAAATCATTATGCATTAATAAACGATAAAAGATATATCATAGCAATTCGAAAAATCTTTTCTTTCAAACAACAAAACTATAACCTCGGTACATTCCTTTGCATTAAAACATTTCATTCCGTTAACTGAGATTCAATAAAACCATATCACAAATAAATTTCTTTACAGTAAAGAATTTCATTTCAATAAATAAAATTCGATAGAAACCTTTCATTTCATTTCATATCATATCAATAAAACATTCGATAGAAACAATTCATTCCATTTTATTTCATTTCAATAAAACACTCAATAGAAACATTTCATTTCAATAAAACATTCGGTAGAAACATTTCATTTCATTTCAGTGAAACATTTCATTTCATTTCAGTAAAACATTCGATGGAGACAGTTAACATCCCAATATAATTATGTGAGATTAGGTTCCTGAATAGGAATAACATTAAGACATATGGCCATAGTCATAGTGGTGTCCATCCAATGTCATGGAGCTAGTGACATCTTGCGGACTATTGAAGACTTGCTCAGGGTCAACAGCAAACATTACACCCCACAGTACCATGGAGTAAGTGATACAAAGGTGGTTGTAGACTTGCTCAAGGTCTAAAGAAAACATTACATTACATTAGCATGATTACTCGAAGGTAACTATGGGAGATTACAATCTCAAAACATTTACTTGATTCCCATGCAAATAATAAAACAATACTTCACATTTTCAAACTTTATACAACAACACATTTGCAATATAAACGTTTAGGAAACCAAGTTTTATTTTACATTTCATCGATTCTAACGGCAAGATATACTATGTAGCACTTAGCTCCCTCGAGATCCTAGATGTGACTTCATAGTCTCAAAGGAACTCGTGCAACACATAGGTTTTTTAGGACTCTAGAGGTAGCTCCCTCAATATGGCTCTTAAATCGTAACATACCATGTTAAAACATTTACAACAACTCATCTTTCATTAAACATTTCATTTGGTACAAAACCAAAACATTTCATTCAAGCTTCAAAACATTTTAGTACCATAAAGCCAAAACATTTCATTCCATTCAATTCAAACTTCAAAACATTCAAAACTATACATTCTTTCAAAACCATCAATGCATTCTAAAATCTTCTGCATAATGATTGAAAAACATCAAAACAATGACTATGCATGCGAACACTACAATTATGCATGACTTGCACATGCCTATACATTATCATTTCATTTTCGATTCTATACTATTCTTATAATTCCAAATTCAATACTTTTGATATGATTCATAACGTCATATCATTAATCCTATATAATCATTAACAAATCCCAAACATTTCTTTTCATTCAATAACAATCAACCATTTCAATTCATCAAACCTTAAAATCTATTCAATTATTTCGATACCCTCACTAAATTTTAAAATCTTTCAGTACTTTTTATAAACTTACAATTATTTGATATTACTCAACACATTTCAAAACATATACCTTTAAATCAATACCAATCATTTCGATCCAAAGTCTTATTCCAAAATCATCATTCACCATCAAAATCCAACGATTCCAAAACAATCGATAGACATTACAACCTTTTTGAATATGTTAACTTATTTAAATCATTACTTTACTTAACACTTTCTTAAGCCAAAACCATTCTAGCTCAGGGAAGTTGACTGCTCTTTTGAGGCAGTTGATTGCCATGCATTTCTTTAATTTTTCAAATTAAAATTCTCAATATTTAAAATTAACTGTAAAAGGGGTAGTCGACTAGTTACTTGGGCAGTCGACCGGTTTTTAGACAGAAAACTTCTAGGTAAAATGTAATCGATTAGTCGTCATGGTAGTTGACTGTTTTTCAAATAGTATGATTCTTGGTAAAAAAGCAGTTGACTGATCTTTAAGGTAGTTGATTGGTTTTGATCAATTTTAGTTAGGGACAATTGACGGGTCTTTATGGTAGTCCATTGGTCTAAGTTGGTTATTATGAAAATGCCCAAATCCTATGTTTAGGTAATCAACTGCTCCTCTTGGGCAGTCGGCTACTCCTAGACAGAATACTACCTAGGAGTTAAAAACCCATTTTCAAAACTTCATATACAATCAATCACAATCCAATATACCATAATTCAATACAAACACGATATCCCTACATTCCTTTATACATATCTCTTACCAAACAATAGTGATTACATGACAATAGTCTTCTTAGCACCAATTTTCAATGATCAAGCCTATATGTCTAATTTGTTTTAAAGCTGTAAGATCAATTCAAACATAATTTTTCAGATCAGATTTCATATTCGTACTCAACAAACTTAGAACTATCACATATAACTGATTGAATCAAAATCGAATTTTCTCTCTTTCACATTCTCTTGGCCGAATCTTTGAGCTTGCTTTTCACCCTCCAATTGGTCACTCCAACACACCATACCACACTATGTTCTAGAGCTTGTTGAGCTAAACAACTTTTATTTAGGGTGTTTTTCGGTTTGGGGCTTATAAGTATGTGTTTTCTTCACTTTCTCTCTTTAAAATCATGAGAAAGCTTAGACTTTCTCTCTCCTCCCTTACCCTGGCCGGCCACTCATGAGGAAGATGACAATTTTTCACTTTTAAAATATCTTATATAAAAAATAATATCTTTAATGGCAAATTACCATTTTGCCATCACAATTTCATTAATACCTATTATGTCCCCACTATTTTAATATTCATATAAATATTCAATTTAACTTCAAACTATTTTTATTTCAATGCCAAATATATTTATTTGACATAATCCAATAAAAATATTGACTTTTATTAAGGTTTGATCTATCATATTGGTAAAGTTACCAAAATAGCTTTAATTATTCATTTGCGTTATTTTTAGCATTTTCGTGTGATTTAATCTATAGGTTGGAATTGCATAAGACATCTTCACACGAGGGTTCATCTATGATAGTCTATGGGTCAAAAGTCAAACTAAGTTGACCGACATTCACCAATGTTTTTTCTGGCCTATGGATACAATCGTCATTTTGGAATTTGTTGCATGGTCCTCAAAACATCCACAAACTGGAGAATTTTGAGATGCAGACTTTTACCATCTCATTATTTCACTTCAAATATCAGAACTCTGGAGTTTCATCCTAATCCGAACTGTAGAAATCCCAATGGGACCCACATTGCCATTTTCCCTAATCCTTACAAAACATAATATTTACTATATCTCTTTTTGATACTTCAAATTAAACTCCAATCAAGATGAGTTTCATACCATGGGTAAATCAATTCCCAAGTATCAATAACCTACTCTTTCAGGGTCATTCCAGGTCTTAGCAATTCCTGTGGACCCTGCATCAAATTTTCTCCAACACTTCCATTTTTTTTTGAAAATTTTAGCGATTAACCTTCACTTTTTGATTTCTATAATGAATAACTTATATTGATTATTAGGAAATCGGGGTTCTCATAGTAATATCATAAAATTTATTTCCAACTTGTAGCTTAATAACCCTGTTAATCATTTCAATCTTTAAACATCCTTTGATAAATGCCTTAAGACTTAATGATTCATTATCCATGCAGATGAACTCACCTAATTACTGGCTATGCTTTGAAAGGTTTCCGAGTTCCACCTATGAATTGGAACTCCATAACAAGTTATATATCTATGTTATTTTGCTTTTACTAACATGTTTCCAGCCTTCTAAGAATTGAACCATTTCCTTAAGTTATGCTCTTCACCATTCCTCATATTTTCCATGCTATTACTATCGTAAAAAGTAATAAGAAGTTGTCTAGTAGTGATTCTTCTAACTAATAAACCCTCACTTAGACTGATAGCATGTGGGTTAAAATCCTTAAGACAAAATATTTCAAAAATTGGGAACTTTAAAGGAAAACGTGCCCACCAATATGGCTTGGGATGTGCAAAGGGATGGACGTGATTAATAAAGGAATGTGATGGATCATTAGGTTAGGTAACTAGTCGTTGTTATGGTCTGATGACTTGATAAGATTAAGCCCGCTAAATTCCTTGATTCAAGAGCGTTGGCATCCTCAGGATAGCTCATTGGTGGTTAACAAAGTCTTCTTTAACCAAGGTTCCTAGGACTTTAGTTGGTGCCACCTTATCTTAAGAAATTCAATAGTGAGTTTTTGCCATACCATACATGGATAAAATTAGTTGGATGGCAATCCCCTAAGCAACATTCACTTTAAGTTTTGCTTATAAATTCTTAAGGAAGGCCACAGATATACATGATGATAGCTGGAAGTCTATTTGGAAAACCCCTACTTTGCCAAAAATTTAGCAATTTATTTGACAAGATAGGGATCAGAAAATTCCTATGACATATTTAACATGTGAGAGAGTTGCAAAATTCTTCTTGGTGGCCTAGATGCAATGCTGATTTTGAAACCCTTTTGCACTGTTCATAGAATGCCCATGGTTAAAGAGATGTGACAATCTATAAGCATTCCTCGTGATGCTATAGTCTTTTAACATGGAAATGAATAATTGGTTGTCTCTTAATTGCAAATCTAAAGCTTTATCAAATATCCATAGAACCCCGTGGAAGATGATTTTCCTTTTGTTTCATGGTTTATAGGATCGTCAAAAAGAAACTGGTTTTCGAGGCTTCCACTTAATCGATTAACTCATAAAATACCAGACTTCTTAAGAGCATTAAAGAGTACTGGATAGTCATGAGCTTAGGTATCAATCCTAAGCATAAAATACAAGTGAGTGTTGGATGGTAACCACTGCCATATCCTTTTATTAAGTTAGTTTGACTAAGGACAAACTTAGAGAGTCAAGAGTACGAGGGATCTTTAGATAGCACCTAGGAAACTAGATTAGGGGTTACTCTTAAAAGCTAGGGAAAACAACCAATATTTGTGCTAAATTATTATGTGGAATTTGTGATAGTTTACATTAGAGATGATAATGGGTAACCTATAAATGGGAACCTGGCACCACTCGACCCAGTTAAGCAGGATTAGTGTATTTTATAATTGGGTTCAAGTAGTAAAATTACTACTCATCATGGATTCGGGTAGTTATCTTAGGATACCTGTTACCCAAACCCGATTATAAATAATAATTGTTTTATATTTCATATGTATAATTTATTTACTGGTAATGTTATATTTAATTAAATTAATTCATTAAAAATTATAATTATAATTGTGATTTTTATTTTAATTTATTTTTATGAGTTAAATTAAATTTATTAATTTAATTTTTTAAATAATTTATTTTAAAATTGATTTTGTATTTAAATTTGGAAGTCAAATTTTGACTTAATAAACGAGTATTTAATGAATTCAGGTACTTAAACAGGTAATTTCTATGTTATAAGGTTACGATTCGAGAAAGACAAATCAAAATATTTGGGTAATTAATCAGGTTCGGGTATTATGATAACTATTCTGGTTTGGGTTATCCGCCCCGTTTGCATTTCTATTTACATTTGGCTATCAAACATGGATTCACAAAGTTGATGGTGGAAGTGGAGTTACAAATCATTGTAAGGAATGTTATTGATGGTCTTCCTTATACTCGTACTCACTAAATGTTGATGATTAGAAGGCACTTATGCAGCAAATGGAAAATGTCAAGATTTCTCATATCTTTAGGGAGGTGAATGCATGTGCTGATTCTTTGGCTAAGATAGACGCAGTGATGGATTCTTCTTTTGCTTATTTTGATGACCCTCATTCTATGTTAAGGATGCACATTGTAAGTGATTTTATTGGAATTATGTTTTCCAGACGTATTACGATAACCTTTGTTGAACAAATTGGGATTATAGAACTTGTCCACTTGGGGTACTACGAAGATGAAAAGCTTGAACTTCTACTTGGACTTCAATTTCTGGAATTGAACTTCTTTGTTCACGAACAGTAACGAACTAAATGTAGAGATAGACTTCAAGGCGTGTTGCTATAATGCCACTTTCTTTAAGACTTATTTCACCCCCACCAGTTATGGTATGCAATAGGGATTATAGAAATAGCCTTAAGATACAATGAAGTCAACTGTTTAATATTACCTTGCACTTGTAATATTAAACCACTAAACACTTTAGACAAATACAAAAGTATTATGTCTTAGCCAAAGTTTTCTGCAGAAAAACAATGTCTAAGAGACTTGTTTTCTATTTTGAGATTGAGAAAAGATAGAGGAATTCAGAATATTTCAGTTGTCTTGAATGAACATTGTCATCTCTTTTATAGAGATCATTTCAAGAGATGTAATCTTTGGTTTGAATGTCACAACGATTCAATTGTGTTGTTTCATTTAAACAAACACATCTTTTAGATTGTTCACAACCTCTCAAATTCAATGGTTATATTCTTTAACCATTCAATAGTGAAAGATTACCCTTTGAATGAGGTTGCACTTAGTTAAAGAAAACTAGCTGTTATAGTGCTTTTGGCATTAGAGCAGTCGGCTACCATAAAGAGCAGTTGACTACCCTTGGATTTCCAGGCAAGAAAGTCGAATGCCCAAAAATAGCATCTGAATGCCCTAGTGTATTTTTGGAATAGTATGTAACTTCTAGGAAGGTTAGTCGACTACCTTTATATGGCAGTCGACTTCCTTAAAGTAGCTTCAAATCCGAGATTTCACTTTGTATAGGCAGTTGACTGCCCTTTTTGGGTAGTTGATTGCCATCTCGGGGCATCCGACTGCCCAAGTGCATTTTTCGGACAGAAAGCTTACTGCACAAGGGCAGTTGACTGCCCTGTAAATTTAGTAAAAATCATTTTAACATGATTTTACTTCACCCGGAGTCATACCAAGCACTAGTTTTACTTATACATTGATTAAACAACATTTTAATCAATCTTTTCACTTTATATTTTGAAATTTTCTAACAATCCCCCACCAATTTCAAAATAGAGCAAGTCTAATACTTGAGGAATCCTTATGCATAAAATGATGGTGAATTAGGTCTTTAACCATCACTTTAGAGAAAAAGTACTTTCAGTTAATCAGAACGGTATGGTGGACTAAGTCTTGAACCAGCGGTTCTATGACGATTAACTAATGACTAAATCTCACATGAGACTTTAAAAATTTGTCCAAAGTCATTTAGTAGAACTTCGACACTTATACTGGCCATGTATCTTGTATCATTTCATGAGTGCTTAAGAGCTAAACCTTAAGCTCCTAGAAGAGGCATGACTTCCACTCATATAGGTGAACTCATCAGAAATGCAATCATTTAAGCATTCCAACACTTATACTTACGTGTTATGGGTTCATTAAGAGTAACAACTCAACCTCTTTATTTTCATATGATTTCAAGTATTCATAACCTTTGGGATGTATAACAGCACAATACTTGCAGCCACATTCAGATAATGTACCTGATCTCATTGAACTCAAGACTTAATGTCCAATTAAGCGTTGAGTTGAGTTTTTATTATGTGTGAGTAATTCAAATGGGTTTTAGTTCCCCTTGGAAGTTCTAGACACTATCTCTCTTGTGAGACCTTTTGCCAATGGATTCGCCAAGTTTTCACTTGACTTGACAAAATTAATAGTGATCACCCCATCTTTGATCAATTGTCTAACATAGTTATGCCTTAGACCAATATGTCTAGATTTCTCATTATATACTTGGCTATAAGCCTTTGATAGTGTAGCTTCACTATCACAATATATTGATATAGGTGACATTGGTTTAGGCCATAAAGGAATTTCATAGAGTAAGTTTCTCAACCATTCAGCCTCCTTACTTGCCGAAGCTAATGCCACAAATTCTAAAGCCATGGTAGAATCAGAAATACAAGTTTGTTTCTTGGATCCCCAAGAAATTGCACCCCCACCAAACATGAATATCCATTCACTAGTGGATGAATGATCTTCCATGTTATTAATCCAACTTGCATCTGTGTAACCTTTTAAAAATAGAAGGTTCACCACTATAAGCAATGCCATAATTCATAGTTTTCTTTAAGTAACTTAATACTCTAGAAATGGCATTCCAATGCATATTACCTAGATTGCTTGTATATCTACTAAGCTTTCCAACAGCAAAAGCAATATCCGATCTTATGTATGTCATGGAATACATCAAACAACCAATCACTCTTGCATATTCAAGTTGTGCAATTGGTTTATCCTTATTTAATTTCAATTTCAAATTTGGATCATATGGTGTTGCAACCGTTACATGTTCATAATGGTTAAACCTCTTGAGAATCTTCTCAATATAATGTGATTGGGAAAAGATCAAGTTATTTTCTCTTTTATGAATTCTTATTTCCAAAATCACATCTGCAACACCCATGTCTTTCATGGAAAAGTTTTTCGATAAAAACTTGGTATTTTCAACTTGTTCCAAGTCCGTACCAAAAATTAACATGCCATCTACATATAAACATATGATGACACCTTTTCCATTTATGATCTTACTATAGACATATTTATCGGATTCATTTATAATGTATCTGCTTGCTAGGAGTACTTCATTAAACTTTTGATGCCATTGCTTAGGTGCTTGCTTAAGTCCATACAAGGACTAAATTAATTTACACACTTTCCTTTCTTGTCCAGGAATAACAAACACTTCCGATTGTTCAATATACACCTCGTCATCCAATTCACCATATAAGAATGTTGTTTTGACATCCATTTGGTGAATTTTTTAATTTATAAATTGAGGCCAATGCTATTAGCATTCTTATTGTAGCAATTCTTGCTACTGGTGCATATGTATCGAAATAATCAATTTCATGTTTCTGTGTAAATCCCTTAGCAATAAGTTTAGCCTTAACCTTGTTTATAGTACCATCCACTTTCATTTTCTTTTTGAAAATCCACTTGCAACCAATTGGTTTGCAATCTGGAGGTAAATTTACTAAGATCCAAGTATTGTTCCCCATAATTGAATCCATCTCATCATTTATAGCTTCTTTCCAAAAAGATACATCTTGAGACTTCATAGCCTCTTCAAATGATTTTGGATCAGATGCAATATTGAAACAATATTTAATGTGATTGCCCATGGTTTTTCTTGATCCTTCCACAAGAAACATGTGAAAATCTGAACCATAAGCCTTAGTTTTCCTTGCTCTTTTGCTTTTTCTTGGTACAAGGTTTTGTTCTTCAATTATGGTGCAATTCTCTAATTCTTTAGAATTAGTTTGAGCAACTTCTTTTTGTGAAGAAATCAATTTGAACCTTCCTTCATCAAATAATGCATCTCTTGATTCAATAACCGTATTATTTGATATTGAATCATTTGGTTCAACAACAAAAAATCTATATGCCTTACTATTTTGTGCATAACCAATAAAGATGCACTCAATTTCCTTCTCACCTAATTTCTTTCTTTTAGGTTCAGGAATTCTTACAATTGCTTTACAACCTCATACCTTAAGGTAACTCAAGTTGGGTTTCCTTTTCTTCCATAATTCATATGGGGTAATATTGTTCCTTTTAATAGGAACTCTATTAAGAATGTGACATGCAGTCAACATTGCTTCTCCCCAAAATCCTTGTCCTAATCCTGAATAGGATAACATAGCATTAACCATTTCGATTAATGTTCTATTTTTCCTTTCAGCCACACCATTAGATTGAGGACTATATGGTGTTGTAATCTCATGAACAATGCCAATAGATTCAAAATATATTAGATCATAGTATTCTCCTCCCCTGTCAGTTTTTAAGGTTTTAATCTTAGCATTACAATGCAATTCTACTTCATTTTTATAAGCTTTAAACTTATCTAATGATTCATCCTTAGAGACATAACAATATTTGGAAAAATCATCTACGAATATCACATAATATTTCTTTCCTCTTATTGATGGGGTTCCATGTAAATCTCCTACATCATTATGCACTAATTCTAACAATTTAGAATTTCCTTCTACCTTAGGAAAAAGGTTTCTTTGTTATTTTAGTTAGCATGCAAGTTCTACATTTTTCATCACTTCTAACTACATATGGAACTAGATTAAATTTAGACATCATGATTACTTTATCATAGTTTATATGTCCTAATCTACTATGCCATAAATCAAAAGAATCCACAATATAAGCTGAATCTTTCTTCTTATTATTGATATTGAAATGAGATACATTAAGTTTAAACATGCCTTCTTTGGCATATCCCTTTCCCACAAAAGTTCCACTCTTAGATAGTATACACTTATCCCCCTTAAAGACAACTTTGAACCCAAACTTATTGAGTAAACTAACAGATATTAGATTCTTCCTAACTTCTGGAACATACAAAACATTGATTAAAGTCAATGTTTTTCCAGACATGAAGTTTAAATCTATAGTCACCTTGCCTTTGATTTCAGTTGAAGAAGAATTCCCCATATAGAGCACATTGCCATCTACTTCCTCTTTGAAAGTTTTGAACATAGCCTTGTTTGTGCACACATGTGTTGTAGCACCAGAATCTATCCATCATGCTTTTTTGTCTTCAATGACATTGATTTCAGAAATCACAGCAACAAAGTTGTCCTTGGTTACATTGGATGGTTCTTTCTTTCTTTTTGAAGACATAGTAATCCCTTTTAAAGTGCCCTGGTTTTCCACAGTGGAAACATGCACCTTTCTTCTTGAATTTCTTGCTTTTGATGGAAAGTTCTTTCTTTTTCTTTATGGATTTTTTGTTAGAAACAGTATCCTCCACCGCTTGGACTTTGGAGATGTTAGTCTCCTTCTCCTTTTCTTTGTCATTCTCCTTGCGATATTACTCTTCAATCTGAAGATAGTTTGCAAGATAATCAAGAGTGATTTCTTCCTTTTTATGTTTCAAAGTTCTCTTGATATCTTTCCATGATGCTGGAAGTTTGTCAATTATAGAGGACACTATAATTGACTCATCCATGTTCATTGAATATTGCTTAAACTTGTTAAGAATGACTTCAATCTCAGCAAATTGTTCCATAATAGGTCTCGAATCATTCATTCTATAAATGTTTCAACTTGTTACCAGGAACTTTTTACTAGTTGCGTCTTCCTTCATGTATCTTGCATCCAATATTTCCCATAACTCTTTTGATGTGTTGATTGTGATGTAAGTATCAAATAAAGAATCAAACATACCATTTAGGATGCATCCTCTACAAGTGTAGTCATTGTTGTCCCATTTTTGTCTTTGATGCACTTCCTCATTTGTATCATCTTCTTTTTCTTCTGGTCTTGGTGTTGTGAGTACATAGACCACATGGAGGGATGTAAGTAAAATCTTCATCTTTTGTTGCCACCTTAGGAAGTTCCCTCCATTGAACCTCTCCAACTTTTGGAAGTTAAATGCCAATTCTTTTAATGTTTCCATCTTTATGGTTTCTGAAATAAGTCTTAAGTTTGTTGAACAAATTAGGATTACAAAACTTGTCCACTTGGGGTACTAGACGAAAAGCTTGAACTTCTACTTGGACTTCAATTTCTGGAATTGAACTGTTTTGTTCACGAACAGTCACGAACTAAATGCAGAGATAGACTTCAAGGCGTGCTGCTATAATGCCACTTTCCTTAAGACTTATTTCACCCCCACCAGTTTTGGTATGCAATAGGAATTATAGAAATAGCCTCAAGATACGATGAAGTCAACTGTTTAATATTCCCTTGCACTTGTAATATGAAACCACTAAACACTTTAGACAAATACAAAAGTATTATGGCTTAGCCAAATTTTTCTGCAGCAAAACAATGTCTAAGAGACTTGTTTTCTATTTTGAGATTGAGAGAGGATAGAGGAATTCAGAATATTTCAATTGTCTTGAATGAACATTGTCATCTCTTTTATATAGATAATTTCAAGAGATGTAATCTTTGGTTTGAATGTCACAACCATTCAATTGTGTTGTTTCATTTAAACAAACACATCTTTTAGATTGTTCACAACCTCTCAAATTCAATAGTTATGTCCTTTAACCATTCAGTAGTGAAAGACTACCATTTGAATGAGGTTGCACTTATTCAAAAAAAAACTAGCCATTATAGTGCATTTGACACTAGAGTAGTCGGCTGCCATAAAGAACAGTTGACTACCCTTGGATTTTCAGGCAAGGAAGTCGGATGCCCAAAAATAGCATCCGAATGCCTTAGTGTATTTTTGGAACAATATGTAACTTCTAGGAAGAGCAGTTGACTGCCTTTATATGGCAATCGACTTCCTTAAAGTAGCTTTAAATTTGAGATTTCACTTCGTATAGGCAGTTGATTACCCTATTTGAGCAGTTGACTGCCATCTTGGGGCATCCGACTGCCCTCCTAGGGCATCCGATTGCCCAAGTGCATTTTTCAGACAGAAAGCTTACTACATAAGGGCAGTTGACTGCCTTGTAAATTTAGTAAAAATCATTTTAACATGATTTTACTTCACCCGGAGTCATACCAAGCACTAGTTTTACTTATACATTGATTAAACAACATTTTAATCAATCTTTTCACTTTATATTTTGAAATTTTTTAACAACCATGATGGTTGTGCTTTTATTGTAGTTCGTACGTTTTATAAACAAAAAAAAAAAAGAATCTTCTACTCTTACAATGAAAGAGACTTGGCAAGCTATGTATGTAATTAGTGATCATGTCATGCAAAACATAAAAATTTTATTTCAAAATTCATGGCGACACTCATATCGGCGCGCCAAATACAAAACTTTTTTTTTAGCTTTTGTCATAATCATATATAAGTTATATTAAATTTTAACTCGTGTCACTTTCGAGTCTTTTTTTCATATTATTTTCGTATCGTATCACCTTGTCATGTTAGAATTAACAAATTTACACTAAAACCCTTAAGTTTGAATCCTTGAATTATAATGTAATGCTTTATATAAATATACATATATATAGGGTTTATATATAATATACTGACAGTATATAGCCTCTATACATTGTCAATACACGAGAGGTTAACACCTTATTAATGAGCAAATTAAGAAGATGAAGCCTTTTTGAGTAAATTAAAAATGATTTATTTGTATTTATTTCTAAGGGTTTGGCTTTATTTTAGTTTATTCATTAATGAGATGTTAATATCTAATACGTTGACAATGTATAGACTATACATTGTCACACAAACTCATTTATGATTTTTGTATATTACTTGGCAAAAGATTCGGTGGTTCTTTTGCCAAGTAGTATACAAAAATCTATTAGTTAGTAGTTACCCACTTTCACTTTTTTCCGTTCAGATAAAAAAATTCATCCCCTGTTTCTTGCAGCATACACTCAATCTTCACTTTAGCTCCACCCATGTTTTATAGTTTTTTTTTTTTGTTTAGTGAAGGGACACAACACTTAACAAAACCATGACAATTTTGTTAAGCTTGGAATTTCTTATAAACACACACCACACACATATGCAAGCGATGTGGGACAATGGAAAACCCACACACATATCCCATGTTTTACCGTTTACACTTTATACTATTACAATAAAACAATCTTTAATATATATCAAATAGTGAAAACCCTAATGAAGCCAAACAAACAAATTTAAAGTTCTCATGACACTGTTTAGAAAGTGACAATCCATAACATATTATTTTGTGAAGAACTATATATGGAACATAAAGTACCATACAATAATTAAGAAAAATCAGCAATTAATATTTTTTGTTTTCAATCATTGATGATAACAGCTCATGGGTTAATTAAATCCAGATTCAACATCAAATATGAACTTTCTTACCAAACTAGAACTAGTCAAATTAAAAATAAAAGATACCCATGAAAAGAAAAATTAATTAACCAACTTGAATATCTTGTTAAACATCTTTGAGAAACTTAGAGAAAACTCTCTCCACTTCATGCTTCTTCAAAGCCAACCCAACCTCAATTCCCTTTCTCACATCTCTACTTTCAGCCATGGAAATAGCTTCATTCTTATCAATGGATACAACCACCACTTTCAAGGGCCTTCCCCATCCAAAATCCGATTCATAAACACCAAATCGAGGCGATCCGGCAACGGTAACAAATTGTACAGATCCTGCTGGCTCCTTCGCTATATTGAAAAAAGGAGTCAGCTTATCTTTTGCTCCTTCAAAAACCCCTTTCTCTGTTAATCCCTTGACCATATTGCTTACCTTTTCTGCAGCAAATGCAAACCCGTTTTCACAATCCATGTAATCTCTTGCTTTTGATTTATCATATAAAACGGTATTGCAGTTTCCAAAATAGTTTTCTGGGACTGCTGGGTCTAAACGTGACCTGCAATCAGCTGTGAATCCAAGGACTACAGTTCCATCACCTTCTCCACCTCTTGCTTGAACTATGCAAGTAGCTACATATGCAAGCGTAAGCACAAAAGTTGATAAATGAAGTTGTTTTGAGCCATCAGATGATTTAGACAACACCCTTTCTCTCAGTTTCTTGAGATCTTCAGGAGTGATGGTAAATGTGGCTCGAACTAGATCAGGATCTGCTCCATTGCCTGGTGAAATCTTCAAGCTTTTATTACCATTAGTTAGCCATTGGTTTAAGTATACCATATCAAGATCATATCTTGTGGGATCTTGGATAACGCTCCTGTCAAAAAATGGGGTTAGTTCTGATGGCAACGGAGAGTTTTCTACATTCCCTTGCTTGCATAAGTAAGCCCAAGATTTCATGAACATGGTTGTAGTTTGACCATCAAGAACTGTATGGTGAGCTGTGATTCCAATGCAAAACCCTTTATCAGGAAACAGAGTTATTTGCACAGCTATAACTGATGCTGAATCATCCGATGTTATCAGCTGAGGTATCAAAGGATGTAACTCAGTAGCTTCATATATTCCATTGCCGGAGACACGGTTAAAGTCTGCATTTGACTCGGCGACGGTGAATGGAACTCCATCCTTTGAAGTGTATGCAATGATGGGTTTGCAGGCATTTGATGGCCACTTGAGGTTGCCAGCGAGGGGGAGGTAATGGAGGAGCGTCAGAGAAAGAGATTGCTTGAGTTTGGGGATGATCACTGAGTTGAAATATGCAGGGGTTGCGTCGTTGAGTTGGTAAAAAAAGACTCGCTCAACCGGCGGGAGTTTGAGCCAGAAAGTGTCAAAGAAAGTGAGTGGAAGGGACGATTCATTGGCAGAGTTTGGTGACTCAGGGGATGGCTTGATTCCGGTGATCTCAAGGATATTCAATGCCATGGTAGAACAGATACTTTTCTGTTCTTTGCTGGACTTCTTTGGCTACTCTGGAAAGTCGAAAGATACAATGAATAAGGGATGAAATGATATACTGAAAGAAACGTAAATAATTAGCACCACAAAAAATGAAGCGTAATTATAGGGGAAATGTAAAATTAGAGAAAGATTTAAAGAGCAAATTGATTTATGTACCCAAAAATATAAAGAGCACATTGATTTTACATCCCGTTTCTAGTCCCAAGTGCGAGGTCAAACTTTGCTGACAATTTATAGTTGTACAACGATAATAAATTTTGATTCTTTTAGAATGTGATCTGTTCAAAAAATTTAATAATGTGTCGCGAATGTGATCTGTTTCAAAAAAATTAATAATGTGGCTAAGCCCTTTCTATCAGATTTATTTTCTTTTATTTTATTACAAACCAGATCAATGATTTGATATGTGATCTGTTTAAAAAAAATTAAAAATGTGACTAAGCCTTTTTTTATCAATTTAATTTAATTACTATTAACCATTTGATATGACTATTGCGTTCCGTATTTGGACTTTGCGGTGGGCTAGCAAAATGCTTTATGAGTCAACATTTTTTTGTTCATTAAAGAAGATTTTTTTTATCAGGAATAAAAAGAGATATATTTGATTGAAAAATCAAATATCATAATCGGTGCATAGGGATAGGATGAAACAAAATATTCTCATTCTATCAATTATGTACGCACAAAAAAAATTATTAGATAGCAAAGAAATTAAATGTTTAATCTTATCCCAATGTTTGCAGGGTTGTGCAAATTGGGGATAAGGATCTAACGAGATTTATCAAATAGGAAATTTTTTTTTTTGAGGAAAATGATAGGTGTTATACACGAGCTTTGTAAGAAACTGACTTCTTATTATACTTGTGTGTCGTAAAAGTTGCTTTACATGGCAGCTGACATGGCATTAGTGAACAAAAGGCTGACCTAAAAGGTGAACTTAATGTAAAATGATTAAAAAAGTCTTATTCTCAAATAGGTAAAAGAAAATATTAGATTTGGAGATTAGGGTTTTTCAAATTGAAATCTAAAGCAGATTTAAGGGTTTTTCGATTTGGGGGTTAAGAAATCAAACATTTGCGAATTACGATCCTATCTCTATTTGATTTCTTGAAATCTTTTCTCTAAAGGAGTCATGCTGTTTGACAAGGTCGAGGGTTTTTCAATCTGAAGTGAGGTAAATCGTTTTACTATTTGACATTCATTGTTGCATTGATGTGGGTGGGGTAATTTTGGAGCACATTATTGTTGTTGTATATGTCATTTCTAGGCATATTATTGTTCTTTGGTTCTTTGTTGTTTTATATAATCACCATCGAGAATGTGTGTAATTTTTTGGTTTATTTGTTGTTCAGTATAATTGGATTACATTTTTTGGTTGTTTTGTATAGTATTGTGAGATTCGATTCTACTGTACTGTACTAGTAATATGTAATTAATTTTTGGAGTAAAAATTTTGTGCTAAGTGATTTTAAGTGAAAGTGTGATGTGAGCCCCACTTATTTTTAATGTATTCGGATGGGCTTGAGACTGAAAATACTAAGTACAGTGGTGTAATAAAATATAATATGATGATTTTGAGGTTTGAAATCATTGAATTATATTATTATGAATTTTTTTGAATTATTTTATGAAGTTGAAAAACAAATTGGAAAATAACGGATACGTCCCGAGAGCATTTTTGTGTAATGCTATGATATGATATGATATGATATGATATGATATGAACTATAGCTTGAAAATAAGTATTTAATAAGTTAATAATTTTGGTGAAATCAATTGCAGCCCGGGAGTTACGATTTTCGTGTAGTGCTATCAAGAAGTGCATATACGTCAGATAGGTAAGGGATACATGTGTAATTTGTAGGGATATCCCGAATGCATGTTTTTCATGCTAATAATTTTATCAAATTATTTTGGAAGTGAATTGCCTCGAATGTGGTGAAAATGTGGATGTTTTGGCTGGTTGAACTGTGTTTGAAATTGCAGGGGCTAGGGTGTTAGCAACTGTTATGCTGCTAGAATTTCATAGAAATATTTCTAAAAATGCTGTAAAATATTTTAATGCATTATGAAATATTTCCCTAGCCTCAAGAGTGAAATATTTATTATTTTTCATAAATTGTGAATTTACTGAAAATCATTTATTAAATATTCATGCTATTGATTTCGGTGAAAGTTAAATTATCAAAAATTCCTCCCACGTGTTTTATAGTGGAATATGTGATGTGTAAAATAAAATGTTGAATAGTGAATATTTTATAAATTATTTTAAGTATAATATTCACTATTTTATTATGATTTTCCTTTATGGACTGACTGAAGATTTTACTCATTTTACTGATTTCCACAAAAGTGATATTATCATTTGAATAATGTTTTGAGACTAAAATGTCTCTACATGTGTTCCACAGTAAAAATTATGTTTATGAAATTATTATTATTATTTTTGGAAAATAAATATTTCTATTTTCCATAAATTATGAAATTATCGAAAAATGATTTCCAGTAATCTTAAAAGTGAAATGTTTGAACAGAAAATGTAGAAGTACGAATATATGTGTTCACGACGAAATGGAATATTATGAGATTCATTACTACAATGTAATTATTTTATAACACTGTTTTCATCGTATGAGATATTGTGATTTATACCTTTATGGATTTTCTTAAAGATATTATTGATTTTATTAAATTCCATAAAGGTAATGAGATTTCACATATACTGTTTTGAGACTGATAGGCCTCGTATCATGTTGATATGTGACATGTAATATGTGATATGTGATATGTGATATGTACATGCTGTGTGAAGCTGTTGACACTGATCCTGTCTTCAGCGTCTCGGTTGACACTTGATCAGTGTACGACCGAGGACACATATAGACTATGGCCATAAATCTCACGTGTTTAGTGATACTGTTCCCTATGTGGATTATAGCATGATATATTGAGGGTGTTGCCTTAGTCTCCACTATTTTCATGAGATGAAAAGTGATGATTTTAAATGAATGGTGATATGAAAAGATGAAGGATTATTTATATGTTTTAAATGAAATGAAAAGTGGTTTTCTAAACAATTTACTGTACTAAATTAAGTACAACACTATTTACGAATTTTTCAGTGATATATGTAACACGTGTTTAAAAGGAAAAAAGGGGATTATTTAATCTAATATTCTTTTTATGGTTCAATATGAATATTAGATTACCTGATTTAATGCTTCGATTTATAAAAGCATTAATTTTGAGATTTACTATGACATGATATGGAAAAGTGTTTTATTTGATGATTTTTATACAGTCAATCCACCATACTACATGAACGCGATATTGTTTATGATTTCAATGATATATGCGATAGATAATATGTTTTTAAAAAGGAAATAAAAAGTGATTAATCTAATATTCTTTTATGATTTAAATTTGAATATTAAATTAAGAGACTAAATGTTTTACCTGTTGAAAATGTTGTTTTGACGTGACGATGAAAAGTTATAGAAAAAGTTATTTATTTTCAAAAACAGTGATTAATCCCTATAGTCACTTCTAGGTTTCGGGACAAGACAGATATTTCAAAATACCTTTTTTACTCCATCTGGATCTCTAGCCGACCATAGTATCCTTCCTATTTTGGTCCCTAGTGAACCATAGGAAAATAAAGGATTTTATTGCATATAGATTTCGGAATATCAAGATTTGCATACAAATCCTTTACTGAGCTGTGGTTTTGCTCACTCCTTTGATTTTAATATCCACAGATTACCTTCAAAGGATTGAGGGATTACATATAGTGGATTGACTACATATGCTTATTCTGATGCAAATCATAAAGGATCCTAGGATATTGTGTTTACATTTATATGTTCAGACATTTTTATACAATACTACTTGTTGTAAATTTAAATTCAGGGGATCAAAATTAACTTGTATAGTTGTGAATATTATCCACTAATAAATAAATGTTATCTAAATTATGTTGTTATTGTTGATGAACAGTGTTTAAAAAGGCATCACAGACAACCCAACAAGTACAGTGAATATCGAAAAGTGTGAAAAGTGTAAAACACTGTGTACTTGGACTGTGACAGTAATTTAATGGTATCAGAGCAAGCTTGGCCTGATGTCTATTGATGTTTTTAGCATCGAAAGTGTAAAAAATGGTTAACATCCTCTGTAGTACTGTATAATTTGAATATATAAATGAAACAAGTGACCGAAAATTTGGAATTAAGTGTCGAAATTATGTAAATACTGGTGGATTAAGAGTTATTAAAAAGGGGTGGTAACTCGAGAATTCTATGTGAAATAGGTGATTTTATAATCTTCATGAAGGGTTTTGTTTGACAAGGTACATGGAGGAACTCGATAAGGGTCCCACCAGAACTTCTTTTGTCTGAAGTCGAAATAAGACCCTAAAATGATGATATTGAAGTGAAATATGGATATCATCAGTGTGTAAACCTTAATATCACCTTCTTAAAGAAACTGAAGGGAGAGAGAAATAAATTTAGAAATGACGAATATGTCCTTACCTTGAAATAATTCCTTGAATAATAGTAAACTAAATTGAAAATTGAATTAAATGGATGTGATAGAAAAATGGATTGTGAAAGAATGTTTCTTGTGTACTGTGATGGAGAGATTCTTGTATAACAGTTCCTATTATTGGCCCCACCTTTGTTTAGATAACAGATGCGACTTGATGTGTACTTAATGGGAGGTCGCAAGATAGTTGGCCTTGCCATGCATTCCTTAAAGCCTGATTTAGAAGTGAATGAATGGGGTATTTGATTAGGGATTGTTTAATGATATGAAAAGTGATATGTCTATTGAATGTGATGCAGAATGTGATTTGTGCCTATGATAATTCAATACCAGTATTGTTAATTTTGGTTCTACACATATCTTTTGTTTTCTATGTGTGTACAAAGTAGATGCTCGTAGAACCGAAGAATTTTGAGATATACCTTGCAGAAACAATCTATTGTTCTAAATGTCACCAATTTTTGAAAAAGGGTGTATAGAAACTGTAAAGTGGTTGTAAGAGAGAAAAGAAAATGACAGCTAACCTAAGTTTATCGAACATATATGATTTCGGTGTAAGTCCAGAAAGGGATAGGTTAGCTGCAGATTATGTTAAATTGAATTGTTATACTTAGTTTATCACCTTGTCTCACTTTGATTGTAATATTGTGTAAACTGTTAGATGAATGAATGAATCAAAGTAGAAGGTGTGCTAAAATCGTTTAAGAGTTATGTGCATGTGTTTTGAGAAATATTAGTTATGTGATGAACATAGAAATGAAACGTCCAAAGTGGTATGAGGCATGTGATTGGAAATTTTCCCGATATATTTGTAGATGAAACATCACCGCTGATTCGGGATATCGAATTCATCATTGACTCAATAACCAATGCGGAGACTACTCCTACGCTATTATCACATGCTATAAGCGAAATTTAAAAAGCTTAAGAAGTCACTTTAAAAATTACTGAATAAAGAATTTATTTCTCCTAATGTATAGCTATGGGAGAAAAAAGTGTTAATTGTCTGGGAGAGTAATGACGATATATGAGCATACAATAATTGATGATTAACTGCCAGTGTTATCACTAAGTATAAATATGCACCTATTACAAGACCGATGGTCAAATTGATCCACTCGGGGGTGCATAAATGTTTTATAAGATAAACTATTAATCGGGGTACTGTCGGTTAAATTTTGAGAGATTGATGTCCTTAAGACAATAATTAGAACTTGGTAAAGTTATTATAAGTTCTTTGTGGTGCAATTGAGTATATGAATATCTTTCCGGTGTTTATGAGCCAAATGAATGAGGTATTTAAATCATACCTGGGTTAATTATGATGGTGCTTAGTGATGACATGCCAATATATTTTAAGGCACCAGAAGAACATGAATAGTGTTATATATATAGTCTTATAGACTTTCAGAGACTGGAAACTGAATAATTAAGGTTCATTGAATATGAATTAGAATTAAACATATTTCTTCTGAGACATGTGATCTCTATTGACGAAGCGACGATAGATTCGCTTAAATTTGAGATTTAATGTTAATGAGAGAGAGACCAAAGATAGTAATTGAAATACGAAATTTATAGAGTTTAATTAAATAACTCAACTGGGTTATGGAAGAGTTTGCTGGATCTGCTTGTGAGACCCAATTTTATTTCACTGTACACCATAATTGTAAATGATTGATAGTGAAAATAAATAATTTAGTGAGATTAAATAAATATTGAATGTAGATTTCCACTCTCCATTTTAATTTTTGGAAATTATGATTTATAGTATGGTGTATAAAAGAAAGAAAACAAACATTAAAGTGCAACAAGAAATAGATGGGATTTGATCTTGATAAAAAGGTTGAACATAGTGTTGATGGTGTGAAAGCATTAAATAAAGCATAAACAAATATGAAGATTTAAGGCTGGAACCGAATGGAAGGTGTGAAAGGGAATAAATGGCTGTTGGCCAAATGAAGAGAAGCTGAGATAAAAAGCCAATAATAGTTGGCTGGAAATGGCGTGGAGAGGAAGGAGAAAAGAAGGAAAATTAAGTTAAGTGAAATGTAAGAAATAATAGTAAAAAACGTGCAGAAATTTGCCTCCCATAGCCGGTACACTTGCTGCAGTTTTCTACAAGTTTTTAATGCATGAAAGACATGAAATGATGAAAGAAAACGGGATAAGAAACAGGTGGTAGGTTCTGATTGGATTAACAGGACTATATAAGAAAACTTCATGAGAAAACTGACATTAGCAAACTTCATCTTCTTCGAAAACCACTCTACTGCTTCTCGTCCATTCTGTTTTATTGCAAGCTCAAATCTCGTTTCTTCCGTTCCTTTCATACGTGAGCCATGAAATTTCATCCTTTAGTTAGCTAAACCTTTTTCCATCGTTTGAAGAGCTAAGGAATAAGCAAAGTAAAGCTAACGTGAGACAGAAAACACTCTGTTCTGGAAGTGCAACTCAGTTAAGGAGAGTTCCATATTTCATTGGTTCTCTTGATGTTTATTGGTATATTTCTATGTTTTATACCGTAAGAAACATAGATATAGCCTTGTTTTAGTTAAATCTTGTTAAGACATAAGAAACTAGAACAAGATGTGGTCTAGAAAATAATCGAGAATAAACAAGGAAAGTGCTGAAAACGGTGTAAAAGTGATGAGAAATAGGCGAGCTCAACTATTATGGGCGAGCTAAATAATATGGAGTGTGGTATAATGGGCGAGGTTGCCACATGCTAGTTTAATTCATAGGCGAACCCACCTGTGAATAAAAAGCCGTGTATGGCGAACTCACATGCATAGGCATGGCGAGTTGAATTGTGGGCGATCTCCCACGTATAAGCTAATATATGAATGGTGAGTTATATTAGGCGAGCTAGAGGATTAGCCTCAAGTCTCGCCAAAGTGTTGGAAAGATTCAAACAGAATATATTGATAGTCTTGATAATTTATTTTGCAGCCGGGAATTGAGAATTGATAAAGGCGATCGAGAAGCTAGGCTTCGTAAGACCAGGTAAGGGAGATGTGTGTGAAGTGAATGCATGTTCTGTGGAGTTAAATTTTATGGAAACATTGAGAAAATGATTTGATTTGAAACATGCATTGGTTTGATAAACTGTTTTCACAGACTATGATTTGGGTGAGCTATAAAGGCGACCCATTTGTGATGTTTTGGGCGAGCCAAAGAAAGGCGACCCCTGTGTTAATAAAATCCGAGTGAGCCAAAGAAAGGCGACCCCTTTTGTGATATTTCGGGCGAGGCAAAAGTGGGCGACCCCTTGGTTTTTAAAGATAAGTGCTTATGGGCGATCCCTAATAATCTTATGGACAACCCTTAACTATTTTGTGGGCAACCCCCCAGTTCAGCTCGGTTTGATAGCCAAAGTGGGCGATGTTAGTTCGCCACATGGGCAAATAAAAACAGGTGAGCTCAATCCACTGCGATAGGCGAGCCGTAATGGGCGAGCTGATAAGGGGCGAGTTGGTTTAACTTGTGTTTTTCTCACACGAAAAATGGTGAAATTACTGGCTGTTTTTACTGTGTTTTGTAAACAGAAAATAAAAAACCTTTTCGGAAAACAATCATTTTACAGAAATGATGAAATATGTAAAATATTCCTTAAAGGTTCTTTATGAGATATAAAGTGATTTTTGATACTTTAGGCCCCGAGTTTCATGCATTACTATTTACGTAGCTGAGTGACCCACCTGGGGCGATGGCTCGGGTCGGTGGACTAGTGGGTGCACCCCAGGGCGTCACAATATAGACCATAGCCATAGATCTATTGTATCCTTGTAGGGATGATTACTATGTTTCTTCGGAAACGATGAGTTTCTTTAGGAACGATGATAGCATGATTTAATTGTAGGGTGATGCCTAGTCTCAACTTATTGATTTCTGTTTACTGAAAGGATTTATTGAATCCTGTTTACTATTTACTATACTATATTGTAAACTGTTTAACCAGTGATTTGAATATTAAAGACTGTTTACTATATCCAATGTTTTCCTACTGGATATGTTGTTAGGAGAAAATAAACGTTTGGGGGGATATAGTTTTTACTTTTATAAAGCAGCATACACCTTCCTTACTGAGCACGTCGTCGCTCACCCCTGATTTTTCACTCCACAGGCTATTGATTTGAAGTAAACAGTTTACCTTGCAAAGTTATCGGTTGCTGGAGTTAGCAGATATACGATATCGAAGGTACATTATATTCTTTTATATATTTAGTAAAATTGTACAGTACTACTTTGAGTAAGAGGGAATGTAAATGATCTCAAATAAATTAAATGTAATAGTTATAATTCTGTTATAGTACTATAAATGGAAGTACTATGACATACTAAAAGGGTTACGAGTTGTTAAGCATCACAGACAGCCCAACTGATAAGTAAGTGTGATTTATAAGTAAATATTATATTATACTGTGGATTCGAGATGTTACACTGCTGCTCCAATGATATAAATCACATGTGAGAAAATCAAATGTTTGAGTGGAGTACTTAAAAGGATCAAAGGAGTTAAATTGTAAAAGTGACAAGTTGGTTGAATGTGAAACATGCATTAAGAAGATATCTCATAGAATGAATAGAGAATGTGGATTGTTGGAATAATCAATTACAAAAAATCTGATTTTTGAAAGAGATTACATCTCCGACACATTTTACTTTCAGACAGTATTAAGAGTACCATAAGAATAATTGGTGTATTGATAATGCAAGATGAACAAAGATATAATGAAGGTAGATACTGAATGTTCATAGATAGTGAATGGAAATTAAACAGTAAAGTATGCAAGTTTATTGCAGTCTTTACCAAATCAATGTGAAAAAGGGAGCCAAACAGGAGATATTTTGTTTTAAGGTTACTAAAGAATCGTAAGAATTATAATGTTATAGAAATGATTTAAATAACAAACTTCTCAATAACCAAATTTATTACTCTTCTTAGTGCCTTAGTCGATTAATAGTGAGGCTGTATGTTGAGTTTCAGAGAGCATTATTTATGATATGAATTCCCATGCCACATTCTAATCTGAGAGTGAATTTAAGAGACTATGGGAATTCTAATATAGTTCCAGCATCGCTGCTTACGTGTAAGTTGATGGATAGATTGAGCGTATTACTTAGACGCTCACAAATACAGTGAGAGAGATGCTATGGATTTCAAAAACTCCTAAGACTACTATAAATTCATTTCAAACTAATATCGGCATGGTACTACACAAGATGTAAATGGTGTACAATGTAGACTTTTAATGATGTAAGAGGAAATAGGGAATCTGAAATTGTTAACTCTCGAAGTAGTAAAGTAAGCTCCCTACAATATACAGATTTGGTTTAAGGAAACAAGAACTGAATATATATAAGGCTGCAGTAAAGTTATACTAATATCCAATACTGACCTTGAGAATACGTTATTAGGATTGCTACATTTCAAATGCATTGTGGAAGAAATACTTAAGAAAGAAATTGTATGAGGAATAGAGAATTTAAAGTGCATAGGCCATTTCAGTGATTGCTTTAAGCAAAATTCAGAGGACCGAATTTCCTAAGGTAGGGAGAAAATGTGAGATCTGATTCTACTGTATTGTACTGGTAATAAGTAATTAATTTTTGGAGTAAAAATTTTGTGCTAAGTAATTTTACGTGAAAGTGTGATGTGGCCCCACTTATTTTTAATGTATTCGGATGAGCTCATGACTGAAAATGCTGAGTACAGTGGTGTAATAAAATATAATATGATGATTTTGAAGTTTAAAATCATTGAATTATATTATTATGAATTTTTCTGAATTATTTTGTGAAGTTGGAAAACAAATTGGAAAATGACGGATACATCTCGAGGGCATTTTCATAAAGTATGCCCAAACTAAAATGAGTTGAGACGAAGTAAAAATATCATGATATTCTACATAAAAAGGAGAATAAGATAGTGTCAAGATATTTATCGAAAAGGTGGTGAAGTGAGAGAAATTTGTTGGCGGGTCACGAGGGTAAAATCATAATTTCTCACTAACGAAATAACTTCCAATCATCAAGATATGTTTAATAGGATCATTTGGGACTGGAATACTGAACTTTGGAGTACATTTACATGGTTTTTAAGCTAGTGGGACCATAAGGGCAAAATTGTCTAAAATTTATAACTATGGGCATTTTGGTCATTTTGCATGGTTCCAGAATTCTCTTTAAAATTTAGTCAGCTGTTGAGATGCACTATTCACCTTCTTCCTCCAAGAGTCCTATGCCATTGTCATTGTGAAAGAAAGAAAAGAAAATTTCAAGTTTTATATCTTAAAATCTGCTAAGAATTTCAACATGATTTCTATACCAAAATTGATCTCCTCTCTCTCCTCTATAATCCTACACCAATATCTCATCCTAGAAGACACTATACAAGGAGAAAGAACTCCTCAAAGATTCAGCCAAGCAAGGTAATATTTCTATTCTTTATGTTTTTCTTAAGTTCAATGGCATGAAATTATTCCTTTAAGCTTAGTGATTTTGTTTATAGCCATAGTTTTAATTAAATGTTGCAAAATCAAAAGATGCCATGAGAGGGGGTTTTGGCCAACATGGGAGCATGATGAATTCATGTGCTTTCAAGCTTGAAAATGGTGCCAAATTAGTTGTTAAGCATGGTAGAATAACTTAGTAAAATTGAATTGTTGAAAATCAATTAAAATCACCACCATCCCCATTCGGCCAAGGTGAAGGGGAGTGTGATTCATGGCTGTTTTGATGGTTTAAGGGTAGAACTAGACTGTAGGAATTACAAGGAGTTTGCCAGTATGCTCGGATTTAAAATCTAACGCAAAACGAACAAGTTACGTTATATTATCGGTAGAAATTATACTGCAAGAATATTTGTAGTGTCCAATGTGGCTGCATTATGATATGAACTATAGCTTAAAAATAAGTATTTAATAAGCTAATAATTTTGGCGGAATTAATTGCAGCCCGAGAGTTACGGTTTTCGTATAGTGTTATCGGCAAGCGCGTATACGTCAGACAGGTAAGGGATGTGTGTGTAATTTGTAGGGATATCTCGAATGCATGATTTTCATGCTAATAATTTTATGAAATTATTTTGGAAGTGAATTGCCTCGAATGTGGTGAAAATCTGGCTGTTTTGGCTGGTTGAACTGTGTTTGAAATTGCAAGGGCTTGGGTGTTAGCAGCTGTTACGCTGCTGGAATTTCGTAGAAATATTTCTAAAAATGCTGTAAAATATTTTAATGCATTATGAAATATTTCCCTAGCCTCAAGAGTGAAATATTTATTATTTTTCATAAATTGTGAATTTACCAAAAATCATTTATTAAATATTCATGCTATTGATTTCGGTGAAAGTTAAATTAAAATTCCTCCTACGTGTTTTATAGTGGAATATTTGATATGTAAAATGAAGTGTTGAATAGTGAATATTTTATAAATTATTTTCAGTATAATATTCACTATTTTATTATGATTTCCCTTTATGGACTGACTGAAGATTTTACTCATTTTACTAATTTCCACAAAAGTGATATTATCATTTGAATAATGTTTTGAGACTAAAATGTCTCTACATGTGTTCCATAGTGAAAATTATGTTTATGGAATTATTATTATTATTATTATTATTATTATTATTATTATTATTATTTTTGGAAAATAAATATTTTTATTTTTCATAAATTATGAAATTACTGGAAAATAATTTCTAGTAATCTTAAAAGTGAAATGTTTGAACGGAAAACGTAGAAGTACGAATATATGTGTTTACGGTGAAATGGAATATTATGAGATTCATTACTACAGTGTAATTATTTTATAACACTGTTTTCATTGTATGAGATACTGTGGTTTATACCTTTATGGATTTTCTTAAAGATATTATTGATTTTATTAAATTCCATAAAGGTAATGAGATTTCACATATACTGTTTTGAGACTGATAGGTCCCGTATCATGCTGATATGTGACATGTAATATGTGATATGTGATATGTACATGTTATGTGAAGCTGTTGACACTGATCCTATATTTAGCGTCCTGGTTGACACCTGATCAGTGTACAACCGAGGACATCTATAGACTATGGCAATAGATCTTACGTGTTTATTGCTACTGTTTCCTACGGGGATTATAGCATGATATATTGAGGGTGTTGCCTTAGTCTCCACTATTTTCATGAGATGAAAAGTGATGATTTTAAATGAATGATGATATGAAAAGATGAAGGATTATTTATATGTCTTAAATGAAATGAAAGGTGGTTTTCTAAACAATTTACTATACTAATTTAAGTATAACATTGTTTACGAATTTTTCACTGATATACGTAACATGTGTTTAAAAGGAAAAAAAGGGATTATTTAATCTAATATTCTTTTTATGGTTCAATATGAATATTAGATTACCTGATTTAATGCTTCGATTATAAAAGCATTAATTTTGAGATTTACTATGACATGATATTAAAAAGTGTTTTATTTGATGATTTTTATACAGTCAGTTTACCATACTACATGAACGCGGTATTGTTTATGATTTCAATGATATATGCGATATGTAATATGTTTTAAAAAAGAAAATGAAAAGTGATTAATCTAATATTCTTTTATGCTTTAAATTTGAATATTAGATTAAGTAACTAAATGTTTTACCTGTTGAAAAATGTTGTTTTGAAGTGAAGATGAAAAGTTATAGAAAAAGTTATGTATTTTCAAAAACAATGATTATTCCTTATAGTCGTTTCTAGGTTCCGAGACAAGATAGGTATTTCAAAATACCTTCTTTACTCTATCCGGATCCCTAGCCAACTATAGTATCCTTCCTTTTTTGGTCCCTAGTAAACCATAGGAAAATAAAGGATTTTACTGCATATAGATTTCGGAATATCAAGATTTGCATACAAATCCTTTATTGAGCCGTGGTTTTGCTCACTCCTTTAATTTTAACATCCACAGATTACCTTCAAAGGATTGAGGGATTACATACAGTGGATTGACTACATATGGTTATTCTGATGCGAATCATAAAGGATCCTAGAGGTATTATGTTTACAGTTATATGTTCAGACATTTTTATACAATACTACTTGTTGTAAATTTAAATTCAGGGGATGAAAATTAACTTGTACAGTTGTGAATATTATCCACTAATAAATAAATGTTATCTAAATTGTGTTGTTATTGTTGATGAACAGTGTTTAAAAAGGCATCACCGACAGCCTAACTAGTACAGTGAATGTTGAAAAGTGTGAAAAGTGTAAAATACTGTGTACTTGGACTTGACAAGTGTAAATGCAAAATAGGTGTTTAATTTATGCATATTGTTGTTGTGTATATTTAATTGGAAAATAAGTGTAATTTCTCTATTTAGTTGTTATTGTATAGAGGGAAATATCAAAATAGGTGTGGAATTTATGTATGAGCTTATTTTCTGTAATGTTTAGTTAAACTACAAATGTGTGTGTGTGTAATTTGCAATTTCAATTCCTTTGACATTGATGAATATATTGTTATGTTTAATGCCATTCTCTTTAATATATATATATATATATATATATATATATATTATATATATCATATATATCTTTTTTCTTTTTTGACAAGGATGGCTTTTGAACTAAGCATAACATGGTTTCAATATGGTGGAATCTTTGTTGGTGAGGGTGAGACAGTTAAGTATCAAAATGGGTATGTTGATGAGCTGACATTTGCCCTTGATAGTAGTTACTTTTGTAAGGTTTTGTTGTCTTGGTTTATCATGTCATGCATGAAAATAAGCAGCGGATTAGGAAAACAACAAAACCAAAACACCAGGATCATGCAACTAGATTGTTTTCGGGATAGAATCTAACCTTTTTGGTGTGACTCGTGTAGGAATGTTCAACTTTTGAATATGGCAGCACACAAATAGCTCTCGATTTATTGTTAACTCAAGAATCCTAGCTGAGAGAAGCCCTCTAACGGCTTCCACACGAGTAGGATGCAAAATAAGACATTTGCCTGAAAGAAGGTGTGATCGGAAGCAAAGGAAGGAGGATGGGAAGGGAATTGTTTTCTGAGAGTGCTAGCTCCAAGCGGCAGAGCGGCTATCAAAAATATTCCATTTAACTTTTAGACTTAATGTTGTTTTTTATAGTACCTCTTAACAAAACCCTAAAAAGGCCTTAGCCTTAGTCCAACTAAATTGGGTCTTGTAGGCCTTTTAAAATTACTTAATCCAAATCCAATTGATTGTAGGGTATACTCTAACAATCTCCCACTTGCACTACAACTAATTGGTTATGCATTTGGATTAATAATTTGTTCTGCCCATGAATTATTAAATTAATAATTCATAATTATAATCTCATTATAATTGAAAATACCAAAATACCCTTTAGTAATCTCGGGCTAAAATTACCATTGATTAAATCCCGAATTCTAGTTGGAACAGGATTCTAGTCTCACTAGGAATATTACTTGTAATAGGATTCATCACATGGATCCAACTCCAATTACCTTGTTTTGGTCATACTCTTATTGTGTGTGACTTTTTAGGTTTCCATTATGTTTGCAGTGATTTATAATCTCATTCATAAGTCACAAGCCAAGATTGGCATCTAGCAATGCATCTTGGCTACCCAAGTAATGAAAATGTCGGTGAGTTGACAACAACCTTTTAATGAGCAATTACTGTATAATTCGATCCTTTCATCACTTAATATCTCAGTTGAACATAGAGTATGGAACGTGTCATCTCTATTAAAGTTCAACTACATTGTTTCTCAATCTCAAGATAAATGATTTAATCAAATGAATTCAAGATCTCATTTTAAATCTCATTTATACTGTGGTCACAAATTTTCAATCATTAATCTCTATTGAGAGGCCTTGAGATATAGACTCTTGTTACCAAGAGGGACAAATCCTATCTTGATGACTCACAACCCTCATATGACTCATGATGTACCTAATTACTGTCTTACTTGCAACCCTTATTGAGCTATGTTTACCAGCATCAAAGTACACCAATCCACACATTGGATACCATGGTGATCTCAAGTCTAAGGATTACATATACCATTGCCATTTGAGAACATCTAATGACAATGTAACGATCCACATATAGTTCTCAAAATGGGTCAATCCAATGTATTCATTCATAATGATCACCCATGTGTTGATCTGGATATCACCATATCCATGATTTATGAGATCAGTCACCCAAAGGAATCTAACTCATGTTAGTCTTACCATATCACTGATGTCCCTTTTCAGTGATACTACGACTAAGGATATTTAAGAATAGTATTCTTTGTATCATAAGGATCTCATTATCAAAGTCATTACTTTGATTCCTTTGATACGAATACACTATTCTAGGGACTTTATCATTTGATTATGACTTGATCAAATTAAATATAGTCAATAATGATAAAAAAAAATGCCATTTATTATTAAATAACATAAATAATCACAATGTCTTAAGTGTAATATAAGTCCAAATCCGATTAGCTCATAGCGCATACATTAACATTTTCCCACTTGCAATACAGCCAATCGATCATGGAAGGGCTTGAATATCTATTTGGACCATTGGTGAGACCAAGATTTCTTAGCTTATGCAATGGCTCCATTTTTGTCACAATAGAGTGCCACTGGATTAGTAATGCTAGGGACTACTCCAAGTTTTGTGACGAACTTTTTGATCCAAACAGCTTCCTTAGCTGCATCTGAAGCCGCTATGTACTCAGCCTTGATCGTAGAATTGGCCACTGTCTCTTGTTTTGAACTCTTCCAACTTACAGTGCCACCATTCAAGCAAAACACATAGGCAGATTGTGACTTAAAGTCATCCTTATCTGACTGGAAACTAGCATCAGTGTAACCATTTACAATGAGCTCATTCTCTCCTCCATAAACTAAGAAGGCATCCTTAGTCCTTCTCAAGTACTTAAGGATGTTCTTAACTGCTACCCAATGCCGCTCACCTGGGTCAGCTTGATACCTGCTCGCCATGCTTAAAGCATGTGAGACATCAAGCCTCGTACATAACATGACGTACATGATAGATCTAATAGCTAAAGCGTATGGAATCTTAGCCATTTTATCTCTCTCATCTTGTGTTTTAGGACACATGTCCTTTGAGAGATAAATGAAATGTGACATAGGTAAGAATCCTTTCTTGGATTCTTCCATGTTGAACCTTTTCAACACTTTCTTAATATATGTACTTTGACTTAGACCTAGCAGCCTACTTGATCTACCTCTATAGATCTTTATTCCAAGGATATAGGCTACTTATCCTAAGTCTTTCATGGAGAAGCAATTCCCTAGCCAAGTTTTGATAGATTGTAAGGCAGGAATGTCATTTCCTATAAGTAATATGTCATCCACATATAACACTAGGAATATGACAGCACTCCCACTAACCTTTTTGTAAACACAAGGTTCATCTTCATTCTTGATGAAGCCAAACTCTTTGACTGTCTCATCAAAATGAATGTTCCAACTCTGAGAAGCTTGCTTTAATCCATAAATGGATTTTTGAAGCTTGCATACCTTGTTGGCATTCTCAAGAGTGACAAAACCATCAAGTTGTGTCATATACACTTTTTTTGACAAGTTTCCATTTAAGAACGCGGTTCTAACATCCATCTGCCATATCTCATAATCATGGTATGCAGCGATAGCAAGCAAAATTTGAATGGACTTGAACATTGCAACTAGTGAAAAGGTTTCATCATAGTCTATACCATGCCTTTGTTTGAAACCTTTGGCCACCAATCAGCCTTTATTGGTATGCATGTTACCATCCATGTCAGTCTTCTTTTTAAAGACCCACTTGCAGCCTATGGGTTTTACCCCTTCAGGTAGATCAACCAAGTTCTATACTTGGTTTGTATGCATGGAGTTTATTTTGGATTTCATGGCTTCAAGCCATTTCTCAAAATCTGGGCCCGTAATTACTTCTTCGTAGGTGGTAGGCTCATCATTATCCATGAGCAATACATCGTCGTGCTGAGTGGTGAGAAGGTTAAGCTTCTTAGGCTCTCGATGTATCCTATTAGACCTACACGAGCCTTGTGTTTCTGGAGCTATTTCCTGTTCTACAACATCTTGTGGGACTTGCTCCTGTTCCACTAAAGGTTCAGTGACATTTTGTGGTTCTTGAACCTCTTTAAGCTCTATTTTCTTCCCACTAGTTCTTTTAAAAAGAAAGTCCTTTTCTAGAAAGACATTGTATCGAGCCACAAACACTTTGTGCTCTGTGGGGTTATAGAAATATTATCCTTTTGTCTCTTTAGGATACCCCACAAATATGCATTTATAAGATTTTGGTCCTAATTTGTCTGAGACTTGTCTTTTGACATAAGCCTTACAACCCCAAATCCTTAGAAAAGACAGATTAGGCTTTTTTCCTGTCCACATCTCATGTGGTGTCTTTTCAATAGCTTTGTAGAAACACGATTTAGTGCGAATGCTGTTGTCTCTAAATCAAAACCCCAAAGGAGACAGGGAGGTCAGACAGACCCATCATGGATCGAACCATGTCTAATAAGGTTCGATTCCTACTCCCAGATACACCATTTCATTCAGGTGTACCAAGTGGAGTGAGTTGTGGAACTATTCCACACTCCTTTAGATGATCTATAAATTCTAGGCTCAAATACTCTCCACCGCGATCTGATCGGAGTGTTTTGATATTCTTATTTAGCTGGTTTTGTACTTCATTCTTGAATTCCTTGAACTTTTCAAAGGATTCTGACATGTGTCTCATTAGATACACATAGCCATATCTATTGTAGTCATCAGTAAATGTGATGAAGTATTGGAACCCTCCTCTAGCCTGTGTGGTTAATGGGCCACATACATCTGTATGTATGAGCTCACTAGCCCTTTCACTTATTCCTGTAAAAGGGGCCTTGGTTTTTTTACCAAGCAAACAAGATTTGCATACATCTTATGATTCAAAATCAAATGAATCTAAGTGTCCATCTTTGTGGAGCCTAGATATGTGTTTCTCGTTTATGTGACCGAGTTTATAATGCCAGAGGAATGTAGAGTTAATCTCATTACCCTTTGACCTCTTGGAATCAACACTATATATGTGATTATCTAAATCTAGAACATACAATCCATTCATAATGGAAGCATTGCCACAGAAAATATCATTAAAATAAATTGAACAACTATTGTTCATTATTTTAAAAGAAAAGCTTTTCTTGTTTAAACAAGAAACAACAATTGCTGGAACATAATAACAATTATCAAGTTCTAGAATTAGGCCCAAAGGCAATGATAAATTAAATGTTCCTACAACTAATGCAGCAACCGTTGCTCCATTTCCAACTCGTAGGACTACTTCGCCCTTGGCAGGTTTTCTACTCCTTGTTAGTCCCTGCACATTCATACAAATGTAAGAACCACATCCAGTATCTAATACCCAAGATGAAGAAGTAGACAGATTTATCTCAATCACATATATACCTTGTTAACTTTATAGGCTATACCGAGAGGGGGTGAATCGGTTTTTCACTAACCTTAAGTTCGTTTTTCGGTTTCTCTAAATTCTCTAGCCTATATTGATATTTTCTAAGTTCTCTAGGCTACTCAATTATGCAATATAAATTCAAAACAATAAACACAAATATAATTGCAAATAAGTAAAGAGAGTAAGGATAGAGAAATGTACACAAGTGGTTTATAGAGGTTCGGCAACCTTGCTTACGTCTTCTACCTTGAGACGCTCCCAAGGATTTTCTCCAAATTCACTATCTTTGAATTTGTATTACACTCCCTCTTTTTCTAGGCTAAAGAGAAACCTCCCTCTTTTTCTAGGCTCAAGAGAAACCTCCCTCTTTTTCTTAGGCTAAAGAGAAATATGAATGAAAAATATGAATGAAAAACCATTTTACAAAAGATTTTGTAATTTTGAAGAATTTACACAATAAAATGCATTTTTGGTCTCAAAGAAGGTCATTTTGAGAGCTATGCATATTTTGACAAAACCAAAGCATTGGAAACCACAAATATGTCAAAACAAACTTGTTCACATAGGTTTTAAGCACATATATCATTAAAGCATACATCTTGTGAACAACATGCCATGATTTCTAACATACAAATTCTTCATTAATGCTCATGACATGGCATTTTGCATAAGTGACATATTTGGTAATTTGAGGCAAGTAAATACATTATCAACACATAGAAAACTTGCTCAAAATGCAGAAATCCAATAATCATTTCAAAATCACTAGACATGTCTTTCATCCAATCATCAAGAATTGTCCATCAAACACTCAACAATCATTTATCATGCATTTTGCTCAATCATAATGCATCATGAATCATTAACCAAATTTCTCATCAAAGCACAAATAATCAAATAAAAATTTTAAGAAGTAAGGAATTAAGCTTACAATACTCCTTTGCTAGAGAATGCTTTGCCTTGAATTGTTAAATCCACCTTTAGTTATTCTTTGAGGAATTGTTGTGACCTAGCCAAAGATGAATCTGCAATCTCTTTCTCTTTCATATTGGCATACGCAAACTCCATGAGGATGTGTTGAGCATTTAAACACAATTGTTCCATTGTATTCCCATGCTCTAACACTCCTACAATAAACAAATTTATGCATGCTTTGGTACCCAAATTTTCTTGGGTCCATGAGAGTCAGTGCTAATAATTTTTGATCCTTTTGGGATCCATTTCAAGCACAATTCATCATTATTTACAGCATGCTTTGGCACCCACATTTTTCTAACTACTCTTCCTCTAAATGTGGTTTTTCTATAAGTGCATGCTTGTGAGGTACGGCCTATCTTTTAGCAAAGTAAGCATATGAGAGATGTATCATGCATAGAATTTTTGCTCACTAGGAAATTCTTTAGATGAGTTTCTTTTTTTATTGCATTATAACCTAACCCATCTTTATCAAAGAAGGCTTTTTGGATCTCTAACATATGATCTAGCTTTTGTTGACCCATGTAGAATCTAGAAAATGAGTTTTGCAAATTTATGTTCTTTTTCTTAACTTCATCAATTTCTAGATTTGCTTCTTCTAATTTCCTTTCAAATTCTAGCTTAGCATTTGTCAAGGCTTCATTTTCTATTTTTAATTTAGCAATGATTTTCTTATATTTGGAGTTCATGCATTGAAATTCATTTGCTAAATCATTAAAGGCATTTTGTAGTTCACTAAAGGTATAATCATTATTTTCACTAGAACTACAACTAGCCTCATCATCACTAATGGCCATAAAGCATGAATAGGCTACGTCATTATCTATGATTTCTTCATCGGAGCTATCACTATCGCTCCATGCAGCCACAAATGCTTTCTTCCTAGGCTTCCTATCCTTTTCCTTCCTAAGTAAGGGGCAATCTAGCTTAGTGTTACTCGGTTCATTACATTCATAACACACTAAGAGGTCCTTTTCTCTTCTACTTGACTCCCCTCTTTGATGTCTCCTATTATTTTCTTTTCTTTCATTCTCATGAACCTATTAAATCTTTTGGCAAACATTGCCATTTCCTTTTCTTCCTCATTTCCACTCTCATCACTATCATCTTCAATGATCTCATGAGTGGAAGACTTAAGTGCTACTCCTACTTTCTTTGAAGGCTCTTCATTTCTTTTTAATTTCATTTCGTATGTAAGTAAGGAGCCCATAAGTTCATCTAGAGACAAGGTATTTGGATCCTTAGACTCTTCTATTGCGGTTACCTTTGTCTCCCAAGATTTTGGCAAGCTATTCAAAATTTTCTTAACCATTTCTATATTGGAATAGCTCTTACCTAATGCCTTAAGTCCATTGATTATGTCATTAAACCTAGTGTACATTTCATTCATGGACTCATTTTCTTTCATTCTAAAAAGCTTATAATCATGTGTGAGCATTTCTACTTTGGTCTCTCTAACTTGATTTGTCCTTTCATGTGTAATGGCTAATTTGTCCCATATTTCCTTGGCATTTTCACATAAGGAGACTCTATTATATTCATTTGGACCTAATGCACAAAAAAGGGTGTGCATAGCCTTGGCATTCAATTGTGCCAATCTCATGTCATTGGTGTCTCACTCATCTTCACTCTTAGGGACATCTTTTCCATCTACTTTCTTCATTGGGATTTTAGGACCATTGACTATTACTCTCCACACTTCATAGTCATTTGATTGCACAAATAACATCATCCTAATTTTCCAATAAGAGTAATTCTCGCCATTGAAGAGTGGAGGTCTAACTAATGAGTGTCTCTCTTCTCCTAGGGGTGTGCCTACATTCAAGTGAGCCATTTATGATCGTTTTGCTCGATAGAGGTTAGTCTAAATCAATTTCAAGCCCAAGCTCTGATACCAATTGTTGACTCTATAGGCTATACCGAGAGGGGGGTGAATCGGTTTTTCACTAACCTTAAGTTCGTTTTTCGGTTTCTCTAAATTCTCTAGCCTATATTGATATTTTTTAAGTTCTTTAGGCTACTCAATTATGCAATATAAATTCAAAACAATAAACACAAATATAATTGCAAATAAGTAAAGAGAGTAAGGATAGAGAAATGTACACAAGTGATTTATAGAGGTTCGGCAACCTTGCCTACATCCTCTACCTTGAGACGCTCCCAAGGATTTTCTCCAAATTCACTATCTTTGAATTTGTATTACACTCCCTCTTTTTCTAGGTTAAAGAGAAACATCTCTCTTTTTTTAGGCTCAAGAGAAACCTCCCTCTTTTTCTTAGGCTAAAGAGAAACCTCCTTAGGCTACAGAAAAACCTCTCCTTTTACAAGGAATGTTTGTGTTTACAAGAGATGTAATCAAAGAAGACCTCTAGATAGGCAAGTGATTACAGAGATTAAGCACAAGAAAAAGCCTATACAAGATTTGTGCTAAGCTATACAAGAAATATGTGAATGATGGAAGATGAAGACTTTGTAGCTCTTGATTTGTTGTTGAGGCTTGAGGATTTGAGGAAAAATGAGTATTGGAGTTGCTGAGTGGTTCCTCTTAGTTCCTTCAGCTTCTAAGCCTCTATTTATAGTCCCTTGGATGGTTTATGGACATTGGGTGGAGCCAAAACTCGAATATGACCATTGTCTAATAGAAACTAACCGTTACAGCCTTTTCTCGAGTAAAGGGATTGATCCCTTTCCATAGGGGATCGATCCCTTCAATCCAAAATGCTTATTCTGGGCTAAGGGACCTTTTTTGCCTCCAAAATGCTTACTGCCACTAGGGGATTGATCCCTTCCCTTAGGGGATCGATCCCATGCTTCCAGAGGGTGATTTTCCTGCACGTTTGGGTTAGAAATGATATGACCTTTGATCCTAATTCAACCCAAAACATTTTGGTATTTTTGTGGGAGTTTTTCTTAACTTTCTCTGATGAAAACATGGTCAAAAAATTCATCAAGTAATTTTCTAAAAATATTCAAAATATTTTATAAAGTATTAAGACCAATAAGAATATGTAATTAAATCATGGTTTTAATGTTTGATATGAACACTTAAAATGGATTGAGAAAATCATGTGTGATAAGGCAAATTTACAATATGAATTAAAACATTAAAGCTTACTTAAGTTTTTGTCATTTCAAAATATATATATATATCAATTTAAAGCTAACATACCTGAGGTGGAAGTCTCACTTCTTTTCTTTTTCTTTAGCTCCTCAAGGTACACAGTGCTGTTCACTTCCAATGACCAGTCTTATCGCAATGGAAGCACCTTCCTGTCTTAGCAACTCCACCAGATGGCTTGAGCTTCTTAGCCTTTTCCTTTTTGTTACCCTTGGGCTTGGGCTTACCCTTAAGCTTGCCTTTGCCTTTGCCTATGGATTTGGTCTTGTCAATCACCATAGCAGAAGCAGGCCTTGACTTCTTCAAGTTCTGCTCAGCAGTTCTCAACATGTTGAGTAATTCTGCTAGTGTCTTATCCTTACTGTTCATGTTGTAGTGCAACACAAACGAAATATAGCTATCCGGTAAGGATTGGAGGATGGGATCACCTGACAACTCTTTATGCATAGTGAAGCCCAGTGCTTCCAGCCTCTCAATGTACCTAATCATATTAAGTACATGAGTGTGCATCGAAGCTCCCTCAGCTATCTTGCTCTAGAAGAGCACCTTAGACACCTTATAACGTTCATGCCGTGGTTGCACTTGGAACATTTCCTTGAGATGTTCGATCATATCAAACGGTTTCATATTCTCATGTTGCTTCTGGAGTTCAGAACTCATGGAAGCTAACATTAGGCACTGCACGTTAGTGGCATCATCCAAATGCTTTTGATAAGCTTGCTTATCAGTAGTGGAGGCATTTTGTCGAGGTTGAACAGGGATTATATGCTCTAGAACATATAACTTCTTTTCTTAAGTGAGGACTATCCTCAAATTTCTATACCAGTCTAAGAAGTTTGACCCAACCAATTTGTTATCCTTCTCAAGGATAGAACGAAGGGATAAATTGTTGTTTGCAATCATAAAATATTTAAGTAAGTAACATTATGATTAAAATCATTTAATTATGATCTTTTAATTAAATGAATTGCTCCCACTATTTTACTTAAGTAATACCCTCACTATCAACTCGGGAAGCCTTTTCGCTTAGACTTCCTACTAGGCCAGGATCCATATTTGGTCCCATTATGACTTTAGCTGAGCTAAAGCGTCCATTGAGATTATTTAGGTAGACAACTCTTGTCAATTGCATCTCATGCAACTCCTGGATAATTAGGTGAACAACTCTTGTTTTAACTCATCATATGGGTTAAAGCCCAACCTATGCTTCTAAATCTTATTAGGTTTGACTGAGCCAATGCCCTAATTTGATTTAGTTAAGTTTGACCCAATACACTTGGAGATAACTATTATCTCATGCAATGTGAATTCCTAAGGTAGATATGGCCTTGACTGAGCCAAAGTAGCACAATACCGAACAAAGTCTCTTTCACATGCATCGTATTGGAAGACATCTTTATTTGTTATCTTTGACCTAATATTTATTTTGAGGGATTTTTAATTTTATCATCTCACCTAGCATGCTTTTCTAACATATATATTAACATATATAAGTAAAAGCATAAAATTAAACGTGACATGGTTATGGCCTTTCTATTACAAAAGAACCTGGGATACATTATTTTTCTAAATGCCTTCTTCTCGGTTTCCCTTCAAGCGTCACCTCGGTTCACCTTGGCTCCGAACCATCTTAGCTCCAAATGTTGTACATTTTACAAGATAATCCTAATTTATCTATGTAACTATTACATAAATAAATTACAAATAAATCAAGACTCGCAGGCCTATTTTAAATTTATTTAAATAAATTACAACCCATGTAAACCTAGGTCCATAACCATGCACCATGTAATCATCCATATCACATACGAATCAAGCATCAAGCATCAAGCATACATAGCAATATCACATATTAATTTGCATGCTTTCTAATTAAATTCTAATTTTAATTAATCAAATTTTAATTAATTATGGGTATCAAGAGTTGTTTTAATTTAATTTTAATTCTCAAAATTCAATTTGGGCTTAATTGAAATTTTAATCTCATTAAAATCTCAAAACCATTGGATAACTTTTATCCAATTTAATATAAGGAATATTGAAAATAAAAATTTTATCAAGATAATTCCTTTTGAAATTTTAATCTCATTAAAATCTCAAAAACCATTGGATAACTCTTATCCAATTTAAGATAGAAAATATTTTAAAACAAAATTTTATTAAGATAACGTTTTAAAATTTCAAAACTCATTGGATAACTCTTATCTAGAGCTGCTTATTGGGCCGAGTTGGCCCAACCCGGTTCGCAACCGGATCGGGCCAACCCAGCCTAATATCCGAACCGATACTGTACCGGTTCGGAACCAACCAGCCCGATAACATACCGGGCTGGGTCGATTTTAAATAATTGGAACTGGGCCCGCTAAGGGCCCGACCCATTAAGGACCGGTCCAGAACTGGACCGGTTCCAGTTGAACCGGTCCGGTTAAAACAAAAACAAAAAAAAATTAAAATTAAGGCCGCCACTGCGCGCTGAGCAGTGGCAGCCTTGTTCAGAGAGGCAAGTCACTCTGTGAATTGCCTTTCTTTGATGGGCAACGGCCATTTCAATCAATTTTTTTTATTTTTTTTAATTTTTTTATTCTAATTTTTTTCCTATAAATACCTCTATTCTATCTTCTATTTTTCTTTACATTTCTTCTATATTTTCTCTCAAATCTACTATCTATATTCATCTACTCTTATTCTCTTCACTCACATACTCTCTCAATATTTACTCAAACGCTCTCAAATTCACTTAAATTCCCTTATTCCAAATTTATAATATCATCATTTCCTTTCTAAATTTCATTTTTCTTTTTATTTTATAATTTTGCAAATTTTACTTTTAATTTTCAAATTCTAATATATTATATATTTCCCTTATTCCAAATTTATAATCTCATCATTTTCTTTCTAAATTTCATTTTTCTTTTTATTTTATAATTTTGCAAATTTTACTTTTAATTTTCAAGTTTCAAGTTTCAATTTCCAAATTCCAATATTATATATATATATATATATATATATATCATACATCTATTTTTTTTAATTCTTAACATATATTTATTTTCAAAAAAAATATAAAAATGTCAAATTTCTTTCATCGTTCATGCTCTGTTTCTCGACCTTTTGGTTCCACTGAAATTCCTAATTTGGGAGACGAATCATTTAATGAAATCGAACTCGATATTCATCCAGAGGAGGAGCTTCCTTTGGCACCATCGGTTGGTCATGGTCGATATGGAAGAGGTCATGCTCAAACACAATCATCAGCTACCACCACTGCTGCTACATCATCAAGACCGAAGTTTAGTCGAAAAAAATGAGCAGGGTATGAGAGTATTTCAACATTGTTTCAAAAGAAGGTGAGACGAATAAATATTGTGCTATCTGTAAATTATGCCAAGGCGTTTACTCTTATAACTCCGGTGGAGGTGGTGGCGGTACAGGTACGTATAAAAGACATTTAATTACTTTACATAAAATTAATCCTTATGCCAAAGAAAATGAAATTTTAGAAGGTAAACAATCTCAAATTAATACACATGATGGTGGAAAAAATTTTATTTTTGATAATGTTCAAGCTAGACGTGGTTTAGTTAGATTTGTAGTTGGGACTGGACAACCATTCACAATTTGTGAAAAAACAGGATATTTAGAATTTGTTTGTAACTATTTACAACCCGCATATAAAACTATTTCTAGACATACATTAAAAAGATATTGCAGGGATATGTTTAAAGAATATAGACAAGCTTTAATTGATAAACTTAGTAATATTTCATCTAGGGTTAGTTTAACTAGTGATATATGGACTAGTACTAATGGTATAAGTTATCTTGTTATAACTTGTCATTGGATAGATGAAGATTGGTCCATGCAAAAACGAATTTTATCTTTAGATGTAATAGAAGAAGCACATAATTCATATATTATTCATAAATATATTACTAAAGTTTGTAAATTATATGGACTAGAAAATAATAGAGTTTTTGCTATTACTTTTGATAATGCTTCGAGTAATACTGCAACTATTCTTCATTTAATTAAAAGTTTAAACCCTGTTATGCAAGGCATATTTTTTCATGCAAGATGTGCATGTCATATTATAAATTTATGTGTTCAAAGTGGTTTTAGTTCTAGGGGTACTGGTAGTGGCATAGGTCCAATTGATAAAATTAAAATTTTAGCAAAATGGATTCGCACACAAAGTAATAAACGTGAATGGAAGCAAATTTGTATAACAAATAATATACCTGTTAAAGCGTTTCCACTTCCCATGGAAACAAGATGAAATTCACTTCATCGTTTGCTTTCTTCTATTTTACCTTATAAAGAATTTGTTACTCCTTTTTATAACAATTATACAAGTAGCACACATTTAGTACTTTTTGAAGAAGATTGGACTTTTATTGAATATTGTGTTGATTTATTATCTACTTTTAAAGATGCAACCGAAAGATTTTCAACTCAATTTTATCCAACTACACCGTATTTTGTTCATATTATCTAGACAATGTTTGACAAATTTGTAAAATTTAGGAATCATGAAACTTTAAGTTCTTTTGTATATGATATGGAGGAAAAATTTTAGAAATATTATGAAATAATTCCTCCTATTTATTGTATTGCAACTTTACTAGATCCTAGTCAAGGTGAGGTAAATATAGAAATTTTTTTTGATTGTTATAAAGAATTTCTTGGTCTTGATTCTATTGAGGATCAAAAGTCCTCAATTAACAATCTTTTTCAAGAATTGTTTAATGTTTATGAAAAAGAAAGGGAGCAATTCAACTTTAATCGAGGAGAAGAAGATTCATACGAAAAAATCGAAAGTAGCAAAAAAGGAAAAGGAATTTTAAATGCAATTAAGGAAGCAGCAAAGAAGAGAATGAAGCTAAAAGGAAAAGCGAGCGGATTGGGATCGGGATCAACAACTCGACGAAGTTCTAGCTTCAATGAGCTAGGATTTTTCTTAAGTTAAGATTTTTCTGTAGATGAAAACTTTGATCTTCTCCAATGGTGGAAAGAAAACCAAAAACAATTTCCAGTTTTAGCTTCCATGGCTCGAGATGTTTTTGCGGTGCAAGTTTCTTCAGTTGCTTCGGAATCCACATTCTCGACGTGTGGAAGAATTATTGGAGACCATCGAACCACTCTTAATCCGGATTCATTGTGCATGTTAACATGCCTTAAAGATTGGTTTGATGCGGAATCGAGCAATGTCGAACTTGGAATGGCCAATGAATTCGCTGATAATAATTCAGAAAAGGAGGAAGAAATTTCCAAGGCAATCCGTATAAATTATGAAGAGTAGAGAATAATCTTTTTTTTTTTGTAAATTGTATGTAAAATTGTAAATAAGTTTAGTCATAATGAATATTTTTTATGGACTACGGTCCCATGGTTTTTACCCTTCTTTTGAAGGGGTTTTCCATGTACAAAATCTTTGGTCTCCTACTCTCTCCTTTTTCTCCTTTGTTGTTGTTGTTGTTGTTATTATTATTATTATTATTATTATTATTACATACCAAATTAATTAATGTTATACTTACCTATGTTTAAAATAAATAAATATTTAAAATACAAAATGAATTAATATTTTAAAAACATATTAAATAAATGAATAAATAAATAAATGAATAAATATTAAGTAAATGATATTTCAAATATAATAAATTATTTTAAATGCAAAATGAATATAATAAATGAATATAAATAAAGATATGCAAAATAATATTGCAAAATGAATATAATAATAATATTCATAATATCATTATTTGTATTTTGAATCAAATATCATTTTATCATAATATTATATTCATAACATAACTTTATTTTATTATAACAATAATTTTATTAGATAATTTTATAATAGTTTATTTTTACATTATTGTTACATTAATTAAATAAATTATAATATAACTTTATAATAAATTATTGTTAAATTAAACTATTAACATTATTTATTATAAAAATAAATTTATTAGATTAAATTATTAAAATATATTAATATATATTAAAATAAATTAATATAAATTTTAAAAAATAAAAATTTTAAATGTAAAAAAAAAAACTGGACCGAACCGGTTTAAACTGGTTCGGTCCGGTTTTTGGGCGAACCGGTCCAACGGACCGGGCTGGTTCGCCTCTTAAAAAACATAGAATCGGTCTGGCCTGGACCGGTTCTCTATCGGTTCAGACTGGTTCTCGTTTGGTTAGGGCCGGAATCGGCTCGGTCTGGCCCGTAACCAGCTCTACTCTTATCCAATTTTATTTTAAAAAATATCTTTCTTTAAAATATATTTAATTTAAAACTCTTATTAGGATAACTTTTATCCTAATTTATTTTAATTAAAATATATTTTAAATAAAATAAAACAAGTATTAATTTTTTTTTACAAGGGTGGCAACTACAAAGTTGCTTATAGGGTTTTTGTCAAAACAATTTTGACAACTGCTCTAATATCAGTTATATTATAAAAAAGTGTGCAGGGTTTGTGCCAAACAATTTTGACAACATTTTAATTAGAAGTTTGAAAAGAATTCTAACATGTAACTTTTAATTCAAAAAATCCCTATAGGGTTTATTAAATCTATAATTGTCTTACAATTATTTTAGGTTGCCTAAACGAATTTTGAAAATTAAAATCAAATCTGTAATAACTTATAATAAAATAGCATCACCGCGAATCAAATTCGCTATCCCAAAAGCCATTTGCACATTGGCTCATATACCACTGTAACATTTCGTTGTCTCAGTTTATCATGTCATGCACGAAAATAAGCAGCGGATTAGAAAAATAACAAAACCAAAATCACCAAGATCATGCAACAAGATTGTTTTCGATATAGAATCTAACCTTTTTGGTGTGACTCATGTAGGAATGTTCAACTTTTGAATATGGCAGCCCACAAGTAGCTCTCGATTTATCGTTAACTCAAAACTCTTAGCTGAGAGAAGCCTTCTAACGGTATCCACACGAGTAGGATGCAAAACAAGACCTTTGCTTGAGACAAGGTGTGATCGGAAGCAAAGCGAGGAGGAAGGGAATTGTTTTCTGAGAATGCTAGCTCCAAGAGGCAGAGCGGCTATCAAAAATATTCATCTAACTTTTAGACTTAATGTTGTTTTTATAGTGCCTCTTAACAAAACCCTAAAAAGGCCTTAGCCTTAGTCCAACTAAATTGGGTCTTTTAAAATTACTTAATCCAAATCCAATTGATTGTAGGGCATACTTTAACAACTTTGACTTACTAAACACATGTGAGGAAGCTGGTTATGTAAACATTAAGAGAATATTTCATTTAAAGCTTGGGAGAACACTTGGTAGTGGTAGGTTAGTTTAGGATGATGATAACACCACTGATATGATAGGATCTACGTTAAATAATGGAATTGTAGATGTATATATAGATCATGGTGTAGATGAGGTTGTTAAGGTAGTTAGCTTACCACTACATAATCAGTTTGATGAGGTAGTAAATAAAGAGGTAATGGGTTCTAGAGAAGTAGCTAGCCCTAATAAGGCTGTTGATTTTGATGTTGAAGATCAAGATTAAGTTCATCATCATGTAAATGTTCAATATTTAAGTGATAGTGAAGATGAAGAATTAGTTAATGCTAGAGCCAAATTTAAGAAAATGAGAAATGAGAAGGGAAAAAGTAGAACAGAAGGAGGATGTGAGGGAGTGAACATACTTGTAAATGTGGCTTGGGATGATTTTATGCTAGAGTCAACCTCATTTGATAAGGAAAACAATAATGATCCTACTAGTGAATAGTGATATAAGAGTGAGTACTATGTCTCATATGAATATGGTGATCTTGTTAGTGATAAGGAAGAAATAGTTGATAATGCTATTAGGAGGAAAGCCAAGTTTTTAGTGTATGATCCTTGTGCAGCTAGCCCTTACATAGAATTAGGTTATTTGAGAATTCTAAACAATTTAAACATGTTATGCCATGATTGTATAGGGCAATAGTTTGGGCTAAAAACAATAGCACTTGTGTTAGAGTTAAGTGTGCTACAAAGAAATGTACTTGGGCAAATTATGCTGCTGGTTACCAAAAATAAATTCCTAAACAACTACTTTGTAGCTAGTAGAAATCAGGGTCAATCACACAAAGACTTTAATTAAGTAAAATTACCCACCAAATTAATACCTAATTTTTGGGGATTGGAGAATAGGGGCTTTTACGGATACTACAACTAATTTTATGACTAGCTAATTTTAGGGCAAAATTAATAGATTAGATTAAAACAAAGAACTATAAATAAATAAATATCAAATAATCATGCAAGAGTTTCAATTACAAGGCATATAACATTCTTGGATTTTCCTATTGATCATTGACATCAAAAGATTATTGTTAATTAAATAGTCAACTATCGTGCACCAAGTACGACAAGTTACACCATTAGTCCTTACTTAGTCCTTACATACGATCTCTAGATAATATTATTTGCAGCATTAAAAACTAGAAAGATATGCGTTGACATTAAGTAACAACCACATACGATGCAAATTTATTTAACTTAAACTTCTATTCCCCTAAACCTCTTGTGATTCAATCCAAAAGCAATTATGGAATTAAGTCTTTAATATAGTGGTAGATTATTTAATTAAACTAAATAGTTGCACACCCTATTTAATCAATCAAACAATCATGAAATCATGCTCAAGAAATTTCAGATACTTAATAACAATTATATAATAAGCTTATAATCTCATAACAAGTTTTTGCCAAGAATTATTAAATTACCTCATAACTGACTTAACAAGCTACTCATTAGACATGATCAAGAACATAAATTTCATGTTAAATATTATCAAGAAATCAATTATCATGGAAAGATCAATCAAATAAGCAATCTTGAATAAGACAAAAACAAAAACAATCAATCAAGAATAAAAATCTAGAAAGAACCTAACAAACATTTAATAAAACCAATAAAGAAACAAAAATCAGTTATAAAATTACTCATGAAATTTATAACTAATATTAAACAATAAAAATAAAATAAAAATCCCTCTAAAGAAAGTATAAGAAATCAGTTTTGCCTCAAAATTTAATAAAGAAAATGTTAAATCAATAAAAAAATAAAAAGAAAACAATTTGGAAGAAAAAGAAAATAAAATTTGGCCAAGAAAAAAGAAAGAAAATAAAATAAACAAATTTTTATAAATAAAAAAAATAAAATCAAGAAAAGCAATTAAAGAAGAAAAAGAAAAGAAAATTTTATTAAAAGCCTAAAGAAAAACTTTACAAGACAAAGAGAGAGGAAAATAGGGATTTTTTTTTTGTTTTTTTTTTGTTTTTGTGAAAAGCCTAGTGCTCTTTATATAGACCTAAGAGTCTTAGGTAAGGTAGGATTAGGAAAAGAGTTTATTTGGGGAAGAAGTTATTTGATTAGTCAAACTCTTATTTTTATCTCATCTTTTTACAATAATTATTAAAATAAAATTCCTAAGGCCTATTTTTATTAATTAATTGTAGATTTAAAACATAATAAAATTAAGACATTATCTTGTTTTAACAAAATCTTATCTTGGACTTATTTTTTTGGAATTTCTTCTCAATCTCGTTTTTTCTGCCTAGAATTTCATATTGAATTTGTTCAGATGTTTGACCCATCAAACAAACTCCTATTTTCTTGATCTTATACGTTTTGGAAACCTTGAGAAGTCCTCTGCAACTTCCATGAAGGCCACTTCTTGAAATCAGATCGTTAAGATGGTCAAAAATATCAATCTTTCAAACTGGATAGAAAATACTGCACTTTGTTATTTTAGCTCCTTTTAATTCCAACTTTGATATTTAATACCTAAATCATAAAATAAACATTAGCAATCTCTTTTAGGCATAAAACATCAATAAATCAATACTAATAAAATATTTATAATTATCAATTTATCATCCTATCAAATTCTCCCACATGTAACTTTTTACTTGTCCTCAAGCAAAACCTAAACTAAACTAAGTTCTAAAATCCAAATCCTGAATTCCAAATTCTAAATCCTAACTCACTTTCGTAGGAATCACGTTTGCATTTAGTGTATACAACAAGCCTTTAAACTCCTAAGTCACCCCTAGTGGACGAGTTGTCTTGTAAGGGTTTTCAAAAAATATATCCAAAAAATTTTTTACTTAAGACTCAATCCTAAAAATTCAAAATAAAGACTCAAAAACAAGAACTAAGATCATGGATATATTTTCAAATCTTTCAATTCTCAACCCATAACTTCAACAATAATTAAATAATCAAGTCAATCATATCTTAATTATTACTTCTCATATCCATGCATACTTCTAAATAAATTCATACAAGGCTTACAATCAACACAATTGAAACATATAATATCAAATTTGTAATTGCTCATCTTCCACCAATATAAACCTAGGTAGTAGATCTTAGAAACTTTTATTTTTCTTCTTTTTTTTTCTTTTGAGGTATTAATAATGGTTTCCCTAAGTACTTACTTTTTTACGCGAATGTTAATATTGGTGATACCAAACCCGGTTATTCAACAAGTCCTCTTTTAGAGTGCTTTGCATACTCATAATTTAAGCCACTTCAATAATTTAATCAACAAGATCAAGAAACTCAAAACATTGGAGTAGAAATTTATACTTTCAACCTTTATTTTTTTTAAGTTCTTGTCTATTTAACCTATGCTAGTACTAATTTCAATGAATAAATCACATTATCAATATCACATGAACAATCATATTTAACCATGAATTCACATAAATTCTTAGAAAGCATTCACTTCAATAATAATAACAATTAAATTACTCTCAACTCTCTTATAAAACCATGTTTTAGTTTAGAATCAATTATCAAAAGAAAGAAAACATATCATAATCTTATAGACTCTTGAAACTCTTTCATTTCTTTTGACATTAAAAAAAAAACTATAGACTCACTCTCACTCTAAACCATTATTCCCCCACACTTAAATCTTACTTAGCCTCAAAGTAAGTGTAGCATGCAAAGAAGAACAATATAGACTCAAAAATTAAAATAGTAATACAAGATAAGGAAAGAAATACTCCCTCATTTTACATCCTTGGGTTGCCTCCCAACTAGCGCTTTTGTTTAATGTCGTTGGCTTGACCTTTCCACCATCATCATTATCCAATCCTAGCTCTCAATTTTTTTATCGGTTTCTCAAGTTCCTCCTTCTCAAGATTTTTGCTTATGGCTATTTCTAGCTCATCTTTAAGAACTTGCTTTTCAACACCTTTTAATTTCCTCTTTGCAATGTATAGTTCCCTTAAAAACTTGGCATCGTAAGGCACTTGATCATTAAATTCAACAAGGAAAGGAATATTAACTTCCATTTTCCTAAATGTCTCTAAAGTCTCTTTGTCTTGCTCTTCGTTTGTGGCTCTTGCAAACTTATAAAGAAAAGGAGGGTAAGTACAAGTAATAAAAAGAAAAATTTTATCACTTACCTTAGCTTTGGACTCCTTGATTTCGACATCATCATGGTACTTTATAAAGCTGTCGAAATTCTTCCTCCCTTTTATATTGTGTATGTCGACATCTCCACCTTTAATAATCGATTTTAGCCGCTTTCTTTGTAAAGTTGTCGACATGCTCATCTTGTGTCTTTATATTTGTGTCAATATCTTTATAAAGTAGAGCTTCATTGTCGTCATCTACATGTGCGCTTCCCTTGAATTCAATTTCCTTTTCACTTTTCAAGGTGATGTTAGTAACATTATCTCTTGGATTCTCCATAAGTTGAGAGGTCATAACTTCAATGTTACTTAAGGAATTCATTATTTGACTTGCATGGTACTCAATATTTTTAATATAAATATCAGTCTCTTGTGAAAATTGTAAAGTGTTAATTTCAAAAGTCTTAACAATATCTTCAACAGACACACTTGAGTTTTGAGGTGGAGGCATACCTGAGTCTTGAGGTAGAGCTTGTAAAGCATCAATAGACTTAATAATATCTTTAAGAGACATACATGAGTCTTGAGATGGAGCTTGATATGTATCTTGAAATGACGCATTGTAAACCTCATACTGATGCCCATAACTAAAATTAGAATGATCCCACCATCCTTGATTGTAGGTGTCGTAGTGTAGTTCATAACTATAGTATGCGTTATAATTATAGTATGGTTCATAAGCTAGCTCCATGAAGTCCTCTTACTTCTCGTCTTGGGTGTTAGTGATAATGGATGTTATGGTGGTGTTCTTCGCACCGTACTTTAGCTTGCTTGGATAAAGTCTCTAAACCTTTGAGTTTGTGATTAAATTCCTCGTCAAACATGCAAAGCTAAAAAAGAAAGGGAAAAGAAAAAAAATTAGATAATAATCTAATAATAAGTAATTCAAATAATTATAAGTCCTTGGCAACAGCGCCAAAATTTTGGTACTGTACCAAAAATAAATTCCTAAACAACTACTATGTAGATAGCAGAAGTCAGGGTCGAACTGTAAAGACTGCAAATTTTGTACCAAATTAGTAAATACATAGAAGATATTAAACAAGCTAGCATTGAAATGAAGATTGTAATTTCTGTTATTTATATGTATATACATCTAGTTGGAGTATTTAACAATAATGATTTATGCATGTTTATAATTTAAAAATATTATAAAAGAAAAAAAATAGAGGTGAAAATATAAGTATAAGCTTCAATGAAGGAGACAATGGACATCTTGCACATTAATGGTACAAGTATACTAAATTAAATAGGACACACATGAGTATGCATAAGGTATATTTAAAGAAAGAGAATAAATAAGAAGCATGTATATATTAAATATGATATATACATATACAAAAAAGAAATATATATATATATATATATATATATATATAAAATAAAAATATATTAGACATGAAAAATAAATATAGTATATATATATATATATATATATATATATATATATATATATATATATATATATATATATATATATATATATATGGATATGTGTATACATATATATCATTTACAATTAAGATTTTAAATGTAGATGCATATACTTATTTTATGTAAAGAATATGATAAAATAAATAAATACATATTTCATGTAATTAATAAAACAAATATATATATATTAACTACCAATATGTATATTAATTATACAACTATGATTATAGAACTATATATATCATAAATAATTATGATAGCAATAGAAAGAATTAAAATAAAAACAAAATTTAGAATAAAACAAATAAGAGTTAGTGGAATTTGATGGGACTTTGTCCCATCAAACTCCACTAGCAAATTCTCGGATGAAGCAACAAAGAGCTTCTCAAAGAAGCTTTGAAAAACAAAAGAAAAGAAAGTGTGAGCTAAGGAGTGGAGTCTCGGACGCAAAATAGAAAATAAAGAAGTGAAACGAGAAAGAGGGTTGAAGGCTGGGTATTTTGGTGAAGAGAAGAAAAGAAGGAAAGGAAAGGTGAAGGCTGAAAGGAAAAGGAAAGAAGAGAAGAGAAAGAAGAAGAGGAAGTGTACAATTTCTGCCTCCATCATGAACAGCCATCGGAAAGGAAGGAAGAGCTGCTAGAAAATTTGCGTAAATGAGATATTTTTCTAACTTCACAATGTTTATTTATTGAGTATGAAATTGAAATTATGATAAACTGAATCAAATGGGCACTCTATGGATGAAGGATTGATTAAATTCTAACTCGATGTTCAAATCTGGAAATCTATGTTTTGTTTTGGGTTGCAATTAAAACATTCAGTTTAATTGTTAGACAAGGAGAAAAATTCTGGAAAAATTATGATTAATAGCCCTCTAAGTTACAAGAAAGTCGGTTTTGGAATTTCTTGATTTGGATTTCTATAACTTGAAATATGTACAAGTGAGTGCAGGATACTCTGTCCAGAAACGTGAATTATGAGTCTGACTTTGAAAAAATTGTAGAAGATAGCCTACAGTGAATTAGGCTGCAAGCCTTACATTTCTAGAAATGTAATTAAGTTAGGATTGTGATGGTTCTAGGTTTGCACCAATTGGATACGTGTATAATTAAATATGTGCAAGTAGGTCAGTGTAACCCTGTGCTTGAATACTGCTGGAAGATAGTGCAACTTTGTAAAATTGTTAATGTTGATCTAGGAAGAATTAAATCATGAACCTTACATTTCTAGATAGGGAAATGAGTTAGCTTTCATCTAGTTTTGAAATTTGTGGATTTGGCATTATGTAGCTCAAGCTATGTACATATGAATGCAGGATACTCACTGCAAGGTACAAACAGCCTAGTGTCAACTTCAAAAATATCTAGAAAATAATACAGATGGAGTTTGTTGCAAACATTATATTTTCAGAAAGGTAAATAAGTCAGGATTGATATGGTTTTGGATTTGTACAAATTGCATATCCCTATAATTAGTAATATAAATTTTAATGAACAGAGGTCAAGAAACTATCCTACCTAATGTGCCAGATTTGGACCAAAGTTTGGAAAACTATTGGAGATGGCACAAGATGAATTAAGAAGTAAGCCTTATACTTCCGAATAGGGAATTGAGTTAGAAGTAATGTATAAATTTACGGCTTGACGATTAGATTATGAAATTTTTACAAAAGGCTAACAAGAATGCTTTAAAGGGTTTTCAAGGTAAAGTAAGACTTTGTAATGTTTTGTTTAAAGTCTAAGTACATATATATATATATATATATATATATATGTCTAAATGCATTTGCTCATGCATAATGTATATTTGTACGAAGAAAGAAAAAAATGGGATGAGCATAGATAAACAAATATATATCTATAATATACATATATTGGAATATACATATAGATATAAACACAAAGATGCTTAAAACATATATATATATATGTATATAAGGACTCGTACCATGGGTACGTCGTAATTGATGATAAGAAGGTAGCTTTAAATTAATAGTTAATCGAAATTAATAGCGTTTGAGGTCTTTATTTTAAGTACGTGATTAAGCACGATGATGTAAACTTATCAAAATGTTAATGGATTATGTGTAGCGAAGCGGAACGGTGTAGAGGTTTGAGTACAGACTCGGAAGCGCGAGGAGGATAAATACTAAGCCTCGAGGTAAGTGGGTTAAATAAGCCTTGCTAGTATCATCTCGTAAGAGATGAATAAATTCTTATTAAAATACTTATTTAAACTCACATCAAGTTAGGCGGAATACTACAAGTAAGACTATAAGAGTAAGTACGGTAAAAATACAAATTGGACATAATGTGATCGTGAATAGTAGTTGTTTAGAAAGGAATATTGTTTGTGATTTGCGTGTTATTCGTGATAGTTTGTTTGTGGTTACTGAATGTATAAATTGTATAATTTTGGTGCTTGCATTTGAGGAACGCATATGAATTAATTAAGTCGCACCGAGAGAGCATGTTAACAAATTGTGGTACTTTGTGAATGTATATGTGATTTGTGCGCGGTATATACAGCTCCCAATGTTGAGTTCATGGACCTCAATTAGTACCTAGTCGTGTTTGTCGAAAACTAGGAAAAAAAGGGCAACTCGAGTGAAACTCGATTCTTTGTGCCGTGTGAACCACCTCTAGAGAATTCAAAGGAACTACGTGCTACGCAGCTTTCTTTGTGAACTGTGGGAGCCACCTCTAGAGTCCTTTGAGAGCTAAATGCTACACGTGTATCGGTGAATCATTAGAAAAGTATAAGCCATAGAGGTCATCCGAGTAAAACTCGATCTTTTGTACTGTGTGAGCCACCTCTAGAGAACTCAAAGGAACTACGTGCTACATAGATTCTTCGAAAAACTATGGAAGCCACCTCTAGAATTCTTTGAGAGCTAAGTGCTACACGAGTTCCGATGAGATAGTAGAAAGTATGTGTCATAAAGGCCAACCCGAGTAAAGACTCGATCTTTGTACCGTGTGAGCCACCTCTAGAGAACTCAAGGGACCTACGTGCTACATAGATTCTTCGGAAACTATGGGAGCCACCTCTAGAAACCTTTGAGAGCTAAGTGCTACACGTGTTTTGATGAAATATGAGGAATCATAGGTTATTGTGACAATAAATAAATTATTGTGATTTGTGAATGTGATGAATATCAGTAGATGAAATAGATCTTAGACATAAGACAGAGAATGTGTATAATCATTGAATATACTTATATATACCATAGAAACATGTGCTATTTGAATGTTTGTCTTCTTTCACACTTAACCATACTGATAAAAAAGAATGGTACTTTGTGAATTTAAGAATGGAAGAAAAGGATGAATAAGCTTATGAAATCTGTGTACATACGAATTGGTAGCAAATCTTGATATAATTCATACATGTTATTTTATAGAATTTATGCATGTATGATCGTGTTTTACGATATGAGCCCAATATGTACTTATTTAAACTACTTACTAAGCCGTGGATTTGCTCACCCTTTAAATTTAAGCATCTACAGATCTTACGAGTTGATAGCCGCTCAGGCTTCGTATAGGCTCCCGAGAATTGTACCTAGTAATGGTACTCGTCTGCGTTCTCCAGGCCTCGCTTTTGTGTTTTTGAGGTATACTACTTGTATATCTTTTTGATAATTCAACGAACTTTAATTTCACAATACTAGGAAAGAATATGGGATGTAGCTTTGGATCGCACTAAATTATTATGTGAGTCTAAGTGACTATCGAGTTCGATCCGGGTTATAATGTATATTTTGAATGATGTATAATTGCTATATGTGGACTTATTAATGGTTAAACCCTTGAGAAGCATGAGATGCTTGATTGTGTGAACTATGGGGGAACAACAGCTGGCTGTATTGTGTAGTTTAAAATGTGTTTTAATGCAAGTGATTTTACTGGGGAAATTGATAAAATACAAAGTGGAGGTTTCTTTTGAAATAGTAAAATAAGGCTAAATTCATAAAAATCACCTTGAGAAGGATGACATAGCTCGAGAAATAATATTGTTAGGATAAGATTTGATTTAGATACTACACCAACACCGAATACAAACCGTAAATAGAGAAAGAAAAATTTGGTTCGTAAATTTCCGTAAAGGATAAAGTAAGTGTTAAGTGGACGTCTTTGGCCCTCGGGTCTTGACAGATTTAATGTTATCAAAGCTAGGTTTGTCTAGTACGTGTTAGTGTAGTTTAGACCGTCTGTAGTGTTACATCTCATGTACTGTGAAATATATGTTTGGAAATTTTCCAATTATTGACTTATACTGAGATTGGTCTACTCTTGGTATAGTTTCTTTTAATTCGAATTAGAATGAGGAGGATTGGAAGTAAAGGCGGGCTCGAAAGGCCACCTCGGAGGTCGACAATGCAACCATCGATTCCATCACCCTCATATGCTAAACATGTTGTACAAGATAACAAATTGATGTGAAAGTTAAGATTGTTGAGATAAGAACCTCGAGATCATCTTGCTATGATATTGATATTGGCCCAATCTAATTGCCTCTAAAGTAGAGAAGGATGAAGAATTCACCTTGGTGGTGTGATTGAGATGATGAGAGTAAGAATTATGCTTGTGATGTCTTATACCACTAAGAGTACATTTACTTATGTAATTGTATACATATACATTTGTGTATTGCAAAGGTAAGAGTTAAGATTATGCTATTATGTGGATTGTTGAGGAAGTGAAAGACTCATGTGAGGTTGGACTGGAATTGACGCGTATGATTTTATCATGCTATGCAATGGTTGGTGCAAATGAATTGTCTGTAAGAAAGTGGAAAGCTGATCATGAGTGAACATAATCAATGATTACGGAACGTAAGGTGCCTGTGGTGAACTACTTTCTTGTGGAAAAGTGAATTATGACCCATCGAGTAAATTAAGTGGGAAAAACTTGGAGTGTGACCTTGTGGAAATAGGCTGCATAGGTTAGTTACTCTATGACACTACGATAATGATGTCTTGAAAACAGTATTTGTGATATGCATGAGGAGTGTCGTGTTCACCGAGTATAATGATCATTATAAGGTGATTTTTGTGTCTTGATGTATTGTTGAGAGATGGTTAATTGATGTGTGACAGGTTCATTGAAGCCATGGAGAATTGTTAATTTGATTATTGTTGTGGTAACAAGATTGAGAAAATATTGAATTACGACATTTTGTGATTCTTGCTATGCAGGATGCTTACGTAAAAGTACATGTTTATAAATATTGTGTGCTCCCATTGACTAATGAGCGCATATTAGCTTGTGTAGTGCATAAGAAACGCAGATACAAGATGTAAATTATTGACTTTGTTGATATAACATGTGACGAATGTATTTAGCATAATGTGGAAATCATATTGAGGTGATTTGAGATAGATGATTATCGCGGTGACAGGCATCCTGGATAGTTTTATACTTATGAGTGCATTCCAGATAGTGAGGTCCTAAAGAGACAAATAATGAAAGAGGCACACAATTCCAAGTACACGATGCATACGGGGGATACGAAGATGTATTAGAATGTGTGCAAAGTGTACCATTAGACTTATACGAAGAAAGATATTTACTCCGAAGATTGTAGAGAACGCTTCCGAAGATGTGAGGTTGATATGTGATGATTGAGAACAGCCCAAAGTAGACAAAAGCTATGCCGACTGTCGGAGGAGACCTTTAGAGTTTCGAGTTGGTGATAAAGTGTTTTTGAAGATCTCTCCGTCTAAAGGCATAATGAGATTTGGCAAGAAAGGAAAGTTAAGCCCTTGATACATTGGTCCGTTTGAAGTATTGGAGAGTATTGGTGACGTGGCATACCGACTAGCATTACCGCCAGAGCTATCGGGTGTGCATAACGTCTTCCATGTGTCAATGCTAAGAAAGTATCATTCAGACCCATCCCATGTTATTGAGTATGAGCCTTTGGAGATCAGAGAGGATTTAAGTTATGTCGAGAGACCTATTTGGATTTTAAACAGAAAAGATAAGATATTGAGGTCTAAGACAATTCCTTTGCTTAAAGTACTTTGGTAGCACCACTCTTCAGAGGAAGCAACATGGGAGTTAGAGAGCTTGATGAGAGAGAAGTACCCTCACCTATTTCAGATAGACACAAAAAATTTGGAGGACCAAATTTCCTAAGGTGGGGAGGATGTAAAGACTGCAAATTTTGTGCCAAATTAGTAAATACATAGAAGATATTAAACAAGCTAGCATTGAAATGAAGATTGTAATTTCTGTTATGTATATGTATATACATCTAGTTGGAGTATTTAACAATAATGATTTATGCATGTTTATAATTTAAAAATATTATAAAAGAAAAAAAATTAGAGGTGAAAATATAAGTATAAGCTTCAATGAAGGAGACAATGGACATCTTGCACATTAATGGTACAAGTATGCTAAATTAAATAGGACACACATGAGTATACATAAGGTATATTTAAAGAAAGAGAATAAATAAGAAGCATGTATATATTAAATATGATATATACATATACAAAAAAGAAATATATATATATATAATAAAAATATATTAGACATGAAAACTAAATATAGTATATATATATATATATATATATATATATCATTTACAATTAAGATTTTAAATGTAGATGCATATACTTATTTTATGTAAAGAATATGATAAAATAAATAAATACATATTTCATGTAATTAATAAAACAAATAAATAAATAAATATATATATATATTAACTACCAATATGTATATTAATTATACAACTATGATTATAGAACTATATATATTATAAATAATTATGATAGCAATAGAAAGAATTAAAATAAAAACAAAATTTAGAATAAAACAAATAAGAGTTAGGGGAATTTGATGGGACTTTGTCCCATCAAACTCCACTAGCAAATTCTCGGATGGAGCAACAAAGAGCTTCTCAAAGAAGCTTTGAAAAACAAAAGAAAAGAAAGTGTGAGCTAAGGAGACGAGTCTCGGACGCAAAACAGAAAATAAAGAAGTGAATCGAGAAAGAGGGCTGAAGGCTGGGTATTTCGGTGAAGAGAAGAAAAGAAGGAAAGGAAAGGTGAAGGCCGAAAGGAAAAGGAAAGAAGAGAAGAGAAAGAAGAGGAGGAAGTGTACAGTTGCTGCCTCCATCGTGAACAGCCATCAGAAAGGAAGGAAGAGCTGCTAGAAAATTTGGGTAAATGAGATATTCTTCTAACTTTACAATGTTTATTTATTGAGTATGAAAATAAAATTATGATAAATTTAATCAAATGGGCACTCTATGAATGAAGGATTGATTAAATTCTAACTCGATGTTCAAATCTGAAAATCTATGTTTTGTTTTGGGTTGCAATTAAAACATTCAGTTTAGTTGTTATACAAGGAGAAAATTTCTGGAAAAATTATGATTAATAGCCCTTTAAGTTAAAAGAAAGTTGGTTTTGGAATTTCTTGATTTGGATTTCTATAACTTGAAATATGTACAAGTGAGTGCAGGATACTCTGTCCAGAAACGTGAATCATGAGTCTGACTTTGAAAAAATTGTAGAAGATAGCCTATAGTGAATTAGGTTGTAAGCCTTACATTTCTAGAAAGGTAATTAAGTTAGGATTCTGATGGTTCTGGGTTTGCACCAATTGGATATGTGTATAATTAAATATGAAGTATTTTGTGCAAGTAGGTCAGTGTAACCCTGTGCTTGAATACTGCTGGAAGATAGTGCAATTTTGTAAAATTACTAATGTTGATCTAGGAAGAATTAAATCATAAACCTTACATTTCTAGATAGGTAAATGAGTTAGCTTTCATCTAGTTTTGGAATTTGTGGATTTGGAATTATGTAGCTTAATCTATGTACACATGAATGCAGGATACTCACTGCAAGGTACAAACAGCCTAGTGTCAACTTCAAAAATTTCTAGAAAATAATTCAGATGGAGTTTGATTGCAAAATTTACATTTTCAAAAAGGTAAATGAGTCAGGATTGATATGGTTTTGGATTTGTACAAATTGCATATCCCTATAATTAGAAATATAAATTTTAATGAACAGAGGTCAAGAAACTATCCTACCTAATGTGCCAGATTTGGACCAAAGTTTGGAAAACTATTGGAGATGGCACAAGATGAATTAAGAAGTAAGCCTTATACTTTCGAATAGGGAACTAAGTTAGAAGTAATATAAAAATTTACGGTTTGAAGATTAGATTCTGAAATTTTTACAAAAGGCTAACAAGAATGCTTTAAAGGGTTTTCAAGGTAAAGTAAGACTTTGTAATGTTTTGTTTAAAGTCTAAGTACATATAAATATATATATATATATATATATATATGTGTGTGTGTGTGTGTGTGTCTAAATGCATTTGCTCATGCATAATGTATATTTGTACGAAGAAAGAAAAAAATGGGATGAGCATAGATAAACAAATATATATCTATAATATACATATATTGGAATATACATATAGATATAAACACAAAGATGCTTAAAACATATATATATGTATATAAGGACTCGTACCATAGGTACGTCGTAATTGACGATAAGAAGGTAGCTTTAGATTAATAGTTACTCGAAATTAATAGCGTTTAAGGTTTTTATTTTAAGTACGTGATTAAGCACGATGATGTAAACTTATCAAAATGTTAATGGATTATGTGTAGCGAAGCGGAACGGTGTAGAGGTTTGAGTACAGACTCGGAAGCGCGAGGAGGATAAATACTAAGCCTCGAGGTAAGTGGGTTAAATAAGCCTTGCTAGTATCATCTCGTAAGAGATGAATAAATTCTTATTAAAATACTTATTTAAACTCACATCAAGTTAGGCGAAATACTACAGGTAAGACTATAAGAGTAAGTACGGTAAACATACAAATTAGACATAATGTGATTGTGAATAGTAGTTGTTTAGAAAGGAATATTGTTTGTGATTTGCGTGTTATGCGTGATAGTTTGTTTGTGGTTACTGAATGTATAAATTGTATAATTTTGGTGCTTGCATTTGAGGAACACATATGAATTAATTAAGTCGCACCGAGAGAGCATGTTAACAAATTGTGATACTTTGTGAATGTATATGTGATTTGTGTGTGGTATATACAGCTCCCAATGTTGAGTTCATAGACCTCAATTAGTACCTAGTCGTGTTTGTCAAAAACTAGGAAAAAAGGGCAACCCGAGTGAAAATCGATTCTTTATACTGTGTGAGCCACCTCTAGAGAACTCAAAGGAACTACGTGCTACGCAGCTTTCTTTGTGAACTGTGGGAGCCACCTCTAGAGTCCTTTTAGAGTTAAGTGCTACACATGTATCGGTGAATCATTAGAAAAGTATAAGCCATAAAGGTCATCCGAGTAAAACTCGATCTTTTGTACCGTATGAGCCACCTCTAGAGAACTCAAAGGAACTACGTGCTACATAGATTCTTCGAAAAACTATGGGAGCCACCTCTAGAATCCTTTGAGAGCTAAGTGCTACACGAGTTCCGATGAGATAGTAGAAAGTATGTGTCATAAAGGCCAACCCGAGTAAAGACTCGATCTTTATACCATGTGAGCCACCTCTAGAGAACTCAAGAGGCCTACGTGTTACATAGATTCTTTGGAAACTATGGGAGCCACCTCTAGAATCCTTTGAGAGCTAAGTGCTACACGTGTTTTGATGAAATATGAGGAATCATAGGTTATTATGACAATAAATAAATGATTGTGATTTGTGAATGTGATGAATATCAGTAGATGAAATAGATCTTAGACATAAGACAGAGAATGTGTATAATCATTGAATATACTTATATATACCATAGAAACATGTGCTATTTGAATGTTTGTTTTCTTTCACACTTAACCATACTTATAAAAAAGAATGATACTTTGTGAATTTAAGAATGGAAGAAAAGCATGAATAAGCTTATGAAATCTGTGTACATACGAATTGGTAGCAAATCTTGATATAATTCATACATGCTATTTTATAGAATTCATGCATGTATGATCGTGTTTTACGATATGGCCTAGTATGTACTTATTTAAACTACTTAATGAGCTGTGGATTTGCTCACCCCTTAAATTTAAACATCTACAGATCTTACGAGTTGATAGCCAACTCAGGCTTCGTATAGGCTTCCGGGAATTGTACCTAGTAGTGGTACTCGTCTACATTCTCTGGGCCTCGCTTTTGTGTTTTTGAGGTATACTACTTGTATATTATTTTGATAATTCAACGAACTTTAATTTCACAGTACTAGGAAAGAATATGGGATGTAGCTTTGGATCACACTAGATTATTATGTGAGTCTAGGTGATTATCGAGTTTGATCCGGGTTATGATGTATATTTTGAATGGTGTATAAAATGTTAGATGTGGACTTATTAATGGTTAAACCCTTGAGAAGCATGAGATGCTTGATTGTGTGAACTGTGGGGAAACAACAGCTAGCTGTATTGTGTAGTTTAGAATGTGTTTTAATGCAGGTGATTTTACTGGGAAAATTGATAAAATACAAAGGGGAGGTTTTCGACCCGTTTCTTTTGAAATAGTAAAATAAGGCTAAATTCATAAAAAACACCTTGAGAAGGAAGACATAGCTCTAGAAATAATATTATTAGGATAAGATTTGATTTAGATACTGCACTAACACCGAATACAAACTGTAAATAGAGAAAGAAAAATTTGGTTCGTAAATTTCCGTAAGGGATAAAGTAAGTGTTAAGTGGACATCTTTGGCCCTCGAGTCGTGACACGAACCCACAGAGACTTTAATTAAGTAAAATTACCTACCAAAATTATTACCTAATTTTTGGGGATTGGAGAACAGGGGGTTTTTAAGGATACTACAACTAATTTTAAGGCAAAATTACCATATTAGATTAAAACAAAGAACTGTAAATAAATAAATATCAAATAATCATGCAAGTGCTTCAGTTACAAGGCATAAAATATTCTTGGATTTTCCTATTGATCATTGACATCAAAAGATCATTGTTAATTAAATAGTCAACCATAGTGCACCAACTACGACAAGTTATACCATCAGTCCTTACTTAGTCATTAATCAAGAATACGATTCCCAATTAATCCTTAACTAATTAATTTACCTAGGATAAGATCTCTAAATAATATTATTAGCAGCATTAAAAACTAGAAAGATATGGGTTGACATTAAGTAACAAACACTGTTGGCTCTTATAGGCTATACCGAGAGGGGGGGTGAATCGGTTTTTAACTAACCTTAAGCTCGTTTTTCGGTTTCTCTAAATTCTCTAGCCTATATTGATATTTTCTAAGTTCTCTAGGCTAGACAAGCATGCAATTCAAGTTCAATTAAATAAACACAATATAAGTGCAAGCAAATAAAGAGTAAGGAGAGAGAGATTTACACAATCGATTTATAGAGGTTCGGCTACCTTGCCTACGTCCTCTACCTTGAGATGCTCCCAAGGATTTTCTCCAAATCCACTATCTTGAATTTGTGATTACACTCCCTCTTTTCAAGGCTCAAGAGAAACCTCTCTCTTTTTCTAGGCTCAAGAGAAACCTCCCTCTTTTTCTTAGGCTAAAAAGTAACCTCCCTCTTTTTCAAGGCTTAAGAGAAACCTCCCCTTTACAAGGAATGAAGTGAGTTTACAAATGAGTAATCAAAGAGAGCCTCTAGATAGGCAAGTGATTACAGAAATTAAGCACAAGGAAAGACCTATACAAGATTTGTGCTATTCTATACAAAGAATATGAAAATGATGGAAAATGAAACTTTGTAGCTCTTGATTTGTTGTTTTAGGCTTGTAGATTTGAGGAATATGAGATTTGAAGTTGCTGAGTGGTTCCCCTTCCTTCCTTTAGCTTCTAGGCCTCTATTTATAGTCCCTTGGATGTATTCTAGCCGTTGGGTGGAGCCAAATCTCGGATATTACCGTTGTCTCACAAAAACTAGCCGTTATAGGCTATTTTCGGGCAAAGGGATCGATCCCTTTCCATAGGGGATCGATCCCTTTTGTCCAGAATCTTGATTCTGGGCTTCAGGGACCTTTTCTAGCTGTTAGGAGCTTACTGCCAAAAGGGGATCGATCCATTCCCTTAGGGGATCGATCCCTTCTCTCCAGAAGGTGATTTCCTGCACTTTTTGAGTTAGAAATGATGTGGTCTTTGATCCTAATCCAACCCAAAACATTTTGGCATTTTTGTGGGAGTTTTTCTTGACTTTCTCAAATGGAAACATGGTCTAAAAATTCATCAAGTGATTTTCTAAAATATTCAAAACATTTACAAAGTATTAAGACCAATAAGAGTATGCATCATTAAATCATGGTCTTAATGTTTGATATGATCACTTGAAATGTATTGAGAAAATCATGTGTGATAAGGCAAATTTACAATATGAATTAAAGCATTAAAGCTTACTTAAGTTTTTGTCATTTCAAAATACATATGTCAATTTAAAGCTAACAATCTCCCCCTTTTTGATATGACAAAACTTAATGTAAATTTGCTTTGAAAATTCTTTGATAAAATACTCCCCCTCAAATAAAGCAGGATTTTATAAAGCTCCCCCTTAATATATGCATGGGTTTTGAAGAAGAATTTTCAAACTATTTTCCCCATTATCTCTCCCCCTTAATATCTCTCCTTATATCTATCTCTCCCTTTATCTATCTCTCCCCCTTTTTGTCATAGCAAAAAGAAGGAAAAATAATAAAAAATATGCTCCCCCTAAAATCATGGCAATGTGAGAACAAATAAAAATGCTCCATCCAACAAGAAACATGTTAGTACATGGGACTTATAGCACAAATAAATAAGTCAATATTCTCAAAGAGTATGAGATATTTATGCAATGAATATGACTTATGATCCTATACCAATTGTTTATAAATAATTTTGATACCAATTGTTGATAAGTAATTTTGCAAGAAGGTTCCAATTGGTAAGAAGTTAAGCAAGCACCTAAGTATATCAATTGTTCTCTAAGGTCCAACTAAGGTGCATGGTAATACATCATGATTATGAGCTAAAATTAGATAACATATCATATGCATGTGCTCATAAATCATTTTCAAGAAATATTGTGCCTAGAATTAAGATATATAGCAATTAACTACAAATTCTAACACACAAGAGTTTCATGCAAAAATATCCTAAGAGAATTCTTCTCTATTTGTCATTTCAATCTAAGGAGCATGAGAAGAGTTGTCAATTTAAAACTCAAACCAATTGGCAATTTAGTTTTGGCTTGCCAATTATTGAAAATATGGTTTCCAATGATACTAATTATTATTTCAATCTAAATACCAATTGTTACTAATGGTTTACTTAGTCATTTTGCATGAATCCAATATTTGTGTGTAGTGTGATCATGTCAAGAAAATAATCATTCTAAATATGCAAGAACACAATCACACATCATCAATTATGCATATGGATTAATTAAGCATTAGCACACTATCATAAAGTATTAATCCATATTCATATTCACAACATTATACCACATGGAAGATACAAAATGTCAAGATATTCAAGCAAACACATTTTCTTCCATAGTTTCAAGCACAAAAATCCTATGCTCATTTTCCAATTCAAGTCCTTAACCAATTATGAGCAAGGAAAGATTCAAAATTACCATTTTAATTAATTACGAGCCATATCCCTAGTTGTTATCATTATTTAACGTTCTAGAGGGTATATGCTATTTTAACTAAAATGGCTTCACCTAAGTGAATCAATATTATCAAGCTAAAATGTATTTTATCATCAAAATCCATAATCTATGAGTGAGATTAAGCACATAATATCATCAAGTAACTATTCTCATCTCATAGGCATGATTATTGATTCAACTTAAGTAAACATGCATGTTCAACATTAAAACAATCAAGATTCAATGGATGTATATCAATTATTGGTGTTGTCATTAAAGCTCAAGTTCCATAGTAATTTGGCTATGAAGAATTGATTTCATGGATGATAAATTTTCATGCATTTGAACATTTAAGATCCATTTATCATCACACATTGCAAGCCAAGGAAAATTATGACCTTATACCAATTGTTGAATTTACATTTGAAATCAATCCTTAAGGTCAAGTTTTAATTATTCTTCCACTAGATGTATAATTATCATGAAACCTAGTGTGGAGTAGTTGAGTCAAGCTAAGAAACATAATCCTAAAAGCATGCTTGACTAAGATGAACAAAAGATATGAAAAACACTCATTATGCACAAGTTCATCAAATTCTCAAATATATCCATAAATTCTTGAAATAAATCTCAAAATTATGTTTAAGCATTCATTGAAAATATATTTCAAGATTATTTCACGATTCATGAATGTTTTCAACCAGAAAAATGAATTTGCACTTGTGAGCTCAAGAAAAATGGTATTGATTGTTGAAAGTGATACCATTTGTTGGAAATGATATTAATTGATGAAGTTGAGGCATGATATCAATGAAAAATGAGTTTTCATAGTTTAAAGATCATCAAAAAGAAGTTAAAATACTGGATTTTAACTTGAGAAGAAAGAGGATATCAAGAAAGTGAAAAATCCTTCTCAAATTCAGTTGAAAAAGTGCAGAAAAGCCATTTTGGCCTGGGGGGATCGATCCCTTTGGGAGGGGGATCGATCCCTTAAGTCCAGAATGCAAATTTCCTGCATTCTGCTCAAGGGGATCGATCTTTCTTGCTAAGGGATCGATCCCTCATCCTGTTTCTGCAGTTTTTGACAGAAAATCCAACCTTTGAGGTGCCCAAACTTCGTTTTTGAGTAATTTAAGTCCAAGTAAAGGTTTAGACATTTGTAAAACATGATTTTGGACTTGTATGAATGAAAAATCTGAATGAAAAACCATTTTACAAAAGATTTTGCAATTTTGGTAGAATTTTCACCAATAAAAGCATTTTTGGCCTCAAAGGGGGTCATTTTAAGCATTATGCATATTTTGTCAAAACCAAAGCTTTGGAAACCACAAATATGCCAAAACAAACTTGTTCACATAGATTTTAAGCATATATAACATCAAATCATCATACTTGTGAACAACATGTCATGATTGTCAACATGCATATTCTTCATTAAGGCTCATGACAAGGCATTTTGCATCTATGACATATTTGACATCTTTTGAGCAACTAAATATATTATCTAGACATATCAAACTTGCTCAAGATGCAGAAAACCAAAAATCATTTCAAAATCACAAATCATGCCTTTCATTCAATGTATCAAGTACTATTCATCAAACATTCAACAATCATTCATCATGCCTTTTGTTCTATCATTCAACTCACAATGCATCAAGAATTATTAACACATTTTCTCATCAAAGCACAAATAATCAAATAAAAGTTTTAAAGAGTAAAGAATTAATCTTACAAAACTCCTTTGCTTGAGTATGCTTTGCCTTGAATTGTTGAGTCCACCTTGAGCTATTCTTTGAAGAATTGTTGTGATGGATCCTCAAGCTTTTCCTTTTTCTCATTGGCACAAGCAAACTCCATAGAGGTGTGTAGAGCACTCAAACCCCATTGTTTCTTTGTAACTCCATGCTCTAACACTCCTACAACAAACAAATTCAAGCATGCTTTGGTACCCAAATTTTCTTGGGTCCATGAGAGTTAGTACAAATAATTTTTGATCCTTTTGGGATCCATTTCAAGCACAATTCATCATTATTTACAGCATGCTTAGGCACCCACATTTTTCTAACCACTCTTCCTCTAAATGTGGTTTTTCTATTTGTGCATGCTTGTGAGGTATGGCCTATTCTATTGCAAAGTGAGCATGTGAGAGATAAATCATGCATGGTATTTTTGCTCACTAGGAAATTCTTAAGATGAGTTTCTTTTTGTTTAGCATTATAGCCTAACCCATCTTTGTCAAAGAAAGCTCTTTGGGTCTCTAACATGTGATCTAGCTTTTGTTGACCCATATAAAACCTAGAAAATGAGTTATGCAAATTTGTGTTCTTTTTATTTAACTCATTTATTTCTAAGTTGGCATCTTCTAGTTTCTTTTCAAATTCTATCTTAGCACTAGTCAAGGCTTCATTTTCTATTTTTAATTTAGCAATGATTTTCTTATATTTAGAATTCATGCATTGAAATTCATTTGCTAAATCATCAAAGGCATTTTGTAGTTCACTAAAGGTATAATCATTATCTTCACTAGAACTACTACTAGCCTCATCATCACTAATGGCCATAAAGCATGAGTAGGCTTCCTCATTATCTACATTTTCCTCATCGGAGCTATCACTATCGCTCCATGCAGCCACAAATGCTTTCTTCCTAGGCTTCCTCTCCTTTTCTTTCCTAAGTAAGGGGCAATCTAGCTTAGTGTGACCTAGTTCATTACATTCATAGCACACTAAGGGGTCTTTTTCTCTTCTACTTGACTCTCCCCTATGATGTCTCCTATTACTCTCTCTCTCTTTCATTCTCATGAATCTATTGAATCTTTTGGCAAACATTGCCATTTCTTCCTCATTTCCACTTTCATCACTATCATCCTCATGAGTGGAAGACTTAAGTGCTACCCCTACTTTCTTTAAAGGCTCTTCATTTCTTTTCAATTTCATCTCATATGTAAGTAGGGAGCCCATAAGTTCATCCAGAGACAAGGTATTTGGATCTTTAGACTCTTCTATTGCGGTTACCTTTGCCTCCCATGATTGTGGCAAGCTATTCAAGATTTTCTTCACCATTTCTACATTGGAATAGGTCTTGCCTAATGCCTTAAGTCCATTGATTATGTCATTAAATCTAGTATACATATCACTCATGGACTCATTTTCTTTCATTCTAAAAAGCTCATAATCATGTGTGAGCATTTCTACTTTGGTCTCTCTAACTTGATTTGTCCCTTCATGTGTGATGGCTAGTTTGTCCCATATTTGCTTAGCATTTTCACATAGGGACACTCTGTTATATTCATTTGGACCTAATGCACAAAAGAGGGTGTGCATAGCCTTGGCATTCAATTGTGCCAATCTCATATCATTGGTGTCCCACTCATCCTCACTCTTAGGGACATCTTTTCCATCTACTTTCTCTATTGGGATTCTAGGACCGTTAACTATTTACTCTCCACACTTCATAGTCATTAGATTGCACAAATAACATCATCCTAGTTTTCCAATAAGAGTAATTCTCACCATTGAATAGTGGAGGTCTAACTAATGAGTGTCCCTCTTCTCCTAGGGGTGTGCCTACATTCAAGTGAGCCATTTAAGATCGTTTCGCTCGATAGAGGTTAATCTAATTCAATCACGAGCCCAAGCTCTGATACCAATTGTTGGCTCTTATAGGCTATACCGAGAGGGGGGTGAATCGGTTTTTAACTAACCTTAAGCTCGTTTTTCGGTTTCTCTAAATTCTCTAGCCTATATTGATATTTTCTAAGTTCTCTAGGCTAGACAAGCATGCAATTCAAGTTCAATTAAATAAACACAATATAAGTGCAAGCAAATAAAGAGTAAGGAGAGAGAGATTTACACAATCGATTTATAGAGGTTCGGCTACCTTGCCTACGTCCTCTACCTTTAGATGCTCCCAAGGATTTTCTCCAAATCCACTATCTTGAATTTGTGATTACACTCCCTCTTTTCAAGGCTCAAGAGAAACCTCTCTCTTTTTCTAGGCTCAAGAGAAACCTCCCTCTTTTTCTTAGGCTAAAAAGTAACCTCCCTCTTTTTCAAGGCTTAAGAGAAACCTCCCCTTTACAAGGAATGAAGTGAGTTTACAAATGAGTAATCAAAGAGAGCCTCTAGATAGGCAAGTGATTACAGAAATTAAGCACAAGGAAAGACCTATACAAGATTTGTGCTATTCTATACAAAGAATATGAAAATGATGGAAAATGAAACTTTGTAGCTCTTGATTTGTTGTTTTAGGCTTGTAGATTTGAGGAATATGAGATTTGAAGTTGCTGAGTGGTTCCCCTTCCTTCCTTTAGCTTCTAGACCTCTATTTATAGTCCCTTGGATGTATTCTAGCCGTTGGGTGGAGCCAAATCTCGGATATTACCGTTGTCTCACAAAAACTAGCCGTTATAGGCTATTTTCGGGCAAAGGGATCGATCCCTTTCCATAGGGGATCGATCCCTTTTGTCCAGAATCTTGATTCTGGGCTTCAGGGACCTTTTCTAGCTGTTAGGAGCTTACTGCCAAAAGGGGATCGATCCCTTCCCTTAGGGGATCGATCCCTTCTCTCTAGAAGGTGATTTCTTGCACTTTTTGAGTTAGAAATGATGTGGTCTTTGATCCTAATCCAACCCAAAACATTTTGGCATTTTTGTGGGAGTTTTTCTTGACTTTCTCAAATGGAAACATGGTCTAAAAATTCATCAAGTGATTTTCTAAAATATTCAAAACATTTACAAAGTATTAAGACCAATAAGAGTATGCACCATTAAATCATGGTCTTAATGTTTGATATGATCACTTGAAATGTATTGAGAAAATCATGTGTGATAAGGCAAATTTACAATATGAATTAAAGCATTAAAGCTTACTTAAGTTTTTGTTATTTCAAAATACATATGTCAATTTAAAGCTAACAAACACATATGATACAAATTTATTTAACTTAAACTTCCATTCTCCTAAACCTCTTGTGATTAAATCCAAAAGCAATTACGAACTTAAGTTTTGAATCTAGTGGTGATTATTTAATTAAAGTAAATAGTTGCACACCTTATTTAATCAATTAAACAATCCTAAAATCATGCTCGAGGAATTTCAGATACTTAATAACAATTATATAATAAGCTTATAATCTCACAACAAGTTTTTGCCAAGAATTATTAAATTACCTTATAACTAAATTAACAAGCTACTCATTAGACATAATCAAGAACATAAAATTCATGTTAAATATTATCAAGAAATCAATTATCATGCAAAGATCGATCAAATAAGCAATCTTAAATAAGACAAAAACAAAAATAATCAATCAAGAATAAAATCTAGCAAGAACCTAACAAACAATTAATAAAACTAATAAAGAAACAAAAATCAATTATAAAATTACTTTAGAAATTGATAACTAATATTAAACAGTAAAAAGAAAATAAAAATCCCTCTAAAGATAGTATAAGAAATCGGTTTTGCCTAAAAATTTAATAAAGAAAACGTTAAATCAATAAGAAAAACTAAAAAGAAAACAATTTGGAAGAAAAAGAAAATAAAATTTGGCAAAGAAAGAAGAAAGAAAATAAAAGAAACAAATTTTTATAAGGAAAAAAATAGAAATCAAGAAAAGCAATTAAAGAAGAAAAAGAGAAGAAAATTTTATTAAAAGCCTAAAGAAAAACTATACAAGACTAAGAGAGGGGAAGAGAGGGAATATTTTTTTTTTTTGAAGAGTTTAGTGCTCTTTATATAGGCTTAAGAGTCCTAGGTAAGGTGGGATTAGGATAAGAGTTTATTTGGGGAAGAAGTTATTTGATTAGTCAAACTCTTATCTTTATCTCATCTTTTTATAATAATTATCAAAATAAACTTCCTAAAGCCTATTTTTATTAATTAATTGCAGATTTAAAACATAATAAAATTAAGACACTATCTTGTTTCAACAAAATCTCGTCTTGAACTTGTTTTGTTGGAATTTCTTCTCAATCTCGCTATTTCTGCCCAGAATTTTGTACTGACTTTGTCCAAACGTTTGACCAATCAAATAAACTCCAATTTTCATGATCTTGTACATTTTGGAAACCTTAGGAAACGTTCTATAACTTCCATGAAGGCCAATTCTTGAGATCAGGTTATTAAGATGGTCAAAAACGTCAATCTTTCAAAATGGATAGAAAATATTGCACTTTGTTCTTTTTAGCTCTTTTTAATTCCAACTTTGATATTCAATAACTAAATCATAAAATAAACATTAGCTAGCTCTTTTAGGCATAAAACATCAATAAATCAATAATAATAATAATAATAATAATATATTTATAAATATCAATTTATCATCCTATTAGTAGCTTATAATAAAAAATTGCAATCCTTTCAAGTGAAAACTTATAAGAATGTTCATGATTGCAATAGAGTGTTTCAAAATTTGAGACTACTCAATCTTTGTTAGCTGAACTGTACTTAGGTTCAAGAAAGATCCTTTCATTAGGAATGCAGAGGTGTAGAGAGCAGTGAAAGATGATTCTGATGTAGGGGTGAACATTAGTATGATAAGAAGAGTTAAAACAGAAGTGGTTGATAGAGTTGTTAGCAATTATAAAGAAGAGTTCAGTCATTTGTGGGATTATGCTAATGTATTTCCGATCTTGGTAGCACAATGAAAATGAAAGTACATAGGTAGATTCTAACATCCTTACTTGAGTTTGAAAGATATTATATGTGCTTAGATAAGGTTACAGAATGGATGCAGACCTTTATTGGGATTAGATGGGTGTTGGTTCAAAAGCATTACAAAAGGTGAGCAATTGTGTGCTGTGGACAGAGATAGAAACAATCAAATGTTTCCAATAGCTTAAGCATTGGTGGGAGTGAAGTGTACAGCTTCTTGATTATGGTTTATTAATCTCTTGAAGTTAGATGTCATTCTCATCCCATTCATCTTCTGTTTTGATTAGCTCTTTTGTTTTCTATGACCTTCTTTAGGATGTGTGAACCTGCAGTTATTACTCTTCATACTTCATAATCATTTGCCCTTATAAAGAGCATCATTCTTGTTTTTCAATAGGAAGAGTTTTCAATATTAAACAACAGGGTTCTAATAGTAGAGTAGCCTTCTAAGGTTGTGGGTTTCTGTTGGCTCTATAGGCTATACCGAGAGGGGGGTGAATCGATTTTTAACTACCCTTAAGCTCGTTTTGAAATTCTTCTAAATTCTCTAGCCTATTTGAATATTTTCTAAGTTCTCTAAGCTAGGCAAGCATGCAATCTAAGTTCAATGCAATAACATAATATAATCGCAAGAAAATAAAGAGTAGGGAGAGAGAAATTTACACAATCGATTTATAGAGGTTCGGCTACCTTGCCTACGTCATCTACCTTGAGACGCTCCCAAGGATATTTCCAAATTCACTATTTTTGAATTTGTTACACTCCCTCTTTTTCTAGACTAAAGAGAAACCTCTCTCTTTTTCTAGGCTCAAGAGAAACCTCCCTCTTTTTGTTAGTTTAAAGAGTAACCTCCCTCTTTTTCTTAGGTTAAAGAGAAACCTCCCCTTTTACAAGGAATGAGTGTGTTTACAAGAGATGTAATCAATGAAAACCTCTAAGTAGGCAAATGATTACAGAAATTAGGCACAAAGAAAATGCCTATACAATATTTGTGCTAAGCAAAACAAGAGATATGTGAATGATGGAAGATGAAAACTTTGTAGCTCTTGATTTCTTATTGAGGCTTGAGGATTTGAGGAATATGAGTTTTGGAGTTGCTGAGTAGTTCCTCTTGCTTTCTTTAGCTTCTAAGCCTCTATTTATAGTCCCTTGGATGTATTCTAGCCGTTGGGTGGAGCCAAAACTAGAATATAACCATTGTCTCACAGAAACTAGCCGTTACAGGCTATTTTCGGGCAAAGGGATCGATCCCTTTCCATAGGGGATCGATCCCAAGCTTCTAGGTTGTTAAATCTGGGCTTGAGGATCATTCTGCCTTGAAGGGAGCGATCCCTTCCCTTAGAGGATCGATCCCATGCCTCCATAAAGCTTTTCCTGCACCATTTTGGGTTAGAAATGATATGGCCTTTGATCCTAATTCAACCCAAAACATTTTGACATTTTTGTGGGAGTTTTTCTTGACTTTCTCTAATGAAAACATGGTCCAAAAATTAATCAAGTGATTTTCTAAAATATTCAAACATTTATAAAGTATTAAGACCAATAAGAATGCATCATTAAATCATGGTCTTAATGTTTGATATGATCACTTGAAAATGGATTGAGAAAATCATGTGTGATAAGGCAAATTTACAATATGAATTAAAACATTAAAGCTTACTTAAGTTTTTGTGATTTCAAAATATATATGTCAATTTAAAGCTAACAATCTCCCCCTTTTTGATATGACAAAACTTAATGTAAATTTGCTTTGAAAATTCTTTGATAAAATACTCCCCTTCAAATAAAGTAGGATTTTATAAAGCTCCCCCTTAATATAAGCATGGGTTTTGAAAATGAATTTTTAAACATTTTCTCCCCCATTATCTCTCCCCCTTAATATCTCTCCCTTTTAATATCTATCTCTCCCCCTTTTTGTCATAGCAAAAAGAAGGAAAAATAAAAATATGCTCCCCCTAAATTCATGGCTATGTGAGAAGAGATAAATATGCTCCATCCAACAAGAAACATGTTAGTACATGGGACTCATAGCACAAATAAATAAGTCAATATTCACAAAGAGTATGAAAGATTCATGCAAAGAATATGACTTATGATCCTATACCAATTGTTTATAAATAATTTTGCAAGAAGTTCTCAATTGGTAAATAATGAAGCAAGTTGTTTAAAAATATCTACTAAGGACTATGACTTGCTTATTTCAATCCTATCAAGCACCTAAGTATATCAATTGTTCTCTAAAGTCCAACTAAGGTGCATGTCAATACATCATGATTATGAGCTAAAATTAAATGACATATCATATGTATGAGCTCATAAATCACATTCAAGCAAGAGTGTGCATAGAATCAAGATATATAGCAATTAACTACAAATTCTAGCACACAAGAGTTTCATGCAAAAATATCCTAAATGAATTCTTCTCTATTTGTCATTTCAAACTAAAGAGCATGAGAAGAATTTTCAATTTAAAGCTCATACCAATTAGCAATTTAGTTTTGGCCTACCAATTATTGAAAATATGGTTGCCAATGATACTAATTGTTATTTCAATCTAAATACCAATTGTTACTAATGGTTGACTTAGATATTTTGCATGAATCCAATATTTATGTGTAGTGTGTTCATGTCAAGAAAATAATCATTCTAAATATGCAAGAACACAATCACACACCATCAAATATGCATATGGATTAATTAAACACTATCATAAAGTATTAATCCATATTCATATTCGCAAATTTATACCATATGGAAGATTCAAAAAATCAAAGTATTCAAGCAAACACATTTTCTTCCATGGTTTTAAGCACAAAAATCCTATGCTCATTTTCCAATTCAAGTCCTTAACCAATTATGAGCAAGGAAAGATTCAAAATTACCATTTTAATCAATTAAGAGCCATATCCCTAGTTGTTATCTTCATTTAATGTTCTAGAGGGTATATGCTATTTTAACTAAAATGGATTTGTCTAAATAAATCAATATCATGCTTAATTATATTTTAACAATAAAATCCATAATCTATGAGTGAGGTTAAGCACGTAATATCATGAAAACAACTATTCTCATCTCATAGGCATAATTATTGATTCAACTTAAGCAAACATGCATGTTTAACATCAAAACAATCAAGATTCAATGCATGTATATCAATTGTTGGTGTTGTCATTAAAGCTCAAGTTCTTTAATAGTTTGGCCATAAAGAATTAAGTTCATGGATGATAAAGTTTCATGCATTTGAACATTTAGGATCCATTTATCATTACAAATTATAAGCCAAGGAAAATTATGACCTTATACCAATTGTTGAACTTACATTTGAAATCAATCCTTAAGGTCAAGTTTTAATTATTCTTCCACTAGATGTATACTTATCATGAAACCTAGTGTGGAGTAGTTGAGTGAAGTTAAGAAACATAATCCTATAAGCATACTTGACTAAGATGAACAAAAAGAATGAAGAATATTCATTATGCACAAGTTCATCAAATTCTCAAATATATCCACAAATCATTGAAATAAATCTCAAAATTATGTTTAGGCATTCATTGAAAATATATTTCAAAATTATTTCATGATTTATGCAATTCATGACCTTTTTCAACAAGAAGAATGATTTTGCATTTGTGAATTCAATGAAAATGATATTGATTGTTGAGAGTGATACCACTTGTTGGAAATGATACAAATTGATGGAGTTGAGGCATGATATCAATGAAAAATGAATTTTCATATTGTGAAAATCATCAAAAAGAAGTTAAAACAATGAATTTTAAGTTGAGAAGAGAGAAAGTATCAAAACAATGAAAAGTTCTTCTCAATTTCGGTTGAAAACATGCAGGAAAGCCCTTTCTGGCTTGGGGGCATCGATCCCTATGGGAGGGGGATCGATCCCTTAAGTCCAGAATGCAGATTTCCTGCATTCTGCTCAAGGGGGATCGATCCTGCTTGTTGGGGGATCGATCCTTCATCCTGTTTCTGTAGTTTTTGACAGAAAATCCAAACTTTGAGGTGTCAAAACTTCGTTTTTGAGTATTTTAAGTCCAAGTAAAGGTTTAAACATTTGTAAAACATGATTTTGGACTTGTATGAATGAAAAACATGAATCAAAAACAATTTTACAAAAGATTTTGCAATTTTGGAAGAATTTTCACAATAAAATGCATTTTTGGCCTCAAAGGAGGTCATTTTGAGAGTTAAGCATATTTTGACAAATCCAAAGCATTGGATACCACAAATATGTCAAAACAGACTTGTTCACATAGGTTTTAAGCACATATATCATTAAAGCATACATCTTGTGAACAACATGCCATAATTTCCAACATACAAGTTCTTCATTCTTGCTCATGACATGACATTTTGTGTAAATGACATATTTGATCATTTGAGGCAAGTAAATACATTATCAACACATAGAAAACTTGCTCAAAATGCAGAAATCCAATAATCATTTCAAAATCATAAATCATGCTTTTCATTCAATGCATCAAGTACTATTCATCAAACATTCAAAGATCATTGTCATGCCTTTTTGTTCAATCGTTCAACTCATAATGCATCAAGAATCATCAACCAACCATATCATCAAGGCATAAACAATAAAAAGGTTAAGGAGTAAGGAATTAAGCTTACAATACTCCTTTGCTAGAGAATGCTTTGCCTTGAATTGTTGAATCCACCTTAAGCCTTTCTTTGAAGAATTGTTGTGATCTTTGCTAAGGATGGATATCTCAAGTTCTTTCTTTTTCTCATTAGCACAAGCAAACTCCATGAGGATGTGTTGAGCATTTAAACTCCATTTTTCCATTGTATTCCCATGCTCTAACACTCCTACAACAAACAAGTTCAAACATGCTTTGGTACCCAAATTTTCTTGGGTCCATGAGAGTTAATGCAAACAATTTTTGATCCTTTTGGGATCCACTTCAAGCACAATTCATCATTATTTATAGCATGCTTTGGCACCCATATTTTTCTAACTACTCTTCCTCTAAATGTGGTTTTTCTATATGTGCATGCTTGTGAAGAGTGTCCTATTCTATTACAAAGAGAGCATGTAAGAGATAAATCATGCATAGTATTTTTGCTCACTAGGAAATTCTTTAGATGAGTTTCTTTTTGTATTGCATTATAGCCTAACCCATCTTTATCACAGAAAGCTTTTTGGGTCTCTAACATGTGATCTAGCTTTTGTTGACCCATATAAAACCTAGTAAATGAGTTATGCAAATTTAAGTTCTTTTTATTCAACTCATTTATCTCTAACTTACCCTCTTCTAATTTCTTTTCAAATTCTAGCTTAGCATTTGTCAAGGCTTCATTTTCTATTTTTAATTTAGCAATGATTTTCTTATATTTAGAATTCATGCATTGAAATTCATTTGCTAATTCATTAAAAGCATTTTGTAACTCATCAAATGTAAAATCATTATCTTTACTAGAACTAGAGCTAACCTCATCGTCACTAATAGCCATAAAGCATGAGTAGGCTACCTCATTATCTATGTTTTCCTCATCGGAGCTATCACTATCGCTCCATGCAGCTACAAATGCTTTCTTCCTAGGTTTCCTATCCTTTTCCTTCCTAAGTAAGGGGCATCTAACTTAGTATGACCCGGTTCATTACACTCATAACACACTAAGGGGTCTTTTTCTCTTCTACTTGACTCTCCCCTATGATGTCTCCTATTTTGCTCTCTCTCATTCATTCTCATGAACCTATTGAATCTTTTGGCAAACATTGTCATTTCCTTTTCTTCCTCATTTCCACTTTCATCACTATCATCTTCAATGACCTCATGAGTGGAAGACTTAAATGCTACTCCTACTTTCTTTGAAGGCTCTTCATTTCTTTTCAATTTCATCTCATATGTAAGTAGGGAGCCCATAAGTTCATCTAGAGACGAGGTATTTGGATCTTTAGACTCTTCTATTGCGGTTACCTTTGCCTCCGAAAACTTAGGCAAGCTATTCAAAATTTTCTTTACCATTTCAACATTGGAATAAGCCTTGCCTAGAGCCTTAAGTCCATTAATTATATCATTAAACCTAGTGAACATTTCGCTAATGGACTCATTTTCTTTCATCCTAAATAGCTCATAATCATGTGTGAGCATTCCTACTTTGGTCTCTTTCACGTGATTGGTCCCTTCATGTGTGATGGCCAATTTGTCCCATATTAGCTTAGCATTTTCACATAGAGACACTCTATTATACTCATTGGGACCTAATGCACAAAAGAGGGTGTTCATAGCCTTTGCATTCAATTGTGTCGATCTCATGTCATTGGTGTCCCACTCATCTTCACTCTTAGGGACATCTTTTCCATCTACTTTCTTTATTGGGATTCTAGGGCCATTAACAATTACTCTCCACACTTCATAGTCATTGGATTGCACAAATAACATCATCCTAATTTTCCAATAAGAGTAATTCTCACCATTGAAGAGTGGAGGTCTAACTAATGATTATCCCTCTTCTTCTAGGGGTGTGCCTACATTCAAGTGAGCCATTTAAGATCATTTTGCTCGATAGAGGTTAGTCTAAATCAATCTCGAGCCCAAGCTCCGATACCAATTGTTGGCTCTATAGGCTATACCGAGAGGGGGTGAATCAGTTTTTAACTACCCTTAAGCTCGTTTTGTGATTTTTCTAAATTCTCTAGCCTATTTGAATATTTTCTAAGTTCTCTAAGCTAGGCAAGCATGCAATCTAATTTCAATGCAATAAACATAATATAATCGCAAGTAAATAAAGAGTAGGAAGAGAGAGATTTACACAATCGATTTATAGAGGTTCGGCTACCTTGCCTATGTCCTCTACCTTGAGACGCTCCCAGGATTTTCCCAAATTCACTATTCTTGAATTTGTTACACTCCCTCTTTTTCTAGGCTAAAGAGAAACCTCTCTCTTTTTCTAGGCTGAAGAGAAATGTAACGCCCCGTTACCATATTTTTCACCTTATTTTACACAATTTATCCGGTTGGGCTGTCTGTGATACTTTACTTTACACTTGATGTTAAACAATTTAATAAAATATTGTTAACATTATACACATCCCCTATCTTAAATACAAATATGTAGTACTATAGACATGTCTAAATACAGAAAACAAATTATCGTACCTGATATATCTTAGTCGGTCTGTCACATTGTCCATTATGTGCAGCCGTAATCCACAAATATTGGATCTCACCATCATCAAAACCTGAAATGTTAAAATTGGGGAGTGAGCAAACCACGGCTCAGTAAGAGAGTTATATGTCACACTTGATATTCAGCTATCTATATGCTGAAAATAATTTTTCATTTTCTTTAAAATCTTCCTAGCTGGCTCTAGGCACACATGTAGGAAGGATACTACAGTTGGCTAGGGATCCAGATAGAGTAAGGTAGGTATTTTGAAATACCTGACTTGTTCCGGAACCTAGAAGCAACTGTAGGGAGTACTAATTTCGTTGTTTTCAAAACGATATAATTTTCGTTTTTCCACAGAGTAAACCACTTATTTCTTTTCACTTCAGTATACTTTAAAACACGTGACAGTTCAGTAGTAAAACAGTGGTTTACTTCTCTTCAGTACAGTAAAAACACGTGACAGTACAGTGATTTGTAAATATCCAATCGTTGGATAATTACTTCTTCGATTATTTCTATCTTAGAAATAATTCTTATGTTATTCTTTTAGAATAAACATTTATTTCTCTTTTCAAATCAATAACCGTATCGTACAGTTCAGTAAAACAGTATATTCAGTAAAACAGTAATTCGATACGGTTCAATCAGTAACAGTAAACAGTAACTGGTAGTTTTCAGTTCAGTAAACAGTAAATGGTAACTTTCAGTTCAGTAAACAGTAAATGGTAGCTTTCAGTTCAGTAAAACAGTAATCAATGGCTACCATTTCAGTAAACAGTACAATTCAGTAACACAGTGTTTTGGTATGGTCTTTCATCAGTAAACAGTAAACAGTACAGTAATTCAATACAGTAAATAGTACAGTGCAGTACAGTAAATAGGATTTCATAAATCCTTTCAGAAATCAGTAAACAGTAAACAGTAAGCAGTAAGTGAGACTAGGCAACACCCTACAAGTAAATCATGCTATCATCGTCCACTAAGGGACACAGTAACAGTAATGAGATCTATGGCCATGATCTATAATATGTCCTCGGTGTACGCTTGCTAGGCGACAATCCGGGACGCTGATGACTAGCTGGTCAATCAGCCACGTGATAGTAACAGTATATGTGATGCATGAAGCTCGGGGCCTAAGTCTCAAAACAGTGTAATCGTACCATAGCCTTTATGGATTTTAAACACAGTAAATTAAAATATTTCACAAATATCCATAAGGCTCACATGTAATAAATCATCACCTTTATGAAATAATTAAATTAAAATAACATTTCTCAAAATATTTCATAAAGGTATAAATCATATTTTTCATACGGTGAAAACAGTTTATAAATCATTACTGAAAATATAGAAGGGCAAAATTGTCCTTTTTCCATCGTAAAACCATATGCACGCTTTTCCGTGCTTTCACTTGAAAACATGGTTTTTCAATAATTTATGAAAATAAAATATTTATTTTTCCAAATTCATAAATCCCGTAACCATGTTTCTTTCTAAAAACACGTGTAGAGATCTCTAGTCTCGAAATCATAGTTTTCCATCATTTCTTAACCTTTATGAAATTTTCATAATTAATTATTTCCATAATTAAAACCATAAAAGGTTTTTGTAAAATCAAGTGAATATTTAAGAATATTTATAAAAATATTCACTTCAGTCTCTTTTTCATTTTCATCTCGTTTCATGTGAAATATCACCTACAGGATGAATTTTCGGTGATTTCCTTTTCACCATTCTCAAAAACATGAATATTTTAAAATCAAATATCGTTATATTCATGTTTTATGAAATTTACTTAATTTCTCGATTTTCGTACTTGAAAATCATTTCACGTGAAATCAAATCATTTATTATGATTTTCGGTGATTTTCGGTAAATTTCAGTAATTATTCGATAATTTTTCGGCAGTATAACGGCTGCCGATTTGGCTAGCCTCCCGCACGGAAAATACAGTTTATATTTTTCAACCGGTATTTCACCACAATTTGAAACCGATAAATCACCACAAATTTCAAAACTAATCAATATAAATTGCATTTATAAATTAAATGCATAATTTAAAACATGTGGCCGAATATCCTTACAGGCGGCACATGTCTCCCTTACCTGTTTCGGGTTGGCGACTGCCTCTCGAAGGTCGCGCCCGTGTTCACCTCGCCTGATTCCATCAGCTCGGTTATCGAGGAAATTTTCTGGAAATTAAATTCTAAAAATTAGAATTTTTCCATAATTTATTCAAATTAATTACTCGGAAATAATTCCCGAATTTCTTACCGAATTTCTCGGATTTTCTGAGTTTCCCGGGATTTCCATAATTTCCGAATTCTCGGGAATTCTCCAAATTCCCGGAATTCCTTTTCCCTTTTTCTTTCTTCTTTTTCTTCCTTCTTTCTTTTTTCTCTTTTCTTTTCTTTTCTTTTTCTTTTTCCTTTTTTCTTTTCTTTTTTCTTTCTTTTCCCGCCGGACCGGTCTACCTCCCTCACCGCCGGTTCTTCTCCGGTGGCCAGTTCTCTGGCGGTTCGGCAGCTCCACAGCTGGCCGGCACCACAATGAAGTCGGATCTGGCCTCCGTTCGTCACGAATCAACGGCACGGCGGCGGATCTACTCGGTTTTGCTTCGATTTCTTCTCCTCCTCCGTCGGCGTTCCTCCGCCGTTCACCGCCTGAACCGTGGCCTCCCACGTTTTCCTCTTCCTCCGGCGAAGCTTCGGTGGCACTGGCGGTGGCCAATTCTGCCGGCACCGCCACTTTCTCTTCCTTTTTTCTTCCCGGCCTCCGCCGGTTTTTCCTTCGATTTTCCTTTCTGTTTTCGCCGTCTCCCGTCGCCGGTCACCCTGTCTTCCACCCCTTATCTCGCCGGCCGACGTCCTCTCTCCCTTCTCCTCTCTTCCTTCTCCGGCGAAGGGCCGGTCACCCTTCGAGAAGACAGAATCGGGACTCCCGATTCTGTTTCTTTTCTTTTTTATTTTATTTTATTTTATTTTAATTATAATTATACATTATACATATATATATTATACTTATAATATATATAATACATATAATATTATTATTATATATATTATATAGTACTATATATATTTTTTATATATATATATATATAAAGATATATATTTTGTGTATAAAAATATATATCTAGTATAAATATATATGTATATATTTATGTACTTTGAAATAAATAACATTTATATATACCTATATAAATGTAATAATAAAATATATATTGTATTTACAATATATATATATTTTCTTTCTCAATTTCTTATTTAATTTGGATTTCTATTTATCCAAATTAAATTTCCTCCTTTTCTTATTTTCCGAATTTAATTTCCTCTTTCCATTATTTTTATTTTCACTTCCAATTTAAATTGCCTTCACTCTGATTTCCACAATCCGTTCCTTTCTCAATTCTCGGGATTTTCACTAGTATCCCGTTCTCATAATTAATTCATTTATTTATTTCCAATATTTATTTTCTCTAATATTTATTTCCAATAAATGGAAAATTTACGGTTATCACATTCTCCCCACCTTAAGAAATTCGGTCCTCCGAATTTAACTTAAATCTAAAGGTGGTAAATTTCGTATACTTACGACTTTTGTCCTTTAATTCATCCTCCAAGTAATACTGCCAGTACACTTTCAATATCAAGAATACTTTAGACCACTACATGCTGTCTTTCATCATATATGTCTATACTCCCGTAATTCTTTTTTCACATCGGGAGTTATTCATTTATACTCTTTTCATATAAGAGTCCATGTACAGTATTTTTCATATCACAGCTGATCTATGCTGTTCATCATCCATTTTTCTCACTTAGTGCCAAGTCGATATAGTTTAAAACTATCAATTACACATATCAGTCAGTTATATGTAATTGTCCCAGTAGCTTATACATCTCATGCACACGCTCTCTCAATATCATGGAGCGTTTACATCTCGCGCTCATATATATATATATATTAGTATGGAGCGGTGCTATCAATATACTTGGGATCTCAAAGCCTTTTGCTATCTTTCATTAGCATATGGCAACTTAGAGACTCCCATCACATGTAAGGCTCACTGGAACTGTATACATACATTCACACCCTTTCATACTTATATTTCGACTATGGCATTCGAGAATCTAGGAGTCTGATAATGGAAAGTGATTCTATTTAGATCTTCAATCTTTAATCACTTCTATATCATCATTTCTCTTTTGGACTCTTTATTGTTCACAATATTCATTTTCACTTTTATTTCATTAAGGCTGCATCTCATTTGCAGACTTTATTATGGATTATCTCTTACAATCACTAATCATGAGACAATCATATTCTCTTCATGTAGTATGGTTTTTAAATCTCTTTTCATAATTTAGATTCCACAATTGAATCCTCAATTTATATTTTTTATCACCACATCATCGATATACTTCCACCGTTTCTATCATGTTACGATGGTTATATGTATAATCATTTTTCATTTATATACTGCAGTAAATATATCAATTATCTTACTCCTTGGAGTATCATTACTTTCACTTATCAAATCCGGCTTGATTTTTTTTTCTTCATTTTGCCACAGTTATGTGATAACCAACACAATTCACCTTCAGTCTTACCTTCGGGAACTGTTTCATATTGATGTTCCCTTCTCATCATGCAACTTATTTCTTTATTCCACTTTCATTTTCGTTTCCATTTTCATATTTCCACTTTTTTTTTTCTTCATATTTTTACTCTCATCCTCTTAGTCGGTTTTCTCAATTGGTATGGTATTATACTGCTAAGATCTTTTAAAATCTTGCATACCATCTTTTCTTTACACTTGTCCATTTACCGACTTCAACTTCTTTAATTTAGATCTTATCTATGAGCAGCCAGTCCCATCATTCTTCTATAGACTGGCAGTAGTATCTAACTAGATTCATTACTTTCGTATCTCAATCATTATCTCTTATAGACAGATTCACTGTCATTTGGTTATCTCGAGATCATATATCTCAGGAGGAGATACTATCTAGCCAATTCTCTTATTCGCCAATCTTAACACAAATCCACATTCTTTAAAAGTTTAAAGGATCATACCACAATGCGGCTCCTGTTTCATTTGTACTTTAGGCTCTATCAGCATTTCATCAATTTACTCATGTGTGGATGCCTCATTCTTTAGGCTTATACACCTCACAAGGCAAATCATTAACCTTGTAACCTCAATAGGAACTCGTAAAATTCACTCCGAGTTCTAATCGTCATCTTATGGATATCAATCTCCAATCTTTTATCTGATGACGCTTTATACCGAGGCTAGTCTTATAAACTCCTCATGCATATCGAATCAGGTCCATAAAGCGTCTATTTCATCATGTAGATGAATATTTGTTCTTCACAAAACTTTATTACATAGTAACCATTTACTATATCACTTTCATTCATCTACATATCGAGGTCATCTGTATTTCTCTCATTTACACATACAGACAACTTCATTATTCTCAATTTCACTATCTGTGTTTTCGTCATTCAGACCTTTACACATGAATTCCATTATTCTCACATTTTCCAGAGTGGATTTCTTAAGCTTTCGGATTTTCTTAAGTTCTCCGATATAAGCTTAGAATCAGATTTCATATTCAAAATCGAGTCGATGTTATCTCGATTCCTCCAATTTATATAACTCTGAAAGTTCTATCAGAAATCAAATCCGATACTTTCTTTAATCACACATTTCTTATTAATTCGGACATTTCATTCTCATTTCCTATCATTTACACTGTGTATTCTCAAGGCAGAGACATTTACCATTCGATTCATTTTGACTCATACTCTACCTTGATTTCATTGTTTCTCACACTTTATAGCCTTACGAATCTCATTCCAGTAAGCTGTAGTAAGTACAACAGTTATCAACACATGTTACAGCTAACCAATTTATTATCTCTGTAATTTGCTTTAAAATCAATTCCATTTAATAAGTTCAGGTTTAATTCCCTTGAGTATGTTATCCACGAGGTTTGAACCCTGGCACCCTTACGTACCTAGTTCCTTAAACTCGTGTTATCATTAAGCTCCTTGTAAGAGTCCCGCCCGTTCGAATCGGCCGTCGGCGAGCATCCCCTAGGCGATCCTTTCGCCCCAGGTTTAACCTTACTAGTGAGTCGGCGATAACATTGTTCGCCCATTCCAGTTCTGTCTCAAGGGTCCCTGAGAACTTAGGTTAGCTATCATCTTCTTCTGTTTATTACTTTACTATTCTTTGGAATATTCTCCAATTCACAACACTCCATGCAATACATCAATGGCAAGGCATTTCTCATAATGCTCAAGTTCAATAATTAAATATTCATTTAATACCTCAAAACAGTATAAATGTATAGAACCTCAATCAACCGTACTGCTATGGATTCCCTCATCTGTACTCTTCACTCTCTCAGTCATTTTTTTTTGTATTTTATTTTAATTATAATTATACATTATACATATATATATTATACTTATAATATATATAATACATATAATATTATTATTATATATATTATATAGTACTATATATATTTTATATATATATATAAAGATATATATTTTGTGTATAAAAATATATATCTAGTATAAATATATATGTATATATTTATGTACTTTGAAATAAATAACATTTATATATACCTATATAAATGTAATAATAAAATATATATTGTATTTACAATATATATATATATATATTCTTTCTCAATTTCTTATTTAATTTGGATTTCTATTTATCCAAATTAAATTTCCTCCTTTCCTTATTTTCCGAATTTAATTTCCTCTTTCCATTATTTTTATTTTCACTTCCAATTTAAATTGCCTTCACTCGGATTTCCACAATCCGTTCCTTTCTCAATTCTCGGGATTTTCACTAGTATCCCGTTCTCATAATTAATTCATTTATTTATTTCCAATATTTATTTTCTCTAATATTTATTTCCAATAAATGGAAAATTTACGGTTATCACAAGAAACCTCCCTCTTTTTCTTAGGCTAAAGAGTAACCACCCTCTTTTTCTTAGGTTAAAGAGAAACCTCCCCTTTTACAAGGAATGAGTGTGTTTACAAGAGATGTAATCAAGGAAAACCTCTAAGTAGGTAAATGATTACAGAAATTAGGCACAAAGAAAAAGCCTATACAATATTTGTGCTAAGCAAAACAAGAGATATGTGAATGATGGAAGATGAAGACTTTGTAGCTCTTGATTTGTTGTTGAGGCTTAAGGATTTGAGGAATATGAGTTTTGGAGTTGCTGAGTAGCTCCTCTTGCTTTCTTTAGCTTCTAAGCCTTTATTTATAGTCCCTTGGATATTCTAGCCATTAGGTAGAGCCAAAACTCGAATATGACCGTTGTCTCACAGAAACTAGCCGTTACAGGCTATTTTCGGGCAAAAGGATCGATCCCTTTCCATAGGGGATCGATCCCAAGCTTCCAGGTTGTTAAATCTAGGCTTGAGGATCATTCTGCCTTGAAGGGATCAATCTCTTCACTTAGGGGATCGATCCCATGCCTCCAGAAAGCTTTTCCTGCATCATTTTGGGTTAGAAATGATATGGCCTTTGATCCTAATTCAACCCACAACATTTTGACATTTTTGTGGGAGTTTTTCTTGACTTTCTCTAATGAAAACATGGTCCAAAAATTAATCAAGTGATTTTCTAAAATATTCAAAACATTTATAAAGTATTAAGACCAATAAGGATGCATCATTAAATCATGGTCTTAATGTTTGATATGATCACTTGAAAATGGATTGAGAAAATCATGTGTGATAAGGCAGATTTACAATATGAATTAAAACATTAAAGCTTACTTAAGTTTTTGTCATTTCAAAATATATATGTCAATTTAAAGCTAACAGTTTCCTACCTAGAAATGAGCCATTTCTAATAATTGTTTCTACTCTAAGGTAGTTAAACCTATTCACTAAAACACCATGCTAATACCAATTATTGGCACATTACTAATCGAAAAATGGGTGAATAGGTTTTGAATTCTTTGCTCATTAAAACCTTTCTAACTTAAGTTCCTCCTACACTATCAACACAACATACAAGTAGATAGTAGAAAAAAAGTAAAGCAATAAGCAAAGTAAAAGTGTAGAGAAGAGACGGTGTACACAATTTTCTTATATAGGTTCAATACTCTTGCCTATGTCCTCTACCTTAAGATCTTCCTCAGGATTTTCACCAAATTCGTTACTTGAAAATGAATTACAACCTTTCTGCTTTTTGTAGACTCAAGGATATAATCTTCCTTTTCTCCAAGGCTCCAAAACAACCTAGACCTCTCCCTTTTCACATGCTAAAGGAAGCAACCTACACCTTCCCTTTTTCATGCTTAGGGAAGTAATTTTTACATGTACTCATTTTCTAGTAGAAGGAGCAAACCTTACAAGTGCTTCTTTTCTAGCTTAAGAAGTAAACCTTTAATCTACCAAACCTCCCTTACAAATGCAACATTTAAGGGTACTTTCCTCTTTACAAATTTAGAATGGGTTTACAAATGGATTATTATTGCCTCTGCAAAGGCAGATTAATACACTTTAGAACTTGGAAGGAATTCTCTTTGAGACAAGTAATGATAGAAAGGAGCTCTTTATCTCTTTTCTCTTTCAAATGAATATTAAAGTTATCTTTCCAATATTCTTCTTGTTGGAGACACAGAAATCTGATCATTAAGATTTGCTAGACTTGAAGAGTATTGATACATTCCTTCAATGTATCGACACTTCAAGAATGAATCCTGCACAATAAAGCACATATATATTGATAGATATCTCAACCGAATCAGTACTAGAACAGAGCATGAGGTTCTGTTTCATGGTTGTGATAGATTGTCGATAGATTGTTAGTTTCACCAATGTTTAAATATATTGTATCAATAGATATTCAAAGCATATCGATACCACAACTATTAAACACATGATATTGGCATGATTTGTAGGATAATGTCTTTAATCAAACATGCAAAGGTGGATCATTATTTTAAGACCATACATATCTAACTTATTATTTATCAAGCATAAATACTAAGATTTAAACAATTAATTCTTTCATGCTTATTAAAATTATAATCTTCTTAAGCTTTTCATGATGTCATATCAAAATCCTAAAATATTTCAAGGTCAACAATCCGGAAAAAAAAAAACCTGAAAAACCAATTCAAACTGAACCAGGAAGACTTCAATGATCTAGTTCCGGTTTCATTTCTAGGAAAGTCTAAAAGGAGAAGAAAGTTCAAAAAGCTGGAATTAACTGAATTTTTCTCATCATCATTTACAGAAGACAAATAGTTTGAGAAAAAACGGATTAACAAAAAGGTCAAAAACGATTCTAAAAAGGGTGCGGGGCAGAGTTCTCTACTTATTCAGGAAGAAGAGATCTCTGATGAAGACATCAAGAACAGGAACATAATTTTAAGAAACAAAGCAGAGAAAACATTAGAAATTGGACAGCTTTTAGGTCTTACCCCTGCTATGGACAAAAAGGAGATTTTAGAAAGAATCATGGATCTAGAAGCTAACGAAAGAGTGGCAGACTTTGGTATGTAACTCCAATCTCATTTATCTCTGGGTTTTTCTTATTTTTCAATGAAAATTATTTCACTGAATATTAGAGGTATTGGCTTCAAAGAAAAGAGAAGATTATTCAAAAAGCTTGTTGAGAAAGAAAAACCTTTTTTCGTTTTTATTCAAGAATCAAAATTCTCAGGGGTCTCGGATAGAATTATTAAACAACTTTGGAGTTATGGGGATATTAACTATGAGTCGTGTGATGCTTCTGGTTTAGCTGGTCGTTTAATTTCAATGTGGCAGAAAAACATTTTCACATTACTAAATGTTGTTAAGAATAATATATTTGTTTTGCTCAAAGCAAAACTTCAGAATTAGCATTCGATCATCAGTCTTATCAATTTGTATGCTCCAAATTCTGTTGTTGACAGGAAAGAAGTTTTTGATAAAGTTGCAGAGCTTATTTCAGATGATGATGAGTTGTGGTGTCTCGTGGGCGACTTTAATGCTGTCCTTAATGAGGAAGAAAGGTTGGGAACTTCTGACATATCTAAATCTTGTGAAGATTTCAACTCTTTCATTCAATCTAGGGGTTTTGTGGATTTACCTTTAGCAGGGAGAAAGTTTACTCGAAGAAATAAAAGTTCAATGAGCAGACTTGACAGATTCTTACTTTCTGCAAATTGGTTTTCTTCTTTTCCACAATCAATCAATGGTGTCTGAATTGCTTCATATCGAATCATGTCCCAATTTGCTTAGGTGTGGATATTCAAGATTGGGGTCCTAAACCATTCAGATTTTTCAATCATTGGTTGGATAATGTTGAATTTAACTTATTGGTAGATTACAAGTGGAAAAATTATGTGATGCAAGGTTTTGTTGGGTATAGATTGTTGCAGAAATTGAAACTATTGAAAAATGACATTTGTTCATGGAAAGGTTATAAAGGCATAGGGTAACAGCTAACATTTGTTCTCTTACAAAGGACATAGCGAATTTGGAAAAGGCACAGGAGATTGATCTTCACAATGAAAATCTGATTGCTAATATTTCTTCAAAAAAGAAATGTCTATGGAATTTGCAAATAATTGAAGAAAGGACATGAAGGCAAAAATCAAGAATTAAATGGCTAAAAGGAGATCAGAACACAAAATTCTTCCACTGCATGGCTAATAGTAGGTGGAGGAATAATTTCCTAGGCCACATCTCCTTTCGTGGCAAATCTCTTTATACCTCAAAAGACATACGGATAACTATTGAGAGTCATTTCAGAGATCTTTACTGTGATTAGGAATGTAAAACAGGTGGGCCGGTGCGAGCTGCACGGATATGGGCCTAAACGAGCTAAGCCCATTTAGGCCCGTTTTTAAACGGGCTAAAATTTATATGCCCGGTCTATTTTTAATAGGACCAAGTCAGCCCGCGGGCCACTATTTTTTAAATAAAAACAAAATAAAATTTAAAAAATTCAGTAAAACTCACATATAAATACAATCTAAATACAATTATAATTCACTTACAATATTTTAAAATAAATAATTACAATCTTGAAAAAACATAAATTTCTATTAAACACTAAACTCTTCCAACATCTTTTTTTTCACTGACATTCATATAATGCTATGATTTGAATTCAAAGTAAAATTACATGAATTCATTTTTTTGCTAGAATACAATAAAATCGTGTCATGTATTATTTTGTAAAAAATAAAAATACATTAATAATATAATTAAAAAAACTAATTATATATAAAATTAAAAGGGCCTAAAAAGGGCCAGCCCGCAGATTGGCCTGAGGTTTTGTGATCTGGCCCGCGCAGATTGTCAGCCCACGCGGGCCAATCCGTTTAGGCATGTTTTTAAACGGGCCTAAAAAATTGTAACCGGCCCTTACGAAGCCCATGGGTTTAACAGACCGACCTGCAGGCTTCGGCCTGTTTTACACCCCTAACTGTGATGAAGTTGGAACCTTGTTTCATCTTGTTTCTGATGATATTAACAAACTATCTGCAGCTCAAGCTGAGGATCTTGAAGCTCCTTTCTATGAAGAGGAAATTTGGAATGCGATCAATCAATGTAATGGGGATAAAGCACTAGGGTCGAATGGCTTTAATTTTAATTTCATCAAGAAAAAGTGGAATCTCTTAAAAAGTGATATCATTGAATTTTCACAAGAATTTCATTGCTCAGGAAAAATGCCTAAAGGTATAAACTGTAGTCTTATAGCCCTTGTTGCTAAAAAAACTGCACTGAATCCCTAAATGACTTCCGTTCAGTCTCTCTCATTAGAAGTGTATACAAAATTCTTTCAAAGTTGCTAGCTAACAAACTGAAGAAGGTTCTGAGCTCTCTTATTCACTTGTCTCAATCAGCTTTTGTGGAAAGGAGACAAATCATGGACAACATCCTCATAGCCAATGAAGTTATTGACTGTATGAAGAAATCTAATAGGGGTGGTATCTTCCTCAAATTGGACTTTGAAAAGGCCTTTAACAGAGTTAATTAGAATTTTTTGTTTGAAGTGATGAATCTCATAGGTTTTGGAAAAAGATGGATTTCTTGGATTAGTTGTTGCATTTCTTCTGCTATAGTTTCGGTCCTTGTTAACGGTTCGCCCTCTTCTCTTATTCCTTTGCAAAGGGGTTTATACCAAGGCGACCCCTCTCTCCCTTTCTCTTTATTTTAATTGTAGAAGTGTTGAGTTTGTTATTGAGGAAAGCTTCTGACCTTGGCATTTTTTTCGGAATTCAAGTCGGCCGTAATAATTTGGAGATTTCTCACCTTCAATTTGTGGATGACACCATGATCTTCTGCCAGGCTAATTACAATCAACTACTGGCTATCAAATGAATCTTGAGATGCTTTCATCTTGCTTCAGGCCTTAAAGTTAATTTTTCGAAGAGTGCTTTATATGGTGTTAAAGTCCGCCAGGACACAATTGATGATTGGGCTTACAAAATTGCTTGCAAACAAAGAGCACTTCCATGCAAATATTTGGGTCTTTCAGTTGGTGCTAATAAAAGACATAAATCTTTTTGGCAACTGATTGATGACTCCTACAGGAATAAACTCAACATTTGGAAGAGTAAAATGTTATCCATGAGCGATAGGTTGGCTTTAATTAAATCTACCCCCTCAAACCTTCCTATTTATTACATGTCTCTTTTTCAAATGCCTAAATGGGTGATAATGGAATTGGAGAAGTTATAACGTCAATTTCTTTGGGGTGATTCTAACACTGGAAGGAAAATTCAACTGGTAGATTGGTCTTCCATCTATAAAAGTAAGGATTCGGGTGGATTGGGGGTGATCAATTTGAACATCTGTCATCGTGCTTTGTTGCTTAAATGGACTTGGCGTTTTGGTTGTGATTCCTCTGCTTTGTGGAGAAATGTTATATGTGAAAAATATAGCATCCTTCCTTCCAAGTTGTGGCCCTCTCTTTGTTCTAATAGTGCCATCTCGAGTGTGTGGAGAGATATCCAAAAGAATTGGAGTGTGAGTGAATTTTCTAACTTTATCAAATCTAGTTTTATTTTTATTGCAGGTAATGGTGAAAAAATCCGACTTTGGAGCGACACTTGGATTCAAAATATCACATTGAAGGATGAATTTGCTAAGATTTACGCTTTATTAGTTAAAAAGGATGGATTCTTAAAAGACTTTGGTCATTGGGATGTTTACAATTTCAATTGGAATTTTCAACTCCGGAGACGCCTTTTCGACTGGGAAATACATCAGTGGAAAAGATTAAAAGAGCTGCTCAACTCAATCAACCTTTCACAAGACGCCCCAGATAGAGTCGTTTGGTGTCACACTACAAATGATAAATTCAGTCCAAGCTCCTTTAGAATAGCTCTGGACAAGTCTTCAAATTCTATCAAACCATTAGAGAGGTATGTTTGGAAAGGTATAGCCCTCCAAAAGTCGAATTGTTCTGCTAGAAAGCATTGAAAAGAGCACTTCTTACCATTGATCTTCTTCATTCCAGGGGTTGCTTATTGAATAAAGAAAACAAATGTGCCTTTTGTAGTGAAGCTGACATTGCAAATCACATTTTGTTGCTTTATCCTTACTCTTGGGAATTTGGTGTCAATGTTGCAATTGGTGGGGTATTCATTGGGTTTTTCCATCTTCCCTTAAATACCTCTTTCTTTTATGGCATACTCTTAATATGCAAAGGAATCAAAAACTAATCTGGGAGATGCTTTTCTATGCTATTTTGTGGTCTATGTGGCTTTCCCGCAATAAGAGTATTTTTAATAGTAAGATTTTGTCTCCCATCGAAGTTTCTCATCTGGTTTGTTTAAGAGCTTGCTGGTGGATTAAAGCCAATCACCAATCACCATCATCTCTATTTGCTTCTTCTCAACTCCAACATCCAAGATCTTTCTTTTACTACTAGAAGCAAGCCAATCAGAAAAAATATTTCTTGGTCTCCTTCTCAACCAAGTGTTTGGAAAATTAATGTAGATGGTTCCTCGAAAGGTAAACTTGATCCTGCGGGTATTGGTGGTGTTCTTCGCAACTCTGAGGGTCAAATTCTTATGCTTTTCTCCGAGAACATTGGTCTGGTAGATTCTAACCCTACAGAGCTCTTAGCTATGGTTGAAGCACTCTCAATTATTGTCAAAGCAAACCTTCCCCACAAATCTCATTTAGTCATTGAGAGCGACTCTAAGGTGGTTATTTCTTGGTTAAACAATCTTCTTGACAGCCTTTGGAAGTATTGTAATTTGCTCAACAAGTTGCATAATCTTTACTCTTACTTGGGCTCTATTTCTTTTGTTCATGTTCTTAGAGAAACAAACATTTTGCTGATTTTCTAGCAAAACCAGGAGTGCACCGAAACTCTGATTTTGTTGCTTGGTTATCAATGTTTCCTTTACTTTCAATAAATTTCTATTGTTAAAAAAAAAGTGTTTTATTAACAAGGAGAAATTACAGTCATGCTATGAAATTTGAGTTTTGAAGAGAATTGGCTTCCCTAAAAATATGAGTAAATGAAATATCTCTAATACAAGAAAGACGGTTACACAACTTGTTGATTAGATTGTTATATCGCCAGGGACTGTTCTCAACCTTTTTCACCCAAGAGATCACTACTCTAGAATCACTTTCAACGAGAAGAGGGGGAATGGGGTAGATCTCAACTTTAACAATAATCAACAAAGGTTCAATACTCGCCAAAAGTTCAGCCAAGTTTGAATCCGCAACACCAATACTTTTTGAGAAAATAAGGCGAATCTTATCCGAATAATTGCGAATAACACCTCCAATACCAGCAGGACCTGGTTATAAATTCCTATCTTTTAGAAAATTAAATAAATTATTATTTTTTATTTCAAGATACTACATGTGTCAAAATATTAGAATATCCGCATAATATGTTTTACTTTTAGTCAACTACTTTATGCTTTTATATATATATATATATATATATTTATATATATATATTTTTTTTTTTGCTCAGCCAAAGTATGAATTTTATTAAGTTAATAAGGGAATGCCAGAGAGAGAGGCAAGATCCCAAACAGAACATAAGGCAAATCCCAGCATTACAAAGAGATTATGCAGAGCACTTAAAGCACAAAAGCCTGGGAAAGCAACCAGATTACAACCAAGCAATAAATTCATCAACCCTGTCCTACTCCCGCCTTAGCTAAAGAGTCTGCCATACCATTAATCCTCCCGGAAAATGTTGACAAACTCCACTTTAGAGATTTGCTCGATCATGATGTCAATTTCAGCAAAAATAGCAAACAGCCTCCACGGACGAGAAAATGGTTTTCACCCAGCGAAGAGCAACTCTAGAGTCAGATTCAACAATTAAACCTTCATATCTGATGGAGCCCTGCTACAAAAATAACGCCAAAAGCAAATCTAATTGCCATTAATTCAGCAACATTTGAATCCAAAGACCCAAGAGGACAAGAGAAAAGGGGGTAAACATTTCCTGATGAATTTCGAAGAACTCCACCGCAACCAGCAGGGCCTGGTTTCCCACTAGCAGAACCATCAACATCAGCTTTTAGAAAATTCTGAACAGGAGGGCGCACACACAAGATTAGTTCTACAAAGCTTTGTAGGGAGTTGAAAGGAAGGGGCACAAGAAGGGGATTATCCCACCATAAGGAATCAGGGAAGAGAGACCCGTTAGTTGATGCTTTAATCCAAAAGAGAGATCGCAGTTTAACCAGGAATAATAACTCATCTATATTCAATTTTTTATTACCAAAGATAGCGTCATTTCGATGAAGCCAGATGGACCGTGTACCAGCAGAGACAGAGGCCAACCACCAAGATCGTAATTCACCAAAAAAAGGACAGTCGAAACATTGAAGGAGGAACTGAATGAGTGAACTTGGAAAACACCATTTAACCTTCCACCATTCGAAAAAAGAGCACCAAAATTTGAAGATACAAGGGCAAGCATGTAGGACATGATTAGTGTCTTCATCAATATCATGAAACCAAGGGCATTTACACTGGGAAGGAGAGAGTGGAATACCACAAAGTTTCAAGAAAACTTTTGAGGGGATCCGATCCAAAGAAACAAGCCAAAGGAAACATTGTACCTTTGGTGGAATTTTGAACTAAGGTATAGAACAAGTAGGATTCCCCGACACACCCCAAATGAAGGCGATCACTTAATCTGCTTGAATCAGTTCTTTCAAGCTTTCAATGACCATAGTATCTTCACAGTTGGCAGATAGACCTAACTCTTTCCCAATTCTCCATGCATCTTCAGCCTCCTTTGATAAAATATTAAATCTGTTTAGGAAATCCCCATCAGAGAGGGATTCATTTGCTATTTTCGTTGAGATAGGCTCATGCTTCTTTTTCTTGCAGAAACGGGAGGCTCTTTTCAGGTTTTTTGAACATTTAGTCTTCTTGGAGAGTTTACGTAGAATGGCATCTTCAATATCAACCAGACTTTTGACTTTCCTCTGGCCATAGGAATGACTAGGCCTACTGACAAGTATAGGGGATGAGATTGTCCATCAGAATCATTTTCCTCATGGCTAACCTATTCTTTAAAGGAGCAAGCTCACAATAATTAAGAGTCACCTCTTTGTCCACATCCACTACCATATTTGAATCGTTCATATTTGCCGCCTCATTTCTAAGATCAAGAGAACAAACAGTAACCCCTCCTCGCATGTTGTCACAAACAACATCACCTTGCACGTTGTCACCAACAACGTCACCTTGCACGTTGTCATTAACAACATCATCGTTCCCTAGATCCATGCAAACAACTTCGATGCCCACATCCAGCTCAACTTCATTAGGTTGGGAATTAGAACTTTCTTTACTGCTACCCATGCTCCTTGAAGTCAACTGCTCCTCTTCAGCAACAGCTTCGATGCCCATATCCAGCTCAACATCATTCGGTTGGGAATCAGAACCTTCTTTATTGCTACCCATGCTCTTTGAAGCCGACTGTTCCACTTCAACAACATCTTCCACAGAGTAGCAAAGACTACCTGAACGCAAACCAGAAGCTCTTTTAATGGCATTTTCATCTAGTTTGAAGTTCCCACAGCAACAATGGAAAAGGGAAATAACATCGGAGCCAACTTCTGTAACACGAATGGGAAATGACTTCTGACCACATTCCAGGCGAATAACTTCATCGATTCTTTCGAGTTGATCAGTCATAATGAACATCGCACCCCTACTAAAATCATTAAACTTTAGGGTGGTACCATCCATTGAAATGAGATCGCCCCATAAATTTGCAATATTTGTAAAAGTACAGAGGTTCCAGGCATGCAGAGGAACACCAAAGCAAGTAATCCAAGTGGTTCTAAATCTGGGATTAAAGTTTTCTGACCAAACAACCACTTCTTCAAACCATTCCTTGAGCCACGACCAGTTAGAGGCCTTCATTGTTTCAAACATATCTCAGTCATCAAACATGATCAAAAACTGCCTACCTGATAATTTTTTAACTGAAAGATCAAAAACACCTTGCATTCTAAAATTCTCTTGGAGTCTTGTCGCCTCATAATACCCCGTAGTGGTTCCAACAACACAAAGATCGAGTTTATGAATTGCTTCTTCAAAAGAACCAGCCACACATGATTTAACAGGGGCGTCGCAATCAACCCGATCATTTCTTGGAACATAAGGATCTGGAAGAAGAGTTTGCATATGAGTTTTTCTGTTTGTTTCAGGTGGCTGGTCATTTTTTGCTTCATTCATAGCACCTGATATGGGAACTTGGATCTCCGGAGAGCGGTTGGATGACGAAGGATCAAATTGATGGCTATTATCAGAAGATTGTCTTTGGGGCTGGACTTTCCTCCAATACGAAGAACGGGTTTGGAATTTGGCGTGGTTAACGCCAATCTTGAAATCCAAAAGCCAGGAACCATTTAGCATCTCCACAGCCCTTCTAGCTCCTATGAAGTCAACAAATCTAACAAAGCCGAACCTTCTGCCACTCTTGCTTCTTCTTACTGAGATGAACACGTCCACGACCTTTCCAAAATGCTGAAAAATTTGCTTCAACCATTTCCAATGAACTCTTGGAGGAATGTTATTAACAAATACAGAGAAAACCTTGCTCTGACCACCACCATATTTGAAGCCGCCAGCTCTGCCACCCCAAACTGTCATTCTACAGTCTGAGGGTACGGTTCCATTACGGTCATCCTGACATATTTGACAGAATTTTCCACATAACAAGGGGTGGCATTAGCAAAGCTTCAAAAACTATTAATTTAAGTGAGGACATATTTGCAGGGTTCAATTCAACTCTTCGAGGGGGATATATAACACATCATGATTATATCCAAGTTGGAAAGGGACGTGATGTGGGCATGAATCAAATATCATCTTTTGAGGCAAAAGTTGCAAATGGAAATGGAGAGCAAATACTTAGCCGTGATGTGTATCGCCTTGGATGTCGATTTGACTTCTTTAGAATGCTGTCATTCTACTTTACAATTGTTGGTTTCTATTTTAATAGCATGGTTACCATTCTTACGGTATATGTATTCCTCTATGGACGTTTGTATTTGGTTATGAGTGGAATGGAAAGAGAGATTCTAGAGAAATCAATTATAAATCAGGACAAGTCCCTAGAAGCAGCTTTAATTTCTCAGTCAATCATTCAAATGGGCATGTTATTGGTCCTGCCTATGCTCATGGAAATTAGCTTGGAGAAAGGGTTCCGTACTGCTCTTGCTAAGTTTATTATCATGCAGCTGCAGCTAGCATCTGTATTTTTTACATTTCAGCTTGGAACGAAAGCACATTATTTTGGGAGAACAATCTTGCATGGGGGATCTAAATATATATATATTTATATATAGCAATTTTCAAATGAATTCATCCAATGAATATCCATTGTCAGGAATTTATTTAGCCTCAACTACCAAAATTTAAGCTTGGTAAGGTAACACTGCTTTTGCTCTAGTTGCAAAGTTATTATGCAAGGTCTGCTCGTTAGCATCAAAGTTAAGAACTATATTCAGAAACCAAAATATTATATTGTAATTTATGTGAATTTTAATTGGGAGTTAAGCTACACTGCTTATTCGCACGTTGATATTAATTAATTAATTAATTAAAACAAAGAATGGAGACACAAAATTAATCAGATTTCTCAATGCAAATTTGACACCTAATTGCTATTTTCAATTGTTATCTTATACACTATTAATGTAATTCTTTAATTTCACAAACGAAGTTGAAAAATTACAATGTTCTAATTATTTTTTATTTTTTAATTTTCTGCATAGGCACGTGTCAATTTTTTAATTAGACTTGTGGAGTTTAAAAATTATACTAAAAATGAATAAGATAATTATAATCCTTATATATTTGTTAAAATTTAATTTATTAAAATTTTAAATAATTAAGATCAAAATAAAATTTAAAATAACATTTTCTTCATAATTCATAATTCTTCAGAAATATATTTATAATATGAAATCTATAAATTAGCTAATATAACAATAAACTATCCTACCCTATATTAGCATTGCTATGCTAAACCTGTTGTTTAATGTCATGTGCTTCTTTATTCTAAAATTTTTTGTTGCTTTGTGCATTCACGCGCGCGCATGCAATTTTTTTGGGTTGGTGTCCGCTGTGATATGCCTGTTTTTTTCCAAATTTGTTTCAATGTTTTCTCTTTTTCATCCGATAGCTCAATCTAGTGTAGAGAAAAGCCGAAAAGGATATGTAATACTTTTTTTGCCCTTTCTTTTGATGAAAAACTGCTTTACAAAGGCCAGAGAGACATGGCAAGCTTTTCTCAATCCCAAAAAACAAGTAAAAATGATGAAAATGGGTTTACTCTCCTTTAATTATACCCATTTCTGAAACATGGGTGGTTTAATTATCATTCATTGAACCAGTCTGGAAAACATTGATTACACTGCAATGAGTTCCAACAATAATTCTGAAAAATAAATTGTGGATCGGATATGTTTAGATCATGAAGTTAGTACAGAGTAACAGAAGTAGCGGCAGTACTGATCCATAGACTGTTTTTTCAAAATAAAAGAAAATATTATCTGTCTAATTGGCAGCTTGCTTACTATCACCATCACCTACCCTAATTATCTTTCAGTATCTGTATCTCTACCATCATTGTCACAAATTTATCGCAGAAAGAGAAATAAAAGAAGACCGTTCTCTTCTTAAGCCATTTAAGACTTAAGAGAGCTGTTGCTGAGGCAATTGGCTAGGAAAACTGCACCCATGACGGATAGTTAGTAGTTCTGATTGTTATTTTTATGTGTAATTGTGTATTGGTTTAACAGTTATAGGTGTCTTTTTATGATTAGTTGTTTTCTTGGTGTTTTAGGGATTGCTGCTTCTTTTCTGTCAATATTCAGTAGGGTGATGAAAGAGGATATATATATATATATATATATATAGAGAGAGAGAGAGAGAGAGAGAGCGAGAGAGAGAGGGGGAGGGGGGGGGGGGGGGGGGGGGGGGGGGGGAGAAAGAAGCCCAAGAAGAAAATGTAAGAAAAAAGGTGAGGAAAGAGAGCAGCAGCAGAAGGTAAAATCAGAAAGCAGTGATACATAAATCCATACAGTGAATAATGCAAAAAATAGCAGACAAAGTGAACTGCAACATCCTCTGCCATGAAATAAAACAACATTTCTGTTTTCTTCTTTCTTTAGAGTCTAGAGTCATGCATTGCTCTCCCTTTTTGCACATTTCTATGAAATTCTTGTGTTTCCTTTAGACCCTTATAATTCCCTAGCAACATTGCAAATTCTAATGTTGGAATACATAACTGAACAGTACTTAATAGAGTTCTTAGTCAAATTAAGGGATTTCCATTAACCTATTAAGATTTTGTTTCTTAACTTTTCCCTTCCCTTGTAAGGCACTTTTTCCTTTTTTGCACATGGTCTACTAAATTACACGTATATCGAATTACTCTTCTTAATGTACTAGTTAACTCATTACCTCATGCTCATCCATCCAATTACAAATTAGTGCATGCATATGCACACATATTAGTGCAACTATCCTATCTTTTTCTTACAAAATTATGCAAGAAGTTACAATTATGATCAAATAATTTTTAATATTCATTCCATAATTTATACGTTCATATGTTCAATAATTAATATATGTATATATATGAATTTGTCGAATTCATACATCCACACATATAAATTAATATAAATACCTTTTAAGCTAAGAGATAACATAATCAATCCTCATAATGTATCTACAGAAAAGGAATTTTCTGACAATCTTAATTAATAATAATTTGAACATTGAGAGTACTGAAAGTCTCGTACTCTTTTGGTTTAATATGTGATATAGGTGATTAAGGATAAATTACATAAATATATTTAGCGGTTAAGGACAAATTAAATGTGTTACCTAATATTTAAATTTTGACCATTAATCATTATGAGATTTATTTTCGTATCATTTTATCCCAAACCGTTGCTTTTTCTGTTATTTTTATATTTTTCATTTTTTTTTAACTTAAAAACCATATGAAGAGCCCAAAAAGAGAAAAAAGAAGATAGGAAAAATAGTTAAAGTAGACAGAAAAAAGAAAAAATATAGTAATTTGAGATAAAGTGAAATGAAAATAAATATCAAGACAGTTAAACGTCAAAGCTTAAACATCAGATACTACATTTAATTCACTCCTAACTAGAAGATATATTTATATAATTTATTCTTAAATTAAATATAGCTGCATCTTTTCTTTTAAAAAATGGAAAAAGAAAAAGTTTCAAGTGAGAATCTCGCACTTTTTCATCTCTCTCTTTCTCTCACATTCATAATGCATGTTCAATTAGTGCATAAAAAATTAAAATAATCAGATATGGGTTAGGCAAGAATTTGTCTTATTAGGCTGCTAATATTTATTTTCTGAAAGAAATAGCAACAGTTTTTCTTTCAATAAAAATCCAAACTTTACAGAGATTTTAATTAAAAGCAACAGCTTGTGAAAGTTCTTGCTATTTATTTTATTTCTTTAAATATTTTATTGTCTAAACAGCTATACTATACCCAGGTGAAAAGGGGGATATCAAACTTGCAAAATGCTCTCGTAAAACGTCCCAAAATAAAGCATTTAATGTGTGTCTAGTTACAAAGATGAAATATAACTAAAAGGTAATTAAAAAATAATTATCTTATCCACTATTAGTGGGTTTTTTTTACTCTACAAATGAGATTAAGATAATAATATATGTCCTTTAAAAATATTTAAAAAATAAAAAATAAATAAAAGATAATATGTGTAATCATCCTAACTTTGTTTGTGGAGTAAAAAAAACTCTATTAACAGTGGATAAAATAATAATCTTAATTCTTTGGTTTTGAAAACAAAACTACTTAAAAATGATCAATTTGGACTTAAACCTTCTTAAAAGGACAACAACCACTAAGCTAAGCTTTGGTCATTGACTTATTCAAACTTTGGTAAAACATGAATCAAGAAACGGTAAATTTCTATTAGAAGCATAAACGAAATACTATTCTTAATTTTATTAAATTTATCCTTAATTTGTGGAATTAATGTAATTATGTGATAAAAAATATACAAATATATTGTTATTTATTGGATATTTAGTCATATATATGTATATATATTTTAATCTTTAGTAATAATCACTACAAAAAATGAGATTTTTAAAGGCATTTTTGTACATGTGGTTTTAGAAACTGTCGGTACTTTCATTTTTTTAGCTAGTTTTTGCTGGTTGAAACGTAAACGCCAGTGTTAACCAAACCTTTAACGACACCCAGATTTTAATTTCTTTAAATATTTTTTTTCTTTCTTTATCTCAAATTAGATCCAATCTCCTTTCTCTCCTTCTATTTTCTCCAGATTCGTTTTCTTCTCATTTCATCTCAAATCAGAGTTTCCCTATTTTGAAGACCAAACCGTAGCCTTTCCTCACACCATCCTCATCATCAGCTTTACTTTAAAATTGCTCTCGGCTCTCAGATTCTCCTTGTCTCTCCATCGATCATCTCCACTCTCGGTTCTCACTTCCTCTTTTTTATAATTTTTGTTTTCTGTTCTTTTCTCGTCTCGTCTAATCTCCTTTATCTACGGCTTCATCACCTCTTCTCTCCATTGATAGCAGCTCTCAGATGTTGAGGATCCTAGGTCTAAAGTTCCACAATGTAAAGGGAAGTTCTTAGATGTATATCAGGCATTGGAAGTGGCTAGATATGATATTCAGTACTGTGATTGGCGGGCTCGACAAGATTTACTCACAATCATGCTTCTTCATGAAAAGGTCTTCATCATTCTCAATCTGATATTCTTCTTTGTGAACATTTGGAAGTTATGCTATATTTACTGCTTGACCTGTGTTTCAAACTTTTGATTTTGTTTTGAGTTATTTTTTTATAAGAAATCTTATATCTTATGATGTGTTTACTGTTTACCTAATAATTTTTTCAATTTTATCTTTTGGGAAGGTTTTGTTGTTTTATTATATTAGTTCTCACTTTGTTGGATATGGGTGTAGGTAATGGAAGTGTTGAATCCTCTAGCTCGTGAATACAAGTCTATTGGTACGATGAAAGAGCTTGCAAAATTGCAAGGAGAACTAGCACAAGCTCATAGACAGGTAGACGAAATTAGCAGTTAACGAAACTGTGATTCTTATAATTTTATTAGGACATGTATGCATCAACAAGATAAATAAATATACCAATGATTTTTTGCTATCCAACTGATTAGATGCTTACCTTTCTTTTTCAAGCAAAATAATCCAAGTAAGACTTTACCATAATTTCTATTTATAATAGACAAAGGAATAATCACAGGAGGTCCCAACTCTGGTGTCATAGCCAATTTTGATTCTGATCCAAATGATATAACAAGTACATATATCTGAGGCAAGGGTTTCTGCTGCTTTGGATAAACTAGCTTACATGGAGGAATTGGTTAATGATAAGCTATTAGAAGATAGAACTACAATAGAGTCCATCGTAGCTTCCCCTTCTTCTAGTATGCCAATACAATCTTTGGACACTGTGAAGAGGAAGTTGCCTCGGAAAAGCTTGGATGTCTCAGGTCCGGTTCAACCATATCACCCCTGCTTGAAGAATTTCTGGTATCCTGTTGCTTTCTCCACCGATATGAAGGATGACACTATGGTAAGCTATAGTTTAGAAGTATAGGATTGCTTATCCTCTCAATATCGATCAGTTTATACCATGTCACATGATATTAACATATATCCTCATTCAGTATCAAGTTGTTCGGCACCAGTGCTTCCTTCTTTTATTTTTGGTTTCTTATGGCAATTTGCCTAGCTACTATAACTATGAGATTTTGTTCTTTGATGGTGTTACATGGAAATTTTGCAGTTTTCATTGCCCAATTAGTTAACACATGTCCTCTTACTAATATCTTGTTACTTCTCATTCCAGATTCCAATTGATTGCTTTGAGGAGCCATGGGTTCTTTTTCATGGAAAATATGGGAATCCAGGATGTGTCCAGAACACCTGTGCACATGGAGCATGTCCTCTTCACCTTGGTTCAGTAAATGAGGGTCGTATCCAATGTCCCTACCATGGTTAGTAATAGTTTAGGAGGTTTACATTTTACAAGCTCTCATTATCATATTTTTTTGAAAAAGTGAGACATATCAATTAATGATTAACATTTTATATATGCTTGGATTGACATTCTGTCCTTCAATGTGTTTTGTAATTCTTGAAACATTTTTTGATATACCAGGGTGGGAATACACAACAGATGGGAAATGTGAAAAAATGCCATCTACGTGATTACTTAATGTGAAGATAAGGTCAATGCCATGTCTTGAGCAAGAGGGACTAATCTGGTTTTGGCCTGGCGATGACCCTCCGACAGCAACCCTTCCTTTCTTACAACCTCCTTCTGGATTTGAAATTCATGCTGAGGTATACTTTAGATGTTTTTAAGCACTACTGTACTTGCAAGAATCGTGTGAACTTTGTTTAAGTGACTTAATGAAAAAGATGGACAACTTTATAATTGAAGTAAAAGCTCCCATATCTCACCTCAGTTTCTTTTTTTGATGTGCTAATAAATGAAGATTGTCATGGAACTTTATTGATGTCTAGCAGGGCCAGTTCGTCCGAGTTCATAATACCAGTGCATAAATTCTGGAAAAGCCTTTATCATTCTTTTTCTATTGGGATGAGGTTCAAAATGCGATTTGAAACTAAAGATGCAGCAGAACAAAGGTGTGACCTGACCTGTAACTCTTAATTTATATGATTTCTAACCTAAAGGAGGAAAGGCTTCCTCTGCCATGCCATCAACGACTTGATTGAATTTTTCTTCCTTACAGATACACAGGACTAATAACTGGAATCGGTGATATGGATCCTGCCAGATGGTCTGGTTCATTCACCAAATTCTCAACCACCTTATTGCTTAGACCTAAAAGGTAAAATTCTGTGGACTTAGAGCACTACTTTTAGTGTTACATCTTCTTCTAACTTTCTGTTTAACATTGTGAAGGTATGAAATCAAGTTCTCAGCGGATGGAGAGTGGCAGCTATCACCAGAATACCTTACCTTTGGTGAGGGATTAATGAAATTAACTTGCTAATTGTAGAGTAGCTTTGGTCTTTAGTTTCTAGTCATGCTAGATATAAAGAACTAATGATTGCCTTACTAAATGCAAGATTTCACTAACTATATTTAGGTTCAGAATGTGATTTTTTCTGATTCATGTACTTCTCTACTTAATGAATCAAGTATAAATATTTTGTAAGATTAATTATGGGAGGTGAAATTTAAATGTTTCTGAGTTCTTGGTCTTTTTAAGATCTATGATTAAGAAAATTGATGTTTTATTATTTTGCTGATGTAAAAGTTTAAGTGAAATCAGTATTTATATACTTGTTTTATGTTATAAATTTGTGTGTGTTATTAACATGGTTATAATTGAAATAAGTATTTATATACTTGTTTTTATGTTATTAACTTGTTCAGGGAGGGTTTTCACTTTGCACTATTTATTGAACATTCATGGGAGAGCAAATTATTCAGAGCTATTTCTGTCTGATTTACAGGAGCTATATTCAACTTACTTTGTGGCCATATGGACCAAATGATAATGTCCATGGTTGAAAATCACTTTGGCACTAGAATAGAAGAGGTAAGCCCTCCCTTGTCTGTGATGGTGCATTAAGAGATTATTTTGCTTTACTAAAGAGCAGAGCAAACTTGGTGTTTTGATATTTGGACTTAATCTTTTTGCTTCATAGGGTCCTATGTTTGTTTCTGTACTTAATTAACTTGGGAGAGTAAAACTAATCATTCTTTTTCTATGCATTTGAATTGTACAGGTTTCTCTAGTTATCATCATTATGAGGCTCACTAGCACCTTGGCCCCCAACATTGGCAGTGGTAGTAGGTTTTTTGACCTTGAACTTTGAATAAATGATGATAGATGGGAATTAGAAATCATTTAGGTTTGCATTCAGAACAAATGATGGGCTTTTTATGAATTTATAGATTATTCATTCTTTTGCCATTTTTTTATCATATTTTTTTGTATTTTAACAATGTTAATTATGATCAACGCCATCATATTTGGATGGTGTGATGTTTAGCTTTTATTTTGTTTGACAATTCTTGTAACATTATCTAGTTTTATTTTATACTAATAAAATTTTGTTGAATTCTTGTATTTTAATATTTTGTTGAATTGTAATATTTGATTTAAAAAAAAAGAAGAAAGGATGAAAAATTTATTAATTTAATAATTAATTATATTAGTAAAAAGTTTAAATTTAAAATTAAATTCAATAAATTTAAAATTTAAAATAAGACTTTTACTAACACTTTAAAGTGCCGGTAAAAGCATTTAAATTTAAATTTAAATTCAATAAATATAAAAATTTTAAATTTTAAAAAAGACTTTTGCCGGCACTTTAAAGCGCCAGTAAAAGCCTTTTACTTTTAAGGACATTTAAAAGCACCGATAAAAGTCATGTCGGAATTTATTGGATCTTTTCCGACATTGAGGTGCCGACTGCCGACAAACTTTCACCGACATTCACCTAGCCGGTGGTCAACCGGTGGTCAACAAACCGCCGGTAAGGTTTTTACCGGCGGTTTGTTGGTCTTTTACCGGCACTTATAAGTGCCGGTAAAAGTCTGTTTTTTTGTAGTGAATGTAAGTGCTGTCCATTTAACAGCATTAATTTCTATTTGAGATAATGTTACTAAAACATGGTCAAAATGTATAAAAGTATTTAAAAAAAAATTGTAAGAAAGACTTCCAGTTTTCAGATTTCAAAACTTTAAGCCTTAAATTTTGGGTGTATCTAATTCAACTTTCGGTTCAATTCATCCAGTTATGTATTTATTTGTTGGTTAATTGATTTGATTGTTTTAGTTAGTGAATTTTTTTTTTTGGTCTCAACCAACCGGTATCCGAACCCACTGGGTCGACTAATCCGGTTTCGGAGCGGTTCCCGGGGTAAAGGTTTTAAACTCCTCCCAACGGGCTTGCGAGGGATCGAACCGTGGTCCGCCCTACCAAGTCTAGCCCCTGGCACCACTAGACCAAGACACCGTTGGTTAGTTAGTGAATTTTATTGATGTACTATTTGACTATGACAGTAACTTTTTACATTTCTAACTTCATTAAAGAAAGCAATCTCAAGCTTCAATAACAAAAATTTTAAACACAGTTTTCTGAAAGTAGTTAATTATTAAGCCCTTTTCAAAACAAAAAAAGTACATAAGGACACAAGAATTAACAAAAATGCTTTGAAAGTAAATTAATTTCTTTCTAAGAATCATTATATATGTCAAGGCAACACATTATGCAAGTAAATCTTTAGCAGTTATTTGATTTTTGTTGAAAATTAAGCTAAGAAATTATTAATATTTATGACAATCCAAACAATAACTAATTAAGGGAAACTTTCATGAGATTAAATTAAATAGGCAACGTTGAAGTTATATAATTAATTGTGGCGGTGAACAAGGACTTAGGTTGCATTTGGTACATCACAAGTGATTGTAGTGCAAAATGATTGTTGAGAAAGTAAAATTGCAGCGTTTGGTATGTAATGTAAAATTATGTTTAAATTGCAGAGAAAGTAACATTACAACGTTTGGTATGCAATCACTTTACTGATAATATACTAACAAATTCCAAAAATACCCTTGAATATAAAATCAAATTTTATACATTGAAATTAATTAAAAATGTAACTATCATATGAAAATGTAAATAATATAAAATTGTAATTATTGACATTGATCATCATTTGTAATAATAAATTTATATACATTATTATTAATTTTAATTTAAAGCTTTATATTAAAATGTAAATAAATAAAAAATGGCCAAATTACAAATTGTCTTTAACAAAACCAAACATTATTTTTAAATTAAAAACTCCATCATTAAATTACAAACAATGGTTCCATTTTCCTTTTAGGTTTCTGAAAAAAATAATAATTCCAATTGAAAATCTAAATGCTCTACTCCAAAGCCAAAAACAATTACTTCGGAATTTTGCATTAATTGCTTAAAATTTCTTCCTAATTTCAATCAAGCCAGAACTACAATGTGAACCAAGGAAAAGTTTTTTAAGCAAATAAAGAAATGGAGATTACAGGCAAAATATCAATAGAAGAATACTCCAGCTCTCACCGCAAGGCTCCATTGCAAGTTTCCTGTAATTTCAACAAGAAAACCAAAAAAATAGAAAATAATAAATAAAAATAAATAAAATCCACAGTGAACTGGGGGTTAGTTATGGGGAAACAAATTAGATAAAATACGTGTACGGACAATGTGATCTTTGAATTCGGTAGAGGGACTGTACTCGGAGCATTTGTCGTCGATTCGAAGAAGAAGGCTTCTCTAGCTGTTCATACTTTTTTCCTATTTTCAATTTTCTTTTTTCTAGGGAAACAAACAGGTTTGATAATTATAGGAAGCATTTCTTGCTAAAATTTTTGGCTGAGTCGAAAACACTTGGGTTGATTGAGAGGGTATTTTTGGGCAAAATATTTGCAGAGTTGGCACTTTGATGCAAAATGTTCTACTAAACGCTACAATCATTTTGCATCTAATTAAATTGTAATGCAAAATAGTTATTTTCAGCGTACCAATGGCAACCTTAATGTCTGGATTTTGGGACCATTTGTTTGGAAATAATGGTATCATTGCTTTGTCAGTCAATCAGAACAGTTTCTGAAACTTTCCGCTGTGTTATCTTGAGATGCCCACCACTGCTTGTCTAGGCTAAAATTAAACCAAAAGAGAGAGAGAGAGTTGAGAAAGAAATACCAAAACCCTAAAAGTTTCTCTCCCGTCTCTTTCTCCTCTGCATACCAGCAGTGATGGGCTTTCTCGTTTTTTATGGATTAAGGGAAAAAAAATTAAAGAAAAATCGGTTTAAAAGTACTTTAAAAAGAACAGAATTCCTTCTATGATGACTCTTTCCTGCTTATTGTTGTTTATTTAAGAAACATGTTGTATTTGAGGTTTGAGAGCTTTCTCCCCCGTCCATTTCATATTTTAGATTTTTCCACTTTCAAAAGAGAAAATTAAAAAAGCTTTAATTGTTTAGCAGAAAAGAAAGTTGATTAAAGAAGGCAAAAATTGTTTTCTGTATTCCTATTTTTCATAATCCAATAATTATCCAGATTGTTTTGTTTGCCTGGAAAAGGTATGTCATAACTCGTATTATAACAATTCACAAGTTAACTTAAACTGCTTTTAAAAAATAGGGTTTTCGAATACAGAAGAAACTTTTGCATATAGAAAACTAGCTAACCGCTTATTCCTTCGGCAATGACCAGTTACCTATTGAGAAAATGGGATCCACATTTTCCATCCAGATGTTGTTTCTAAGACCTAATCATTTGAATAAATGAAAGGCTGTTCTTTTTTTTTTTTTTAAGTAGTCTTTTATTATATATTTTTCCAAAATGAGCCAACAAACTTGCCTAGGACAGTATTGTTTCTTCTTATTTCCAACAATCAAGCGTTAGTTTAACTGTCGTTACCTCACTTACCTGTATTTAAGATAAATAGGATCCAAAGTTTGATGTTTTCTTCTTTATATGTCAATGAACGAAAAAAATAAATGAAATTCCATTGAGTTTTTTTTTTTCATGAATTATTTGGTTCAAACACCTCAACTTGCCCTCCATGCATATCTTTCTAAAGAAAAGTTGTGTGGTCCCATCTTTTTTTTCAACTCTAGTGAACGTTTTAAAGGAGATATATATAGATTGGTCCCAATCCTATAAGGTAGTTGTTAATGTCTCAAGTAACCATCAAACACATCAAAATTGACAAAACCCCTTGAGACTTTTATAGACCACAAGTTTTATCAAGAACCAATGAAAGTTCTTATCTTGGTAGATTTCTTTTTGTCTTTAAATCCCCTCTCATAACATTGATCAGTAAGTACTCCCATTTCTATATTTCCTATTTGATTTAAGATATCAGTTTTACTAATACTTTGATCATTAACTTTGTGATAGTGACGCGACGACTTTACTTTGTGAAGCATGGCCAATTGTTTATCTATAATTAGACTAACAAAGTCAGTTCATTTGCATGTACTATGTACCACTGACACATTTTTACCCTGAATTGCAACAGATGGGAAGTGAACAAAGCAATAAAATCTAACAAAAATTGTCTTATAAAAAAATAAGGCTTTGGAGCCGCCTGCTTCAAATTTTGCTCACTTGAGCATCTTCATTCCTTAGTACTAGGCGTGCATTCATCTACCCCATGTGATAGGGATTCAGTCACAAGGCCTTTTGTAGTTGTCGATAAAGCATGCCTCATCACTTTTTGAAATGTGCAGCAAGGCCATGGTCCCCCATATGATAACATCATAGGCTTAATTTGTTTTGGTGTGGGAATGACAGATTATTAACTTTCAAAAGCCATGTGTTTTTCCCTCGTTACAACTTACAACTTGATGAATACTTGCTGTATTTTTTGTTGATGATCTCATTGATCTAAGTATTGCTTAATATGCTTCAAGGGTTAGAGGAGGAAATGATAAGACATCAACTAGCACATTTATTTGACGGATGGCGAAATGAGCCACGTGGCAGCCCCTTCTGCCATTGCTTTTTTAGTTTTGTTCAATTCTCCCATGGACAATGGTCGGTTGAATTCCAGCATCTTTCTTTTCTCATATTGATGAACTTCGTCAATAAGTTTTATTCTCTTGCAAGTAAAAGTCGTCTTTCAATATAAATGCAGGTTGGTTGAGCCCAGCACCAAAGTGACTAGGTGTATTCACCCTGCATAATCAAATGATTAATTTTGTTGTAAGTTCACTTGATTTGAGAATTTTCTGTTTTGTTTTTGAAAACTTTTACTATGCAAAAGAATATGGAATTTTTTTTCTTCTGTATAAAACCAGATCCCTAGAAGTTAGTACTATCCCCATAGATCTGCCTTGCTTGCTCATATTTCCAATTTTTGTTGCTTTCTCTTCTCTACTAAAGCTACCAAGCTTGAGCTTAATTAGCTTCTATATGATAAAATGATACGAAATTTAGGGTTATGCCATATGTATATATAGTGATCTAAATATATAACCTTTCAGAATTAATAGCCATAATTGACAGTAAGTTCTTCTTCTCAAGTGCCTCCTCTTTGTGATTATGTGGTTAATATTTTTTTTCAACATTTTTCTCTTCATTATCAAGATATTTCTTTGTTTTCATGCAAAATTGGGATCTGTTTCCTTTCAGCCTGAGGATTCTATATCTAAGTTTAGTAGGAGATTTTTTACTTTACACTAAATCAACTTTCTGTCTTTGTTGTTGTTTCTTTTCTTTTCATGCAATTTTGAAGCAGATGTCAGGAACTACGCGAAGCTTTTTGCAAGCGAACTCTGACTAAGAAATATAAAGGAAGATTCAGGTGATCTGCAGCTGAAAGGATTGATTCAACTGATTTTCAGCTGCTTATGCTACAATAATGAGAGACATAAGATGATTACAAGTTCAAGGGAAGCAGATTCTCCGACTAGACAGGAAGGCAAGACAAATGATACCAAGGTCGGCAAAGGTCCATCTAGTTCTTCGCCATGGTTGAGACTGAAGGATCCGAGAATCGTACGAGTTTCGCGTGCCTTTGGGGGAAAAGACAGGCACAGTAAAGTTTGCACCATAAGAGGATTGAGAGACAGAAGGGTGAGGCTTTCAGTTCCTACTGCTATTCAGTTGTATGATCTTCAAGACAGGCTTGGACTTAATCAGCCTAGCAAGGTCGTTGATTGGCTGCTTAATGCAGCTAAACATGAAATTGATAAACTCCCTCCACTGCCGATACCACCAGGGAACTTTTCCCTTAACCCTCAAATGGTTCTAAGTACTTCTCAAGAGCCTGGTGCTTCACAAGCCAACAAAGAAGGGCTTAAAACCAGTAGTAGTGTTAATTGGGAGGATCCTGCTGGAGGGCTATCAAGATCAAGCTTTTGGAGTTCTGATGCTTTTTGGAGGGCTAAATCCAAAGAAGTTGCAAGGGAAACAACCAATGAGAAAGACATTTGGAACAAAAGAAATGAAGAGGAAAAACAACATGGAGCACAAGTTAATTCATCTGATAATATCTTACAAAGAGTCAATCATTCTTCCTTGTCAGGATTGCTAAACAACGCGTTTCCATATGGTTCTTACTATCATTTGGAACCTTCGAATTTTCCTTTACAACATTTCGGAAGCCATGGATTTGCATCCCACGCAGAAGAACTACATAATGTCAATGTTTTTCCATTGCCATCACCATTATCTCTATCTTCTGGTTCTCAAATATTGGTATGTCCACCAGGAGCAGCACAGCCTTTATTCCCTCCTCATGCTACACCTTCTCTAGAGATTGATCCTAGACAGCAAGTTAATCATTTTCAGATGCTGAGCTCAGGTGCCCAAAACCTCTTGCCTAATTCTCTTAGCCCTCCAGCATACTCAATAAGCCAATCTATCAGACCCTTCCATTTGAGTATGACTCCTAGGCTTCTCCATTCTCACAACATCGGAAGTCAGCCAGACAAGGAACAGGAGTTTCCTTCTAAATGACAAGAAAGCAACGTGATGACTATGAGGAATGAATTGAGGAATTTCCTTTGGATAGCGTGCACGATGCATTACTCAAGTTGTTTTGCCTGATCAGGAGAGGGAAAAAGGTACTGTTTGAATCTATTTACATATAATCAAAGGCATTCTACTTCCTGTAAGTGAGAAGCAGACAATTAAGTTATAGTTACGGGAATAACAATTAAAGGTTTTGTGTTTGATTTCATGTGTTTCACTGGGTGATGGGAAATTCAGATCTTCGTAGATTTGAATGCCATGCTAAAATAATTTAAATATACTTGATGCGTCATGAATAGTTACTAATGAGTATGATCACAACACTGGAAAGTGTTCATAGTTCTCAATTTTTTCTCAGCTAAATGATCATAGAGCACTATATTTCTAGAGCAATATCAATGGATCCAGATGCTATAAAAGTATGTTGCTTTGATTCTGAAATTTTGTTTTGTGCACAACATGTGACAAATATAACAATCTGTCTAAGAGAGAGAGATTCTGTGATAGCTCAATTAGAGACAGAGATGAGATTATTTTCAGCTTATGGGCATCAGTGAATTTGTTGCCATTATCGTTATATTCTGCTTCATTTTTGCTTTATAAGAGGAATCCCTTGTGGTAATTAAACTTCTAATATATATCATTTTCCTCCACTTCCTATTATGCTCCTTGCACTTTTTTCTTTCAAGCTAAAACCCATAGGAAGGAGATATAGGAAACCAAGTAGAGAAGAACATACGCTTTTTCCCTCTTGAAAATATGCTGGAGACACTTAACCGTAGAACCCTGGGATAGATTTGACTGTCAAGACCTGCTGCAATAGAGAAAAAAAGGATTTCTATATATATTTATATATATATATATATATATATATTATAACAAGAAAAGCAGATGGAGGGCTTTGACGCAGTACTGCAGGCCAACTTAATTTACACAATGCCGTGATGAAAGAAATAGCAGGTTGAAAAAATAGGGTTAAGAAAGGTCCCGCATTTGAAGTTTCGTGAAATGAAAAGATAGTTGGTGGTCCTTATTCTTAACACATTAAATAGAAAATGTACATTGAAGCTGCAGCGAAAGAAGAAAAGTTCAATGCTAAGTGTTCTAGAAGTCAATTTATAATCTCTGGTCCTTCATTTTTGGAAGAGAAAAAAAGCCCCGCTAGTAGCCCCCGTCTAGCTAGCTTTCATATGTCTATCTACTTCTACAGCTAACTTAAGTCAAATCAAAAACTTTTTGAATGCTTTATACAATCACAAAACTGTTAGATTGGAAGATCAGCTTGGCCTTACCAGTACTGGTGGTTCTGGCCTTCTTTCTAGGTTTTTGTATAGTGAATGCAGGTTTTAATCCTAGGAAATGCTGCATCAAGCTATATGCTAGCCTTTGGAGAGAAAACTTTAGTGTAGATCATTAATGCTTTGCTGTTAATCTGAAGTTTGGGTATAGATTTTAAACAGAGATGTGGTAAGATTGGTTACTGAGACAGTTACTATAAAGTGTTGATTTCTAAAAACATAAGAGTAGACAAAACAATTAGTGCATGTTTTTTTTAACTACTAATTCATGTTATTAGAGGTGTTCCTATTTGATGTATCCCCATTTTGTCCTCTAATATTTTGCATTCGTATGTGTTTGACATTGATATATAAAAATCTTCCAAAAAACAAAAAGCCTGCTAATCTAGGGAACTGATGTTCTGAAATTAAGGCTTTGTCACAATTTTAATTAAACAAAATATATATAATCTGCTAGCTCATACATACTGAATTGTTTCTTAACATCATTATTATATTCAACGTTTTGCTTTTTCTTTGTGGAAAGGAAAATAAATAATACAAAATAAATTAGTTAAATGTTGGTTTTGGACTGAAATTAAGTTACTGGCGAGAGAAAGTATACTTCCCATAGATTAAAATTTTACAGTAAAGTTGATATTAATGTAAGATTAACTTATATTATACCTATTGACACTAAATTTATATTTATTTTTATGTGTTTATGTTTATTTACTGTAGGTTAACTTATTTTATATATATTGACACTATAAGTTTACACTTATTTTCATATGTTTACATTTATTATAATATATTTACGTTTATTGACATTAAGTTTAAGTTTATTATCACATGTTGACATCTGTTGATACTAATTTTACGCTCATTATTATGTGCTTACAATCCTTATAACAGAAAAATAAACATAAATTTATTGTTAAAAAGGAATATAAAAAGTTAACCTTGCAGTAAAATTGACCTTACTGTAGAATTTCTCATAGTATGTTTATTCTATAAAAAAAATATTGTCAGCATACGTGAAATATAATTAATATCTAAAAATTAATTAAACCTATCAAAAAGAAATTGTCTAAAAAAATAACTTAAATAAATTGTTCAAAAACTAGAAATATTGGCTATGGTATATAAAATGATATATATACACACATAAATATAAATATAAAACTTTTGATTTGTGTTCATGCATGTGAGCACTCATATTTAAATTCAAAGTTTAAAACAAAGACAAAAAAGGAAAATTGAAATTTTTTTTCCTTTCTCAAATGTTTAAACAAGAAACTAAAATGAAACTTACAGTAAAAAAGTAATTTATATATATAGTTAATTATTTAATTTCATTTTTCCATATGATTTAATCCAAAATTTCCTTAAATTTAATGTGATCGAATACAATTTTCTTTATATATGTGATCTTAGTCTACGAAAAACTTTTCTTATCTAATTCAAGTCTTCGAATTAGAAGTTCAAGTCTTAATCGATCAAAAATCCTTCTGGAAACCATAATTAAAATAAATTCTAACAAGTGCTTTCTTCGTTAATTCCATCCATTTTTTATTGGAAAAGTTTCGCAACCAAAGTTTTTGCGACACCCAATGAACACACATATATATATATATATAAATATATATATATATATATATATATATATATATGGAAACACATTTTTTTATGTAAATGCTTTTTAATTACCAGTTTCATAACACTTCCAATGTTAAATAAGATACTCTTTTTCTGCCGAAATGATGAAGGCTCTTTGCTTCTACAAAAAGAAAAAGACCTAGTTTTAAGTATGCTTAAATTTCAAATTATATTAAGTTCATTCATTTATTAAGTATTGTGGTACGTACATGTGACCATATTACGATACTTGATATTAAAAGAAAAAAAATACGTAGCTGGTCAGTTATAGCTAAAACCTAGTCCAATCCCTAGCTATAGACCCCTTCGGATATTCGCCCTTAAAGCCAGGAGGACAAATGCTCTAGCAGTCTAGCTAGCAGGCTAGATTGAGCTCGCAATTTTATCATCACCTGTGCACCATGTCGACCAAGATGATAAAGCTCTAAATTTCATTTCGAAGAAAATTCAGTTTGACAATTTTTTTTTCTAAGCCAATGGAGTTTTATGAAAGGCTATAAAACTAGCAATTAAGCTAGCAAGATAAACATAATTTCTTTTAAGTACATGCACAGAGCATCATCCTTGACACTTGAACAAAACTAAGAAAAGAAAATAATAAAACAATTAAATCCGATAATGAAGATAGACATAATACAAAATTACTATAGACATAATACAAAATTACTACAAGAAAATTGACTTTTATCGGCACTTCTAAGTGTCAATAAAAGACCAATGAATCGCCGGTAAAAATGGTGATATTATTAACCATATTCTCCACCAGTATAAACCATTATTAAAATAAAATTCTATCATAATCGCCGACTAGGTGAATGTTGGTAAAAGTTTTTCGACAATCAAGCACTTTGGTGCCGATATAGAGTTTGTATTTTTCCTAAATGACTTTTTTCGACGCTTTTAAATACTTTTAAAAGTAAAAAAAAAAAAACTTTTACCAACACTTCCAAGTGTTGAGAAAAGTCTTACTTTAAATTTTAAAATTTTAAATTTATTGAGCTTTATTTTAAATTTAAATGCAACCATATCATACAAATCTGTTGGTATTGTATTCAATACAATTTTCTAGTTTTGATGCCAAAGATCTTGTACATAAAACACTTGTTTTGCTTGGGATGCAAGCACAAAAGATTCATCTCTTATATCGTTACCTGTATGAATTAAATTTGAGAAATTCACAAGAGTAAATCCATATTAGTCTTTCTTAATGCATTTTCCTTCAATAAGGTTAATCTAATCACATCAAAACAATACAACCTTAAATCTGTCAAAAAGTAATTAAGTTCTATTATATTTGTCAATACTCCATAATAAGTATCTTTCATAACAATGGGATCTCCACCTCAAGCATTTAGATAATGAGTGGTTTTTACAATCATAGCTACCCCATTGTTTTGAGTTTTTCTATCCCTCTCATGACTTTTGGTATGAAACTAATCCCATTGCTCACATAACCTTTATATCTTGTTATTACCCTATTAGGACCTTGAGAAAGTGTCTAATATATGTTGAAGCTTTCACAGGATCCATTCTTGCAACCTAATTTAACATTGAAAGGTATGAAACTTGTTATTTTGACCTTAATCACTAAACAAAGAAAAAAATACAAAAGAATATGATAAATTAGAAAATTACTAACCCAATCATGAACCATTCATGAAATGCAGTATTCATCATGACACATTTCAATTGGACGAGCTCATTTGCGCCTTTGTTGCCCTCTTATACTTTTCTCAAATTCACTATATACAACTTTACCAAGTTAACTACAGTTTAACTATAACACTTTAAAAGAGAAAGACGACACTTTCATAGAGGACTTATTGCTGAAATTCATGAATTGCTTCACATTGAAATGGCACGTAACAATGAGATTGTAACCATATTTTCTGTGAGAACCAGTAATTTTGTACTGTATATGCGCTATTATTCATTTATTAATAAATAAATGAATTATTTCCTCATTAATTTCTAAAGTATAAGTAAATCAAGAAGTGGGCCCCATTTAGAAATTTGGGCCCAGATGAAAATATGAATGTGGAAATAGTGTATTCACAATGTAATGAGGATGAGGAGAAAATTTCAGATACCTGAAATGATATTATTTTCAATAATCGGAGTTGTTGACAAACAATTCAGGAAATGACAGTTATGTCCCGTAAATTTTTCGAAAAATTATACTCAAAATAAAATGAATTGGGATGGAATAAGAATATCAAAATATTCTATATGAAAAAGGAATTTAATATAGTGATAGCAGATTTATCGAAATCAGTGCTTAAATAGAAAATCTACGCGATTTACCCAATAAGGGTAAAACTATAATTTCTCACAATCTGTACACCGCGCGTCGATGAAACCACTTCCAATCATCAAAATATGATTAATATGAATTTTTGGTGAAGAAATCTAAATTTTTGGAGCACTGGAACATAGTTTTTACAGTTACGGAACTTAAAGGCAATAAATGTCCGAAAAGTTAATAACAAGTGGCAAAATCGTAATTTTGCAAAATACTACAAACCTCTACATAATCCCCCATGTTGACCGGCCACTATGGCTATAACATCCCGAATCCACAGTATAATATAATATTTACTTATAAATCACACTTACTTACCGGTTGGGTTGTCTGTGATGCTTAACAACCCGTAACCCTTTAAGTATGTCATAGTACTTCCATTTATAGTACTATAACCGAATTATAACTATTGCATTTAATTTATTTGAGATCATTTACATTCCCTCTTATTCAAAGTAGTATTGTACAATTTTACTGAATATATAAAAGAATATAATGTACCTTCGATATCGTATATCTGTTGACTCCAGCAACCAATAACTCTGGAAGGTAAACTGTTTACTTCAAATCAATAGCCTGTGGAGTGAAAAATCAGGGGTGAGTGACGATGTGCTCAGTAAGGAAGGTGTATGCTGCTTTACAAAAATAAAACTATATCCCCAGAAACGTTTATTTTTCCTAATAACATACCCAGTACGAAAACAATGGATATAGTAAACAATCTTTAATAGTCAAATCACTGGCTAAACAGTTTACAATATAATGTAGTAAACAGTAAATAGGATTCAGTAAATCCTCTCAGTAAATAGAATCAGTAAGTTGAGACTAGGCATCACCCTACAATTAAATCATGCTATCATCGTTCCCTCAGGAACGTAGTAATCATCCCCACAAGGATACAGTAGATCTATGGCCACAATCTATAGGTAGTCCTCGGGTACACTTGCCAGGTGACCTCGAGACCTCTGATGACTTGGCAGGTCAATCAGCCTCGTGAATAGTAATGCATGAAACTCGGGGCCTAAAGTCTCAAAAATTACTTTATATCTTATAAAAAACCTTTAAGGAATTATTTCACATATTTCATCATTTTCTCAAAATGATTATTTTCCCAAAAAGGTATTATATTTTCTGTTTACAAAACACCGTAAAACAACCCGCAATCTCACCATTTTTCTTTTGAGAAAACACAAGTTAAACTGGCTCGCCCCATATCAGCTCGCCCATTACAGTTCGCCCATCGCAGTGGATTGAGCTCAGCTATTTTCATTCACCCACTGTGGCAAACTAACATCGCCCACTGTAGCTCTCACACCGAGCTGAACTGGGGTCGCCCACAAATCTTTTTTTCTTTAATAAAAGAAAAGGATCGCCTACTGTTGGCTCGCCCAAAATTATATCAAAGGGGTCGCCTATCTTTGGCTCACCCGGATTTTATTAAAACAGGGGTCGCTTATCTTTGACTCGCCCAAAACATCACAAAAGGGGTCACCCATCTTTGGCTCGCCCAGATTTTATTTAAAACAGGGGTCGCCTATCTTTGGCTCGCCCGGATTTTCGCCTATCTGTGGCTCCACCAAAACATCACAAAAAAATCGCCTATCTTTGGCTCGCCCAGAAACAACATAGGGGTCGACTTTATAGCTCGCCCAAATCATGGTCTATGAAAACAGTTTATCAAACTAATGCATGTTTCAAATCAAATCATTTTCTCAGTAATTCCATAAAATTTAACTCCAGAAAACATGCATTCATTTCACACACATCTCCCTTACCTAGTCTTACGAAGCCTAGCTTCCCGAACGCCTTTATCAATTCTCAATTCCCGGTTGCAAAATAAATTATCAAGACTATCAATATATTATGTTCGAATGTTTCCAACACTTTGGCGAGACTTGAGGCTAATCCTCTAGTTCGCCCAATATAACTCGCTATTCATATATTGGCCTATACGTGGAAGCTCGTCCAATATTACTCGCCATTCGTATATTGGCTTATACGTGGAAGCTCACCTTAACCGAACTGCACTTCCAGAATCAAATGCTTTCTATCTCACTTTGCTTATTCCTTAGCTCTTCAAATGATGGAGGAAAGGTTTAGCAAGCTGGTTTCGATGTTTAGATAACTAAGGATGGAGTTTCGTATATAAAGTATGGAGGAAACGGAAGAAACGAGGTCTGAACTTACAGTAAAATAGAATAGGCAAGAAGCAGTAAAGTAGGAGCGAAGAAGATGAAGTTTGCTAATGTTAGTTTTCCCATGTATTCCTTCTTATATAGCCATGCAAATCCAATAATAATTTACCACCTGTTCACCTATCCCTTCACATTTCATCCCTTCAAGTCGTACATGCATTAAATTGATGAGGAAAAATGGTAACAAGGAACGGTGAAGAAGCTTTCCTACTGCAGTCCGTTTTGACTTTATTTCCCCTTCCTTACTATAGTCTCACCTATGCAGTACGAGGGCTACAAAAGAGATGGACAAGCAGGTCAACTTTCACGGCACATTTATTATTCCCTTCTCTTCTTGTTTCTTATCCTTAAATGCATTCACATGAAACCACCATACAAGACTACCTCTCGTTTTCTGCTATTTGTTTCTTCTTTTTGACCCATTTCAGCCAATAGAAATTTAGCTTCATATTCCGCCTAGATTCCTCTTTCAATTTATCTCATTATACTGCATTTTATAATTTATTTCCATTATTAATCATTTACAATTATGGTGTACAGTGAAATAAAATAGGGTCTCACATTTCTCTCCACCTTAAGAAATTTGATTCTTCAAATTTCACTTGGACCTATCACTGAAAAAGCTCTGGATACCTCTCACGCATAAGGCTCTCTAACTCCCAAGTAGCCTTCTCTTCGTTATGATACTGCCAAAGCACTTTAACCAAAGGAATCGTCTTAGATTGCAATACCTTATCTTTCCTATCCAAGATCCGTATCGATTTCTCAACGTAACTCATGTCTTCTCTGATCTCCAGTGGCTCATGTCGAATCACGTGAGAAGGATCTGGATGGTACTTTCTCAACATCGAGATATGGAATACGTTATGCACTCCTGATAACTCTGGTGGTAGTGCTAACCGATATGCCACATCTCCCACGCAATTTAAGATCTCATAAGGCCTAATGTATCGGGGGCTCAACTTACCTCTCTTCCCGAATCTCATTATACCTTTAGACGGCGAGACCTTTAAGAATATATAATCACCCACTACAAACTCTAATGGTCGGCGTCTAGTATCTGCATAACTCTTTTGCCGACTCTGAGCCGTTTTAAGCCTCTCACAAATCATCTGTACATCACAGGAAGCCTACTCGACCAAATCGGGAGCTAATAATTTACAGTCTCCCACTTCTTCCCATGCTATCTGGGATCTGCATCGTCTGCCATACAAGGCCTCATAAGGTGCCATGCCAATACTCGTATGAAAGCTATTATTATAAGCAAATTCTGCCAGGGGTAAGTGATCGTCCCATGAGCCTCTAAAGTCCAATGCACATGCTCTCAACATATCCTCGAGCGTCTGTATCGTAAGCTCCGACTGTCCATCAGTCTGTGGATGAAAAGCGGTGCTAAAATTCAGCTAGGATCCCATAGCCTCCTGAAATCTTTCCCAGAAATGAGATGTGAAGCGGGAATCCCTATCTGATGTAATACTCACTGGAACACCATGTAATCTCACTATTTCCCTGACATACAATTCGGCTAAGGCATTAAATGAATTTGTAGATCTCATGGCCAAGAAATGAGCAGACTTAGTCAATCTATCTATGATTACCCAAATAGCATCATAACCCTTCCGGGTCTGTGGTAAACCCATAACAAAATCCATAGTCACATGCTCCCACTTTCACGTAGGAATCGATAATCGTCGAAGCATACCTGCAGGCTTTTGATGCTCAATCTTAATCTGCTGGCATGTTAGACATCTAGCAACAAAATCAGCGATGTCCTTCTTCATCTTAGGCCACCAATATACTCTCCGAAGATTTTGGTACATCTTAGTACTACCCAGATGTAATATATATCTAGAGGTATGGCCTCGGATAAAATCAAGTCTTTAATCTGCTGATCTCTGGGAACACATATCCTGCCTCTAAACCTCAGTATTACATCGGTGCCAATCTCGAAATCTGACACAACTCCCATCTGAATCTGACTAGCTACCCCGACGCAATAATCATCATTCCTCTGAGCTTCTCTAATCCGATCCATCAAATCCGGCTCTATACGAAAACTAGCCGTAAATTCATACTGGTCAAAGGAAATAACTATCAAGCTGAGGCTAGAGAACTGCTCCATCAAATCATGCTCCCTAATCATCATGTAAGATACCATGCCAACATGCTTACAGCTCAGTGTATCTGCTACTACATTAACTGTACCTGGGTGATACAAAATCTCACAATCATAGTCCTTTAACAGTTCCATCCAACATCGCTACCTTAAGTTCAACTCTCGTTGCAAGAATATATACTTCAAACTCTTATGGTCTGTATATACTTGAAATTTCTCCCTGTACAAGTAATGCCACCATATTTTCAGTGCAAACACTAATGCGGCTAACTCCAAATCATGTGTTGGGTAATTCCTCTCATGATCCTTCAACTACCGAGAACTATAGGCTATAACCCGACCATGCTGCATAAGCACACACCCTAAACCTTGAGCGGACGCATCAGTATACACCATAAACCCACCTGATCCGCTAGGAAGGGCTAATACGGGGGCAGTAGTCAATCTACGCTTAACCTCAAAAAAACTACGCTAACACGCGTCATTCCACTTGAATTTCACATCCTTACGTATGAGTCGTGTCAATGGAGCAGCAAGTTTGGAAAATCCCTTTACGAACCTGCGATAATATCCGGCAAGACCCAAGAAACTCCGTATCTCAGTAATGGTGTTAAGCCTTTCCCACTGTACAATGGCCTCTATCTTGGACGGATCAACTGACACCCCGTCCTTCGACACTATGTGTCCCAAAAAGATTATATGATCAAGCCAGAAATCACACTTACTGAATTTTGCATACAACCTCTGGTCTCTGAAGATCTGTAATACCATATACAAATGCTACTCATGCTCCTCTGAAGTTTTAGAATAAATCAAAATGTCATCTATAAATACTATGACAAACTTATCCAAAAATGGATGGAAAACCTCATTCATCAAACTCATAAAAGCTGCAGGGGCATTTGTCAACCCAAAAGGCATCACTAAGAACTCATAGTGACCATAGCGAGTTCGAAATGTTGTCTTATGCACATCCAACTCCTTAATTTTCAACTAGTGATAGCCTGATCGGATATCTATCTTGGAAAATACCTGTGCACCGCTGAGCTGATCAAATAGGTCATCGATCTTGGGCAGTGGATACTTATTCTTAATGGTAGCCCGATTCAACATCCAGTAATCTATACACAACTGGAGACTACCATCCTTCTTTCGAACAAATAATACTAGAGCTCCCCACGGTGACACACTGGGATGTATAAATCCCTTATCTAATAACTCTTAGAGCTACTTCTTAAGCTCATCTAACTCAGTTAGTGCCATCCGATATGGGGGTCAAGAAATCAGCTCCGTATCGGGTACCAACTCGACCATAAACTCTGTCTCTCGATCCGGTGGTAACCCTGGTAAATCCTCTGGAAATACATCCGAAAAGTCCTTGACCACAGGAATCTCTTGAATCTCTGGATGTTTCCTCTCTACATCTTCCACACTAGCAATATATCCTTCATAAACATTCATACACAACCACAATTTCAGTACACATGTCATTTCACAAACATAAATTCACATACTTTTTATTAATTTACAATAACTTTACAATGTACTTTTCAGGATGAGAGAAGGTAATAAACTTAGTATTACAATCCAAACTGACATGGTTCGCAACTAACCAATCCATACCCAAAATAATATCAAAATCATATATATTCAACAAAATTAGGTTAGTTGTCATAACCTTCTCTCCTATAGTCAATTTACAATTCCTATATACAACATCTGTCCTTTGGAAATCTTTAAAAGGGGTTTTCACTTGCAAAGTATACCCTAACAACTCCGGCTCTACTGGGGTCCTATTAGCACATGTAGGCGATAAGAACGTATGGGTAGAACCCGGATCAAATAAGGTAATTACGGGAATATCAAAGAGATAAACTTTACCTTTAATCACATCAATAGAGGTGTCGGCAGTCTCCTGATCGATCGCATACACCCGACCCTGAGTCACAACCTTCTTACCCTTCTCTGCGGTTGTCACCCGCCTAGGCTGTGAGGGTGTCACCTTCTCCGGCTCACTGCAAGCTGCCGGTGTCGCCATCTGAGGTAATGTTGGAGGAATAGTAGAAGCAGCTGACTCCCTAAGCATCAGACAATTCCATATAAAGTGCCCCATCTATCCACATCTAAAACATGCCTTAGACATCAAAGGACAAAGGTGTGACCCATGTGATCTTCCACAATGTCTACATAATGTCGCAACACTTCTCTGAGTAGTGATGGGGCCACTAGCAGGGGTAGAAACTGCTGATTTATTGAATCGTCCCTCGAAAATCTGTATGCCCGAAAATCTAGTTCTCTTAGGCTGCTTCCTACTATATCTAATCTCCAAAAGTCTCTTACCCTTATCTTTACCTTTACTCTTGCTCTTACCACCAGCCTCTATATGGTACTACTCAAAATCCCTCTCACATAGCTGAGCCCGTCGTACTACCTCATCATAGGTCAAGATATCAAATGGGGCTAGCTTCGATCTGATGGAGGGTCTCAAACCAGCTTTAAATCTCTCGATCTTATGTCTTTCATTAACACTGGTCTGTGAATCAAATCGGCTCAAGGTGGTAAACTTAGCCTTATACTCATCCACTGCCATACTTCCCTGAGTTAAATCCATAAACTCTTGCTGTAGTTTCTGTTGTGCAGTGTCAGGGATATACCTTCGTCTAAAGGCATCTACAAAAATCTCCCAAGTAATATCATGATGCTGGGAGAACAATACTATCTGAGTAGCCTTCCACCAGTGCTCCGCATCATCTGTCAACTAGAACACTGCTAGACCTGCCTTCTCGGTCTCCGTACACCTCATAATCCTCAATAGCTTCTCTATAGCAATAACCCATTGATCTGCCGCCAATGGATCCCTAGCACCTTTAAACTTAGGTGGATCCAACTTCTTAAATGATCTTACCAAAGTGACATCACAATACGACTCCACATCTCTAGGCGGCTGAATCAATGGCTGTGGTGGAGCTACCTGTGGCTGAGGTGCCGGTGGTGGAATAGGCTTAGGCTCGGGTACAACTGGTGCCTGCTGTGGTGGTGCTGGTGCCACTACTGGAGCTGCGGGAGCTATTGCTCTCTCCCTCTCTGCCTTATCCGCGGCTCTATCCGCCTGATACATAGCCATGAAATCGGCTACTAACCTCTCTACTCAGCTCACACGAGCATCAGTGCTCTCTGGCTGTAGAGGATGTGCAGGTCTTGGGGCAAGTTCTGGTGTTTGCAGTTCCAGAATCTATGCCGCCCTACCTCGGCCTATACCTCTCACTGAGCGTGTCCTCCTCCTTCCACTCATATCTATACCACAGGGATCATTTATCACTTATCATTAGTATATCAGTTATATATTCAAATTATACAGTACTACAGGGAATGTTTACTATTCACGTTTTGTTTTAAGTATCACTAGACATCCGACCAACCCTGCTCTGATATCATTAAATCTGTAACATCTCGAATCCACAGTATAATATAATATTTACTTATAAATCACACTTACTTACCGGTTGGGCTATCTGTGATGCTTAACAACTCGTAACCCTTTAAGTATGTCATGGTACTTCCATTTATAGTACTATAATCGAATTATAACTATTGCATTTAATTTATTTGAGATCATTTACATTCCCTCTTATTCAAAGTAGTACTGTACAATTTTACTGAATATATAAAAGAATATAATGTACCTTCGATATCGTATATCTGCTAACTCCAGCAACCGATAACTCTGGAAGGTAAACTGTTTACTTCAAATCAATAGCCTGTGGAGTGGAAAATCAAGGGTGAGGGACGACGTGCTCAGTAAGGAAGGTGTATGCTACTTTACAAAAATAAAACTATATCTCCAAAAACATTTATTTTTCCTAACAACATACCCAGTAGAAAAAGAATGGATATACTAAACAATCTTTAATAGTCAAATCACTGGCTAAACAGTTTACAATATAATGTAGTAAACAGTAAATAGGATTCAGTAAATCCTCTTAGTAAATAGAATCAGTAAGTTGAGACTAGGCATCACCCTACAATTAAATCATGCTATCATCGTTCCCCCAGGAACGTAGTAATCATCCCCACAGGGATACAGTAGATCTATGGCCACAATCTATAGGTGGTCCTCCGGTACACTTGCCAGGTGACCTCGAGACCTCTGATGACTTGGCAGGTCAATTAGCCTCGTGAATAGTAATGTATGAAACTCGGGCCTAAAGTCTTAAAAATCACTTTATATCTTATAAAGAACCTTTAAGGAATTATTTCACATATTTCATCATTTTCTCAAAATGATTATTTTCCCAAAAAGGTATTATATTTTCTGTTTACAAAACACAGTAAAACAACCCGCAATCTCCCCATTTTTCTTTTGAGAAAACACAAGTTAAACTGGCTCGCCCCATATCAGCTCGCCCATTACAGTTCACCCATCGCAGTGGATTGAGCTCGCCTGTTTTCATTCACCCATTGTGGCGAACTAACATCGCCCACTGTGGCTCACTAACATCGCCCACTGTGGCTCTCACACCGAGCTAAACTGGGGTCGCCCACAAATCTTTTTTTCTTTAATAAAAGAAAAGGATCACCCACTGTTGGCTCGCCCAGAATCATATCAAAAGGGTCGCCTATCTTTGGCTCGCCCGGATTTTATTAAAACAGGGGTCGCCTATCTTTGACTCGCCCAAAACATCACAAAAGGGGTCACCTATCTTTGGCTCGCCCGGATTTTATTTAAAACAAGGGTCGCCTATCTATGGCTTGCCCAAAACATCACAAAAGGGTCGCGTATCTTTGGCTCACCCATATTTTATTTAAAATAGGCGTCGCCTATCTATGGCTCGCCCAAAACATCACAAAAGGGTCGACTATCTTTGGCTCGCCCAGAAACAACATAGGGGTCAGCTTTATAGCTCGCCCAAATCATGGTCTATGAAAACAGTTTATCAAACTAATGCATATTTCAAATCAAATCATTTTCTAAGTAATTCCATAAAATTTAACTCCACAGAACATGCATTCATTTCACACACATCTCCCTTACCTGGTCTTACGAAGCCTAGCTTCCCGATCGCCTTTATCAATTCTCAATTCCCTGCTGCAAAATAAATTATCAAGACTATCAATATATTCTGTTCCAATGTTTCCAACACTTTGGCGAGACTTGAGGCTAATCCTCTAGTTCACCCAATATAACTCACCATTCATATATTGGCCTATACGTGGAAGCTCGCCCAATATTACTCGCCATTCGTATATTGGCTTATACATGGAAGCTCACCTTAACTGAACTGCACTTCCAAAACCAAATGCTTTCTGTCTCACTTTGCTTATTCCTTAGCTCTTCAAATGATGGAGGAAAGGTTTAGCAAGCTGGTTTCGATGTTTAGATAACTAAGGATGGAGTTTCGTATATAAAGTATGGAGGAAACGAAAGAAACGAGATCTGAACTTACAGTAAAACAGAATAGGTGAGAAGCAGTAAAGTAGGAGCGAAGAAGATGAAGTTTGCTAATGTCAGTTTTCCCATGTATTCCTTCTTATATAGCCATGCAAATCCAATAAGAATTTACCACCTATTCATCTATCCCTTCACGTTTCATCCCTTCAAGTCTTACATGCATTAAATTGATGAGGAAAAACGGTAACAAGGAACGGTGAAGAAGCTTTCCAACTGCAGTCCGTTTTGACTTTATTTCCCCGTCCTTACTATAGTCTCAGCTATATAATACGAGGGCTACAAAAGAGACAGACGAGCAGGTCAACTTTCACGGCACATTTATTATTCCCTTCTCTTCTTATTTCTTATCCTTAAATGCATTCACATGAAACCACCATACAAGACTACCTCTCGTTTTCTGCTATATGTTTCTTCTTTTTGACCCATTTTGGCCAATAGAAATTTAGCTTCTTATTCCGCCTAGATTCCTCTTTCAATTTATCTCATTATACTGCATTTTATAATTTATTTCCACTATTAATCATTTACAATTATGGTGTACAGTGAAATAAAATTGGGTCTCACAATGGCTGTTTCTTCTCCAGCAAACTCACGCCATTCTTGAAGAGAAGAGAAGTAAAAGAAAGAAAAAAGAAAGAAAGTCAACAAAAACAACTAAAGACTAAATTTTCTCACCAAACCAATTACTAGGAAATTTCTCTACTCTCTCTCCTCTAGCTATCTATACCAATAGACCATAGAAAAAAAGTGGCAAACCAAGGAGAAAAGAAGAGTGGAAGTTTCGGCCAAGCTTGGTAAGTCATTATGTTTGTGCTTTCTTTAACTTTCAATGGTAGATTCCTATAGTTTCATGTATGCTAAGCATGAATATACCATTTGATTTAAAGGAATTAAGCTAATTAAGATGATACCCATGGGAGAGGGTTTCAGTCAGGGCAAGAACATGATGGATTCTTGAGCTTTTATGCATTAAATGCATGCCAAATTAGTCAATAAGCATGGTAGAACAAGGATTGACCATTGAAAAGCTGAAAATCCCATGGAAACATAAATCATTATTTTTGGCCATGAAGAAGGAGATGGGTTTCATGGCTGATCTTGATGTTTTAATGGTAGATTATGACTGTAGGAATGATGAGGAGTCTGTCGGTATGCTCAGATTTAAAATCCGACACAAAATGAAGAAGTTACGATATAATATCGGTAGAATTTAAACTACAAAAATAATTGCAGTGTCTAATAAGGTTGCACTTAGAAATAAATAATAGCTAAAAAATAAGTATTAAATGAGCTAATAATTTAAATGAAATTGTTTGTAGCCCAGGAATTTCGAATAGCGAGTGGTGTTTTCGGGAAGTCCATATACACTATACAGGTAAGGGATGCATGTGTAACCTGTAGCGATATTTTGACTGCATGTTTACTATGCAAATAATTTATTATAAATATTCTTGAAATGAATTACATGAAAATCTGTGGAATTGAGGTTGTTGTGAAAATTGGAACAGTGTTTAATTTGCAGAAAGGTTAGGGTAATAGCAGCCGATATGTTGCTGATAATTTCTAAAATATTTTCTAAAAATATTAGAAAATATTTAATTACATGATTTGATGATTTCCTAGCCTTGAAAAAGAGGAATTTATTATTTTTCATAAAACATGAATATACCAAAAAATATTATTTAAATATTCATGTTAATGCTTTTAATGAAATCGAGATTATTGAAAATTGCTCTTATATGTTCTATAGCAAATGAAATGGTTTCCACGGTGAAATGGTGACAAGTGAATGTTTTATAAATTATTTTCAGAAATATTCACTATATGATTCAATAAAATCCTTTATGGAATGATTGAAGAATTATTGAATTTCTTTATTTCCATAAAGGTGATATGATAATGAAAATATTATTTTGAGACTAAATGTCTCTACATGTGTTCGACAGTGAACAATATGTTTGTGAAATTTTATTATTATTTTTGGAAATTAAATACTTTCATTTTCCGGTCCATAAATTATAAAAATTTCCGGAAAATGATTTCCAGTAATCTTAAAAGTGAAATGTTTGAAAAGAAAACGTGGAAATACGAGTATATGTGTTTACGGTGAAATAGAATATTTATGAGATTTATTACTATAGTGTAATTATTTTATAACATTGTTTTTACCGTATGAGATACTGTGAATTATACCTTTATGAATTTTCTGAAAGATATTATTGATTTTACTTAATTCCATAAAGGTAATGAGATTTCACATATACTGTTTTGAGACTAATAGGCCCCATATCATGCCGATATGTGATACGTGATACGTGATACGTGATACGTGATATGTGATATGTAACATGTGATATGTATTCAGTCCCGGTTGACACTTGATCAATGTTTGACTGAGGACTACCATAGACTATGGCCATAGATCTGACATGATTATTATTGCCCTACAAGGTACTTTTTCTCTGGCATGATATATTCTAGGTGATGCCTTAGTCTCCACTTTTATGAAATATGAAATGATATGTGATATGGAAAATGTGTTTAAATGGAAAAGTATATGAATATGTTTTTATACGAAAAGGAAAAAATGATTTCTAACAGTTATCGTGTTACATGGAGCACTTTACTGTTATGATTGATACAGTGACATGTGAAATGGGTTAAACGAGAACTATGATTTATTTAGACTAATACTCTTTTTAAAGAATATATGAGTATTAGTTTATTTTATATAAATGCTTTATTTTATAAAAGCATTATTCTAAAAAAGATATGAAATGAAAGGGAAAATGATTGATCCTGATAAAAATATTTACTCTCTATAGTCGCTTCTAGGTTCCAGGACAAGACAGGTATTTCAAAATACCTTCCTTACTCCATCCGGATCCCTAGCACTGTCAAAATGGGCCGGCTAACGGGCCAGGCCATAAATGAGCTGGCCAAAAAGCCCTTTTTGTTAAATGGGCCTAAAAATGCAAGCTCATATCCGGCCCTAAAGGCTAACGGGCTTAAATGGGCCGACCCATATAAGAAATTAAAAAAATTAAATTTTATATTAAAATCTCATTTTTAGTAAATAAACAAAGTAAAATTTGAAATAAATAATAAACAAACATCAAATAAATTCAACATTACATATTAATAGTTTAACAAGCATAATATAAATTGTTTTAACAAATCTAGATACTGAAAAACATGTCTCAACAATATTAAAAATCAAAAACATGATAAATAGATCCATGTCCATCCATCTCCTTCATAGTGTCAATCACATTCAATCAATTCTTTTTCAACTTTGCCATTTACAAATATAAATAAAAAACAATATAAGAACTCACAAGAATTAAACTTATGAATTAATTAAAAATTGTCAACTAATTAATAACATTACCTTCAAAACCAAGAATCCAATTTCAAATGCAAATGAAAGTTTTCACATTCTCATGATTTAAAGAACTTTAATACTTATTTAAAACACAAGAACCAATACTAAAAAAACTCTCCAATGCTATTGTTGTTATTGGAATGCTCAAGATATCACAAGCTATACTTGCAAGCTTTGGAAATATTGGCTTCTGATCTTTCTACCATTGCAACACATTTAAATTTTCAACCATGCGACCCATAATCTTTAGCTCTTCCAAATAAAGATCTAATTGAAATTTTGGTTCTTCCACTTGAATAGTTTCAAATCTTTTGAAAGCCTATATCCTTGGACATTTCAAAATAAATTAATTGTCATTACAAAAGAGAATTTAAAATAAAGTATATACTTAAAAAACAAAATTGAACTTACATCACTTTAAGCAAATGTACTCTTCCCCTTTCAACTAGCATGTGTAAGAGGTTGTGAGTCATTAAGTTGGTTTGAAGTAAATTAGTAATACTAAATAGAATTAATTTTATATATTTTACTTTGATTAAAATGTTAAACATATAAATAATTAAAATAAAAAATTAATATAATTAAAAATATTAAAAAATTAAACGGGTCGACCCATTTAAGCCCAGGCTAAATCCATTTAGTCCCGAGCCTAAATGGGCCGGGCCAAAAAGCCCTCTTTCTTAAATGGGCCACAAAAATGAAGTCCAAGCCCTAAATAAATGGGCCAGGCCGAGTCGGCCCAACGGGCCTTGGCCCATTTTGATAGTGCTATGGATCCCTAGCCAACTATAGTATCCTTCTTATAACGGTTCTTACAGCACCTATAGGAAAATAAGGATTTTAATACATATAGATTTCGGGATATCTAGTTTTGCATACAATTCTCTTACTGAGCCGTGGTTTGCTCACCCTTTTATTCTAATATCCATAGAGTACTTCCAATGATAGCGTGATTTCCATCCAGTGTGCATCCAGGGATTATTGGCTGCGCATATAATGTCCCAAGGTAGTGAGCTTATATCCTGGAGGTATAATAATTTATTTTATATGTTCAAACATATTTTACAGTACTACAGTGTTGTAAATTAAACATGGGATGTAAATGATAAATAAATTACAATTTGTTAAATAGTTACTGTATATGGAAAAAAAGGAAAATAAGGCATCACAGACAGCCCAACCATATAAAATGAGTGAAAAAAGGTGAAAAATGTGCTTACGGGATGTGCCATTTTCTCATCTAGCTCAAAATCTATTGCCTTTCCTAATGCCAGCCTTAAGCTTGGAAATAAGCTAGATCTTTTTCGTGGTTCATTAGGGACATCATAATTTGTAATTGAGGAGCGATATTGAGTTTCAAACTCTTTTAGGTATCTTGAAAAAAAAAACATACACTTGTAGACATCTAATTTTGTCCGGATTGTAAAAGTAGTTGGCTCGATTCTCATTTTAGTCTTAAAATTTTGATTGTTCACTGATTTGACTTAATTAAACTTGAGGTCACTAACTTGAAGTAATTTGATGAAAAAGTTTTAAATTTGAGTTCGAATTAGTTTGCTCAATTCAAAAATTAAATTCTACTTGTGAAAGTTCAATCTATTTCATTAGGAAGCTGAGTCGGAATAAGTTTTGCAAACCCATGAGATAATAAAACTAAGGTTGAAAGGATAGAGGTCACAGCTTGAAGAAGCCCAAAATTAATTGAAAACGTGAAGCATTTAGACCCACCAAAGCCAAACCCGATCATGAACAAAAGAGGGCATGAGCTTAGCAAGCCCTATTCCAGTTCAAGTAGCCACTTTGGAGGCCCAATTCCAAGTTTCTTTATTATTATTATTATTACTTGTTTTTATTTATCTTTCAATTAGTTTTAAAAATGACAAAAAAATAATAATAAATAGAAAACTTAAAATGAAAAAAGTATGTAGCTGGTGCCTTACACGGAAACTTTATTCAAGGTTGGATGGTACAATGGGTGAGGCAAATAGGGATGGTGTGGAATATAGTTCTTGGGAAATTGCCCCTCAAATGTCACAACTTACACTTCTTCTTCCATTCTTTCTAGCTTGTTATCAGCGATGTTACCTATCTTGATCTTGCCTTTCTTGATTACGTTCTCAATAATTTCTCCGGAGGCCACCATGTCGGCAAAATTCTTAGTAACGTTCCCAATCATCCTGTCATAGTATGGTGCCTAAAGGGTACTAAGAAACAGAGCTGCAGTTTCTTTTTCTGTTAGGGGAGGTTAAACCTGGGTGGCAACATTCTTCCATCTCTGAGCATACTCCCTAAAGCCTTCAGTAGCTTTCTTTTCCATGGTTTGCAATCATAAAACAAAAAAAAATAGGCTGCCCTCTGTCGGCCACCCTAACATCAACTCGCGGCCTCAATGGTAGCCCAAAAAATGCTACCATAAGATAGTAACCCCTGAAAATCAGGGATCTCACTAGCATTAACCCAAAATGGGAAAGGAATTTTTCCTAAAAGACTACAGGGGCTAATGAAGCAAAAGAAATTCAACAAGGCAACCATAAAACAAAAAAAAACGAGGAATCAACAGCAAGAAAATCCTCGACATTTCCCAATCCCGGCTGCCATGAACCACAAGACCTGAGCCCCGTCACCTTCAGCACCATCTCAAGCCCCATTGCCTCCTTCGACCTTCACTTACCAAACCCAAAATCACACAAGCCCAAGCCCTTAGCACCACCAAACATAGACCCGATTTAGCCACCCTCATCTCCACCACCCAACTCCGACACCATCAACCTTCTTGGCCTCAACCAAAATCCCAAAGCCGACCGCCCTGTCACCCCCTTCAACTACCCAAACCCATGACCCTCCAAACCCAAAATCACACAAGTCCGAACCCCCTTTCAACTCACCACCCTCAACCACCAACCACTGCCATTATCACCAAAAAACCACCTCTCATCACCAATATACACACCCCTAACCACTGAGCCAATAGCCACAACCACCTAAGAACAAACCCAAAACGTGTGTTCCAAACCCCCAAGGCAGCAAACACAAACCAACACCTACAAACACACGCACGCACACATACAAACAACCACATTCCTCGCTGCACCGGTGAGAAGCCACAAACTTGACAAAAAAAAGAAGAAAGAGTTTCGATTTTGGGGTTTTAAGGGGGATTTGGTCTGCGAAGTTTGGTGAGGAAGTAGCTAAGGAGGAGGAAAAGGACGTAGTGGAAAGAGAAAGTAAGGGGAAAGGTGGTGAAGGAGTTTGGAGGTTGGGGAGTCGACGGCTTTAGCTCCAGATCTACAATTTTTGGGGCATTTTTTTAGGAATTTAAGGCTAGAAACAGAAAGAGGAGATTGAGAGCTTTTGGAAAATCGAAAGCTTTTCCCTTTTCAACCTCCTTCAGTAGCGAAGGTGGCGATGCCAGCAACCTCACGATGGCCGGATTCTGAAAAAAGGGAGAAAGGGTTTAGAGAAGTTTTTTTTAAAGAGAGTTAATAAAATGAATTAAAAAAAAAGTTTTGCTTTTATAGTGCAAAAAAAAAAGAGAAAGGCTTCAGACCCGGGCCTGGACCCAACCCAGGTCCAAGATTCGCCCGCCTGGCCCAGCAGAAGAGGTGACTCGCACACATGACTTGGATCGCAACCTACTAGCAGCCTCCATAGGCGTCGGCCCATTTCCCTATTAGACCCTACCTTTTAGGCCATATTTGGGCTGCTATAGTCGGCCATTTAGAAGGATATCATGGGTTTCTTTTAAAACCCAAACACCGGGGTACACTCTTACCTTTCCATTTTTTATATATATTCATATATTTATTTGATTATTTATGTTATGTATTTTTTATATTCCTATGTCATAAAAAATATACATATGAAATGTTTTTTAGGATCAAAATAATTTTAATTAATTTATTTTCATGAATTTAGTTTTAATAATAAAGGACAAAACATTTTTCAGTGTTAATTATTATAAAGTGCATTCCAGAAAATGTTAAATTTAAATTTAATTAAAATTTTCGATGATGGGATTTCTTAGAATTCACAAGTAGTGATTCTTTGATAATCCCTAGGATCGAATTAAATTTCTTAAATATTACCAGCGTATTGGAATATTTAAGTAATTTTAATTCGATGTAAATTTTTTATATAGTTGATTTTATGAAACATATTAACACTTTTGGGAAAATAAAAAATAAGTAAATAATGAAATTTAAATTAAATTTAATGAATCCCGATGATGGGATGTTATGAAAGTCACAAGTAGTGATTCTTAACTGATCCCTAGGTTAGAAAGGTCCACTAAATATTATCAGTGTATTGGAGTACTTATTGCGATTTTTCAATAATTTAAATTTTTATTAAAAATGAAAATAAAATAAGGTCCTTTTTAAAAATTTAATAGTAAAATTTAAATTTAAGTGAACAATTGTAAATTTAAATTTAAGTAAACATGAGTCCGATGATAGGATGTTACGAAAATCACAAGTAGTGATTTCTAACTGATCCCTAGGTGAGAGAAGTTTACTAAATATTACCAGAGTATTGGAATATTTAGTGTGATTTTTTAATATTATATTTTTGTTAAAAATTAAGTTTTTTAAGAATTTTAATTCATTCCCATCATGCATTATTTGCTACATCATATGCACTCACTCAATTTCAAAATAAACATGAATCTTCCGATGATAAGATTCTATAAAAATCGCAAGTAGCGATTCTTAAGAAATCTGTAGGTGAGATCATTATTTCAAATGGTACCAAAAGTATTAGAATATTTGAATTAATTGGTCAATACAAAAAAAGGTTCACATTCATTTAACTTTTTAAAAATAAGAAAAAATGATTTTTACAAATAAAAAATGACTTTCAAAAATAAATTTGATTGTAATAAAAATAGAAATTATTTTTAAATGTTAAATCAAGAACATTTTATTGAAACTAAAGGATAACACGTGATTAAGATGGTACAGTTTTAAACGGGCGTCGTAGGGTGCTAATCCTTCCTCACGCATAACCATACTCCCAAACTTGATTTTGTTTCCGCAGACCAAAAATTGTCTTTTTAATAAAACTTAATTAATTTTGAGATTTTGTTAAAAAGATAAATATTTTAGGTGACCAATCACACCTAGTCGAAAAAAAAATATTGGTGGCGACTCCATGTTTTCTATGTTTTCAAAATCGTCGAGCGGTCGAGTCCCCGAACGAAATCGTTACGACAACTTGGTGACTCCACTGGGGAGTATTTTTTTAGAGTCAAGCCATTCATTAAACATGTGTTATCCTAAGTTTTAATTTAATAGTTCTAATTGATATTTAAACTTAATTCCCTTGGATTTTGAAAATAATTTTGTTTGCATTTGCTTCTTATGTTATTTATTTTAGGTTTTTTTATTTGTATATATTGTTGTTAATAATGTTGGGGCATTTGGGATAGGGATTGTAATGTGATGAATGATTGATGTGTTCCCTCTCAGACACTTACACTTGCATTTTCATGACATGAGCTCTATACCAAGGCTTAATCCTCCTTAGGAGGGAGTAAAGTAACTATGCTCTTGTAAGGTAATAATCTCCGCAATGGCAAGCGAAATACTCCCAGTCAAATTATTTCCTTACTAGTTCGAGTGGATGTCAGTGAGGAATAGTTTGAGAACCTTTAGATTCTTAAAACTAAGCCCAACATATAGAGAGCCTTAAAGACCAACCTTGGTAGAGCAATGCTCGATTTTTGTAGAAATTATCATGAAATTAGGATACATGAGGGAACATTTTTACTACCTTTTCTTTTCATATCATAACTCTAACAATTTTTCCAAATTCATGCTTTCAAAAAAATCAAAAGGTATTTTTTTTAATGTCATTCTCAAAATAAAATTTTACACTTTTACTATTTTAAAGAAGAAAACAAAGATTTATCCGGTTTTTCTTCTTTCTCAAAAATAACATGGAAATATCCCTTCGTACTTTAATACTATAAAAAAATAATAATATTTTTTATATTTTTGAAACTAATGCATAGACATAAAAGATTTTGATAAAAATAAAAAGTAAGTACAATGTCACATTCCTTTGAAAATTAAATTTAGGAAAAAAAGAGGTTAAAGAAAATAAATTTTGGTGTGAAAATAAGAAATAGACTTTTTTTTTAATAAAAGAAAAAAACGAGTAAAAAAATCTATTCTTTAAAGAAAAAAGAAATCATCAAACTCTAAAATTAAAAAGGTTTCATTCATTGAACTTAAATAAGAGAATGTTTATTCTTTTAGCATGGCATATTTCATTACATTAATGCATTCACATCACATAATAAGGAAGGTATTTATCTTTTTGGGTTAAAGGAGGTCAAAGACAGGGGAGAACAATTGGAAGCTAGACTTACTACTTTAGAGAATAATCAAGAGGAGTTTGGACATGATATACATGAGATAAAGGGGAAGCTAGCTAAGATAGTGAAGATGCTTGAAAGTTTTGGAGAGACTAAAGTGGTTCATCCTCCAAGGTCATTGTCATTTCCAAGACAACTACACGTTGAATCATCAGCAAGTGGAGACCAATCAACTTTCCATGAAATGGCTTGCCAGTGGCACTCTGACGCTCTCAATTGTCCAGACAATGATCCCGTGGTGGAAGAGGCTATGAAAAGGGTGAATAATGTAATGGATGAACTTAAGGGCCTCACAACTAAAGCAAAACCTTATGGCCTTAAACAGTCCATACCAATTAGGCCACTACAGAACCCTAACCCTCAGCCCAGTTCTTTTCAGCCATATATCCAGGCATTCCAAACGAGACCTCCCACTTTGGTACAACCTCCACGAATTGGTCCATAACCAAACTTTTATCCTCGACCTACTACTTTTCGACCACATATTCAAGCTTTTGAAACAGGATCTCTTAGATTCGCCTAGCCTCAACATATCTGTGCATTTGTGAACCCATATGCTCACGCCAATTCTATTCGACCACCTTTTCAGCAAATCCCTAACGCCCAAGCTTTTGTGCCACCACCACATGCTCAAGTTAAAAATCCAAGTCTTAGCCAAAAACAATCCAAGAAGACGAAGCGCACACAGCTCGACCCTTTACCCGTAACGTATGGCAAGCTTTTTCCCTATCTGCTTGAAAGGCACCTTATCGCCCCTATGGTCTTAAAACCCTTGGACCCACCATACCCAAAATGGTATAACCTAAATGCAAGATGTGAGTACCACACAGGAAATATTGGGCATTCCATCGAAGATTGTAAGGCTTTCAAGTATTGAGTGAATGGACTTATTGATGCGAAGCTACTTGATATAGGAGAGATGGTCAGCAAGGAATCTGCGATGCTTAATTAGAGTTTAGAGAGTGAAAAAGGCAGCTGTTGTTGTGAAATTTCTTTTTGAAAGACTTTGAATGTTAGGGCACTAGAATAGTAAAGAGTTTAGTAATGGATATTTTTGAATCTTGTAAACAATTCCTTTGTGAAGTTTAAGTTGAATTCGCATTCACTTCATTCATATGTGCATAATACTATTTTGATAGAAGAATAATAAGGCTAACAGCAACTGTTTCCTTAAAAAAAAAAAACAGATGATCAAAACAAATAAATGGTCAAATGACAATTTTCAATTTATAATTTTTTCTTTTGGTGTACAACTTGTGATAATATGAAATAATATCAAAGTTGAAATTTCTTTAATTTATATTTAGATATACAATTTCCTTACAATAAAAGCTTCATATTAGCATGGCAAGCATGACATCTAATTTAGGGTTATGATAGATTTGGTGTAAAGATAGCTTGAACATCGAAAAGCTTTGGAGATTGTTTTTTACCATGGAAGGGACAAAAACGATTCAGATGGAAAGGATGGAAAAAGCGCAGCAAGAGATAAGAAAGCAACTATCACAGATGGTAGGTTTGTTGAAAAAGTTGAACAATGGAAAAGAAATGATGGGAGAAATAGCTACTCAAAAGGGGCATCAGTTGCAAAATGTTAAGGATTCTTTTTGTCAAATTAACATTAGCTCACGAGAAACCCAAACATCTCAAGAGCCACAAGCAATGCCTACCAAAGGTTATGTATGCCCTAATATGCCATCTGCAGTCGACCCTAGTCAATTTTAGGGGCATACAACTCCTACAATGAAACCCCTCGAACCAATTCATATTGAAAATTTGGGTAGTCATAAAGAGTAAGGGATGCCACAAGTGGAAGAAGGCTCAAGTTCCCAACAAAAGATAGAGCTTATAGAAGAAAGGCTTCGGATCATTGAATGAATGGATTTTCATGGATCTTTGGATGCAACTAGATTATGCTTAGTACCTGGTGTGATCGTTCCTCTAAAGTTTAAGACCCTAGAATTTGAGAAGTACGATGGGACTATGTGTCCAAAAGCCCATATCACTATGTACTGTAGAAAGAGGCAACACATGTGCATGATGACAAGCTGTTGATCCATGTTTTCCAAGATAGCATTAAAGGATCTGCTGCTAGGTGGTATACACAATTAGGCAGGAGTGATGTTCACTCATGGGAAGATTTGGCAAGGGCATTCGTTACCCAATATAAGTATATTGTGGATCTAACCTCGGTTCGTTTATCTTTGCAAACCATGGAAAAAAGCCACTGAAGGCTTTAGGGAGTATGCTCAGAGATGGAAGAATGTTGCCACCTAGGTCTAACCTCCCTTCACAGAAAAAGAAACTGCAGCTCTGTTTCTTAGTACCCTTTAGGCACCATACTATGACAGGATGATTGGGAACGTTACTAAGAATTTTGCCGACATGGTGGCCTCCGGAGAGATTATTGAGAACGTAATCAAGAAAGGCAAGATCAAGATAGGTAACATCGCTGATAACAAGCTAGAAAGAATGGAAGAAGAAGTGCAAGTTGTGACATTTGAGGGGCAATTTCCCAAGAACTATATTCCACACCATCCCTATTTGCCTCACCCATTGTACCATCCAACCTTGAATAATGTTTCCCATGATCCTTATCTTTATTCACCAATCCCACAACCAGGATTCCAAGCAAACTCTTACTCCCCAGTAGTTGTTCACTCACCCACTTTTCTGACTAATCCTACAACTCGACCTGTCTAACAACTAATGAATAACAAAAAGAAACTAAGAAGCAACCAAGGAAAAATTCCTATCTCAATTTCTGATCTCTTTCCTTTTCTAGTGAAAAACCAATATCTGACCCTTGTCCCTTTGAGAACAGCCCCAAATCCATTGGCTAAGAGCTATAAATCAAATAGCAAATGTGATTATCACATGAGGGCAATTGGGCATTCAACAGAAAAATGCAGGCAGTTGAAGGAAAGGATTAAGGAGCTTATCAATGGGGGAATCTTGACTCTAGAACTTATGGAACAGTGGAAGTCCACTTTAGTGTAAAGTTATGGCATTTTAGCATATCAATCTGAAGGAAAATGAAGATTTTAAGATTTCGAAGTCTGTATTTTGTTAGAAAATGCTTTGTCGTTTCCATTGGCCTAGGTGACAGTTGTATGAGCATAACTTTCTACATAATTTATTTCCAATGGCATATGATAAGAATGTTTCTTTTCTTCACATTAATGATAAAAATGATTCTAAGAAAATTGGTGATTACTATCAAAGATGAATGTCTTAAATCGTTCCAGTATCATATCCCAATAAAACTTAAGTCACTCGAGAGCCAAAAGGCTAAATTGGGGCATAAGATTTTGAAAGTACAATTTGTTTCCCATTTGACCATGACAGGGCTTCATTGTTAATGATTTTCAAAGAAATGAACGGCTTGCAAAACCTTTTGAGAATTATTTGGAAATCGATTTATGACAATCTCGAAGATTTTGGATATTGGCAGTTTGATGTTTGGCAAGATCAATTTGATATTTGGCAAGATCAGTTTGAAATTTTGAAAAACATTTCCACCCAGATTCATATACAAATTTCGAACTCTTCAATCCTGTACTCTTGAGATGCCTTTCGCCCATGTTTTGGAGCAAGATAGCAAAAAAAAAAAGAACCAAAGTTGAGGATTTTACATCAATGTTCATTTGCACAATACCTTGAGTTGCGCATCACCTTTTTCCTTAAATGAAGACGTGGTGTGTGAGGTCAAGCTCCTTCATATTAAAGTGTTGCATTATAAGGAAATTAAAAAAAGAAAAGAAAGAGGAAAAAAGAAAAAAAAAGAGATGAAATTGATTGTGACACCATGCAAACATGATATTTAGTTGATTTCAAAAGCCAAAGGAAAAACTTATCCTAAGAATTGCTTTTCAATGGAAGCATCTTGATTTGAAACGATGAATGGCCATCTTTCACATCCCATTCACAAATATAAACATCATCGAGCCTGATAATTTCTTTTACAATAAACTTTTTCCAAGGATCACCTTTTACATCGGGAGGTATGTGCAGAAAATATCTCTCCAAAGAAAATGAATGACTCAACCTTTTTCGATCAAATAAGGTTTACTATGTTTTGAAATCTTGGAGGTAAATCAAAGAAAAAGAAAGCAAAAAAGACGAAAGAAGAAGGGATGCGTGGAAAAGCCAAAAAAAAGCAAAAAAAGAGGTGCTTCAAAGAATGAAAAGGATAAAAAAAACCAAAAAAAGAAAAAAGAAGGGATACATGGAAAAGTACAAAAAGAGAGGTGCTTCAAAGAATAAAAATGATAGTTGTCCATATGAGAAGAAATGATCTTTGGTTTGATTAAAGTTTAAACATATGTTTTGGGCTTATTTATCCATTCTTTCAAAAACCTTGAACCATGGCTTACATTACGTACTTAAAAGTCCAATTTGATCGAATATGGGTGCTTGTATCAAAGAGCTCTTCTTTGGAAAATTCTCACTATTATTTGGTTTGAATGAAATTTGAATTCTTGAATGCATGGTAAAACAGTTGAAAAAAAAAAGAGAAAAGAAAACAAAAAAAAAGAGTAGAGCTCTAGGGTGAAAACCCGAAAAGGGCAGTTTATAGCAAATAATGAACCCTTAATGCAACCAAGTCAAGCAATGACATGAATTGAAAATATGGAAAAAGAATCAACAAACCTTGGGAAACACTTAAGATGCTTAAGGATTCTGATGGCACTTGATTGCCCAACATTTTCTGAAAAAGTTTGAACCTTTCTTCTTATACATATTATTTTCAAATAAAAAAGACCTCAGTCATTCATATCTGATCTTGGCATTTGTTAGAACGCCATAATTATGAATTTAAGAGATTGTCAAACCAAGTTGTAAATATTTTATTTCTTTTCTCATTCAAAATTTTGTTCAAAAAAAAAGAAGAAAGAAAGAAAGAAAAGCGATGCTATTTAAAAAAAATTATTTTGAGCCAAGAAAGGAACCATTGGTTTTTTGTATAAGTGGCAAAGTATTCCCTAAACAGAACATCTCAGTGCGCCAAACTTTCAATTGTCCAGTTGAAAAGATTCGGATAGGATTTATGTCACTCATCTTGAAAAACAATCTCTAACTTTCCGAAAATATAAAGTATCACATGTGAAATTTGGATTCATTTCCCTCCTGGAAAATAGTTATGAGGAAAATTTTTAGTTCTTTTCATCAAAAGGCTATGATGAGAGTACAAGAACTCGGCAGAAATGGAAAATAGAAAGGAGCTTTCATGATCATGTTAGGGGCAAAGAAGATAAAAAAGGACAAATGATGTGCGCTTTGACAAGATAGGAAGGAATTTCAAAGTTAGAGAATGTACAGGATTGAGTGACATGCATACATGCATACATACATAATATCATACAGCATCAACATTGAAAGTTTTTGCGTAAAATTTTGAGATTAAAACATGGTTTTCAAGCTGAAGGCTCGACACCATCCAATCAAGATTTTAAAGGTTATGCAACTTTTTTTCAAAATAAGAGAGTCAAGTTTACTCATGATAAAGAAATTTTCAAATCCAGTTTAATTGGCACCATGTTTGTGAATCTAAGTAAGATTGAAGATTGATTTTCAGAAGATAAGCAAATTCCAAGTCCTCCAGGCAAAATTCCAAGTCCAATTCCAAATCCTTCAGGTATAAATCCAAGTCCTCCAGGCACAATTCTAAGTCCTCCAGGCACAAATTCCAAAATCTAAGTCCTCCGAGCACAAATTCTAAGACCTTCAGACAAAATTTTAAATCCTCCAAGCATAAATTTCAAACTTTTCAAGTAAAATTCTAAGTCCTCCGAACACAAAATCCAAATTCTCTAAGTATTATTCCAAGACCTCCGGGCACAAATTTCAAATCTTTTAGATACAAATTTTAAGTCCTCCGGGCAAATTGCAAATCTTCCGAGTACAAAACCTTAAGTCATTCGGGCACCAGCCTTAAGTCCTCCCTGCACAATTACTAAATCCTTTAGGTACAATTTTTAGATCATTAATTTATCAAGCTTAAGTTTCAAAAGTATAGAAACTCTAGTGAGAGGAGCATTATATGATTTGTTTTTCAATACATGAAGAGCCTTTAGTAAGAGAAATATTGTTAAATTTAAAAAAAAATGTTAAAAAAAAAGAGAAAGAATACATAAACAAGAAAATGCAAAAAAAAAAAAAGAAACAGGAAAAGAAAAAGCAAAAATGACAAGAAATAGATAATAAGCCGGACAAAATTGTTGTCTATCGTCTTTACCTATTCCTGATTCTCAGCAATGGGCAAAGAGGGGCAGCTATAGACACCTAATTTTGTCCGGATTGTATAGGTAGTTGGCTCAATTCTCATTTTACTCTTAAAAATTTAATTGTTCACTGATTTCACTTAATTAAACTTGAGGTCATTAACTCGAAGTAATTTGATGAAAAAGTTTTAAATTTGAGTTCGAATTAGTTTGCGCAATTCAAAAATTAAATTCTACTTGTGAAAGTTCACTCTATTTCATTAGAAAGTTAAGTTGGAATAAGTTTTGCAAACCCATGAGATAATAAAACCAAGGTCGAAAGGATAAAGGTCCTGGCTTGAAGAAGCCCAAAATTAATTAAGGACGTGAAGCATTTGGACCCACCAAAGCCAAACCCAATCATGAGCAAGAGAGGGCATGGGCTTAGCAAGCCCTATTCCAGTTCAAGTAGCCACTTTAGAGGCCCAATTCCAAGTTTCCTTCTTCTTCTTCTTCTTCTTCTTCTTCTTCTTCTTCTTCTTCTTCTTCTTCTTCTTCTTCTTCTTCTTATTATTATTATTATTATTATTATTATTATTATTATTATTATTATTATTATTATTATTATTATTATTATTATTATTATTATTATTATTATTATTATTATTATTATTATTATTATTATTATTATTATTATTATTATTATTCTTTCAATTAGTTTTAAAAATGACAAAAAATAATAATAAATAGAAAACTTAAAATGAAAAAAGTATGTAGTTGGTGCCTTACACGGAAACCAGCTACTGCTCGCTGCCAGAGTAGGCTGCCCTCGGTCAACCACCCTAACGTCAACTCACGGCCTCAATGGCAGCCCAAAAACGCTGCCATAAGATTGTAACCCCTAAAATCAGGGATCTCACCAGCATTAGCCAAAATGGGAAAGGAATTTTTCTTAAAAGACGACGAGGGCTAATGAAGCAAAGAAATTCAACAAGGCAACCATAAAACAAAAAAAAAATGAGGTATCAACAGCAAGAAAATCCTCGGCATTTCCTAATCCCGGTTACCGTGAACCACAAGACCTAAGCCCCATCACCTTCAGCACCATCTCAAGCCCCATTGCCTCCTTCGACCTTCACTTACCAAACCCAAATCACACAAGCTCGAGCCCTTAACACCACCAAACATAGACCTAACTCAGCCACCCTCATCTCCCCCACCCAACTCCGACACCATCAACCTTTTTGGCCTCAACCAAAATCCCAAAACCCGTACACCCTGTCGCCCCTCTTCAACTACCCAAACCCATGACCCTCAAAACCCAAAATCACACAAGTCCGAACCCCCTTTCAACTCACCACCCTTAACCACCAACCACTGCCATTATCACCAAACAACCACCTCTCATCATTGATACACACACCCCCAACCACTGAGCCAAACAGCCATAACCACCTAAGAACAAACCCAGAACGTGTGTTCAAAACCCCCAAGGCAGCAAACACAAACCAACACTTACAAACACACGCACACACACATACAAACAACCATATTCCTCACCGCACTAGTAAGAAGCCACAAGCTCGACAAAAAAAGAGAAGAAAGAGTTTCGGTTTAAGGGTTTTAGGGGGGATTTGGTCTGCGAAGTTTGGTGAGGAAGTGGCTAAGGAGGAGGAGAAGGACATAGTGGAAGGAGAAAGCAAAGGGAAGGGTGGCGAAGGAGTTTGGAGTTGGGGAGACGACAGCTGTAGCTCCAGATCTACAATTTTTGGGGCCTTTTTTTAGGAATTTGAGGCTAGAAACAAAAAGAGGAGATTGAGAGCTTTCGAAAAATCGAAAGCTTTTCCCTTTTCGACCTCCGACAGCGGAGGAGGTGGCGATGCTGGCAACCTCACGGTGGTAGAATTCTTGAAAGAGGGAGAGAGGGTTGAGAGAATTTTTTTTTTATTTTAAGAGAGTTAAGAAAATGAATTAAAAAAAAAGGTTTGCTTTTATAGTGAAAAAAAAAAGAGAAAGGCTTCAGACCCGCGCCTGGACCCGACCCGGGTCTAGGATCCGCGTGCCTGGCCCAGCAGAGGAGGTGACCCGCGTGCCTGACCCAGATCGCAACCCGCCAGCAGCTTCCATAAGCACCGGCCCATTTCCCTATTAGACCCTACCTTTTGGGCCCTATTTGGGCTGCTGTAGTCGGCCATTCAGAAGGATATCTTAGGTTTCTTTTAAAACCCAAACACTTGGGTACACTCTTACCTTTCCTTTTTTTTATATATTCATATATTTATTTGATTATTTATGTTATGTATTTTTATATTCCTGTGTCATAAAAAATATACATATGAAATGTTTGCTAGGATCAAAATAATTTTTATTTATTTATTTTCTTGAATTTAGTTTTAATAATAAAGGACAAAACATTTTTAGTGTTAATCATTATAAAATGCGTTCTAGAAAATGTTAAATTTAAATTTAATTAAAATTTTTGATGATGGGATTTCTTAGAATTCACAAGTAGTGATTCTTTGATAATCCCTAGGATCGAATTAAATTTCTTAAATATTACCAGCGTATTGGAATATTCAAGTAATTTTAGTTCGATGTAAATTTTTTATATAGTTGATTTTATGAAACATATTAACACTTTTGGGAAAATAAAAAACAAAAAAATAATTAAATAATGAAATTTAAATTAAATTTAATGAATCCTGATGATGGGATGTTATGAAAGTCACAAGTAGTGATTCCTAGCTGATCCCTAAGTTAGAAGGGTCCACTAAATATTACCAACGTATTGGAGGACTTAGTGTGATTTTTCAATAATTTAAATTTTTATTAAAAATAAAAAAAAATAAGGTCCTTTTTAAAAATTTAATTGTAAAATTTAAATTTAAGTGAACAATTGTAAATTTAAATTTAAGTAAACATGAGTCCGATGATGGGATGTTACAGAAATCACAAGTAGTGATTTCTAACTGATCCCTAGGTGAAAAGAGTCTACTAAATATTACTAGAGTATTGGAATATTTAGTGTGATTTTTCAATATTATATTTTTGTTAAAAATTAAGTTTTTTAAGAATTTTAATTCATTCCCATGATGTAATATTTGCTACATCATATGCACTCACTCAATTTCAAAATAAACGTGAATCTTCCGATGATGAGTGTAGACACCATTTTTGTCCGGTTCTTTTTTTCAAAACATTTTTTAATTAATTAGTTTGTATATATTTTATTATTGATTTTTAAATTTTATTTTTTATTTAGATTTAGAAATAAATTTTGGATTTTGATTTTGATTTTTATAGAATAAAATAAAAAAAAGAAGGAAATCTAAATTAATTTTGATAGGAAAGTAGAATTAAATGAAACCATTAAAAGATTGGAAATTAATTTGAATTTGGAATTGATATTAAATTTAAGATTCGATTTTTGAAATATAAAATTTCCTAAAAAAATTGATTCTAGATTTCCAATTATTACCAAAAATAAAAAAAATATAAAAAAGAAAAAACTAGGTCTATAAGAGGAGAGAGAACTAGGGTTTTAGGAAAAAAAAAGGAGGAGAAAATTAGGTTTTAAAAAAAAAAAGAGGAGAGGGAACTAGGGTTTGAAAAAAATAATATAAAAGGAGGCAGAAAGAAAAACCTAAGGGGAGCAGACGGAAACCCTAGAAAAAAAAAAGCTAGAAAAAAAACCTAAGAAAAAACCTAGGAAAAAAAAACCCTAGAAGAAACAGTAGAAAAAGAACACAGGCAGAAAAGAAGAAAACCCTAGAGAATTTTCTACTGCTTTTATTTTGTTTATTGGAAAAGAGAGAAGGAGGGAAAAGAAAAAAGGAGAAAAGGAGGATCGGGGGGGCCCTTGGCTACGGGGACTTCATCACTGTCCATAGCCACACTTTGCACTGCACCATCATCTTTCCAGCTGCCTGATTCCTTGCTTGCGCCACCTTGTGCCGCTGCCTATCGCCTCTGCGTCCTTGCGCACCAAGCCATACTCCACTGTCCAGGCCCCAAGTTTCACTACATATTGACTCCTGAAAACACTTCTGCAGTCACCTTGCTTCATCACTACCCTTTTGCTGCATCTCCTGTCTCAAGCAAACGGCAGCTCCTTGCTCCCTGTTGCTGCGCGCCACACTTGCCACGGACTGCTTCAATTTGTCCCTTGCTGTTCGAACCGTTCCTGTTTTCACCATTTTTTTTTCTTTCCTGCATCGCTAAGCCTTCTTCCACCACTTGTATTGCCACATTCCTGCACCACATAATCGCTGCTATCACCATCAAATCGCACCCCTGCAATTTGCCCCTGCATCTTCATCACGTTCGCTGCTACTTCCTTGCTGCACTAGCTTTGCCACAGTGTTTCGCCTAATCACGCGTCCCTGCACATTACCGCTGGGTATCATCACCGTCGCTCCATTGTCTACTGCCTGCACGGATTTGCTGCCGTTCGTTCGTCCATCGCCTTTGCTGCTGTCGTTCGTTCGTCCATCGCCTTTGCTGCTGCAACTGAAACTTGAGCCGTAGTCACAATCACAAGCTTGGTGAAGCAAAATTGCAAAATAGATGTTGCAGCAGTAGATGCGAAAGGAATGACCACTGAAGTTGAGTGCAGGTTTGCTGCAAAGTGAGTTCACGTGGAGAAGATTGAAGCAAAGTTCTGACAGCCAAGAAAGAAAAATGCATGGAAAATAAAGCAGAAAAATGAAAGCTTGCTGCACGTGGAGAAGGAAAAAAAATAAGAGAAAGGAAATTGCAAGAAAAAGGTGAGAAAAAAAGATACTTTATTAATTTTATTTGAGTAGATAGATAATAAGTATTTAAATTTAGATTTAATTAGGTAATGGGTTGAATAATTATATAATTTTAGATTGATAATTAACTTGGCTAACAATTAATTAGGTGTTTTACTTACTTAATGTAATTAATTAACATAATTGATATGTTTTATTTGATTTAGGCGTAACTGAATTTATCTAATTTAATTTGTTAATGAATTTGTATGAGATTTGATTGGTGTGAATTCATATGATCACTAGGATTAATTTATGTAGTTTAATTTTGTTTATTTAAATGATATGAATGATGTGTAATTGATATTGAAATATATGATTTATTTGGTACGGTTTAATTAGTATAATTTAATTTGTTTGACTTGATGTATATTTTATCGATTATAAAAATTAGGAAAATTAGAAATATCAGAAGAGCATGGAATTTAATTATTTATAAGAAACTTTAATTATCAAAAAAAATAAATGGGAATTATACCGATGATGACATTTCGAGAAGGTCAATTGAGACATCTTAAAAATGTCTAGGTGAGAGGATTATCTCTTAAGTTGAGCCAAATTGATGGGATACTTTTGAGAGAATTTTTGATAAAATATAAATCATATTTATTTTAAGATTAAATAGAGATAAAATAAATGAAACGAATAAAAATTAATTAGTAAAGACAAAAATTAAATGAACATAAACAAGAATAATAAGTAAATAAAAAGGATAATAAATAAGAAATAGGAACTAGGTTGAGAATTAGATTTTATAGAATGAATGTGAATTATACCGATGATGAAATTTCAAGAAAGTCAATTGAGACTCCTTGAAATTTCTAGGTGAGGGGATTCTCCCTTAAGTTGAGCCAAATTGATGGGATACTTTTGGGAGAATTTTCAATAAAATATAATTCATATTTATTTTAAGATTAAATAAATATAAATAAATAAAATGAATAAAATATAAATTAGATAAAGATTAAGCTTAAATAAATATAAATACAAATTAGATAAATGCATGTGACATGAAGACAAGAGTACAATAAAAATAAAATAAGAAATAAGTATGAATTAGGCCGATGATGAAATTTCAAGAAAGTCAATTGAGACTCCTTGGAAATTTCTAGGTGAAAAGATTTCTTTTAAGCCGAGCCAAATTGATGGGACGCTTTTAAGAAAATCTTTAATAAACCATGATTCATATTTATTCTCTAGATAAATAAAATAAAAAATAAAATATATAGATAAATATAATATGAAATAAGATTAAAAAATATAGAGATTAATATAGAGTCGAAATTAGAGCCAAAATTAGAAAGAATAAGATTTTCATAAAATATTTTATTGATCCGACGATGGAGTTCAGGAAAGTCAATCGAGACTCCTTGAACATCTTGAGGTGAGGGTGATTTTTAAGATTGGAGCCAAATTGATGGAAAAATCTTAGAAATATTCCCAATATATAAGCATATCGAAATTAATATAAATACAAGGCAAATTGTAAGATAACCTAAAACTAGTTGGTACCATTTTAGGATGGGCGTTGTAGGGGTGCTAATCCTTCCCTACACGTAAACGTACTCCCGAACCCTAGTATCTTTGAACATAGACCAAGCCTTATCTTTAGTTTGAATAGGTGACCAATCACACCTAGGTTAGAATGGTTGGTGGCGACTCCATAATTTTGTGTCTAGCTATTAGGTTTCCCCCGAAACTTAATACGTTATGACAATGAGATTCTACAGAAATCGCAAGCAGCGATTCTTAAGAAGTCTCTAAGTGAGATTATTATTTCAAATATTACCAAAAGTTTTGGAATGTTTGAATTAATTGTTCAATACAAAAAAAAAAGGTTCACATTCATTTAACTTTTTAAAAATAAGAAAAAATGATTTTTACAAATAAAAAATGACTTTCAAAAATAAAATTGATTGTAATAAAAATAAAAATTTTTTTTAAATGTTAAATCAAGACCATTTTATTGAAACTAAAGGATAACACGTGATTAAGATGGTACCATTTTAAACGGGCGTCGTGGGGGTGCTAATCCTTTCCTACGCGTAACCGTACTCCCGAACCTGATTTTGTTTCTGCAAACCAAAAATTGTCTTTTTAATAAAACTTAATTAATTTTAAGATTTTGTTAAAAAGATAAATATTTTTAGGTGACCAATCACACCTAGTCAAAAAAAAAGATTGGTGGCGACTTAATGTTTTTTATGTTTTCAAAATCATTGAGCGATCGAGTCTCCGGACGAAATCGTTACGACAACACTATTCAACCAAGTAAACCTCTACTATCAGGCATTCTGGGTGAGCTTTATTAGTCTTATAGGACTTTAATTTACAAAGGAACCTATAATAAAAAGACCACAAATAAAGAAAAGGAATACTTTAACTAACAAAAAATCACCTATAATTGAAGGACCAAATTGAATAAGAAACCAAAATAGATAAATAAATAAATTATACCTTTCAACTAGATACATCAATGTGTAATACACAGGTCTTGTAATTTTTGCTGCTTCAACCAATTAAACCACTGGATGTACCATGATGGTAAAGAATGAATGAGTGAAAATCTTCTCCATTTGACAAAAAGTGAGCAAAATCTTAGACTGAAGTTTCTCAACTCTTGTACTTAAAGAACTTTAGCACATAATGCCTTGAAAAATTGACCTAATATAACCACAACCATGTTCACATCTCTAGGCAAAAGCCCAAGTAATACAAGGCCAAAGAACTCCTTCATCAATACATAGTTGTCTTGACTTTTAAAAGGAAGAATTTTACTATCATTGAGACTGACATGTAGGAAGATATTTAAAGAAAAACTATCCAGAACTTAGGTACTTTTTAAAATTCCTAGAAATACATCTTTCTCATTTGTTGACATCCTCATCTTTCTTTATACCCATTACTTGCAAGCCTAGATGTGCCTTCAAATTATCCTTAGTCTTCCCATCAATATTTAATAAAGTCACCAAAATATTATTGAACATATTTTTTTCGACATGCATCACATCTAGATTATGACGTAACAAATTGTGCTCTTAATACGGAAAACTAAATCTAAGTATCAGAATGAATTGGATTTATCTTTCCAAAAACATCATGAATGTTATCTACTTAACTTAAAACCATAATCCTGAAGGTGAAATCGGGGCAACCCTTAGTCCTTGAGTACCATCAAAAAAGGAATCAGTTTGAAATTCATGATTAATATCTAAAAACCGACGATGACCCATGAAACAATATTTACTCCTATGATGTAGCCACAAATAACATGTATCTTCAAAATAGTGAGGACATGCAAAATAACTTTTAACATTCCAACTAGACAAATCTCCATATGCAAGAAAGTTGTTTATTGTCCACATTAATGCAGCATCTAACTAAAAATTCTCTTCAACAAAAGGATCAAAAGTGTTTACCCAACTTCCTACAATCCTTTTAACTCTCTTACTAAAGGTTGTAAGTAAACATCAATATCATTTCTAGGTCCACTCCTACCCAAAATCACTAATGAAAGAATAAAACTAGACTCTTTCATGGACAACCAAAGGGCAAGTTGTATGGTATCATCATAACAAGCCAAGGACTATGCTTATTATTCATTGTTCTAAATGGATTAAATCCATTAGTAGCCAAGCCCAAGCTCACATTACGAAGGTCTAGGGCAAAATCAGGATATCGCAAATCTCTAAAGCTTGAGCACCAAAGTCCTTATCAATCTCCTCCAAATTCTCCTGTTGTTGGCGTTAAAGAAGTTAATATTCACCCCATCAAATCTAATCCTAGATTAAGTTGATCCATGCTGGAATATTCGATTAATCAACGGGATAAATTTTGATGAGCTTACTTGAGAGTAGGTCCATATCAAATTCATCTTTCTAATTATCCATGTTCATTAGAAAAGCATCCTAAGCGTTTTCAATATTCTTAGTTTTCTCAGTTCTCATCTTGGCTTGAGTATTCTTAAACTAAAGATACTGCATATTGTTTACCATGTTATCTTTTCAACATGAATCCAACAGCCGACCCAGTTAGGTTGTATTCATTATTAAAGGATTTAGAAATTGGAAAAAAGTCAATGCTCAAAAGGATTATTTTTTTTCTTAAACATATTGAAGATGATCCTATATCTCCGCATAATAATGTCATGTGATCTTTTGTGGATTTAATGAACAATCAGGGAATATTGATAAAGTAAGGCATGCACAAAGTTCACAACAAATTTTGAATAACAAGTTACGAGTCAAGACTTCTATAAAAGTTGTTTGATGGCTTGCATTTCAAGCTTATGCTTTTAAAGGTCATGATGAGACACTTGATTCAAAAAATCTGAGAAATTTTCTTTAGTTGGTTGAACTTTTGGCTTCCAATAATGATAATTTTAAGAAAGTTGTATTAGAAAATACTCCTAAATCAGCTAAGTATATTTCTCATTCAATCAGAAAGAGATTTTGCATGTTATTGCTAATCAAGTAAGAAACAAGATTCGTGACGATATTAGAGATTCAAAATTTTGCATTATTGTTGACAAAGCTCGTGATGAATCCAAAAAAGAACAAATGGCTCTTATTTTGAGATTTGTTAACAAAGATGGATTTATTAGGGAGTGTTGCTTTGATCTTGCCCATGTTAAAGATGTCTGCATTAACTCTTAAGAATGAAATATGTGTTATTCTCTCTCCTCATGGTCTTCATGTTCAAAATATTCGTGGTCAATGATACGATGAGGCAAGTAATATGCACGAGAAATGGAAAGAATTGCAAGCATTATTCCTTAATGATTGTCCTTTTGCTTATTATGTGTATTATTTAGCTCATCGGCTACAATTAACTCTTGTTGTTGCACTTAGAGAAGTAAATTCTATTTATGAGTTCTTTAATATTTGACCTTCATTATCAATTTTGTTGATGCCTCAAGCAAACGTCATAAAGAATTACAAGCTGCTCAAGCAATTGAAATTACACACATTGTATTTGTAGATGAGCTTAAGACTAGAAAAGGTACGAATTTGATTGGAACTTTAAAACGAGCTGTTGATACTTGTCAGGGTTCTCACTTTTATTTTATATGCAGTCTTATAACAATGTTTGATGCAACTTGTTTGGTGCTTAGAAATATTAAAAGAGAAGGATCCACTTATTTTCAATAAGGGGATGCCAATGTTGTATCCAAGTATAGTCAATAATTTGAATTCATTTTTATTTTACACTTGTTGAAAGAGGTCATGGGTCTTACCGATGTATTATGCCAAGTTTTGCAACAAGATTTTCAAGATATTTTGAATGTTATGCATTTGTTTTCAAGTATAAAGATGTTGATTCAAAATTTGAGAGAATTTGGTTGGAATAGTTTGGTTGAGAATGTGCTTTCATTTTGTGAAAAAGCATGATTTGAGTGTTCCCAATTTGAATGCTCTATATTTTGAGGGTCGACGTTGATAGAAACAAAGTCAAATCACAATGGAGCACCATTATCATTAACATATTCAATGAAGTCATTGATTTTCAATTACAAGAGCTAAACAATAGGTTAGTGCACAAGCAATGGGTCTTTTGACGCTAGTTCTGCTTTGTATCTAAAAGAAGATTATAAAATTTTCAATATTGATGATGCTTGCACTCTTGCATAAAAAATATTATCCTCTTGATTTTACTGAGCAAGAGAGATTGAATTTGAAATTCTAATTGAAACATTTTGATTATAATATGCACAATGATGTGAACTACAAGATTTGTCTTCTTTATCATAATTGTACCTTGTTTTGATAGTTACAAAAAAATAAAAAAAAATATATCATCTTCTTGATAGATTGATTAGATTTATTTTAACACTTCCAGTGTTTACTGCAACTAGTAGACAAGCATTTTTAGCTGTGATGATCATCAAATCAAGTCTATTAAATAAGATGGAATATGAGTTTCTTATAGATAATTTAGTTGTCAATATTGAAATAGAGATACTGAGACATTTAGTTCACACTTAATTCTTAAAGATTTTGTTTTTTTAAAAGAATGGTGCTCACAATTTTAAATAAAATTATTATTTGATGTATTTTATTTCTTGATGAATTATTAAAATTTATAATTTTATGTTTTTTATTTCTTATTAATATATTACTTGCATATATATTATTTTATAAATACATAATGATAGAACTTAAATGAAAATATATCTAGTTTTAAATTTTTAATTGATCCCCAAAATTCAAAAGTCAAGATATTCTCATTTGTTTTTTTTATATGTTTTACATAGATATAATTATGCTTAATTATATATTTTTATATTGATCTTACAATTAAATAAAAATTTTAACGATAGTGTATAAATTCTCGTAAGCTCTTGACAAAGATCAAACTCACAACCTTTCGTTTATGGACAAATAAACCATCGTCATGCTATCTAAGCATCGTCGTTAGATCTAAAAATTCATATTTATAATTAGTTTTTGTATCATATAAAATCGTATTTACGAAAATTTCATATTAAAATTTATATCGACACGAAAAATAAAAAATTTTATTTTTAACATTTAACTTATTTATATATAATTTTTACTTAAATTTAACTCGTATTATTTTAATATCTTTTATTCATATTATTTTTGTATCATATTATTATATCATATCGTATATAAAATTATCAAGTATAATAATCGTCGCCGTAGACTCCCAAGCAAAAACATCGTCTTACGGTGTAGGTTCCGACGAAGCAAGAAATGTCACGTCGCACGTGGACGGGGTGGTTCGTAGTTTTTGTCTGTTACGTTAGTAAACCTCCTACCAATTTGACAAGTGTCAATCAAATGAAGCACATTCACAGAAATTTTCGGAACAGTCATTTTTTTTAATTATTTCCCTGCTTATGCAATCTCTCCTTCGGTCTATAAAACTAACGCCCAACATTTCGATCTCCAACTAAAGATTTACCGATGGTTTTTAATCTAATTTAAAATCCCCAACTTTTATAACCCTAAGATTTAAAATAGCCCCTAATCTCAAACCCTAGTTCAGCTATTTCTTCCCCAAATGCCCGCTTCCAGTCATCAACCGTAATAAAACGAAAAAAAAAGGTATGCTTTCGGCCTTCTTTTCTCTATTTCTTTATTTTTCTTTTGGGTATTTTATTTTCTTATTTTAATAATTTTGTTTTTTTTTTTAGATAAATGAATCTGAAATTGATATGAAGAATTATTGAACATGAACGATGGAGGGTTGGAGAACAGAAAAAAACTTGAAAAATCACCAAAACATTCGAAATCTTCCAAATTCCATAGCCAGAGTGACGATTTTGCACTTGCAATCGCGAAGGTTGCAGTAGCCAAAGTATGCGAAAGCATAGGGTTTCAGAGTTTCCAACAATCAGCTTTAGAAGCTTTATCAGATATTGTAGTTCGATACATTTATAGCCTTGGAAGAGCTGCGAATTTTAATGCTAATTTGGCAGGGAGAGTGGAAGCAAATGTGTTAGACGTTATTCAAGGGTTGGAGGAGCTAGGATCGGGTTTAGGCTTTGCTGGTGCATCTGATGTTCATCGCTGTGCCTTTAATTCTGGGATTGTTAGGGATATTGTTCACTTCGTTGCTGATGCGGATAATATCCAATTTGCTTATGATGTTCCACGATTCCCAGTTGTTAAAGAGTGGAAAGAGATGGGAAGTTTTTGGGAAAAAGGAGAAGAGCCTCCTGGGGAGCATATACCAAGTTGGTTGCCGACATTTCCTAATCCTGAGACTTATGCTGCTCGGTTGGGTGAAGGGAATGAAACTAGGAGTGTTATGAATGGAGAGAAGAATGAGTTAGCAAGGGTTGAAAGGATGGAGCGGTCATTAAATTTGCAGCAGCAGTTTGCTTGTAATGGGAACGAAGGAGGTTCTTTGCGTGGTGGTGGAGATGCTATTAGAGCAAAGGAAGCATCTGAGAGCAATCCTTATCTTGCTGCACCTCTGCATTTTGGAGAAAAAGAAATGGAAGTGTCACCTGTTGTTCTTCCAGCTAAGCTTTTGAATGAATTGGCTTTGAGAAATCCTGTGCCAGAAAGTTGTGTCGTGGGAAACCATGTTTCCATGCTGGAGACATTTTCTCCTCCTATGGAAGCAATGAAGAGTGGGTTATGTGATTCCAACAATGAAAACACGAAAGTCCTTTATAACCAGAGGCCTAAGGTGCATTTTGAGATTGGAATTAGAAGGAAGTCTTTAGGCACAGCATCAGATTTGAATTCACAGAACAAGGATCTTGAGAAGATTGCCTCTTGGTTTGGAAATGATAATGAGAAGGACAACAAGAAAAGAAGAGCAGAAGAAATTCTGAAAGAATCTATAGAAAGCTCTCAGGAACTGGATCAGTTGTAAACTAGGTGTGTTATCATCATTTGCAGACTTCTCTAGGATGGATCTAGAAAGGGACAGTCAAACTACCGGAGAGAAGTCTCCTGCTTTGACAGCTTTCTTGAGGTATGGACGTGATTGTTGCCATGATAGAAATTTTCCCATGGATGATTCTTTTTAATTAACACTCTTGTTTTTCCTTTCATGGTAATAAACTGATCTGAGATTTATCAGTTTCTGGCTCAATCTGAACTCCATATGTATACTATGCTCTCAATATATGAAGCTTTGTACAATATTGTATTAGCATTTGTTATTAATGAAGGCAGGTTAATTTCACGTTTCATGCTTTCTTCGTTTTTAACATGACACCAAAGTTGGAGGACATGTCCCTTTTGCTGCAAACTTACTTTAACTTGCATCATGTTGTCCACCATTACGGATAATCTGGGATCTCTGATTATCCATGGGTTGACGAGTCCGATTTAATTGGGTCTGGGATCTCTGATTATTCATGGGTTGACAAGTCTGATTTAATTGGGTCTATGGTGTAGGATGAATCTGTATTCCAGGTTAATCGGCTTTTTCATTTGTGTTTGTTGCCATCTTGATGTTAGCTTTTGCTAACAAGTTGGTATATTCTAGATAAGATTCATAAAATAGTAAATGGTTGACAGACTAAAGCCGGATGGTGAAGGCTAGGGTAAATGATAACTACTACCCTGTAACATGTCTGTGCTGATAGTATATGGTGCACGCACTCGTTTACATTTGTTCATGTATTATCTATAAACTGATTTAAGAGCTTTTAATGCTTTATCATGCATTTTTTATGTTACCTTTAGACTAGGAAGCGATACTTGATATAGGGTGCTACTATGTTAACCCTGCACCTATCTAATCTGCCATAGAAAAGTAATTAAATCCTGTTTATGTCAATGGTCCTATACTTTTAGAGGTTCATGGGGATGTGGATAGATTCACATCCATATTATCCGTACAAAATGTTTCTTACATCTCAAAGCAGAACAACTTGTACATGGATCAAGATTGATGTAATAAGATTATTTCAGATAGCTGATTTGAATTTTCCAGCATTTATCTTCTAACTTGTTTCCACTATTCTGTAATCCTGAATGGTATGTCTTGAATTACTTTAATCATCTGAATTTTCAGGTTACACATGGTATGACATTGAATATTGTATCCAGTTTGTTCCGTTTCAATAATGCTTGTTTGTGCGTAAATGTGCTAGAAGACTAGGAATCAGCGTCATAGAATACACAAAACAGGATTATGAATATGCAAAACGGGATCATCAAATTGAGATAATAACTGTCCTGGGTTTTCAAATTGAAATCAGAAAAAACTGAAGGCATTTTAAAAACTTTAGTTGGGACTAGGGTTGAAAATAACTAATCGCATCACATCACTGCAATCCAAACACTAATCCGACCCGCTATAACTTCTAGTCTATCGTAGAAATTGGTAGCAAAACCAACGGTACTTAAGGATTACTTCTATCATTTCTGCTTTTATACTTTGATGTTTAACAGCGCCCTTCCCCTTCCTGATCCTCGGTATGTAGTATTTAGAAATATATGTCGGTGGTTTTTCCTTCATTACTGATTAAAGATGTATTAGCATGGCGGTTGAATGCAAGGGTAACTTGCATCTAAGCCTAACAATTCATGCATATATTTTGTTTTTAGCTTTTACTAAATTCACAAACTTTAACTCATGTCAAATTAGTATCATTTTTTGTGTTATTTTTATATCGTGTCATTATATCAAATCTAATATTACCAGGACTACTCGCATCCCTAAAACATCAAGTTCTCTTATCTGAGGAGCTTAACTATACCTATATTTTTTTTCTAAATAACAGAGTCAGAATTTGTGGTGGTTCACTAAGAACCATAAATCAAATTTGGAGCAACCAGGTTTAGGCGACCATATATGTTCGAAATTGCTTGTTAAAATACAACTGCTCATATAACTTAATTCATAGAATCATCTTCCGATGGATTATTTCAGGAGCTTGTACATTTCAACAAATGCTTGTCTACACTGAAAGTGCCCTTATTGTTTTGGTCGAGGGGGTCTTGTTTAACAGTTGACACTTATATAACCAATCGAAATGATGATGAATTTTTGCTTTGCTGCAAACCGTAAGCAGAGCAATAGCTCCTATGAGACATTGTACCAACAACATATGCTATTTCCTCTGGAGGAACTCTCACCACTATTTGAAGCTTATTAAATTCTTTGATTACTTCTCTGTTTGTAGTTGAAGGGAAGTTATCTGATATGGATGTATGCTTGATCCAGATACTATCATGTACTGCCAAAATGGAGACCTCAAAATGGAGAGAACACATATATTAGTGTGTGTGTGTATGTATAACATTGCAATTTACATTTATTTCACTGGCTTTTTAATTTACAAGGTGTAACCAAGGTAAGTTTCATTCATATTTTAGTTGCGACTATAGCCCAAAAGAATTTAAGAAAAAAAGAAGACATTTGGAAGTACACTAGCACCCTCTTTCCTGTTGCCCTCTTCATCCCAAAAATAATAAAACATTATTAGAAATCCTACTTCAGAAACAGCCGTCTGCAACGCCCACCAGGCTGCCCTTGGGGATTGGCTGCTTCACTTATGACTTCACATATTAAGTCTTTGAAGATCAACCTCTCCACATCTAATACTACCCATGGAACTTCACTCCTGCACTCCGTCCGATCCATTGATCCAAGCGTCAAATCTCCCCATAAGATGCTCTGCAGATTGTCATCCTCATCATCCAAGCTTATATTTGATGCAGTTTGTAGTTTATCTATTTCTGAACATAAATCCCTTACCAGCAGCTGTCTTTTTGGTCTTCTATCCTCCAGCATACTTGGTGAGAGCCACTGCTTATAAGAGCTTTCCTTCACTAGTTTTCTGACTAGAATTTCATTTACTGCATCAAAAATAAGCTGCCTGTGGTTCTTCTCAATGGGTTCCAACTGGTTGATCTTTCTGCCAGTGTGCCCATTTAGAAGCCTAATGCTTGCCTTCATTTGTTCTAGGGCAGCGAACAGGTTAGGATTGATTAGATGACCTGATGGATGAAGCTGGTAAGCCATGACGTTGGATTCAAGCTCACTGAGGAGGCCTGATGCCAACAATATTTCTGCAATGTATTTATGGTCTGGATTTGAACTATTGCAAACGGGTGCAATATCATCAATAATGGACAAGCCATGGATAGAATCTAAGTTCATGAGTTTCAGGACCAAGTGGTGGATGTTTTCAGTCTTCATGTAATCTGTCCTGAACCTGATACTGGTTTCTCTGCAGCTGGATAAGTGATTCAGACTTACAGGACTCCAGTCTGCTTCATCAGGGATAAGACCCTCATAATCTGTCATAAAATGAAAATGTGAAAAGAATTAAATCTATTAACTGGCCAAGCCTCCTTTAGCAAATAGTAGCTTCTTCAATTTTATTGTTTTGTATGGATACTAGCTATACTGAATTCATAAGTTGTATATGATCTGCTTTCTACAAATATCTTTTGATACTACTAGTAAGTAAAAACAAATATTCTTTCCTTACACTAGCACGAACTAATTTATTAATTGGTTTGGTGGATGTGTAATTATTATGGCCATAATTTGCTTTTATGATGATTGAACTCATAACAATTGAAGTTTCAGTTTGCCACTGAATGCATAAAGGATATAAGAGCTTCACCTTCAAAGGCATTTGATTTTTTCTTCACGGGAGATGGTGATTCGTCTCCATAAAATGTGGCATCTAGGACAGAGATAGGACTAGGCTGTTCCAGGGCAGTTCTTGGAGGTTCTGCTATTGAGCCACCTTCACTAAACCTTGATGGTAGATTCTGCATGATAGAAATGTAAGATGATTAGGAGATTATCAAATATTATATGAATGAAAAGAAGGAAGAAGACTTACATTATTCTTGTTTTCCTGTTTTCGGGAGAATTTACCCTCTATCTTGCAAGATCTGTCAGCACTTGTGACTTCAATGTCACTATAGGAGGCCGCACTCATATTGCTCTCAGATTGAATCGAACTGGCATCTCCTTGATGATTCAAATCTCTCTTGTCACTACTGATATCACTCAATTGGTCATCACTATGCTGAAAATTGTGAGATTTATTCCTGGCCTTCCTATGTGGCAAGCCTGATTCTGTTTGTTGTCTGCTTGATTGCCTTCTGCTCCTGCTCTGATCTGATGCTGGACTGGCGTGATGAGATTGCTTTTCCAATTCAAGCTTCTTCTGCTGCAGTTTAAGGCATGTGGTCTCTGAGCTCATTGCCAGCTTAGAGTTTTCTCTAGCAATAGGTGACAGCTCTTTTGAAGTTTGGCTGAATCTTAGAGTTCTGGCAGTATTCTTATCCCTTGAATGGAGTCGACTGTAAGGATCCCTAGGAGAATTAGGTCTTGGAGTTATATCTTTATTTGATTGCTTGTCAACCATTTCATTTCTGGTATCTGCTGGGCTGCTAGTGCGAAGCCTGCTTAAACTGCCTGTTGCAACTACTGATGAACTAGAATTGCTGGCATTTTCCATAATTTTTGCTGGTTTTATAATCTTGATTGGGGATTTAAGGCGTGTTGGAGAACCACTTCCCTTAACTGTGGCTGAAGCTGCATTGCTACTCTGTAGCTTTCTCAAATTTGGTGCTTCTGAGCTCTGACCAAGCATGCTGTTTGTGTGAGACATAAAATTTGAATCTTGGTCTTCTTTTCTGGTCTCTAACACCTGTTTAGACTTCTGCATTGCTTCAAGTATCTGTTTAAGGGCTCTGAGATCCTTCCCCGACTTCTTGAACTCAAGTTCTGCCAACCTTTTCTCAATTTCACCATAAACAGTTAGAGTGGAGTTTGGGGCTTTCATTGCAGTTTCTCGACACTTCAAAGCCGATATTTGACCCCTGCTTCCATCCAGCTGCTTCCATGGGGCTGGTTCATTTGAGCATCTAGTGGCAACAGGTTTCTTTGAGTCCACATTTGTCAAACGGGGTGAGCTGGGATCCTTTTTCGAATTTCTTGGAGAACCAGAAACCCAATTTTTCTTATTCTCATCAATTCTCGATGAGAGTGAGAGGGGATCGTGTTTCAAATCATGACAGGTTTCGATCAGTCGACTTTGATTCCCAGTGCCTAGCATGGGGTCTGGCGATGTTTCCAACCCCATCAACTTGGCTACAATACTAGATGGTCCTCTGTAGCTTCCAGGCTCCAGCTGCTGGTTTCTTGTGTCATTGGAGTTCATGCTACTTCTGTGCATCTCTCCTAGAAGAAAATTTGATTTCATGGTGTTGACGGAACCTCTTATGGAGCTTTCCCTACTATCTAGTGATAGCCTTGGAAGATCTCTGAGCTTAATTTTAACTGCATCTTGTGACCCCCTCCCATCATAAGAGAACCGAGGAGCATCCCTTGGAGCCAAAGTGAGAGAACCATCCTTGCGACCACTCGACATTCTAGGCACTTCTTGAACCTTAGGAAGAACATGACTTGATTCATTGAGACTGGTGTTCCGGGTCTTTGCAGGTTTTGATGACTGCAAAGGCCTTGGCGAATCTATGTACTTCAAGGTTTGTTGGCGCCCTGCTTCCGCCTTGGTTGCAGTTTTAATTGATAATCCTCGGGCTTCTCTATAGATGGAGTCCTTGACCACATTTTGGAGATCAAGGGAGTGTTGGTTTGATTGCGAAGAAACATTTGATTGACATTTGGATAATTCCTGCTTTGGGGTTCCAGGGAAGGTGGTTTGGCTCAATGAACGCCGTTCTGCTTGAGATGCTTTGCTGCAGTCAGCAGACGAGAAACTAGATGAACAAGATGAAGATGAAAACGAGGTTCTAGGTGATTCAAAGGAGAATCTTTGTTTCTCCTTCACACTCTTCTTCAGATTATTTTCCTGCAGGTGTGATGTAAGTTTCATTAGCTTTGATTATTTTTTTCAATTCCTCCACAAATACAAGTGAATAAGATTCTTACTTTTGTCTTTTGTGAAGCGATCTTGGGCTCTGTTCCATGCTTGCCATTTGGACCTAGAGAAACACTGGATGTCAGTCATAGAAGGTAGCAATGTGGAAGGTTTTAGTCTTGGCCATTAAAAGGTTGCAAAAACGGCAAATATATAATATTAAAGGAAAAATAACAATTAAAAACAAATTGCTGAAACAACAAAAGATGGTTTGTGCATATAAGTTTTAATGATGCGCATGAAACACTTAAAAACAAAATTAATGACTCAATGGATGTTGATAGGAGGTTAAAGCTGGTGTGTCTACAATTTTATAAGCAAAGCCTTACCAGAACTAAGAAAATTTTACAAACTTCATTCAGTACGTTGGTATCTTTCAAATTGGAGCTAAAAATGTTACTGAAATTAGCAGAACTGGAAACCTCTTAGAATTAACTCATATGCTTTCTGGCCTAAACATTCATGATAGAAATTCAGAAACGTTAACCTGAGCTAATCTTTCTTTACACCCGATAGAAAACTGAGATAAAATACCTGGCGGAAGCCTTTTGTGGTTTGGACTGGCAATGCGTCGGCTACCAAGGAAATGGTGGCGGTCAAAGAGCTGGAATAGTCCATGCATGCACCCAATCTGCTTCTGCAGATCTGGGTTTTCATCTGACAAAGAATATATAAACTTTGCAGGCATGTTCACTTTCTCTCTTCAAGAAACAGAACCTAAGCTTTCTTAGTTTCGAAACAAATCTCTGGGTAGTTTCAACTTCTCTTTTTCCCCAAGAAATAATAAGAGAGACTTAAATGACACTGATGAATGAGCTGTAGCGTTTCACAGGGTTAACATGCTACATGCATTGGCACAAACCTTGTACAGGGTTTTTCCAGTTAGTTACTTGCATGGTCAGGATTCTGATATCTGAATGCTGATTGTTTTATTTTTTCTTCAACTCAGATACTTCTCTTTTGGAGTTGTGTGTTTTTCTTTGGTGAGGCTTCAGAGAATTTTCTGAGTATAACAGAAAGAAGAATGGGTCGGAAGGACAAAATTAAAGATAAAAAGAGAGATTGATAGAACCCCACATTGGCATTCTTCCCATTTGCGGTGAGATAAAACGTTTTCTTGGGCTTCACAGAACAAGGCAGACAATATCTTTTGAGACAAAACCGAAAGGATAAAAAAAAGGGATGAGGGGACCCCAAAAAAACAGTGACCACCCTAAGCTAATGCTAATCTAGCTATATGAAACACTGCCTGCAGGGGAAGTTCTGCTTCTGCAGACCCCAAGAAGAGATGTTTATCGGGTTTCCTTACTGAAGAAAAGAATACTTTGTCCTTTGGCTCTCTCTAGGAAGAAGGCCGCTAAAGTCTTCAGAGTATTTAACAAGGCAATGTGAAAATCTACTTGTGAGAAGAATGAGAAGTTGTACTGTCAACCTTCATTTTTCCACATATTTAATCCACATACCTAAGAAAGAGAGATTTAGAATGTGTGGGTCTGATCTTTCTATGATAAATAATTGGAAAAGAGGGAGGGTTTGGAGGTGGGTCAGATCTGGTTTGGTCATGTTCTCTCACTTGCATGTGGGTGGGTCTGCAGTCTGGACTCTCCCCCCATCAGCATGTGGAGTCTGTCAGACAGTGGCAATACAGCAACCACAACTAAGAGGAAAGTGGATTTATGTACTGGAAAAGCCGCCCTTTTTCAACCATTCTCTTCAGCCTTCAGCTTTATCTTACCGATAATACCATAGTATCCCCATTGGATTCCTCCCTTGGATTTTAACGTCACAGTTTACGAGCTAACACTGCATTTAGAAGAAATGCTAATGTTCGAGAGTCTAATTATTCGATTGCTTTAATATCTCTAAAGTTAATTTTTATTATCTGCATACCATTTTTAAGTAGTCAGTCTGATTATCAGACAAAACAGCCTCACTGGCAGTAGGAATCCATTTTTTTATGTTGATATCCTACTGTGATTTCAATGATCAAATTACCTGAGGTTCAAGAAATTTCCTAGCTGAGATGCAATAGTGAGTAGCTGCTGAAAACACCTCTCATTGCATAGTGATTCTCTTTACATAGTAGTGCATCTTAGAATAAGTCCAAAATAGTGAAAAAATAATTTACCAATATCATTGGATCAATGGATTAAGAAATTAGTGCTTTTGAAAAGTTTTCGATTTAAGAAAATCGAACATAATCAATTAAGTGAAGCTTGATTAATAAGACAATTGACTGCCTTATAAGTGTCGCTTACCTGCCTCATGCAAGAATAAGTTTCTACTTGAGGATTACACTAGGGCAGTCCATTGCCCTAAGAATGACACTCGATTGCCCATGCAAGAAATATCTATTACAAAAATACACTAGGATAGTCGAATGCCCTATAAGTGGTAGTCTATTGCTTTTGATACATGAAAATTCGAATAACTTTGAAAGGAAATTAAATACCTCATCTTGAAATGATTTCTGTGTAGAGAATACACTAAGGCCATCAGCTGCCCTAATTGAGTATACTGCCTTAGCACAAAAGAAAAACAACTGATAATTTTGTCTTTGAAGAGTCACATACTCTTCAAATGATGTTTCTTTCTAATAAACATTACAATTGGTTTTCATAAGTTGAGATCTTAGCAAAAGTTGATTTTGTTGAATCAAATAAAATAAGTGAATAATTATAACACTTGATTAAAGATAACATCACTTAGGAGAATCTCTATAAATAGAGATGACAAAGTTCATTCTTAAAATAGTTGAATTATTAGAAAAGTTTAGACATTCTCTTCTCCCACGCTTTCAAAATAAAAACAAGTCTTTTAGACATTGTTTTATTCCGGAAAATAGTAAATAAGATGAAACACGTGTAAATTTCAAGAGTGTTTAGTGGTTTGACTTCACAAGTACAAGGTGGTTAAATGATGACTTATTGTATCCTAAGAGTATTTCAACAATCCTGGTTGCATACCATATACAATTGGTGGGGATGAAATGTGTCTTAAGGAAAGTGGTATCAACAACACGCCTTAAAGTCAATTATGCATTTAGTTCATTCATTTGAGTTCCTTAAGAGTAAGTTCAAATCAAAAAGTTTAAAGCACTCAAGGAAGAATAACAAGATTCATCTTCAAAAATCCTGTATCTTTCATCAATTTTAAGACTTATTTTTAATTGTCATGAAGATGGATTCTTTAATAGATATGGATACAAACTTCCAAAAATTGGAACACTTTGATGATGAGAACTTTCTATTATGGCAACAAAATATGAGAATTCTTCTCACTTCACTCAATGTAGTATATGTCCTCACAAGTCCAAAACTAGAAAGCAAGAAAATGAAACAAGTAAGAAAGTTAATCAAAGACAACAATGGAACTACGATGATTGAACTTATAGATGATGCATTTTGAATGGTATGTCTAATTTCCTATTTGATTCACTCATCACAATCACCACAACGAAAGAATTATGGGATAAATTAGATATAAGACACATGATGAAAGATACAACTATCAAAAAGTTTTTAGTGACAAGTTTTAATAGAATAAGTGATTCTAAACATGTCATGGAACAATTTACTGAAATTGAAATCATCCTTAATAAATTCAAGAAACATAATATGGTTATAAATGAGTTAATCATAACTTCATCATTATTGATAAACTCTCGTCTACATGGAAAGATTTCAAGAAAACCTTGAAACATAAAAAGGAATATATTTCTCTTTAATACCTTGCAAGCTATCTTTGAATTGAAGAGCAATATTGTAAGAAGAATGAGAAACAAAAGAAGACAAATATCTCTAAGGTCTATGTGGTGAAGTAGGCTCATCCCAACAAATGCACAAAAAGAAGGGAACATCCTATCAAAGATCAAAAATATAAGAAAAATGGTGTGTGTTTCTATTGTAGACAACATGGGCACTTCAAAAGGGATTGTTATATCTTCAAAAATAAAAGATGTGCATCCAATGCAACTAAAGACAATTTTTTGTTATAATTTCTTAAATCAATGTCATTGAAGACAAAGAAGCATAGTAGATAGAATTTGATGTTAATAAGAATGTGTGCACAAGTAATGTTCAAAACTTTTCAAGAAGAAGTAAAATGTGCTCTACATGGGAAATTTTCAACAAATGAAATCAATGACAATGGGACTATAGATTTGAAATTTACTTTTGGAAAAAATATTAACTTTAACTAATGTTTACTATGTTCAAGAAGTTTAGAAGAATCTTGTGTCTGTTAGTTTGCTTGACAAGTTTGATTTCAAGTTATTCTTTGTTCGCCTTGATATACATAGGATTTTGATATGATCTAGAAAAATTTAAGAGAATTAGATTTTAATCACAACTAGTGTATTTCTAATTTGAAATTAATTGTGAAATTGATCATAGAAATAATTTTCAGTGTTTAGAAATTCATTAGAACTCAAATGTGCACATGCCAAAATGATTGAAAATATGAATGCACATTTAATGTTTTAGTGATTGCCTTATTATGAAGTGATTCCATGTCTAACTTGCCAAAATTATGCCTTGAATAATCAAGGTATCAACAACCTTTGTAAAGGTATTGATATTGTTTGTTTTAATTTTTGGCAATTTGATTCATGGTATCGATACCCTTATTATTACCCTTAGATAAAAGCTAAATGCTCTATTTAAGTATCGATGATCTAGGGTTATGGTATCGATACTCCTTATCTATTTTGCATAAATCTTTCTTAAGGTATCGATACCCCAAGGTAAGGTATTGATACCCCTTAAGTCGAACAAGCTTCAATGGCTAGCTTTTTGTAAGAGCTAACGAGAAGAATTTCAAATCTAACATTCCAACGGTTAGAAATCATAGAAAGGATATAAAAGGAGGCTTCAAAGAGTTTCAAACTAAAGAGCTAAATTATAAGATCAACCATCAATCATCTATGAAGCTTTCCTTCACTCTTGAAACAAAATTTCTTGTACATTCCTTTAGTCTCATTGTAATCATTCTTGTACCAAAATTTGTAACCATCCAACTTTTGTAGGTATTCTAGATTACATTAACATGTACACATAATCCATCATCTATAAAAAGGGAGTGAAACCCTTGAGAGCATATTTGTAAAGTGAGATCTGGATAGCTAGACAGGTTTCTCATTAAGCATTGAAAATGTTAGATTTCGATTGAGTCTCCTTGATGGTGGATAAAGATAAACTTATTCCTTATTGAGTGCTTCCAACACCTTGGTCTTTAAATTGCTTATCGAACTTTGATGAAACACAAACAAATACAGAAATGACTTCAAGGCGTGCTACTAATGCCACTTTCCTTAGGCTTATTTCACCCTTACCAATTATGATATGCAATAAGGGTTTGTAAAATGGCCTTATGATACAATAAAGCCACCTTTTGAAATCAAATTACACTTGTGAAGTCAAACCACTAAACACCCTTGACAAGAACAAAAGTATCTTGTCTTAGCCATAATTTTCTATAGTAAACAATGTTTAAGAAACTTGCTTCTACTTTGAGAATAAGAGAGAAGAAATGCAATATCACAAATTTGATATTCCTTCTTGTGTTTTTCAAGTGTCTTAAGTATATCTCAAAATGAACCTTGACATTTCTATTTATAGAGATCTAATCCAAGAGTTATGTCCTCATAACCAATGTTGTGATCTTTCAATTTTGTTGTTTGATCCAACAAACACAATTAGTTAATATAATTAACAACTTTTGGAAACCAATGGTTATGTTTTTCAACCATTCACAAGTGAAAGAATATCTTTTCAAAGAATATGTAACTCTTTGAAAAAGAAACTATTTATTGAATAATTGTATCTAGTTTCTTATTCTGTTGATTCAACATAATTTTTAATAAATAATTCTTTCACTATTTTGAAAATTTTCAACAATCCTCTACCATTTTCAAAATAGAGCAAATCTGATACGTAAGGAATCCTTATTGTAAATGAAGGTATCAATCCTGATTTAAACCTTCACCTTAGTGAAAAAGTGTTGTTGGGTTAATCAGAACGGCATTTTGGAACAAAGTCTTAAACCAGCGATTTTATAAGAACTCATCAAGAGTCATTTAGCAAAAGCTCGACATTATTACTAGCTATGTGTCTTGTATCTATACATGAGCACTTGAGAGCCAAGCCTTTTGCTCCTGGAAGTGGCACCATTTCCAATTATATAAGTGAAGTCCATCAAAAATGCAATCGTATAAGCATTTCAACACTATACTTACATGTTATGAGTTTATTAAGAGTCATAACTCAACCTTCCCCTTTATCATACAGTTTCAAGCACTTATATACCTTGGGATTTATTTATTCATTTATGTGCTTGCAGCTTTCTTTCCATCTTTGTTAACTATTATTGAATTTCGAAAGATGAGACTTCTACTGTCCAAACTGAAACAGTACTTGATAATATTGATATTCAAAGTGAAATACTGAGATGGTAAGAATTTGCATCTCAAAATTCATCTCTTTATGCATGTTTAGGGAAGTGTTCAACAAATTCAAAAATGATGGTTGTGTCCATAGGCTAGAAAACTATTTTCTAATAACAGTCAACCTGGTTTGATTTTTGACCAACAGAGTGTCATAGATGAACCCTCGTGTAAAGATGTCTCATTCAGTTTCAACTCATAGACTGAATCACACGAAAATGCTAAAAACAACGCGAACAAGCCAAAATTAAGGCTATTTTCATAATTTCACTACATAAGCCAGTCAAATCTCATTGAAAGTCAATTGTTTGACTATATTATGATAAATAAATAATATTTGAGTGAAAATAAAATAAACCTGAATCTTATTTAATTATATTAAATAATATTATGGTATAATTGAAATTTTAAAAAGGCATTTAAATAATTGCCCATAAAAGATATTTTATATTAATAAATGAATAAAATATGATATTTTTAAGCTTATCTTCTCTCCTTGGCTAGCCACCTTCATCACCATTATCATCTCTCTTAAGCTAAGTGTAGAGAGAGAAAGCCTAATGTAACCCTACTAAAACCCCCTCAAATTTGAAACCCTCCTTGAGCAAACTTGCTCATCTCGAGTTCCTCTACAACATAGCTCCATATCAAGCCTTATAGTGGCTATTTGATAGGTGAAAGAAAGCTTGGAAGTTTCGACCATTGTGAGGTAAGAGAGAGAAGCCTTGTTTTTAATGTGTAATTGACACTAGGTGATGTGTTTTTGATGTTTAAGAGTATCTATAAGCTTAAATTGAAGCAAAACCATGTGAATCATGCTCCTAGGGTTTCAACTATTAGGGTTTGTAGGAGTATCTTGTATGGCTTCATGCACAAATGGTGTAGAATTAATGTAGAGTAAGTGTAGTGAATGAATATAGCTTTCAATTGCTGAAATGAAGAGTGTAGTGAGAGAAGAGGAATTCGGCCAAGAGAGGAAGTGTGAGTTACCATGCCTAACATGTTAGATAAATGGTTATAAGATATTGTATAAATGAATATAAGATGATAGTGAAGTCAAAATTGAAAAAGGAAAAGTTTTTATTGTAGTTGCATTTATAGGTCCGATATGAAGTAGACCGATTTTGTCGTTGTATTAGAAAATATGACAAATCTTAGAGTTATAAGATCTTTATAATTGCATCACTAAAATTTAACTGTGTTTGAATACTGTTTTACAGCTTGGAAGTGAAGAGTGCATGGAAGAATAGGCAAATATGTGCTTACCTATCGGTTTTTATGCTAATGAACTATATTATGCAATCTCTAGTGGTAAGGGCTATATATAAAAGGCGTAGGGAGACTATGACTACATTGAAAATGTTTAACTGAAACTTTGAGTAATTGAATTATGATACTTCATTGAGATCGATTGACTAGATTATGCGACTTAAATTGATTAATTGAACTATGTGATTGATTTTGTGACTAAATTGGGAATTGAGAAATTAGAATTGTGGATATTGAACTATGTTTTAAGTGCAAGAGGGTTAGGATATACAGTATCATTATGTTGCACAAATTTGTGAAACGATCATATAACCATAAATTACTAATGAGAAACTATAGTGGAAGATAGGATTAAAGGAAAAAAGTGATTACTTAAGTTTGACGTTTTGGTATATAGGTGTGCATGTATTTGTAACTCTATTTTGGAAGGGATTTTTAAAGGTTTTAATGCTTTTCATGAAACCAATAAGTTTTAGAATTATTTTTATACATAAATAAAATATTTTGAACATTGTTTATTGTACTAAGAATGTAACGTTCTATTATATACAATAAATATCAATAATCAAATATACAGTCAGTTGATCAAAAGTCAATTTGGTTTTACCATTATTCGTGAAAGTTCATTCGACTTATGTCCTTATTCGTCACTTTCTAATTTATCGGCACACTTCCCAAAAATAGCTTAAATAAAGGATTTTGGGTTCTAGATTCTTACCATAGTCTTATTCACTCTCTTTACTGAGTGTACCAAGTCTCCCGTCCATCTGGCACTATAGGGTCTGTGGGACCTACCACACTGTTTCCTTTTATACCTACAAAATACACAGGAATTAAACAGTGGTGAGAAGTCTTATACATGTAACAGTACCAAAATATGCGATTCGCACATCCTCCCTACCTTCGAAAATTTGGTCCTCCAAATTTGATCACACCTGTCACTGAAATAGCTCTGGCTACTTTTCTCTCATTAGACTTTCTAATTCCCAATTCACCTCTTCCTCTGAATGGTACTGCTAGAGCACTTTTACCAAGGGAATGGTCTTAAACCGTAACACCTTGTCCTTTTGATCCAAGATCCAAATCGGCTTTTTCACGTAACTTGTATCCTCCCTAATTTTAAGTGGTTCGTATTGAATTACGTGAGATTGATCTAGATGGTACTTTCTCAACATAGATATGTGGAAGACATTATGTATTCTGGATAGTTCTGGTGGTAGTGCTAACCAATAAGTAACATCTCCCATGCAGTTTAAGATCTCAAATGGCTCCGATATACTGAGGACTTAATTTTTTTTTTGAATCGCATGATGCCCTTAGAAGCTGAGACTTTCAAGAAAATTGAGTTTCCAACAAAGAACTCCAAAGGTCAGCATCTATTATCAGCATAACTCTTTTACCAATTCTGAGCAGTCTTTAATCTATCACAAATAAGTTGCACATCTCTAAAAGCCTATTCAACCAAGTCGGGAGCTAATACCTTCCGATCACCCATTTCTTCACAATCGATCGGAGATCGACATCGTCTGCTACAAAGAGCCTTGTAAGGTGCCATGCCGATACTGGAATGGTAACTTTTATTATATGCAAACTTGGCTAATGGCAAGTGGTTGTCTCATGAGCCTTTAAAATCCAGTGCACACACTATGAACATATCCTTGAGCTTCTGGATGGTGCGCTTGGATTGACCATCAATATACGGATGGAAAGCGGTGCTAAAATTTAGTCGGGATCCCATGGCCTCCTGAAATCTCTCCCAAAAGTGTGAAGTGAACTTGGAATCCCTGTCAGAAGTGATGCTCATTGAAACTCATGCAATCTAACAATTTCCCTAACATATAAATTGGCTAAGGCACTGAGGGAATCAGTGGATCTGATGGCAAGGAAGTAGGTGGACTTCGTCAGTCTATCAACAATTACCCAAATGGCATCATGGTTCCTTTAGGTCTTCAGTAAACCCATGATGAAGTTCATAGTTATGTGCTCCCGTTTTCACATTGAAATCGGTAAAGGCTATAATAACTCTGCAAGCTTCTAATACTCTATTTTCACTTACTGGCATGTGAGAGATCTAACAACTAACTCCGCAATGTCCCATTTCATCTTAGGCCACCAATACACCCTATGCAGATTATGGTACATTTTATTACTGCCTAGATGTAGAGTGTACCTGGATGTGTGAGCCTTTATCAAAATCAAATCCCTTAGTTACCAATCCTTGGGAATACAGATTTTGCCTCTGAACCTCAGTATACCATCAATGTCAGTCCCATAATCTTACTAAATGCCCATCTGCACTTGACTGGCAATCTCTATACAGTTGGCATCATCCCTTTGAGCATTTCTAATTCTATCCATCAAATCTGGTTCAATTCAGAGACTAGCAGTAAAACCATACCTCTCAGAAGAAACCACATTCAAATTGAGGCTCGAGAACTACTCTAGTAAATGATACTCCCGAACTATCATATATGAAACCATATCGATATGCTTTCTACTCAAAGCATTTGCAACTACGTTTGCTTTCCCCTAGTGGTATAGGATCTTGCAGTCATAATCTTTCAATAGCTTCATCCATCTACGCTGTCTCATGGTTAATTCTTGATACGAGCACAGATATTTGAGACTTTTATGATCTATATATACCTGGAATTTCTCTCCTTAAAGATAATGCTGCCATATCTTCAGTGTAAACACCACAGTAGCTAATTCCAAGTCATGTGTAGGATAATTCTTCTCATACTCCTTCAACTGTCTAGAACCATAAGCAATCACTTTCCCATTCTGCATGAGGACACAACCCAATCCCAATACAAAAGCATCACTGTAGACTGAGAAACCTCTTGATCCGCTGGGAATGGTAAGGATGGGAGCAGTAGTCAAACTTCGCTTCAATTCCTGAAAACTGTGCTCACACGCATCTGTCCACTCAAACTTAACATCTTTACGTGTGAGACGCATCAATGGACCAGCTAATCTTGAAAAAACTCTCAACAAATCGGCAATAATATCTAGCTAGACCTAAGAAACTCTATATCACTATCACTATCACCGTCTTTGGTCTCTCCCACTGCACAATGGCTTTGATCTTAGACGGATCTACAGACACCCCATCTTTAGACTCCACGTGTCCTAGAAGTGTAATATGATCTAGCAAGAACTCGCACTTGCTGAACTTGGCATAAAGCTTCCGATCCCTGAAGGTCTGTAGAACAATGTAGAGATGCTGCTCATGCTCCTCCAGTGACTTGCAATATACCAAGATGTCATCGATAAAAATAATGACAAACTTATTCGGGTATGGCTTAAACACTTCATTTATCAAGTTCATGAAAGCTACAGGGGCATTAGTCAATCCGAAAGGCATTACCAAGAACTCATAATGACCATACCGAGTCTTAAATGCAGTCTTAGGGACATCAGCTTCCCAGATCTTCAACTTATGATACCCTGATCGGAGATCAATCTTGGAAAACACCTGTGCACCCCTAATCTGATCGAAGAGATCATCCATCCTAGGCATGGGATATTTATTCTTGATGGTAACCTTATTAAGCAACCAATAATCTATGCACAATCGCAAGCGACCATCTTTCTTCCTAACAAATAGAACTAGTACACCCTAAGGAGACATACTAGGGTGAATAAAGCCCTTGTCCAATAATTCTTAGAGCTACTTCTTAAGCTCCTCCAACTCTACCAACACCATCCGATATGGGGGCTTAGAAATAGGCTCTGTACCAAGTACCAAGTTAATAGTGAACTCGATCTCCCGATCTAGTGGTAATCCTGGTAGTTCATCCGAAAACACGTTGGAGAAATCCCTAACCATAGGAGTCTCGTGCAACTCCGAACATTTCTTTTCTACGTCCTCAACATATGCAATAAATCCTTTAATCACATCAACACAACACTCAAACAATTTAGTAATAAATATTTTATTTTCATTACTTATCTAACAATTTTATAGTATAACATTTAGGATGAGAGAAGGTTATAAACTTAGTGTAACAGTCTAAACTAACATAGTTTGCAGCTAACCAGTTTATTCCTAAGATTACATCAAAATCATACATGTTTAATAAAATTAGGTTAGTTGTAGTTTCCTTCTCTCCTACTGTCACTGTACAGTTTCTATATACAATATCAGTCATTTGTGATTCTTTAAAGGGTATATTTATTTGTAAAGTATACCCTAAGGGTTCAAGTTTTGCAGGTATTTTACTAGCACGTAAAGGTGACACAAAAGAGTGTGTAGAACCAGGATCAAATAATGCAAGTATGGAAATATCAAAAATATAAATCTTACCCTTAATAACATCAGTAGAAATGTCAACAGCCTCTTGATCAATCACGTACTCCCTACCTTGGGTCACAACCTTTTTGCCCTTCTCTGTTGCTGTTGCCTTTCTAGGCTGTGAAGGTGTAGCCTTCCCCAACTCTTTCGGAGGTGCTGAAGTTGTAGATGTTATTATCGATGCAACTGCCTCCCTCAACATCGGGCAATCCCTAACCATATGCCTCATCTATCTAAATCGAAAACAAGCCCTAGTAAGCACATAACAGGGCTGGGTACCGTGCAACCTCCCACAATGAACACACCGGGTCGCTGTACTCCTCTGTATAGTGGTGGAGTTAGTAGTAGGAGCAGTAGAAGCAGACTTAACTGTCTTATCATCTGAAATCTTGATGCTTGATGTCTTAACCTTCTTAGGCTACCATCTCCTCGATTTATCCTCAAAGCTCCTTTTCGCTTTCTCTTTCCCCTTTACTTTACCCTAAGTCCCAATATCAACATGAAACTACTTATAGTCCTGTTTACAAAATTGAGCCCGACGTACTTCCTCATCGTATGTTCAAATATCAAATAAGACTAACCGGGTCTGGATAGAAGGTCTCAAACCTGTCATAAATCTGTCTATCATGTGCTCCTCATTCATCTGAGTCTAAAGATCGAAACGACTCAATATGGTGAATCTGGACTCATACTGATCTACTGTCATACTCCCCTGTGTCAACTCTAGAAACTCCTGCTGTAATTTCTTCTGTGCAATACGAGGAATATACTGTCTATAAAAAGCCTCCAAAAATATAGTTCACGTCACCACTAGATGATGAGCTAACAATACCATCTGGGTAGACTTCCACCAATGCTCTGCATCATCAGTCAACTGAAAAACAGCCATGCCCACCTTCTTGGTCTCAGAACACTGCATGTCTTAAATAACTTCTCTACTGCATTAACCCCATGCTCTGCCACCATCGGTTCCTTATCTCTCTTAAACTTCAAAGGATCCAACTTCTTGAACTACCACACTAAATTAACATCACAATAAAATTCAATATCTGCAGGTTGCGGCTGAGCTGGTGGTGGCGGTGCTGCCTGTGGTTAGGGCTCAGGTTGTGAAGCTAGTTATGGCTTGGGAGGTGCCCGTGCAGGCTGAGGTGGGGGTGGTGCTACTTCTAGTGGTGCCTCTCTGGCTCTATCAGCATTATAAGTCGCTATAAAGTTGGCAACCACCCTTTCCAACCTCAAAATTCTTGTATTTGGACTTTCGAGTAGCGGAGAGAGAGCAAGTTTTGGACGGGTTTCGGTTCTAGCTACTCTGCCCTACCTCGTCCTCTACCTAGTCGAGTAACCCTTTGCTCACTCATTCTGCACAGCACAGACATTCAAATTGATTTTTCAGTCACTTGAATCATTTATACATTCAAACTATTATAATACCACAAGGGATGTAATCTTATTTAGACATAAAGACACCGACACACATTAGACCAACCTCGCTCTAATACCAATTAAAATGTAACGTTCTATTATATACAGTAAATATCAATAATCACATATATAGTCAATTTGGTTTGACCATTATTTGCAAAAGTTCATCCCAGCTATGTCCTTAGTCGTCATTTTCTAAGTTATTGGCACACTTCCCAAAAATAGCTTAAATAAAGGATTTTGGATTCTAGATTCTTACCATAGGCTTATTCGACTCTCTTTACTGAATGTACAAAGTCTCCATCCATTCGGCACTATAGGGTTTGTGGAACCCACCATACTGTTTCCTTTTATGCCTGCGAAATACACAGGAATTGAACAGTGGTGAGAAGTCTTATACATGTAACAGTACCAAAATATGCGATTCTCACAAAGAATATTTTATACTATAAGTGCCTTTACTAAACTTTGATGTCTTAAATGCAATTGACACTAGTTTTAATGACTTATGGACTGTCTGAAGATATGTTTTAATTGAATTGATTACCATGAAATGTTTTTGACTATTTTATGGACTATTTCGAGACTACTGGCTCCCCGTAACTACCTTCAGGTAATCATGCCATGCTGTCTAAATTGTATTGCACTGTTTGCTATTTAACCTTGATCAAGTCACCAACACACACAACTGTCACCTGAGTAGTCCACTCTGTGTAGACTTTATTGACTATGGCCATATGTCTTACTATTACTCCCTTCTTGGGATACTGAAACCACATGATTCTTTTAGGTGTTGCCATGTCTCCATTGAACTGTTTACTGAGCTCCATACTGAACAGTTTTTCGAGCTATCTACTGAACTATTTATTAAATGTTTTACTAAATTGTCTACTGAATGGTATTACTGAACTGCCTACTGAACTGTCTTATTAAAAGGCTTATAGACTATCTAGCTGAATTGGTTTATGTTCTGATACAACTATTTTATTGTATGGTATTGTTACTGAGGTATTGAATGATTTGACACTAACTTTATACGTATGAATTCCTTTTCTGAGAAATTCTCGTAAACTCCCTATAGTTGAACCTAGGGATTAGGACAAGAGAGGTGCTTCAAAGCATCCTTTTATACTCAGCCCGGTACCCTAATCGATTATAATATCCTTTTCGATAAAGTTCCCCAAACACTGTTATCAATAGTGACTGTTAGTGTAAAAGCATGTTTTAGTTACACGCATATAATTGTATATAGTATCAGCTCTTTCATACATATTTCTTATAGAGAGCAAGCTCACCCCCCTTTATTTTCCCTTTCAGATTATCTACAGTAGCTTCTGTACTTGAGGACATCATTTTGAGATAGTATTCCTCAGACAAGTTTTTAGTTACCATAGAAATATATTGTTTTTACGTTTATATATTCAGACTTTATGTACAGTATGATTTTGTACGTATAATAGTATAAGGGATGTAAACTAAACTCAGTGTATTGGATTATAGTCTCTAAATTAAAAATAGTCATTGTAAATTAAAAAGGATACATTTCATGTTTTATAAATATAGCTTGAGGTTGTCTCACGAATTATACTTGAATTAAGTGATCAAATGTGACTGGTGATATTAAACCGATTACCAATTGACATGAAACTAAACTAGTATCAAAAGATGAAAGAAATTGAGTGATAATGAAATTCAAAAAGGACACAACAAACAGCTCAACTAATCGTACCGAAAAAAAAAGTTAGTTCCAATTTTAGTAATCGGGATGTCACATGCAGCCACATTCAAATAATGCACTTGGAATTGTTAAAACTCAAGACTTAATGTCCAATTAAGCATTGAGTTGAGGTTCCATCATCTGTGACTAAAGTTAATGGGCTTGAGTCTCATCCCAATTGGAAATTTTAGACATCATTTCTATAATAATTTTCTTTTTTCAAAGGATTATTGAAGCTTCCTTTTCGTAAGAAAATAATTTTTCTGACAAAATTTATTGCACTCACCCTTTGTCAAATACATAGCTATGCTTTAATCAATGTGTCTAGATTCCAATGAACACTTGGCTTTTAGCCCTTGATAGTATAACTTCACTGTCAAAATAAATTAATATAACATTGGTTTATACCCTAAAAGAATTATACTTTACTTGAATCCTTACTTGCCATCCAATGATGCAAATTCCGCAAAATATTAGAATGCATATTCTAAAAAAAATACCCCTAACCAATCCATTTATGGATTTACTTTTAATGCCATGTTGGTAACCAAATTGCATTCACCTATCCTTCTAATATTGAAGAATTACAAAATTCAAACTCATAGTATATTGTCTTAAATATCTTAAGGCAATCCAAATGCAATTTATGTTGGGTTTCTTTATATATCTACTAACCTTTGCTAACCATAAAAGTAATATCCCACTATATGTCATAACATGCATCAAGTACTTAATTACTTTGGTATTTTTCATTATGCAATTAACATATCTTTACCACATAAAGTGTTGCATCCATTGCACAATTAAATAATAAATTCCTTTTAGAATCTTTCTAATATAGTGAATGAGAAAATTAACTTGTCATTCTCTAATTTTATATTTCCAAAATTACATTCGCAATACTTATGTCCTTTGTAGCAAATTGCTAAATAAATACCCTTTGGCATTGTTTTTTATCTGTACCAAAATTAATATGTCATCTTCATATAGTCATTTGATGACATCTTGTTGAACTTACTATAGACATAATCATATACCGAAATTATCTCATCAAATTATGACGTCATTGCTTAAGATTTTGAGCTCGTTCCAGAATTTGACTAATTTACACATTTTTATTCTTGCCATGGAATCTATAACCATTTAAGTTACTCCATATACACCATTTTGTCTAATTCATCATTTTAAAAACATGTGAATTTCACCTCTTTTGGTGAATTAACATCAATTTTAAATTGATATCAATGCAATGAATATTCTCTTTACCAATTAATTCTTGCTATAGTGTTTATGTATGAAAGTAATCATTCCATATTGTGTAAATCTTTCCTTAGCAAAATATTTAGCTTCTTATCTATAATCCTATAAACTTTACAATCAAGTTCATGATCAAAATATATCTAATGACCATCTTTTGCATACATCATAAAATCATAACAATACTTAAACAATTAACATAGAAGTTATATACTAAATCTTTCCTTCTATAAAAAAAATGTTATGTAAATCACATATAACACTATGCACTAATTTGAGTAGTTTTAAAAGCACTCTTATCTTAGGAATTAAATTTCTAAAAAACTTAATAAGCATATAAGTTTACGAATAAATCGTCTAGTACATGTTTAAATTAAAATTCATATTAAAATATGAATTTCTTAATACATACCTTTATAATTGCATATGATCCTATTTAGTCATATCAATCATACTTTTTATCGAGAACATGCCTAAACAATTTATCTTAATTAAAAGATCATTTAATGCTAAAGAAATATTAATATGTCCTGACATTCATAGTTCTTTCCAAATATTCTAACTTTAGACAAAACAATTTAATAGTCTTCAAAACGTTAACTAGAAACTAAATTATCAAACAATCTATAAATTTTCAATTTATAGAGTTTCACATTTGGTTTCAATATTAAAGGATTTTTATGTGTATTACATTGCCTTCATTATCTTACTTGGAATATTCTTGAACAAATCTTAGCTCTTGCTAACATATTTTCCTACGCTAGCTAGACTTTATTCAACTTAAATATTATTACAACAAATTTATTTTGTTTTACCAATACATTTCCCTTCTTATCACGAGTATCCACATTTAAAAAAATCATATTTAGAGGCAAACTGGTTAGAAAAATATGAGAACCTAAATTTGCTTTTAATTCTCCAAATTAATATTAAAATGGATACCCAAAGGTACCAAGATTTTATGTGCTAACACTCAAGGACCCAAAGCCATTTGGGTACCAAAGAGAAAATAAAATGTTTTTGATGTAGGTACGTTAGAGCAAGAAGCTATAAAAGATTCACTCGAAAATAAATTCCTCTCGACACTTAATAGGAGTTGGTAACTTTTGAGCTGGCCTTATTCATGATAGTTTGATTATCTATCTCCAATACGAATTCATACGTATGTTATTATCTATCTCCAAATACGAATTTATATGTATGTTTATGAATGTGCTTTCGAAATTTGGCCTATTGGATATGGTGACATATGTAACATAGTGTTAAGACTTATTAACTATATCCATGAATGAAATTTTTATTATGATGAATGGAAGATAACAAAATATCAGTGACCTTTTAAAAAAAAAATTGAATCTAGTGACCTTTTAAATATTATACAAGTATAATTAGTGCAATCAAGTTACACATGGAAAAATTTCAAAATACCCTTAATATAATAATAATAATAATAATAATAATAATAATAATAATATATTTTAGATATAAAATTTTGTTTAGGGAACCCTGCCCCTATTGCAACCCTCGGGAAGGAGGCTTGCCACCCCTTCCGATCCCTACCTTATCGCGAAGGTCATCCACATATTAACTTTATGTAGGGATAATTAATGCCATTGCGATGATTAGACTCCACACATCATAACACGAGGACCTACTTGAAAACTTCAAACCAATTAATCTATTTCTTAGCTTAGTTAAGAAGGTTAATTTGCAAAAATTAAAGTTTGATATAATGATTATTATCTTTCTTCAAAAAGAATTAGATCTAAAGTTCTCTACTCATTTCTTGTACTTATGAAAAAAAATAAGAAGGTTAATCTGCACTAGGATAGGCTCATACGGTACAATTAACCACATTTATTATCTAAAATCTGTAATTTGTTTTATTATTGCTTGATAGTATTCTTCTGTTGGACATTTTCATGGTTTATTGGAGGTCACATATTTCTCACACAAACAATTATTTGTCTCAGACTGGTTAATGAAGGGGAAAATAAAGCATAAAGAAACTGTATAAATTCTATCACTTGTCACACTGGCACTATTCAATGTTGCTCTAACACTTCATTTTTTTTAATCACAAGTATTCTCATTCGTTTTACGGTCTGAGATTAGTTCTGTTCAAGTTAAGAGTCATAAACAGTAAAACTCTCCCAATAGTAGTTACTCTAGGATTCAAATCATATTCAAATGCCTGAAAAAAAAATTCACTTTCATTTCTTCTAAACGATGTCTCACACGTATGAGATGGATGAGAGTATGGCTTTCTAACCCTAAAATCAACGTATTTGTGTTGGAAACAGATGATCTGCGTGCATCCTTCAGTTACCTGGCCTAGCATCAGATCCGGTGATAATATTTGATAGTTCATTGTCTTTTCTAATGTTTGAATATTTGATGTTGTAAGATATTACATTGATCAATAGGATGGTCCAATCATTTATGTTATTAAGGACATAATTTTACCATATCCAGGCATGGTGAAGAGACAGACAAGACAAAGAGGTGCAAATCAAACAAATTTACATTCAGACAGATTATCAACTGAGGCCCATAGAAGATTCTGTTTCTTGGCTTGGTAAGACCTTTTGGTTTGTTTTTATCTTCAGGATGTTAAAATTTCCTTCTTGTTTTGTCTTTTCTAAGCTTGAGTTGGGAATTGTTATAGAGTTTATATATAGAGTTTATATATGATGTACTGACAGTGTATAGTTTTTATACACTGTCAATGCATCAGAGGTTGACACCTCATCAATAGGCCCTTATGGGCAAATAAAAAAAATTTATTTATATTTACATATAAGGGCCTAATGATGAGGTGTCAACCTCTGATGCATTGATAGTGTATAGAAACTATACACTGTCAGTGCATCATATATAAATCCTTATATATATATGTATGTATATATTGACAGTGTATAATTTTTATGCACTATCAGTTAAATATAAGATGACACTTTATTAATGAACAAAATATAAAAATTTATAAACTCTTAAAATTAAATTTAAAAATTTTGTTAATATTTATTTTTAAAAACCTTTAAATAAAATGTCATATCATGATTAACTTACAGCATATAATATAAACTCATTATTATATAATGATTTCTATTTATACATATTGGAGTCGGCTTAGTCTAGTTACCCATAATTTCCATATAAAAGCAGCAGAGTGGTCCTATCCTATCAAAAAAAATCACTAAAATTACTAGGTTTTTTTTCCGTTTTTCTTGTTTGGGTTTTTGTTCACATAATAGATTTTTATTTTTTTTCATATATAATTGTCCAGTATCAATTGGCATAGTAGGAAAATATGTATACTATGCAAAATGGAAATACTTAAATGTTCAATATGACTCACAAAATGATTTTTTTCATCTTTGTAATTAATAAGATAGATTTTTATTTGACCAAATTTTAAAATTTTAATAAAAGTGAGGTTTTTAATAGTGATTAATGTATATTTAAAAAAATTCTTCATCAAATCTAAATAAAAAATTAAACAAAGGGAGATTAAACAAATTACAATCATCCTATACACTATCAATGAAATTTTTTAACTCCACAAATAAGATTAAAATAATAACACATATCTTATTTTTTATTTTTTATTTTCTTAATATTTTTAAAAAATATGTGTTATCATCCTAATTTGACTTGCAATAAAAAATATTTTACTAATAGTATATTAAATATTTATCTTTTAGACAAAAACTGTTTTCTTTTTATTTTTTTATCAGAGACAAAATAGTTGGTCTAATCTCCTTGCCCACGGCACGCTGATGTGAATGTTTCGCTTCTAGGGAAGAGAAAACTTGTAATTATTCCCAATCATTGTCTTTAAAATAAAAGAAAATTAATATCCTAACAGTTTCTAGGAATCATCCTCAAGAAGATATTTCAATGCCTAACTTAGATCTTAAGATTTTAATTTAAATCTTCGAGATGAAGGAATATTATGCCTAATTCAAAATTATGACTATAAAAAATGTAAAATTTTCTTTAACTAAACATTTTTTTTTGGTGATACGACCTATAAAATTAACAAAGTTCATAAAATCCACAAAAAATAATTCTCCTAGTAAAAATATTATCAATCAAAATCCATATTTATTAAAATAAAATTTTAAATATATCTAATCATTCAGGAATAAGTTGAGATAAAAATAATGACAATAATATTAGAGAATGAATCGCATGATCATTTTCACAAGATAGAAGCGCATCACGTGCTTTTGCCTACCAGATGAGTTGTACGACCAGTTGTGCTTAAGTAAGCTGTTTAGAAATTTTATATTTGTTTCTTAATTGTCAAGGTATTTTTAAGAGGTCAAATAAAATTGGTATAATTCATTTATTTATTTATTTATTTTTGTTTCAAGAGACAGATTGAATGAGCTGGACACTGAGAAATGCATTATTCCGAAAAATTATTGCATTCCAAAATGTTATTATATTTGTCCTACGAATTTGGGATATTATAATTGTCAAGGGTTTTTTTATGAATTTTGTTTTATTTAATTGTCAAGGTTTTTTTTATGAATTTTGTTTTATTAATGTATATTATTAGGTAACTTCAAGGGTTGAATTCACTAATAAATAAATGTCGTCTTGTAACTCAAGTCTAAAGTTCAAGTTTTGAGACAACATTCAAAAAAAGTAATTTTTTTGAATGCACCAACCCGATACAAAAATACATCTTTAAAATCGTCTGAAAAAAAAAAAACTTGAACGAACAAATTGATCAAAGGACACTATGATAGTAAGATTAAAAAAAGAGTTTGTATATGATGCACTGACAGTGTATACTTTTATACACTGTCAATGCATCAGAGGTTGATACCTCATCAATAGGCCCTTATGGGCAAATTAAAAAAAATATTTATATTTGCATATAAGGGCCTATTGATAGATGTGCTTATTGGGCCGGGTTGACCCGACCCGGTTCAACCCGGCCCGGTTCGCAACCGGCTCGGGTCAACCCGGCCCATAATCCGAACCAGTACTGTACCGGTTCGGAACCGGCCTGGCCCGGTATATTACCGGGCTAGGCCGGTTTTCATATTTTAGGTCCGGGCCCGGTAAGGGCCCGGCTCATAACCGGACCGGTTCAAACCGGTCCGGTAAAAAAAAAAAGGAATATGACTGCAGTTGCACTGCAGTGCAACTGCAGTCTTTGATGGGCAACGGCCAAACCATCAATTAATTTTTTTTTAATTTTTTTATTTTTTAATTATATTAAAAAAAAAAAAGGCTTGGCTGCCACTGCGCACAGTGGCAGCCAAGCCTCTTGCAGACTTGCAGTTACACTGCAAGTCTGCAACTGCAAGTGCAATTGCACTGTAGTATGCAGAGCAGAGGCAGACTTGCCTCTGCTCTGTGTGACTATGTTTGATGGGCAACGGCCATCAATCCTTTTTTTTTTATTTTTTTTATTTTTTTATTCTAATTTTTTTCTATAAATACCTCTATAATCTTCTATTTTCATTTACATTCTTCTATATTCTCTCTCAAATCTACTATCTATATTCATCTACTCTTATTCTCTTCACTCACATACTCTCTCAAATTCACTTAAATTCTCTTATTCCAAATTTATAATATCATCATTTCCTTTCTAAATTTCATTTTTCTTTTTATTTTATAATTTTACAAATTTTACTTTTAATTTTCAAATTCTAATATATTATATATATTCCTTATTCCAAATTTATAATAGCATCATTTTCTTTATAAATTTCATTTTTCTTTTTATTTTATAATTTTGCAAATTTTACTTTTAATTTTCAAGTTTCAATTTTCAAATTCCAATATATTATATATATCATACATCTATTTTTTTAATTTTTAACATATATTTATTTTCAAAAAAATATAAAAATGTCAAATTTCTTTCGTCGTTTATGCTCTGTTTCTCGACCTTTTGGTTCCACTGAAATTCCTAATTTGGGTGACGAATCATTTAATGAAATCGAATCCGATATTCATCCGGAGGAGGAGCTTCCTTTGGCGGCGCCATCGGTTGGTCGTGGTCGACGTGGAGGTCATGCTCAAACACAATCATCAGCTGCCACCACTGCTGCTACATCATCAAGGCCGAAGTTTAGTCAAAAAAAAACGAGCAAGGTATGGGAGTATTTCGATATTGTAGCAAAAGAAGGTGAGACGAATAAATATTGTGCTATCTGTAAATTGTGCCAAGGCGTTTACTTATAAGTCCGGTGGAGGTGCTGGCGGTACAGGTACGTATAAAAGACATTTAATTACTGCACATAAAATTAATCCTGATGCCGAAGAAGATGAAATTTTAGAAGGTAAACAATCTCAAATTAATACACGTGATGGTGGAAAAAATTTTATTTTTGATAATGTTCAAGCTAGACGTGGTTTAGTTAGATTTGCAATTAGGACTGAACAACCATTCACAATTTGTGAAAAATCAGGATATTTAGAATTTGTTTGTAACTATTTACAACCCGCATATAAATCTATTTCTAGACATACATTAAAAAGAGATTGCATGGATATGTTTAAAGAATATAGACAAGCTTTAATTGATAAACTTAGTAATATTTCATCTAGAGTTAGTTTAACTAGTGATATATGGACTAGTACTAATGGTATAAGTTATCTTGTTATAACTTGTCATTGGATAGATGAAGATTGGTCCATGCAAAAACGAATTTTATCTTTAGATGTAATAGAAGAAGCACATAATTCATATACTATTCATAAATATATTACTAAAGTTTGTAAATTATATGGACTAGAAAATAATAAAGTTTTTGCTATTACTTTTGATAATGCTTCGAGTAATACTGCAGCTATTCCTAATTTAATTAAAAGTTTAAACCCTGTTATGCAAGGCATATTTTTTCATGCAAGGCATATTTTTTCATGCAAGATGTGCATGTCATATTATAAATTTATGTGTTCAAAGTGGTTTTAGTTCTAGTGGTACTGGTACTGGCATAGGTCCAATTGATAAAATTAAAATTTTAGCAAAATGGATTCGCACACCAAGTAATAAACGTGAATGGAAGCAAATTTGTATAACAAATAATATACCTGTTAAAGCATTTCCACTTCCCGTGGAAACAAGATGGAATTCACTTCATCGTTTGCTTTCTTCTATTTTACCTTATAAAGAACTTGTTACTCCTTTTTATAACAATTATACAAATAGCACACAATTAGTACTTTTTGAAGATGATTGGACTTTTGTTGAATATTGTGTTGATTTATTATCTACTTTTAAAGATGCAACCGAAAGATTTTCAACTCAAATTTATCCAACTACACCGTATTTTGTTCCTATTATCTACACAATGTTTGATAAATTTGTAAAATTTAGGAATCATGAAACTTTAAGTTCTTTTGTATATGATATGGAGGAAAAATTTTAAAAATATTGGGAAATAATTCCTCCTATTTATTGTATTGCAACTTTACTAGATCCTAGTCAAGGTGAGGTAAATATAGAAATTTTTTTTGATTATTATAAAGAATTTCTTGGTCTTGATTCTATTGAGGATCAAAAGTCCTCAATTAACAATCTTTTTCGAGAATTGTTTAATGTTTATGAAACAGAAAGGGAGCAATTCAACTTTAATCGAGAAGAAGAAGATTCATACGAAGAAACCGAAAGTAGCAAAAAAGGAAAAGGAATTTTAAACGCAATTAAGGAAGCAGCAAGGAAAAGAATGAAGCTAAAAGGAAAAGCGAGCGGATCGGGATCGGGATCGGGATCAACAACTCGACGAAGTTCTAGCTTCAATAAGCTAGGATTTTTCTTAAGTCAAGATTTTTCTGTAGATGATAACTTTGATCTTCTCCAATGGTGGAAAGAAAACCAAAAACAATTTCCAGTTTTAGCTTCCATGGCCCGAGATGTTTTTACGGTGCAAGTTTCTTCTGTTACTTTGGAATCCGCATTCTCGACGTGTGAAAGAATTATTGGAGACCATCGAACCACTCTTAATTCGGATTCATTGTGCATGTTAACATGCCTTAAAGATTGGTTTGATGCGGAATCGCGCAATGTCGAACTTGGAATGGCCAATGAATTTGCTGATAATAATTCAGAAGAGGAGGAAGAAATTTCCAAGGCAATCCGTATAAATTATGAAGAGTAGAGAATAATCTTTTTTTTGTAAATTGTATGTAAAATTGTAAATAAGTTTAGTCATAGTGAATATTTTTATGGACTACGGTCCCGTGGTTTTTACCCTTCTAACTTTTGAAGGGGTTTTCCACGTAAAAAATCTTTGGTCTCCTACTCTCTCCTTTTTCTCCTTTGTTATTATTATTATTATTATTATTATTATTATTATTATTATTATTATTATTATTATTATTATTATTATTATTACATACCAAATTAATTAATGTTATACTTATCTATGTTTAAAATAAATAAATATTTAAAATACAAAATGAATTAATATTTTAAAAACATATTAAATAAATGAATAAATAAATAAATGAATAAATATTAAGTAAATGATATTTCAAATATAATAAATTATTTTAAATGCAAAATGAATATAATAAATGAATATAAATAAAGATATGCAAAATGAATATAATAATAATATTCATAATATCATTATTTGTATTTTGAATCAAATATCATTTTATCATAATATTATATTCATAATATAACTTTAATTTATTATAACAATAATTTTATTAGATAATTTTATAATAGTTTATTTTTACATTATTGTTACATTAATTAAATAAATTATAATATAACTTTATAATAAATTATTGTTAAATTAAACTATTAACATTATTTATTATAAAAATAAATTTATTAGATTAAATTATTAAAATATATTAATATATATTAAAATAAATTAATATAAATTTTTAGAAATAAAAAGTCTAAAAAGCAAAAAAAAAAAAAATGGACCGAACCGGTTTAAACCGGTTCGGTCCGGTTTTGAGGCGAACCGGTCCGAACCGGACCGGTTTGATACCGGTTCGGACCGGTTTTCTTATGGTTAGGGCCGGAACCGGTGAAAACCGGTCCGAAACCGGCCTGGTCCGACCCGTAACCAGCTCTACCTATTGATGAGGTGTCAACCTATGATGTATTGACAGTGCATCGAAACTATACACTATCAATTCATCATATATATATATATATAAATCCTTAAAAAATGGATATTTTTAGGGCAGTGGTATTGCTTGCATAATCATAGTATTGTATTGAATTCAGAAAAGCAATAATGAGATGGAGTTGATGATGATGGATGAAATGGAAAGGATAGGGAAAAGGGCTGCAAAACCACATGCATAAAGTGGGAGAATCACATGAAGCATGCCTACACTTCAGCTGGCCGGGATCAAATACCAACTAAGCCATTTCCATCCTAAAACCAGGGTTCCCAGGCATAAATGTTCCTACTCAAACACCCCTAGCCCAAACAAATAAACCATGTGAATTACCAATTTTATTTATTTATTTGTGTGTGGGGTTTTCTAAGTCAACCCCCAAAGAGTTTGTGAAATCAGAATAAAGAATTTTATTCATGCTTACATTCTAAGTTGTTTTCATAAAGGAGGCTGTATAGTGTGACCATTAAACAAGGGAGGGTAGGGTTTATTTTTGATTGTGGGGGTGGGTTAAGTCAAGATTCCATCTTATCCCTTTTCTCACATGTGAAGATAAGCTTTGGAAATCTTTACAGATCTAAACTGGAAAGTCAGAATCCCAGCAAACTGAAGTTGAAATTTTGGAAAAATCATTTTCCTTCCCAACTTCCTATATGCATTATAGTTTTTTTATGCTAAATTAAGGAAGGACATGGTCATAGATGAGAATGGCTTCCTAGCCAAGAAAGCACTTGTGTGAATTGAACTAAATGAAAGGTTGTGGTCCTGCCAGATTGATGAACTTGCAAATGCAAATCCTTTAATTATACCAAAAATAAAGATTAGTGACTTTTAATGCAAAATTAGCATATTAAAATACTTCTTAATGAGATTTGTAGCTCATTGCAAAGGAGAAAGAAAAGGTCAAGGGAAGAAAATGGCACAATCAAAACTGACAGTTCATTAGCAGCAAGAGTTTACCAAAAGTGCACATGCATGCCTACTACTTGATTATACTTGCATATCCTGACTTGATGAATCAGAAATGGTTAGGAAACTCTGATCTTTCATATCTTTTATCTTCTTTTTTTTTTGGTTACATGATCTTTCATATCTCAACAATCTGTAAAAGAGACCAAATAAACTTTCCTTATTCACTAATGAAGATTATACTTACCATATCTTTGATCAATGAGATATGGTTAGGAAACTCTATTCTTTCACAACTCAACAATTTGTAAAAGAGTCCAGATAAACTTTCTGTATTCACTTCACTGAATCATTTATGAAGATTCTTACTTGATTATACTTACCATATCTTGATCAATCAGATATGGTTAGGAAAATCTAATCTTTCACAACTGGACAATATTTGTAAATAAAGGAGTCTAAAGAAACTTTATTTTTTTCAGTTCATTGATCTTTAATGAAGATTCTTTTTGTTTGGTTCATGGGGACCTTCCTGTTGGTGGGTTCAGATAAGTTATCTGTCACTATTTGTCATTGTCATGCATGTATCTATAATGACTGTGAGATATGCCATGGAAATATGGCATGTCGATATGTCGACAGTCGGTAACCCATGTAAATGATTGCCATAAGCTTTGTCAATTTCTGCAGTAAGGCACAAGACTCTTGGGAGTAGGGCCAGGGAATGGGCAGTGGGCCTTAGAGGCTTGTAAAGTCAATACCAAACATCTTTGGTGTGGAAAATGGGAGGAAGCGAAAATGCTGGTATATGACACAGTTATGAAAATGCAGTTAGCAGAGAGCAGCATGCAGCTGTAATCAATTCATAGGTCGTCATGGTTTGAAATATGGAATGAAGATAACCTCCAGGGTTGATTTTGCCAATAAATAAATATCATCCTATAAATCCAGTTCAACATTTATTTGAAATCAACATCTAAAAAAATTAATTGTTTTTTAAATACATCATACTGATGTAAAAAGTGTGCTCTTAAAATAATCCGAAAAAATATTAATTTCGAAATGTGTACATTAATTTAAAAATACTGAGTTAAAAAAATTATATAAAAGGACTATGTTTTATATTTGCACTGCCTTATTTATCAAAAAATTAAAAAGAAGAGAAAAAGGAAAAGGACTGAAGTAAAGGAAGTATTACTCTAACCATCACTTCAATAAAAAGGCAGGAATGAATTGACAGTTTTTACCTCTGTTCATTGAATAAACACATTACACACATTAGATAACCAAAACACATTACACACATTTATTTTGGTGATTTGAAGTGTAACAGTAAAAAGAGAAAATCCAGCAGACCAATTTAATACTAATCATGCCATTGTTGCTTACATTCACTAATCCTTGAATCCTTGGTCCTAACCCATGGCTTCTTCCCAGCACCCTTTATGCAAAATTATTATCCAAACACCACCAATTTACAGTTTACAAAATACTAAATTCCACTTTAAATATCTCGAGAGAAAATAACCTCAAGTTTATCCAAGATCCTGTTGTTCCCAGGTTATCCCAGTAAGATCTGTCCGTAAAGCTCCATCAACCTGTAATAAACAACTATAGATAACCTTTATGGCAAATAATGGACAACACAATATTCCTTTTTTGTTCTTGAAATCACACGCTATACTTTCCAATTCATAACAGCAATTCCCTAACAAGATAGGATTGCTGTACAGAAGTCAATCAAATTATGTTTCCAGCCATTAGATTGCCATAAACATGGCAAACTATAATATTAAAAGAAAATATGGGTCCAATTGGCAACAAAAAATCCAAAATTCTAAAAAATGGCACAAAAACAAAGCAAAAATAGCAATGCTCGAAAAATAAAAATAAAAACCCTCCCAAGACCTTTACTGTTATGCTTTCTCTCAAATTCTATCCTCATGTATGTTGCTTATGCTAAACTCAATCAACAGAATCCAGACTAGGAGTTAAGCTGGGAGACCCACATTATTTCGCAGTTTAGAATGAACACACGTATTGATAACATGGCTGTAGAAGCCCCAATCATGGCTTCTTTCTGTGATAGCTATCTGACCAAATGGGTTTTGCTCTATAAAGTTCTGTACATTCTCAGCCAAACTTAATCTTTCCAAATAAACTCTAAGATCACCTCCAGCACCTGAAATAAATAAAATCCAACTCATTATAAGAAAATCAACTTACAAACTTACCAGCTAACAGGATAGTCAACAGAATATATTTTAACAAAAAAACTGTACATAGCTTTACTTCAGCAAACAATAGTAGCTGATAATTCAGCTTTTCTTTTTTTCCCATTCATTTTCATTTATTCTCCTTTGACCTTTTTGTGAGGTGTATCAATACCCAATTGATGTTACTTGCAATTATAAGCCTTAAAGGAAAAAGAGAGAGACACAAGTTATTCAACATTCTTTGAATTATGGAACTTAACAATAGTAAGTAAGTTCAGAAGTCATCTCACCTAATGAATTATCATTCATGTTGAACTTGAATGAATGAGGAAATATTGCAGTATGTGGCTACAAGATCAAAGATTAACGGAAAATCAAAAACAATAATCAGGACCTATATTAAAAAGACAAAAGGAAAATATTAGGGACCTAAACACAAATAGAATAGTCTATTTACTTACGGGATTAAGCAATGCTTTGTAGGGAGAATCATCTACCAACAACGTATTTGATTCATTATAATATCCCTTCTCCCATGGAAGATCAGGATCACGTTTTCCCCAAATCTTCCTCAACTCTTTAAAAACTACGGGCTTATATTTATGCCCGGGAGTTTTGAATTGTGTCACAGTGCAGTAAGATGAATCCTAACAAATCATTGCACATAAAGCAAATGGATCAAAGTTTGAACTGTTTCCAGTTTAATTGCATATGAAAATTGTGTTTGATGCAAAAAGCTTTAATAAATTGAGATCAGTACGTTAGGTACTCACATTATCCTACCAACATACAAGGAAAATTTGAACATTAAAGTCAAATGACATATTAATTCATGATTTGTGCAAGTAAATACTAATACCATGTAGGCAGTCACCATATTCTCATGCTATCTCTATCTATCTCTCAAGTAAAATGGTGCCACAAAAGGACTCTTAGCAAAGCATCTAATCCTCAAACTAAGGAAATCGAATTTCATTAATCACTGGGGCACAAAAGCGGGGCTCTTTTTTTCTTTTCTTTCGTTTGTCTTCTTCTTCTTCTTCTTTGATTATACAAAAGCAAAGGTTAAATGGCTTGAAAAATCAATCTGTACTCTTGCTGGTGATCAACCACCAATCAGCAAGGGCATTTTCTTAGGCAAGGGCACCAAGCAAGGCTGTTTTTTTTTTTTCACAAATCAAAGGCTTAATGACTTGAAGATTCAATCTGTACTCTTTTGGGTGGTCAACCATCAATCTATCCTGAAGTCAGCTTGAACATTTTCTTAGACAGTAACAACAAGGAATTGTTACAAAGATGACTTCAAAATACAAAGCATACAAAAAAGCAAAG